>CM053769.1:261772309-261795415 GCA_028658325.1 Potorous gilbertii | reverse complement strand
GCAGATTGGTGATATGGGTAATTAGAATGTCCAGTGTATTGGGGAGGGGGGAGGGGACAAGTGGGGAGAAAATTTGGAACCCTAAATTTTGTGAAAATGAATGTAAAAAGTTAAATAAATAAATTTAAAAAAAAATAATTCAAATATTGGGGAGCCAAAATCAAGATACATAAGGACTTAGAAGCTGCAATATTAAAGGAACAGAAGTCATGGAAAATGATATTTCAGAAGGCAAAGGAGCTAGGACTATAACCAAGGATCACCTATGTGGTGAAATTAAGTATAATATTTCAAGGGAAAAAATGGTAATTTAACGAAATAAAAGGATTTAGAGTTTTCTTAAGGAGAAGACCAGAACTGAACAAAAAATTTGATCTCCAATATCAAGATTCAAGAGAAGCCTAAAAAGGTGAACATGTTAAAGAAAATAAGTGATTGAATGGAGTTGAACTGTTTACATGCCTACATGGGAAGATGATACTTGTAATTCTTAAAAATGGTACTACTAATAGTACAGCTAGAAGGAGTATACGTCGACAGAAGGTACAGGTATGAGGTGAATTTGAGGGAATAACATAAGGATGAGAAAGAGCAGTACACTAGGTGTAGATGGAAGGCAGAGGTAGAACAGAGTAAATTATCTCATATGAATAGGTGAGAAAACCCTGTTACAAGGGAGGGAAGGATGGGAGGGTGGGCAGTGGGCATCACTTGAATCTTATTCTCATCAGTTTCAACTCAAAGAGGGAATAATATACACAATCAGCTTAATATAGAAATCTATCTTATAAAACAGGTAAGCAGAAGGGGAGGAGATGAAATAAAGGAGGGAAGGAGTGATAGAAGAGAAAGAAGACACAGGGAGGTGGTAAAAAGAAGCTAAAAACATTGTTGAGGCAGGGAAGTGTGAAAGGAGAGAGGACAGACAGGAGCAAAAATAGGATAGAGGGAAATACACAGTAATTGTAAGTGTGAATGTGAGTGGCATGAATTCTCCCATAAAATGGAAGCAGATATCAGAGTGTTTACAAGAAACACACTTATAGTTGAGACACACATAGAGTAAATGTAAGGGGCTGGAGCAAAACCTATCATGCTTCAGCCAATGTGAAAAAATAAAAAGACAGGGGTAGTAATCCTGATCTCAGGATTACTTAAAATTAAAAACAAATAGACCTAATTAAAAGAGATAAGGAAGGAAGCTACGTCTTGCTAAAAGGTACCATAGACAATGAAGTACTACCAATACTAAACATATATGCACCAAGTGGTATAGGACCCACATTTTTTTTTTAAGATTTAAATTAATTTATTTTTAGTTTTCAACATTCATTTCCACAAGATTTTGAGTTCCAAATTTTCTCCTCATCTATCTTTCCTCTCCCCCCACCCCAAGATGGCATGCATTCTGATTACCCCTTCTCTCAGTCTACCCTCCCTTTTATCATCATTCCCCCCTCCTTATCTTTTTCCCCTTTATTTTTTTGAAGGGTGAGATAGATTTCTATACCCCCACTGCCTGTATGTCTTATTTTCCAGTTGCATGTAGAAACAATTTTTTTAACATTTATTTTTAAAACTTTGAGTTCAAAATTCTCTCCCTTCTTCCCTCCCCATCTATCTTCATTGGAAGGTGAGCAATCCAATATAGATTATACATGTGTAGCTATGTAAAACACCTCCATAATAGTCCTCTTGTGAAATACTAATATTTCCCTCCATCCTATCCAGCCCCCCAATTATTCTATTTTCTCCTTTGACGCTGTCCCTTTTCTAAAGTGTTTTCTTCTGACTACTCCCTTCCCCATTCTGCCCTCCCTTCTATCATTTCCCTCCCCTCTTTATCCCTTTCCCCTCCATTTTCCTGTAGGGTAAGATACGCAGTTGAGTTATGTTTCCACTCCTTAATCCAAATCCAGAGAGAGGAAGGTTCACTCATTCCTTCTAACCTCCCACTACTCTACTTTGAAACCTTTTTCTTGCCTCTTTTATGTGAGATAATTTACCCCATTCTCTCTCTCCTTTTCTTCTTCTCCTAATATATTTCTCTTTCACCCCTTAATTTTATTTTTAAATAACATTCTTTTGTATTCAACTCACCTATGCCCTCTATCTGTCTGTCTGTCTACCTTTCTATCTGTCTATCTATTTCTTCCAGCTACCCTAATATTGATAAATGTCTCATAAGTTACAATCATCTTTGCATGTAGGAATGTAAATTCGACTTTAATAAGTCTTATGATTTCTTTGTCCTGTTTACCTTTTCATGCTTCTCTTGATTCTTGTATTTGAAAGTCCTGTTTTCTATTCAGCTCTCATCTTTTCATCAAGAATTCTTGAAAGTCCTCTATTTCATTGAATTTCCATTTTATCCCCTGAAGGATTATACTCAGTTTTGCTGGGTAGGTGATTCCTGGTTTTAATCCTAGTTTCTCTGACCTCTGAAATATTATATTCCAAGCCCTTCGATCCTTTAATGTAGAAGCTGCTAGATTTTCTGTTATCCTGATTGTATTTTCACAATATTTGAATTGTTTCTTTCTGTATGCTTGCTATATTTTCTCCTTGACCTGGGTATTTGGTTATACTATTCCTAGGAGTTTTCCACTTAGGATCTCTTTTCAGAAACTGGTAGATTTCTATTTTACCCTCTGGTTCTAGAATATCAGGGCAGTTTTCCGTGATAATTTCTTGAAAAATGATGGCTAGGCTCTTTTTAAAAAAAGTGGCTTTCAGGTAGTCCAATAATTTTAAAATTATCTCTCCTGGATCCATTTTCCAGATCAATGGTTTTTCCAATGAGATATTTTATATTGTCTTCAATTTTTTTTATTCTTTTTAATATTTCTTGATTTCTCATAAAGTCATTAGCTTCGATTTGCTCCATTCTAATTTTGAAGGAATTATTTTCTTCAGTGAGCTTTTGGATCTCCTTTTCTATTTGACCACTTCTGCTTTTTAAAACATTCTTCTCCTCACTGAGTTTTTGGACTTCTTTTGCTATTTGAGTTAGTCTATTTTTTAAGGTGTTATTTTCTTCAGTATTTTTTTGAGTCTCCTTAGCAAGCTGTTGACTCATTTTTCATGATTTTCTTGCATTATTCTGATTTATCTTCCCAATTTTTCTCTACTTCTCTTACTTAATTTTCAAAATCCTTCTTGAGCTCCTCCATTGCCTGGGACCAATTCATATTCCTCTTGGAGGCTTTTGATGTAGGAGCTCTCACTCTGCTATCTTCCTTTATCTTGTCACCAACAGAAGATTCTATAGTCTGAGTTCTTTTATAATATTTACTTATCTTCCCTGCCAAACACTTGACTTTCTAACTATTTGTCAAGGCAGGACACTGCTTCCAGTGGGGTAGGGGGTGGGGTGGTTGTACTGTACAAAGATTTTGTCTCAGCTGCTTGATCCCCCACTGTCTGTGGGCCCAGAGCTCTGGAAGCAGCCTCTGCTGCTGTTGCTGCTACTGCTGGCTGCTGCACCCCACTGCTGCCACCACCCCTATCATCCTGGGGCTGAGACAGGACCTGGCCAGATCTCTTGCACTCCTCTCTCACCCAGATCCCATAGTTTTCCCACTGACCTTGTTGGTGTTTGTGGGTTGAGAAATGTGGAAATCACCAGAGCTGCCAATGATTCAGTCCCTGAGGTCCATTCCTCCTGTCTGTGCTGGTGCATGTGTTTGTCTTTTGTTGCCAAAGAAGACCATGACATCAGAGAAATGATGACATGACTTGCACTTGACTTTGTTTTGGGTGAGAGAGGGCTGTGCATGTCACCAGCCTCACTTCTCCTCCAAAGCTATCTGAATCCAATGACCAGATATTCATCAGGATGGCTAGAGATGAGGCAATTGGGGTAAAATGACTTGCCCAAGGTCACACAGCTAGTGAATGTCCAGTGTCTGAGGTGAGATTTGAACTCAAGTCCTCCTGACTTCTATACTGGTGCTCTATCCACTGTACCACCTAGCTGCCCCTCTGCTGGTATGGCTCACCTGGACTCTGCTCTGCTCTCTGCCTGGTATGAAAGACCTTTCCTGTTGACTTTCCAGGTTGTCTTGGATTGGGGATTTGTTTCACTCTATCATTTTATAGGTTCTATAGCTCTAGAATTTGTTTAGAGTCATTTTTTACAGGTATTTGGAGGGCTTTGGGGGAGAGCTCAGGGAAGTCCTTGCTTTTACTCTTCTATCTTGGCTTGCCCCTTAGGACCCAAATTCTTAAAGGAGAAGTTAAGTGAGTTACAGGGTCATGACCAAAGAATAAACAGAGAGCATTACAAATTGTAAAATGGGTCATTTTGATTATTTTAAATTAAAAAACTTTTGTACAAACCACACCAATGAATTGAAGATTAGAAGGAAAGCAGAAACCTGGAGAATAATCTTTACAGCAAGTGTTTCTGATGAAGATCTCATTTTTCAAATCTATAGCGAACTTAACCAAATTTGTAAGAATACAAGTAATTTCTCAATTGATAAATGGTCAAAGGATATAAATAGGCAGTTTTCAGATAAAGAAATCAAACTATCTATAGACATATGAAGAAGTGATCATATCTTTTGATTAGAGAAATGCAAATTAAAACAACTCTGAGGTACCATCTCACACCTATCAGACTGGCTAATATGACAAAAAAAGAAAATGATAAATATAAAAGATGTGAGAAAAATGGGACACTGATGCACCATTGGTCGAGTTGTGAACTGATCCAACCACTGTAGAGAGGAATTTGAAACAATTAGCAACATTGTATGATGATCAATTATGAATGACTCAGCCTTTCATGGCAACACAATAATGCAAGACAAGTACAAAGGATTCACAAAGGAAAATGCTGTCTACATTCAGATGAAGAACTGATGGACTGAATGCAGATTGAAGCATACTTTTTTCGCTTCATTCCTTTTCCATATATTTTTTTCCTTTAAATCTGTTTCCTCTTTCACAGCTATGACTAATATGGAAATATGTTTTACATGATAGTACATGTATAACCTATATCAAATAGTCTACAATTATAGGAAGAAGGAAGTAAAGGGAGAGAGAAAATTTTGGAATTCAAAATCTTGTAAAAAATGAATATTAAAATTTATCTTGACATGTAATTAAGGGAAAAATAAAATACTATTTTAAAAAAGAGACAGCAATAAAACCCACAGTCCCAGATGTATGTAAAAAATGTATAAAGTATGGGTAATAAACAAAGTGAACTAGCAATCTGAACACAGAGGTAAACTCCACCTTACAGGTACTATTGTGGTTTGCCTAGACTGTGGCTGTGGGAGGATATGCTTTATTTGTAAAGAGGAAGTTAGGTTAAAGGTATATTGAAGGAGAATTTAGAGTAAGAATATAAACTCATGAGAAAGTCCATGATCTGCAGAAAGGGAATAAGATAAATAGCAGATGGAGAAAAGAGAATAGTTATTTAGTTGCAGTACACTACTGTAGTTGATACAGTATACCAAGCCAGAAGGAAGAAACATATGATGCATTTGGGAAGTACACCACAAAGCTGGAATGGAGACATCCACTATTGATGAAAGATTTCAACTCTTTAGACATCTGCTGTAATGCTTTTTCTGCCAAGAGAAAAATAGCTGATAAATTCTTGACTTAATGATTTCGTTCTTTCAAAGATAGAGTAGGGGATGATAAGTTTTGCTCTTTCTGAACTCAATTCTAACTAACAAGGACAGGTTGGTTGATGAAGCTAAAATGTAGGGATTCCTAGGAGGCACTGATCTCTTTGTTGTAACATTTGTGATAATGGAGTAGGGGAAAGCAACTAGGTGCCTTCCCCATCCCCTCTTAGTTCTTGGACTTTCTCCCTGTTAATTATTTCCGATTCATCCTGTATATAGTTTCCTCTGTGGCTAAACTCATGTAGTTTGCATATTTTCTCCCCCATTAGATTCTAGGCTCCTCGAGAGTTTGTTGTTGTTCAGTCATGTCTGACCCTTCATGACCCCATTGGCAGAGATACTGGAGCAGTTTGCCATTTCCTTCTCCAGCTCATTTTACAGATGAGGAAAGTGAAGCAAAAATGGTTAAGTGACTTGCCCAAGGTCAGACCCCTTGTAAGGCAGAATTTGAACTCAGATCTTCTTGACTCCAGGCCTGGCACCACCTAGTTGCCTCCTTGAGGGCAGGGTTTGTCTTTTGCCTCTTTTCATATCCCCAGTGTTTGGCATGATTCCTGGCACAAAGTTAGTGCTTGATAAATGTTTATTGATTAATAGTGATTAATTGATCCTCTGGAATGTGACCTAAATTTTGGAAAACAAAAAAGATAGTTAAGAGAAGCTTGAGCTATTTAACTTTTTTTCTCCACCAAAGAGTGCAATCTTCAGAACAGGAAAGGTAGAATAAATGTGATTAAGAATTACTTGAACCCCAAGATTTGTAAACTTGACCCAAATGAATTAACATTCTAAGTTCTGGAATCTAGGGCCCTGAAAGAATTGGTGAATGGGCCAGTTAGGTGACTCAATGGATAGTGTTGGTCTTGGAGCCAGGAAGACTTGAGTACAAATCAGTCCTCAGATACTTAATAGTTGTGTGACCCTGGGCAAGTCACTTAACCCTGTTTGCTTCAATTTCTTCTTCTGTGAAATGAGCTGGAGAAAGAAATGGCAAACTACTTCAGCATCTTTGCAACAAAAACTCCAAATGATGGCACAAAGAGTTGAACTCTTAAAAAGCAAACAAAATAAAACATAGAGAGTGGGAGAGGTTATTAGAACAGAGACAGGGCATATGTCCTGGTTTTCAAAAGAAAGAGAAGGATGGAGTCTTCACATTATTGGCAGGTAACTCAATTTTTATTCCTGGCAATATTAATGGATATATTATTTTATTTTATTCATATTTTATTTTCCCCAAAATTACATGTTAAACAATTTTTTAACTTTTTAAAAAATGTTTTGTTTCAAATTCTATCCCTTTCTCCTTCCCTCTCCTCCCTCCTTCTTGAGATAGTAAGCAGTCTGATAATTTATTATCATGTGCAATCAGGTAAAACATTTCCATAATAGGCATTTCATACAAGAAGACACGAATAAAAAAAAAGAATGAAAGAAAGAAAAAAGTGAAAAATAGCATGTTTCAGTCTCTGTTCAGATAGTATCAGTTTTTTCTCTGGCAGTGGGTAATATGTTTCATCATGAGTCCTTTGGGATTGTCTTGAATCATTGTATTGCCAAGAATAGTTATGTCATTCACAGTTCTTCACTGTACAATATTACTGCTACTGTATACAATGTTCTCCTGGTTCTGCTCACTTTATTTTGTATCAGCTCATGTAAATCTTTTCAGGTTTTTCTGAGATCATCCTGCTTGTCATTTTTTATATAAAAATAGTATTCCATCATGATTATATTATGTTATATATTATATATATATAATATATAATAATATATATATAATTATACATATATAATTTAGCCATTCCCCAATTTATGGACATCCTCTGGAGTTCTAATTCTTAGCCACTATAAAAGGTCTATTATAAATATTTTTGTACAGATAGGTCCTTTGCTCTTTTTATTATAGTGTCTTTGGGATATAGGGTATTGCTGGGTCAAAAGGTATGCATAGTTTTATAGCCCTTTGGGCATAATTAATGGATGTATTATTTTTAAAATGCCTTGTCAGCATTTAGACAAGGCAACAATAACCTATATGAACTAATAAAAAATGCATGAACTAGCTATGTCAGTCTGACCGCATTTCCTTTTTCTTTTAACAGGGTTACTAGATTAGTATATCAGGTGAATAAGGCAGATTTAATATGCCGGGATTTTAGGGAGACATTTGGCAAGGTAAATCATATTGTCTTTGTGGATAAATACTGTAGGAGAGATGTGGCAACATGATAATAGAGTTAAGTATTTGGAATTAGTTGAATGAATGGATTAGTTGAATGAATAGATCAATGGGTCAGCCTAAGGAAAGTTGCCTGAAGGCATCTAGATAGCACAGTGGATAAGCATTGGACCTGAAATCAGAAGAACTTGAGTTTAAAACTGGGCTAAGACTTTATATTAGTTATATGACCCAAGGTAAGTCACTTAACCTCCAACTGCCTCAGTTTCTTCATCTGTAAAATATGGGATGTTAGCCTTGAGTTCTAAAGCCCCTTCTAACTCTAAATATATAACACTGATCTCTGCTGCTGAGACAGTTTTAGGGCATTAAGATGACTTACCATGGACCTGGTATTAAAACACTGAAACCCTTAATAATACTTGTAGTAATTCACATTTATGTAACACTTTAAGGTTTGTAAAGCATTTTCTTCACAATAGTACTGTGAGGCAGGGATTACAAATCTTCCTAACAGTACAAACATAACAATTCCCTTCGAAATGACTTCTCTCTCCACTTTATAGATGACAAAACTGAGGCCAAGAGAGGCCAAATGATTTGCCCAAGGTTGCACATTAACTAAGCATCAGAGCTGAGATATGATTAAAGGACTTCCCTGACTGGAGGTCTAGCTCTCTTTTTCATTTTCTTCCTGTCAGTAATATTGACCTCTTCCCAAGTGGACACTTTTTTGGGGTTACTTAAGCCCTGTACGTATTTTTTTTAATGATAGCTCTCTGCAGCTGACAGAAATTATACACTTTGGGGGAAAGAGTTGCTGTCCAGGAAGGCAGTATTTAAGGCTTGGTTTCATCACTTGGCTGGGGTCCAGTGCCCCATAGTAATTCAGTCATTACTGGAGCTCTTCCAGTAGTCTTGAAAACTCAACCAACTGATAAAGAAGGTGGATACTTTTCTTCAACTGCCTTAATTTCATCATAGTATGCATGGTATACATCTGTGCAAAGAACAGGTATCTTGTCACAAAAGTTAGACCATACTATACTTCCTATCAAATGAGATAATACTTGTAAAAGACTTAGCATAGTACCTAGCACGTAACTGGTTACATTAGGAAAATTTTGCAATCAACCAACCCCACCTAGATCACTCCAAAATGATCTGACTACGAGTGCAGGATATCAACTCTTAGGTCCAGCTCTCCATTATACAAGGAGAATAGATTCCCCTTTCTAACCCCATGAATTTGTGGTACCTGGTAACTGATGGACCGTTTCATCAGCAATCAAGAGTAGATGAGCTCCTAACATTTTGGTTTTAGGATGGAAACGTTTTTGTTTTTTTTTAAACTCTTCTCGTTTTGAAAGGGAATTACATCTTGGCATAATGTATGAATCTTTAGTTTCCTTCAAAGCTCAATTCAAACACTTCCTATGTGATACCTATACTGAACTTCCAGTTGTTCATGTTCCCACCCACCCCACCCCCATTTACCTTGTACTTATTTTGTATGTAAAAGGATAAATCAATCAAAATAAATCAGCAAAGAAGCTAAGCAAAGCTTCTTTATTGACTCAGTCATCCCACACTTAAAGCAACTCCCTCAATCAGGTGAGAATACCTTTATCAAATCAATCAATAAATCCAGGGCATTAGATTACTTTTGAGAAGTTTTTGAAAGTTCCTGAAAGCCACTGGATGAAATAGAGGAACACTTCACAGGAGGTGAATTTGCTTGACTGAAGAAAAGTGGAAGTCTGAGTAACTCCTACCTTTATATACATACAGATGTATGGTGTGGTTATTTCCATATAGTATGGTTGTTTCATATATGCTGCTACAATAATGTCTTCCTCTATAGAATGTAAATTCCTTGGGACAAAGGTTTCATTCTTCTTTTTCTTCCCCTAGTGCCTAGCACTCATACTGGTACATAGTGGACACTTAATAAATCTTATTGACTGAATGATTGAGAGAAGGCCTGAATCAGAGGAGAGAACCCAGGGAATCACTGAACACTTTCATGCCCAAAAGATGAGGCGTTCATGCTATTCACAACACCCTACCAAACGCAGGCTCTGGGGACCTAATGGGGAAAATCTCCTGAAGGGAGGAATGAGGTCCAATATAACACAAATTCCCTGGAATTTAATAAAGATAACAGTAGCAGAAGGTATTCCCCACATAAAAAGGGTTTAGAAGAATGAGGAACTTTGGCTCATGGTCAGTCCCAGCATTGGATGGGATCATGTGGCCCTGGAGTATGACAAACTTTGCTCATGTTCTTGGCCTAGTTTGTCTATTTGTCTGACACTTGGCATCTATCACCTGGATAGCTAGGTGGTACAGTGAATAGACTGCTGAGCCTAGAATCAGGAAGACCTGCATTCACATGTGACTTCAGACACTCACTAGCTGGGTGAGCCTGGGCAAGAAATTTAACTTCTGTTTATCTCAGTTTGCCCACCTGTAAAATGGGGATGATACGAATTGCCCCTACCTTTCTGGGTTGTTGTGTGATCAGATGAAATAATATTTGTGAAGTACAATGTCTGGCACATAACAGGTGTTATATAAATATCGTTATTGCCTGAAATCTAGACCTTGTCTCCTGCCAATCCTTGTCTTGTACCTTAGGGTGAATTCCTAAATTCCTAAATTCAACCTTTATCTGTCTTTGACACTGTGTTTCCCTCTCTCTACCCTGCTTTCCTTGAAGACCTATCAGCCTGGTTGCTCATGTGAACTTTTGCATCAGCTACTAGATCTCAGTTTGCATTGAAATTCCACTACTTTTTCCCACCCACCCACCCAAACATCCCTCTAGCTGGGAAGGATTTAATCCTTACTATGGACCTGGCCTAATCACATTCCTTCCCAGATCTTAATCTAGCCTCTGCCCAGAGTTGGGGTTGTACCAGTACCTTGAAAGTATTATTGATGATTAAAGTACTCCCTTATTTTGTAAGCATCGATTTTATTTTAAACTGGCTCTGTGATTTCATCAGTATAGGGAGCTCTTGGAGGAGAGTGGCCTCTATCAGCAGCTATTTTGCAACTTTTAGTTTGAGAGAGCCTCCTGGAACCATTGAAATTCCAAGTTATGAAACCCATAGTTTTTCTAACCAGCATGTATCAGACATAAAACTTAAACCCAGTTCTTCCTGACTTTGGGGCCAATTATTTTTCTGCTATGCATGTTATCTCTCAAAGTCCATATTTTAGAGATGCAAAGAAAAGGACATCATTGCCATCAGTAGATAACTATAAAATAATCAACAAGTATTTATTAACTGTCTTCTATGTTGGAAGCACAGTTAGGTGCTGAGGAGACCAAACCAAAGAATAAACCAGTCCCTACCCTCAAGGCATTTATAGTGGTTTTCCTTAGAGTTGAGTGTTGATTAATACTCTCCTTTCTGTGCCAAGGGAACTTGTATATATGTTCAGTACACAGGAAATACTTGTGATGACACTTTTTAAATCATGATCTCTCCCCAGACTGTATCACTCCAGTGCACTGGTATTCCAATTTGCTTCAGTAACAAGCTGGAGTTCTCTTAATGGATAATATTTCCGTTATCTCTTTCTCTCTAATGACCAGTTTCCATTAAAATCAAGCCTCTAACTATTCAGACGACCAGAAGAACAGGACTTACTGATCTTAGCTCTGGGAGAATGTGATTTCATCTAACTGTCTGAAATGGGAACAAGATAAATCCATCCAGTTCCAAGTTCTATACTGTGATGCAGTTCTGCTTATTCATTCAGTTCCTCTTTGCACACTCTATATTCTCACATGTGTTCGTGCACACATACATGCACATACCATATATGCATGTGGCATACATATGTGTTTACATACAAAGTTCATACAGAGTAGATATAAAATAACTTGAGAGGAAAAGTCATTAGCAGCTGGAGGAATTGGGCAAGGCTTCCTGCCAACGGTAGTGTTTTAGCTGAGCCTTGCAGGAAGACTAGAATTCTAAAACAAGTGGAGAAAGAGAGAGAGCATTACAGGCATGTGTAACATCTAGTACAAAGGCATGGGGTTTGGTGGTGAATTGTGTTTGAGGAACAGGAAGAAAGTCAGTACAGTTTTACCACAAAGAGAATAGAGGGCAGTAATATGTATGAAGACTAGACAGATGGGAGAAGACCTAGTTGTGAATTACTTTAACTTTAAATGGCAACCAGAGGAGTTTGTATTTGATTCTAGAGGTAACAGGTAACCACTAGAGTTTATTAAATATATGAGTGACATGGGATGATCTATGTACTTTAGGAAAATCACTTCTGTTACTGTGTGAATAGATAGGAGTTGGCAGAGACCTGTGGCAGGATTAGAAGTTAGAATTTCAGTTGTCTAGGAGAGGGGCAATGAAGGCCTAAACTTGGCCAGTGACTGGCTGAGTAGAAAGAGAGGGATGCATATGAAAGATGTGGAGAAAAAATAGTATTTTACAACTGGTTGGGTGTGTGGTATATGTAAGAGTAAGAGCTGACGATGACACTGGTTGCTCACCTGGCTGCCTGGAAGAATAGTGGAGCCTTTGGCAATAATAGGGAAGTTT
Source organism: Potorous gilbertii (assembly GCA_028658325.1). Classification (NCBI taxonomy): domain Eukaryota; kingdom Metazoa; phylum Chordata; class Mammalia; order Diprotodontia; family Potoroidae; genus Potorous; species Potorous gilbertii. The sequence continues at coordinate 261,782,999 of CM053769.1, read as the reverse complement.
GTGAAAGGAGTGGATAGAGGGACAAAGAGAATGAGTTCTGTTTTACAAATATTGAATTTAGAATACTTATGTTTCATCCCATCTGAAGCATCCAGTAGGCAGTTGATGATGTATGACTGAAACACAGGAGAAAGATGAGAACTATGTAAATAGTTCTGGAAATTGTCTTCATAGAGGTGAATATTGAACTCCTAGGAACTGATAAAATAAAGTGAGAAACTATAGAGAGAAAAGGGCCCAGAATAGGACTTTAGGGGATACCTATAGTTAATTGACATGACATGGATAAAGATCCAGCAAAGGAGATAAGAAAGAGCTATCAGACATGTAGTCTGAGCAGTAGCATTACAAAAGTCAAGATCAGAGAGAATATGTAGGTGGAGAAGGTGTTGGTCAATAGTGACAAATGTCACAGGTCAAGGATGAACAGTGAGAAAGGGCCATTAGCTTTGCCAATTAAGAAGTAATTGGTCCCTTTAGAGAAAGCCATTTCCATTGAATAGTGAGGTCAGAAGTCACATTCCAGAAATTTTAGAAGAGGATAACAGGAAAGGAAATAGGGTACTAAGAGTAGATGACATTTTCAAGGAACTTATCTGGGAGAAGAAGGAGAGATACAGGATGACAGTTAGCAGGGATCAGAGGATCTAGTGAGGGATTTTGAAGGAATGGAAATTTGGGTATGTTTATAGACAACAGAGAAGTAATAGATCACATAAAGAGAGACTGAGAATTAGAGAGAGAAGAATCCATTAATGGGGTCAGTTTGCTGGAGAATATGGAAGGGAATGGAATCAAGTATACCATCTTGTCCTTGGCAAGGAGAAAGGATAACTCTTTTTAGTAAGAATTCTCAGAGCCTCTCATTATAGTAATTTGCTTGTATCGCAATTCCCCAGTCAGACTGTCAGCTATTCAAAAGGAGGGTCCATCATATAATCCCACAATTGGAGAGTTTGAAGAGACTTCAGAGGCCTTCCAGCCTAATATATACATAAAAAGGACCCTCTCTACAATGCACCTGATAAGTGATCATCCAACCTTTGCTTAAGGAACTCCAGGGAGAGAAAACCTACTACTGTCTAAGGCAGTCCATTTCACTTTGGACAACTCCTAATTAGAAACATTTGTTTCCTGGCCAAAAAAAGCCCCAAACCTAATTTTGTCTCTTGGCAGCTTTAAAGATTTTTTTTCTAGTCTGCCCTTTGGGATGAAGAAGAACAAATTTAATTCCAGGTGAAATCTCTTAAAATACTTGGTCAGTCATTGTCTCAGTCTTGAGTCTTCTCTCTCTTCTTTTAGGTTGAAATATCTCTAGTTCCTTCAACCAATGCCAAGAATCCATTGTCCTTTATTTTTTACTGGCCACATCTTCTTTGTCTTTGACTATCATCTAGTGCACAGCTCAACACTTTGCACGTAGTAGAGGGCCAGTAAATGTCTGCTGAATGAATATGTGGACACAGGACAGATGCCTCTGTCCATTTGTAATTTCCCCATTCTGTAAACTCCTCTCCCTCCTCGCTATCTCATCCCTCCCTCTGCCTTAAATTGAACCAAGACAATGAACAGTGATTACTCATTTAGTGCACTCTGTCTATAGGCATCTGATTTTAGCTTTTGCACACAGACATGAATTTCAAGCCTGGTTCTGCTAAAACCTCTGAACATTCTTATCTAAAAACTGGCCAGTCTATTGAGTTTTGAAATACTCATGTTGTTTTTCTTATGAGAACAAACATTCTCTTCTATTCCCATGCTTAAGTGATACTTTGCAAGTTAAGATTTGTACTCATGCCTAGGGCTGGTTTTGGTAGCATGTCAAACAGAATGGTCTCCATGATCCTTTTCTTGATTACCACATGCAGGTGAATATGAAAACTAGGAGGGCTTTCAGTAGAATTGCCTGTGATTTGCATTTAATCTGTATGTACAGTAGCACATCTCTATAAATAGGGAGGATGTCTTCCAATAAATGACATATTTCTTTGTCAGAGTTCTAACTCCATCAGAGTAAGAAAAAATATGGGAAGCCTAGGAATGTCATCACAAGACCTTAGATGGTGTGTGTGTGTTAGGGAAAAGTGGTTATGGCGTGGCATGAAAATGACTTTAAATCATTAAGTAAAGTACCAGCAAAGGTGATAGAAAACATTGAGTAGGCAGCTGGGAGTCTTGGTGTTGAGGGCAAGGATCACCTTAAGGACAGGGGACATGAGGAAATGCACTCTCAGAGAAGGGCAAAGATGATCTGATGTGCATGTGGATGAGTGGAAATGGTCTGGACAGAGAGAAGCTTTAGGTTACAGGAAGATATTAGGGCTCATGGTCATAACCAAGGGTACTTCTAAGTCCCTAGAAATACATGGTATATGTAGAAAAAGAAGCTGAAATCAGAGAACTTAGTTCTGTCTGGTTCTGCCTATGAAGAAGCCAGTAAGGAGGTTATCACATACCTAGGGAGGGCAGAGTTAGACAGCTCCAGGAGTCTGGTGCCCTTGGATAGCTTCCCTTCTATCTCTCTTTGATTTCTGTGTACACCTGAGAATATCTTGTGTGCTGGACTGTGCTGCAAGTTGCCTGGCATTATCAAGTCTGGAGAGTATCCATGTCTCACCCAACAACTACATCCTTGTCAGTGCCATTTGAGCTTTCCCTATTTTCTTGGGAATTCTGCTGCCAGAGGATCGAGGGTCTTTCTAGTAGGAGGCCAAGGCACCACAACAGGAAGCAAGGGCTCTGGATAATCAGAAGGGATTTTTCCCTCTGTAGTACCAGAGTTCTTCCTCTCTCCAACCCCAAATCAGTTTCATTGAGTATATGTTTGTTGCTTTGTATGCTCTGTAATATCTCACTAAAACAGTGGTTTCCAGAAGAGGAGGTAATAAATTCTAGGGTTTGTAGGGAAATCCTAGTGCTCAGAACTGTCTCTTGTGTCTTCTTTCCACTAGAGATCCTTATATTAGTTGCCTACAAGCTTTGGACACTTACCAGTCTGGGGCTGAATTCTACCACTAAATCTTTAGGTCTCCCCCACTTTGGGTGGCATTATTTTCATCTGAGGCAATGAGAATCACTGAGACTCAGAATTAAAGGGAGAAAGGGCCCTTCTGAGGCTGCCTGGACCACTCCTCTGACTTTATTCAGGCCTATAGGTAGGCTACCCCAAGAAGATGAGAGATGAATAATGCACATAGCTGAGCATCTCACTTTCTTGATTTATATAATTTCCAGCAACTCCTACAGAGGCCGAGCGGGAGGGTGGGGGGAGGTGGGGAGGGAGGGGAAGGGTGGAAGGTGAGAGATGGGGAGAGGTGGGGGGGGCTCGGAGTAGTGGTTCAAATTCTACCAGTGCCATTTACTAGCTGTGTGACTTCAGGCAGCTCACTTAACCTGTCTGGGTCTCAGTCACCTCATCCACTGAATGAGGGGCTGTAATAAAAGATCTCTATTTACCTTCTAGCTCTCAGTTGTGATTCAATGCTCTTAACATACAAAGCCCTCAGTGTGAGGTTAAGGAGAAGGAAAGGTACCTACTATGTATCAGGCACTGTGCTAACCATTTTACAAACATTCTGTCATTTGGTCCTTACAAAACCATAAGAGGTAGGTGCTGTGATTATACTCATTTTATAATTGAGGAAAGTGAGAAAACATGGGTTAAGTGACTTACCCAGGGTCGCAGAGCTAGAAAGTTTCTGAGGCAACATGTGAACTCAGGGCTTCTTGACATCAGGCCCACAGATGGTTATCTCATTGTCATGCTGTCTTTGAGTTTTCATTTTCTACATTTCATCTAAACTGAATAACTGGTTATTTTTTGACGCAGTCATTGGTGGTGTCTGGTGTCTCTACATATTTGTACATGCCTGGAATTCACCCTTGCCTCATCGTTTCTCTTTATATCTTTATCTTCCTTCATGGACCTCAGAAGTCATCTAGTTCAATAGTCTCATTTTATAGAGGAGAAAATTAAGGTAAAGCCAATAGAGTGACTTTCCCAAAGGTCATCCAGAAAGTGACAGGCAGAATTTGAACCCAAGGTCTCTGACTCCAGACCCAGAATCCCTTTCCCCTATAGTCCAATAACTGGATGATTCTGGGAAAGTCCCCTTCTTTCTCTGTATTGTTTCCCCAGATGTAATTTAAGAAAGAAAGGAGGGAAAAAGAAAAGTGAGTGATATTTGCCACCTGACTCACTGGGGATGTTAATGAAGATTCACAGACCAGCAGCATCTGCCACAAGTTTTGAGCTGTTCTGATGGCAATTCAAGTACAACATGCTGTTGTTAAATTAAACACAGTCTCTCCCTCCTCTGCTCCTCCCCTCTCCCAAGCTCCTCTCCTCCTCTCTCCGGCCCCCACTCTTCACGTCTCCCCTAAGCAGGATTGGCTCTTGCTGTTGCTCAGCTCCCAGCATACGGGGACTCAGTTTGCTTTGGATTCTGGCTCCCTGCCCACCATGCTCACCATGATTAGCATTGCAGATTCTCTGAGCTGGAACTAGCACTAATCCTGCTGTTTGAAGCTCGCCCAGATAAACATTTAATGAGCCCAGGAAAGCCTTGGACTCTTTGTCTTGAGTCTGTCAAGAAGGTGGGAGGGGGAGAGGGAGAGGAAAGCCCCACAGGAATCATCTGCTGGCGGAGCATCTGTTCCTCAGATCTTTCTCTGTTTCCCTTCCCCACTGGGCTCCCTTCTTAGCTGACCCAGGGGCTCAGTTACAGGTTTGATCCAGGGAGTTTGCTTGTAGTTGGCATGTTGTGACTCATTCTGGCTATGGCTTTCATCGGAGCCTTACTGATCTCTCCTCACTAAGATGCAGAAGAGGGAGTGAGGAAGGAGAAGGAGCAAAAGTACTGAGAGAAGAAGAGGGAAGACAGTTTATTGATCATATTTAGATAGTCTGGGATTCCAGCCAAATTGTTCCACAGATAAAGGATAAGAGTGAGCAGGATAGACTGAACCTCATGTGAAAAAGACCTGGGGGTTTTAGTTGACCACAAGTTAAATCAATATTGGCTCCCAACTGGTTTGGTTATTTTAAAAAGCAAAATAAAAAGTCCAAGGCTGCATTAATAGAAATAACTACACACCAGTTCATAAAGAAGAACATAATGGTTAGTCCCATTGTGTTTCCAAATCAGTAAATTCTTAGAGCCTATTTTTTTCTTTAGTGTCTCCTGCCTGTCTAGATAGCCCACTGACTGGTGACCCCCTCCCATCTCCTCCTCCCAGAGGTATTGGGAAAGCCAAGGGAATGCTACCAAGTCTGCTCAAGCTCTGCTGGAGGAGCCATCATTCTTCATCAAAACTGGTAATGAAACTCATATAGCTCTACCAGCAAAACTAGTTTGTATACCCTAGGATACTTTAACAACTGGTAATTCCACAAGTCCCTAAATTATATACAATAAGTGACATGCAGAGAAACTATTTCTCCTTGAAAAGAAGGGTGAATATTTATCAAACATAGGGGATTAAAATATACCTTGATTATTTAGGGAACACTTTAACTCAAAACAAAATATGCCATCTATCTTCTTGGCGTGGTAATTTTGCCCAATAGAAAGTTCATATTTTCCCTTTTCATAAAGTAGCATAGAGATATAATATGCAAGGGAATTACTTTCCAAGAGTCCCAAAGGACCATTTAAATGTCTGGCTTGGGGCCCAAAGTTCCTAAGGTACAAAGTCTTAGGTTGCTTAAAATTGAGTCTTACTCTTAACTTTCTATTCAATTGAGACTGCATGGGAGAATACAAAGAGCTCAGTCTTTGGAGCCAGAGAACCTGGGTTCGAATGTCACTTCTGATATTGCCCATATGAACTTGGGCAAATCATTCTATCTCCCTCAATCTCAGTTTCCCAATCTTTAAAATAAGAGAGTTGAACTAGATGGTCTCTGCTGTCCCTTCTAATTTTAGACCTATGATCTCCTGACTCAACTGAAAAAAAATCCTAATACATTTATTAAACACTTAATAAGTGCCCAACTCTGGGATATAAAGATAGAAAAATTGTCACTTCCTTCAAAGAGTCTGAATTCTAATGGAGGACACATTATGTCCACAAACAATTTTGGTTCATGACAGATTGGGGAAAAACTTGCAACTAGAATCTTCTGTGTGTGAAGTTTCCCCATTTGAATGTGAGCTTGAGAGCAAGGACTGTCTTTTCTACATGTATTCCCTACTGTTTAGAACAGTACTTTGTATACAGTCAGCACTTAATAATTTTTTTTCATTCATTCATTCATTCAGTAGCACAATTGATGCTTGTGGTGTTGAGTGATCAGGTCATCTAAGCTGATTCTTGAAGAAAAGCTTTTGAGAAGCAGAGGTGAGGAAGGAGTCCATTTCATGTACGGGATATGACTTTACTGAGTGCACTGAGGTGGGAGAGACTGAGTTAGGAGAAAAGCTCATGAGGGGAACACTATAAAATAAAGCTAGACAGATTAAGTGGGAGCCTGATGATAAATCATCTTCAATGCAGGGCTAAAGAGTGTGTTTTATCCTGTAGGTAATTGGGAATAAATGAAGATTTGGGGGAAGGGGAGTGACATAGTCAGTTCTTTGTCTTAGGAAGAATACTTTGGCAGTAGGGAGGAGAGCTGATTACAGATGGGAGGAGACTGGAGGCAAGGAGATTAATAAGAAGACTATTTTATTAACCCTGATAAGAGTGAGAGAGGGCTTGAATTAAGATGGTGGCCATGTGGGTGGAGATAAGAGAACATATGAGAAAGATGTGGCAGAGGTAGAATTGATTTTTTTGTTGTTTTGTCAATTACTCGTGTCCAACTCTTCATGACCCTATTGGGGGTTTTCTTGTTAAAGATACTGGCATGGTTTGCCACTTCTTTCTCCAGCTCATTTTACAAATGAGGAAACTGAGGCAAACAGGGCTCACACAGCCAATAAGTATCTGAGACCACCTTTGAATTCAGGTCCTCCTTACCCCAGATCCAGCACTCCATCTACTATGCCACCTATTTGTTTTGAATTGATAAGACTAAATAGACATAAGAGTGAAAGGAGAGTCAAATATGAGTCTAAGGCTGTGAACCAGGATGACTGAGAAGTTGTATTACTCACAAGAAAAATGGGGACATTTGGAGGAAGGATAGCTTGGGATGAAAGATATTCTATTTGGGTATACTGAGTTAGAGATGTTTGAAGAGCATCCTAGTGGAAATATCCCACATGTAATTTGTAATGCAGGGACTCCTTCCTGGGATCATCATCTCCCAGTTGAGAAGGGCCCAGGTCAAAGATCACAGTTTCTTCTGAGTTCTTGGGCTCTGGTTATTGGGAGGGGGTGGCTGGGAGGATGACAATGAACACAATCTCCCCACTCATTCTCTGTGAGAAGAGATCAAGTTTGATTGTTTTCAATGAGCTGCTAAATATTCTTCTTTCCTTCTCAGTTGTCTTCTTGGTTGCAGTTTTTCCCTATTATCTGGGAATAAGACTGAACATCCTCTCATTCCATCTTTCCTTCCACAACCATACTTTTCTCAGATTCTGGGATGTACGTTCCCCTCTTGATGGACAAGGCCAGTAGAGACCAAAGACATACTTCCCTCTTTCAAAGAAAGTCATATCAAAACTTCTCTTTGGTCCAACAAGACTTCACCCACTACACCCTCCTTGAGACCTTCTTGAGAAGAAAGGAAAAGTAGGAAACAAGCATTTATTAAGGTCTTACTATGTGCCTGGCCCTGGACTAAGCATTTAGCTATTATTGTCTCATTTGATGCTCACAACAACCCTGGTGCTAGTATTGTCCCCATTTTACAGGTAAGGAAATTGAGGCAGAGGTTAGGACCTGCCCAGGGTCCCACAGCAACACTTAGGTGACTCAGTAAAGCACTAACCAGTGTTCCTTTCCCCCAATCCCCAGTCTATCTAGTACAAGACAAGGAGGGGAGACTTTTCTCTCCTTATTTCTTAGATGTGTTGAAGCTCTGGGATAAGTAAGCCAGCCTCTTGCCAAACTTATCCTGGATATGGAGAGTGCCAGCACTCTCCCTTTTCTCTAAGCTTCTATTTGGCTTTTATTACTTGCAGTTGCAGCCTCAGGACTTAACGCAATCTGCTTCCCTTGTCACCCAACCTTTGAAGTTCTCTGGTGAAGGGAAACACACTTTCCAAAAAAAACAGGCCTTTGCTTTTTTTGAATAGTTCAAATGCATAGGAAGTTTTTTCTTTACACCAAAGACCAAATCTGTTCCCTTGCAACCTCTATCAATCAGCATTTATTGAGCACCTACTATGTGCCTTGCAACATAAACCTTTTGCTCCTTGTTTTTTTCACCAGGGCCAAGCAGAACAAGTTCTAAGCCCCTTTACCTCCAAATACATTTTTTCAAATACTTGAAGACAGTTATCATATTCACAGCTCCTTTCCCCCACGTTTTCACTTATGGAAGATAAATGTCACTAATTCCTTCAAATGATCTTTATAACATGATCTCAAAGTCCTTTAGTATTCTGGTCACCTTTTATTAGGGGTGTGCCTTTGTGGAAATTCAATGTTGGGATAAAGTGAGCCATTCACAATTCATTGACTAATCTACAAGCAAGGTTTCCTTTAACTCTAACACATCAAGGATATACAACAAGAATACAGGGACCCTTAGCTTCTCTGGACAAGTTCTCCTGTCACCATATGGAACACATTCAGTCATCAGGGCAAAACATGGTAAAGGACATGGAAACCCATGATTTTCAGAAATCCAACAAATCATAGGGGGCTAGACTTCATGTGGCTGGGAGTTTTTAATGCGCTATGTGACCAAGAAGCTATTTAAGGAAAGCTGGAGCCAATCAGGTCCCTGGGACAGCTTTCTTTCCATTTAGAGAAAACTAATCCCTGCTGGGGACAGCTAGGTGGTCCAGTGGATACAGCACTGGTCCTGGAATCTGGAAGACTCATCTTCCTGAGTTCAAATCTGGCCTCAGACACTCACTTGCTGTGTGACCCTGGACAGGTCATCTAACACTGTTTTCCTCAGTTTCTTCATTTATAAAATGAGCTAGAGAAGGAAATAAACTACCCAGTATTTTTGCCAAGAAAACCCCAAATGGGGTCATGAAAAGTTGGACACGAGTAACTGAAACAAGAAATCAATTCTACCTCTGCCACAACTTTCTCATATGTTCTCTTATCTCCATCCATGACTAAACCAAACAACAAAAATCCCTGTTAGAAGAGGGAAGAGGAAAGACCTAGGCCCACCTGATGTTGAAGAAGTAAGCTGCATTAGAGTCTATCACACTTTGTGAGAAGGAACTTCAGGAAGTTTCCAATCCAGTATGATGTGGTTCAGTAGAAAGAATACTGGATCTGAATTTATATGATTATAGAATTCAGAGCTGGAAGCAACCTTAGATATCATCTAGGCTAATGGTGCCAAACTCAAATAGAAAGGATCCCTGTGGGTGACATATTGATTTAGAATACCACAAACTATCTATATTGTATTTTTATTTACTTTGCTAAGTGTTTCCCAATTACATTTTAATCCAGTATGGGCCATACTTGGGAGTTTTATGGGCAAGAAGCCATGAGGTCGACCCTTCTGATCTAGTCCAAATGCTTCATTTCACAGGGGAGGGAACTGAGGTTCACAGAGTGGGAGTGATTTACCCAGGGTCATAAAGATAGGGTAAAAGGGGTCTGTAGAGGGTGACTCTGACAATGTCTATCCATGTGGAAGGGCTAGGGAACTTAATGCTGACATGTAATGTAGATACCTTAGAGAAACATTGAAATACCTGTAGACATTCTATAACTGGCTCTGGTCAACAAACCATGAAGAGAATAAGAGAGTCTTTGTTGGCCATGGAGCCATTCAAAAAGGCACTAAGTGACCAGAGCTTCTGCCATTTTCTCTTCAGAGGTGCTCTTGCTCTGATTCCTTAAGTCATAAGAGGAGAGGCCTTGGATTCTCTCCCCTCTGAGGCCATGTTGTCTCCTGAGACGGGCCTCAGCCCTTCACCTTTGGACTTGTTCTTTTCCTACTTTAGGAGAAGAAGGATTAGAATTTGTGAAAAAGATCTAGAGGACAAGCCTCTGGGAGCCCGAAAATCTGATCCTATTCTGGGCTTTTCAGCCAATTTAAAAGGATACTCAAAGCATCAAGGAGGGACCCTTGTAAGAGACTGTCAGGACTCAGGCCAGTGGGAACGGAAAAGTACAATCTGCCCATAGTTATGCCTCATCTAGATGTGAATTTGGTTAGATCAATGTTATATGTAGAAACTGAGCTAAGGGTAAACTGACTTGCCCCAAACATAGAGGTGGAATAGGGGAGAATGTACCCTAAAGATACTGGGGGGAAATATTATATACTATTATAGTTACAATATTTTGAAGAAAACATCCCTTTGTAAAATTTAATTCACGTTAAGTAATTACTTAATTGGAACTGGAGGTTACTTCTTGGCACTCCACTGAGAGGAGAAGCTAGCCAGTACGGGGCTTGAGCCTATAGTTTTAGAGAAATGAAGGGAGTCAAAGGAAGCCTGACACCGTGAGAATAAGCCAGAGTGTACTTAATACATTAGTGAGTCCAGCACTACTAGGACTATAAACCTGGGTCCTCTGACTGCGAACCCAGTGCTCTTCCCCTTAAACCTGGGTTTGCATCACAGCTCTATTATTAGCTGTGTGACCTTGG
>CM053769.1:261712564-261766380 GCA_028658325.1 Potorous gilbertii | reverse complement strand
CTGTATTGTCAGGAGAGATCCTGTTTCAGTGAGAGCCAGAAGGTTGAATCAGGGAATAGGCCTTTAATGATGACCACAAGGGGTTCAGAATTGCCGGGATGAAGAATTTAACCAGGGGAGGGTTTATTAATCATTGAGGAAAGAATTCAAATACATTTTCACTGTCCATAGGGGTTTGGCTTTGGGCCTTGTACTTCAGGCAAAAGAGTAAGTATTTGGGGCTGAAGGAATGGTGTTATTCCCCTTCTCTCAAGGCAGGAGATGAGGCTGGAGACTTGATGGAATGTTCTTTCTCTGTCCCTTCTCTTGAAAGAAGTACTATGGTGAAGGGAAGGGAACAGAAAAGAATGAGCACTACCTGTCAGGCACTGAGCCAAGTACTTTTTATAGGTGCTCTCTCATTTACTCTGAGGTAGGTACCATCATTATTCCCAGGTTACAGTTGAGAAAAACGAAATGAACAGAGCTTCAATGACTTTTCCAGGGTCATGCAGCTAGTGTCTATGGTCACATTTGAACTCTGGTCTTCCTAATTCAAAACCCAGCGCTCTATCCACTGTGCCAATGGAATGTTATTTTTCCTCATCTAGCAAGAGTCAAGAGACCTGGCAAGATGGAATGGCATCCTCTGCCCTTAATTTAAACGAAGTTCTCTGATGCTTGATGGAATGTCTTTTCTCTTCTTCCCGAGGAAGGCTGGTAACTAGTGGAGATCTGGCTCAATGGAATTGTGTTTCTTCTCTTCCCCATGAGATCAGCCTCCCTAGACGCGACTAAAACTTCAGTTATTTGTTTTGTTTTGTTTTTCTTCCTTCCTCACCAGGGCAACAAATGTGGGAGAATAAATGGATGAGTGGTGATACCACAGGCAAAATTAGCAAAACCAAAAGGAAGACCTTCTTAGCCTTCAGTGTCTTCATCTGTGAAAAGAGATGATTGAATAGATGATCTGTAAAGTCACTTGCAACTCTAGCATTCTATGATGCCATTCCACTCTACTCAGTGTTTATGGAATGTCTGTTATGTATAAGGTACATGATTCAATGAGATATTTAAGAATTTGACAGCTCTGTTAGGAACGGTTGAGCAAAAGATGGTTCGTTCAGTACAAGCTATGACCATATCATGAGAGTCAGTAATGTTTGTTATCTGCTAGGCACAGACTGGTGATAAATGTTTAGGTCTAAGTCTTGACCAAGAAATCTGTTTTTGATGTCAAGGAAAGGACCTCAGGTGAAAAAAATCCTGAAAAAGGAGCAAAAAACCTCAGAATTCATATTGCAATCGGGATCTTTCAGCAGGTGATGATGAGGACATCCATTTCCAGCCAATTTCCACTTCCATTTTATAGTAATATTAAAACAAAAGACAAAATTTCATAGCAAAGGAAAACAAAGTTATATAGTTTAAGTTTATAATTTTGATTTGTAGACTAACACTAGTGTTAAGGCTAGAACTTGGTTGGAGAAAATATCTTCCTGAGATCAATTGCTTACTCCCTCTTCAGCCCCTTCCTTCAAGAATTCTACTTTCAATCTGATCAAAGGTATACCAATATGTCCCTTAATTAGATGAAATAAGAAGATAGTCCCACTCTTCACTTTGTCAATAATTAGGAAGCATTTATTACAAACTTACTTACTGTGTGCTGGGCACTGTGGTAAGCCAGGAGATAAAAATACGAAGAAAGACAATCTCTACCTTCAAGGTACTTACAAGCTAATGGAGGAAGACATCACAAAAGGAAGCTGAAAGGGGGGAAGGGAGAAGGTACCAGTCAACAGGGCATGACAGAGCAGTCCAAAGAAGTTTGAATATTTGATAGGAAACATAATTATCTTAGTTTCTGAGAATAAAGATCTCTTCCAAGAATTGTCTTCTAGTTAAAGAAGACTGATTAATTTGGTCTTTGATTCAAGTGAGACAGAAGATTTCTGGTCAGGTTATTGCTATAATATTATTTCTTAATGTTTTATAACACAACTGAGGTGTCAGTACTATATTCTTTCACACTGGATTGCCTTTGCCTCTCCTTCTCTCTTGCTTTTCTCATTAATTGATTATTGAATCCTGAACATTCAACTCCTACAATTCTTACATCTTTGGGATTCTTTCTAGTCCTTCTGGCACTATGTTAGCAAAGTCACTTAATAGCCCTCAACAAGCTTGTATTCTAATGGGAGAGACAATAAAGTTGGGGAAACACTGGACAGAGAAGGGCATTTTAGCTTGGAAAGTTTCAGGGATGGTGAGTGGACCTGTAGGAAAGTAGATTGACACACCCTTTCTAGTAGCAATGGCAGAATTAATTTGATTATAGTTCTATAACTGGAAAGGGGGAACAGGGTTGGGAGGGTCTGCATGTGGTGGCATAAGGTGCCTGGCAAGATGATTGCAAAGTAAAATGACCTATGGCTGGGGCTGATCTAGATAGAGTAGGTCACATGAGGTACTACCATGGTGGGGGTGGGAGAGAGACAAGTAATCCAGAGCTGAAATGATTAATTCCTCCAGGCCACGTTCTCTGGTCCTTGGGGCAAGTAAAGTATAATAAACTCCTCTATCTGGCATACAAAATGTTTAACAGTTTTATACAGTCCTACTGCCTTTTCCCTCAGGGAACATGTATTTTAAAAATATATATCAACAAAATTCCACTACAAAATAAGGAGTCAGGGTGGGTGTCTTCTCATGTCTCTTTTTGGGGGCCAAGCTCATTCTTTATAAGGTAATCCTAAGAACCCTAGGACTGACAGTACCCTTAGACTACTTTCAGCCCATCTCCCATAGCTATTGTTACCATGGGGAAGCAACCCTTATGGAAAAAGGGCCAGCCATACTCACCAGTTACCACCTACAACATGAGCAAGTGGGCTTCCATGAAATATCCAGACATGCTGGAGAGAAAGAAGACCAAATGTGCTGGCAAGTCAAACTATTGAGGTTTAGTGGGGCTGGGACTCCAAAATAGTGACACGTGAGTCCTGCCCAAATGAATTTGATCCAAGCCTTTCATCCAAAAAAAAAACCCAGCAAGGTTTATTAAAGATCCATCATATTGGCCAGACTCTTAAGGCATCTACACATTTGTATAGCTAATGCAAGCAGGCCAGATTGAATCTGAGCACCTTAATGGAGGCCAAGATGAATCTTACATACAGAAAGAATGTGGGAGGGATCTAGGGTTGGCCAAGTAGTCTGGGGTGATTGGAGGAGGAGTCTAGAGAGGACCTTGTTAGGAGTGACCAGTAGCGAGGGTGCCTAAAGGTTGGAGGCCAAGAACCAAGATAATGAGGTTTAGATAGGATCAAGGGTGGTAAGTAGCAGGAGGCAGTTCAGAGGTAACAGACAATGAAGGCCTGGGCTAGATTAAGGGTAACAGAATTGGGCATTGGGAGAATGAAAGGCCAGTTGAGGATAGTAGAGCCTCAGGTAAATGCCAGACCAAGGGGGAAGATTCAAAGAGGATTCAAGGAGGTTTCCGTAATCTGTACCCCATCAAACCCACCATCACCACCCACCTCAACAGCCACATTTTCTCAGACCTGTATGAAGGCTCAGGCTCCTGACCTCAAGAGCCTCTCCATCCCATCATTTGTCCTGCTTCCAGTCTGAATTTTGAAGGCATCACTGATCAGAAAAATCACAGTGGCAAAGGGGATGATTTTCCCAACCACTGCCATCACTAGCTGCTGAACATAGGTAAACCCATGAGCCCTGAGAGTAGAATCACTTCTCAGACCAGTCTTGCTTCCAGCCCTAACCCCACTTAATGCTGCAGGAAACAATTCCCTTAGGGATGAGTCTGACAGCTGCTTCTGCTGACACTAAAGTCACAGCTGCTGAAGATACAGAAAAGAAATTTCTCACCACCAAAGTCTTTGACACTGCAAAATGGTTTGCCATTAGAAATTCATAGGATTTTAGCAGTGGAAATAACATTAAAAAGATATATTACTATCTTTTTTTGCAGCTGCACATTAAGGACAATGAGATATTCTCATTTCTCTTTTTGCTGAAACCATCTTTATACATTATTTTCCTGTATTAGAATGTGACCTTGACAATAGAGACTGTCTTACTATTTTCTTTATATCTCTAGAGCTGTGCACAGTGCTTTGCGTATACTAATCAGCTAACAAATACTTTTTCATTGACTCAGATTAGGAGGTTTTTTTAAATGTACATGAATAAAGATAGTTTACCTTTGGAAAGAGATTATTTTGATTCCTAAGCTGTCTTCTGATTTCGCAAAGTAAGATCCTTTTGAAATGAAGACCCTATGTTCCTCTTTGCCTTCTGTCTCCTCTAATGACTCCAGTATCCAGATGCATAATTGTACTCATTCCTAAATAAGTAGTTGACCAATCTAGGCCACTTTCCACTGCAGTCAAGAGGCTGGCTACTCATTTTGTACTGACTTGCAAATCCTGCATAGACATCATTCTATATTATTCCTTTTTCTATTCTTTCAAATGATTTCACTTCAACTCTAAAGACATTACCGCCTGTGAAAGAGCTAATTTAAGCTCAGCCCCAAATCATTTTACAGTCTCTTCAATAATGACTAACCATAATGCTACTGCAGAATTTTGTATGAGATTTCATTAAAATGGCCTACTGTCTGCTGGATACTGAGGGGGAGACATGAAATAATGTAAATCAGAATTTATTGTGTGGCTCACACACACCTCCTCTCCTTTCTTTTATTTAAAGATAGGGGTTCCTATTTATATTTAGCTTGCTAAAAGAAGATTACACATCTGATTCTGCCTTCAGTGAATTTGTTATTGCATATAAGGTGGTCCATTAGCTCTGGGCTGCAAACCAGAAAGCACTGTCAAGATTATAAACAACAAAAGCCAGAGCTTTCAAAAACCTTAGAGAGCTTTACACTGAGCAAATATACTTTCAATGTGTTACTCTTTTGTGGACACCAGCGTTATTTTGTGTATGCTTTGTATTTACTTTTCTGGGTCATATGATATGACCCTAGTTAAGCATAAGCTCCTTGTTTTCCCTTTTGCTTCTATCTTTAGCTTCTAGCCTTATAGTTATGTTCAGCAGGCATTTAAGTAAATGCTTATTGGATTGAATTGGATCTTAGGATCATGGAGGTAGACCTAGAAGAGGTCATGGAGCTCAATTATCAATAATAGATAAGGAAACTGAGGCCCAGGGAAGCTGAGTTTCCTAGTGTCAAATTGATTGATTGAGGGTAGGCCCTGAGTTTTGTTTGTTTGGTTTTTTTTGCTTTTGCTTTTGTCTTTGTTTCTAGCACAAAGTGTACCTTTAACAAAATTCTTCTATGCAACATGACATGTCAAAATGTGTTTAATAAGAAAGTATGTGTAGAACCCATATAAGAATGCATGCTGTCTCAAGGAAGGAGGGGTTGGAGAGGGAGAAAATTTAAGATTTATGGAACTGATTGTTGAAAACTGAAAACAAATTAATTAGTTAATTAAACTTAAAAAAATTCAAATTGAATAAGGTAAGTTAGGTGCATTTCTGCTCTACTTGAATGGTTATTGCCATTCTGCCTTATATTGGTTCTCAGAACCAATAGGAAGCAAGAAGGAAAGGAGGAATTATATCCCAACATCTGTCCTTTGGAATCATCATTGAGCGCTACATTTGGTATGAATGCTGTTGTCTTGTGCTATTGTCTTCACTGGTATTGTTGTTAGCGTTGGCTTTATATATACTATTCTTCTAGCTCTGTTTGCGTTTCCCTGAATCAGTTCATAAAAGCTTCCTCAAGTCTTTCTGAATTCTTTTTTATTTCTTGTTTCTTGTAGTACCATAATATTCCATAGCATGAATATATTATACACTGTTCAGACATTCTTTAGTCAGTAGACATTCCTTTTTTCTTTTCTTTTTTAAATAGTATTTTATTTTCTCAAATAACATGTAAAGACAAATTTTAACATTCATTTAAAAACTTTGAGTTTCTAATTTTCTCCTTCTACCTCTTTCCTTCCCTCTCCCTAAGACAGTAAGCAATTTGATACGGGTTATATATGTGCAGTTGTGTAAAACATGTTTCCATATTAGACACATACTTTCCTATTTTTTTATATTATAAAAAGTCCTTCTATGAACATCAAGATATATGAAAATTTTTAATCTCTTGTCATATAACCAGTACTTTAGTAACTTTTGTTGCTTCATTCCAAGGTGTTTTCCAAAAGGGTTAAACTAACTCACAGCTCTATCAGTGTAATAATGTGCCTGTCATTCCAAAAGCCTTGGCTGGTTCTGTCTTTTACCCTCTTTTTCTATTTGCTGGGTTTGAGATTTTAGAATTGTTTTAATTTGGCTCCCTACAAATTTACCTGTTCCGAAACCTCTTCCTGTTTCCCTCATTTTGCTACTTATCTTCCCATCTCAGTCCCACTCTACTTCTAGCCATAGATCTATTAACTAACATATTAGACTTTTCTATAAAAGTGAGAATCAGTGTAGTATAGAGCTGTGTTTTCTAAGCCAAATTTTCCAAATAAAAATCCATAAATATTAAGGAACCATAGAACTCATCATCCCAAGTTAGCTTGGGATGAAAAAGAGCTGAACACATTCTCATGGGAAAGGAGGAAAAGGCTTGATAGATATTCTCACAATATGTAGTAAGTAGGTTTAAAATATACAGAAATCTTTTTGGAACAAATAGACCTCATTTCACAAAGTAATGGTAAAGGTTGACAAAAGATATAGACCACTGGATTTGTTGAATGTAATCTAAAGTGGGTTTTCTCTTGATGCAAAATATAAGATCTAAGAACTGAATCCCAATAAATTCTTATAAACTTGTATAGGCTGATGAGGTTCACAATTGACCCCTCCCTCCAGTCTTCTTACATGTCATTCCCTCCTGTGTACGCCATGGTCCAGCAATGCAGGTCTATTTGCTGTTCTTCACCACATTTGATGTTCTACCTCTTATTCTGGGAATTCCTCTCTCCTTACCCCTGCTTCTTGGAAACATTCGCTCGCAGCTCAAACACCAACCTAATTCCTTCTCTGATTCTGCCACTCCCTCTCCTTTCCCCTCTTCCTATCTTCCTTTCTCCCCCTCCTTGCCCTGAACTGCTAGTTAGTGCTTTTCCTTCTAAGGTGACCCTCCATCCACTCTGCATGGATATATTGTGTTCCCTCATTAGAAAATATGCTCCTTGAGTCCAGGGACCATTGTTGTTTTTTTCTTTTTCTTTGTATCCCCAGTGCCTAGAATGGTGCTAGCATGTGGTAAATGCTTAATATACTTGTTGATTCATTGGAAGGGACCTTTATTGACTGAGCCCATGAGTGCTTCTAAGATATTTTCCCTTTCCACCTTTTATTCCCATAGTCATCAGGAACAGTAAAATGCAAATACAATCAGTCTATGTCTATTGAGGCCTATAGTGCTCTATAAAGCAAATAGTTTCACTTCCTGTTTTCTTCTAATATTCCTCTTGTGTTTTGATAAACCAGAGAACCAAAAAAGAGAAATTGAATAAGACGTTTCTTTTTTTAAAAAATTATTTATTTATTTTTAGTTTTCACTTCCACAAGACTTTGAGTTCCAAATTTTCTTCCCATCTCTCCCTTCCCCCACCCCAAAACACTATGCATTCTGATTATCCCTTCCCCAATCTGCCCTCACCCTAACCCTAACCCTTATCCCCATCTCCTCTATTTTCTTGTAGGGCAGGATAGATTTCTTTACCCCATTACCTGTATTTCTTATTTCCTACTTGCATATAAAAACAAATTTTAACATTTGTTTTTAAAACTTGGAGTTGCAACTTCTCTCTCCCTTCCTCTCTCCCCACGAATCCCCACTGAGAAGGCAAGCAATTCAATATAGGTTATACATGTGTAGTTATACAAAATACTTCCATAAAAGTCATGTTGTGAAAGACTAACAATATTTCCCTCCTTCCTATCCTGCCCTCGATTTATTCTATTCTCTCTTTTGACCTTGTCCCTCCTCATAAGTGTTTACTTCTTATTACCCTCTTCTCCCATCTGTCCTCTCTTCTATCATCCCCCATCCTACTTGTCCCCTTGTCTCCTACTTCCCTGTAATGTAAGATAGATTTTCATACCAAATTGAGTGTGTATGTTATTCCCTCCTTAAGCCAAATGTGATGAAAGTAAGCTTCACTTTTCCCCTCTCACCTCCCCCTTTTCCCTTCCACTGAAAAAGATTTTTCCTACCTTTTTTATAGAGAAAATTTGCCTGATTCCATTTTCCCTTTCTCCCCATATATTCCTCTCTCACCCCTTAATTTTGTTTTTTTAGATATCATCCCTTTCTATTCAACTCACCTTGTGTGTGCCCTCTGTCTATATGTCTATAATTCCTTCAACTACCCAAACACTGAGAAAAGTCTCAAGAGTTACAAATATTATCTTTCCATGTAGGAATGTAAACAGTTCAACTTTACTAAGTCCTTTATGATTTCTCTTTCCTGTTTACCTTTTGGACTTCTCTTGATTCTTGTGTTTGAAAGTCAGAATTTCTATTCAGCTATGTTCTCTTTATCAAGAATGCTTGAAAGTCCTCTATATCCTTGAATGACCATTTTTTCCCCTGAAGTAGTATACTCAGTTTTGCTGGGTAGGTGATTTCTTGGTCTTAATCCTAGCTCCTTTGACTTCTGAAATATCATATTCCAAACCCTTCGATCCCTTAAGGTAGAAGTTGCTAGATCTTGTGTTATCCTGGTTGTATTTCCACAATACTCAAATCTTTTCTTTCTGGATACTTGCAATATTTTTTTACTTGACCTGGGAACTCTGGAATTTGGCTACAATATTCCTAGGAGATTTTCTTTTTGGATATCTTTTAGGAGGTGATTGGTGGTTTCTTTCAATATTTATTTTACCCTCTAGTTCTAGAATATCAGCACAGTTTTCCTTGATAATTTCACAAAAGATGATGTCTAGGGTCTTTTTTATCATGGCTTTCAAGTAGTCCCGTAATCTTTAAATTGTCTCTTCTGGACCTAGTTTTCAGGTCAGTTGTTTTTCCAATGAAATATTTCACATTGCTATTTTTTCATTCTTATGGTTTTGTTTTATAATCTCTTGATTTTTCATAAAGTCATTGGCTTCCACCTGTCCCATTCTAATCTTTAAGGAATTATTTTCTTCAGTGAGCTTTTGGACTTCCTTTTCCATCTGATCAGTTCTGCTTTTTAGGGCATTCTTCTCTTCATTGACTTTTTGATCTCTTTTACCATTTGGGTTAGTCTATTTTTTAAAGTGTTATTTTCTTCAGCATTTTTTTGATTCTCCATTAGCAAGCAGTTGACTCGTTTTTCATGATTTTCTTGCATCCCTCTCTCTCTTCCCAATTTTTGCTCTACTTCTCTTACTTGATTTGTAAAATCCTTTTTGAGCTCTTCCATGACCTGAGACCAATTCATATTTTTCTTGGAGGCTTTGGATGGAAGATCTTTGACTTTGTTTTCTTCTGTTTGCATGCTTTGGTCTTCCTTGTCACAAGGTAAGATTCTGTAGTCTGATTCTTTTTCTGTTTTTTGCTCATTTCCCCAGCCTTGACTTTTGAGCTCTTTTTCAAGGTAGATCTCTGCTTCTCTTGGGGTAGGGGGTGTACAGTCAGCTGCTTGATCCTCCCACAATCTGTGGGCCTAGAGCTCCAGAAACAGTGGCTGTAGCTGCCAAGGCAACTACTGCAGGTTTCTCAACCCCCTCCCTCCTCTGCCACCCTGGGGCTGGGGCCAGACCACTCCACTCTTCTGCACTGGTCCCACAGGATTTTCCCACTGACCTTCCAATTTATCCTCAGTGTTTTGAGGGCATGAAGTCTGGAAACTACAATAGGTGTGAGAGATTCAGTCTCCCCAAAACCTGCTCAGGTCCCTTCTGTGCACTTGCTGCCCGTGCTGGACTGTGCCCTACCCACTGTGTGGCATGATAGGTACTTCCGGGTGACCTTCCAGGCTCCCTTGGATTGGAGATTTGCTTCACTCCATCATTCAGTGGGTTCTGCAGCGCCAGAATTTGTTTAGAGCCATCTTTTACAGGTATTTGGCTGGGCTTGGGGGCAGCACTCTAGAAAGTGTGTGATGTTACTCCGCCATCTTGGCTCCACCCCCGGAGAAGTTTCTAAACTAACAGTTTTGTAGGCATTGTTTCATTCTTTGTCTTCGCATCTAGCAAAGTGCCTGGCACATCATAGACCGTGAATAAATGTTTGGCCTACTGCAGGCTGGTGTTTGTTCTGTGAGTAAATACAGAAGCAGAAGTAAAGAGAGAGAGAATTCCTAGAATGAAAGACAGTAAATGGGAGAGAGAACATCAAATGTGGTGAAGAACAGCAAATAAATGCTTGGAGTGAAATGGAGAAAGAGAGGGGAAGGAAGGAGAAGTGGGGAACTAGGGGAAGAACATACACATTTGAGCAGAGCTGGGAATAGAGGTAGACAAAGTACACAGAGTTCAGTGCCAGAGGTTAGGTCCTGTGACCCCAGACACAGCATAAGGAAAGACAAAGAAGATATTACTAACCTTTGTAACACAGAGTCATAACCACCCAGAGCATGGCCCAAAAGACCTCCTCAGGAATATATAAGTATGGGGAAGCATACAGTACAGATGTACAAGGAAGCTCCAAGGTAGACAGAAAAATCCCCTCTTCCCTGAGCTATGAAGAACTATCACCTGTTATTCACCCTCCATCCCAGCAAAACTTTCAGCTCAGCTGCTGGGGCCAATTGAGGAATGTCAGCCTGAAGGTTCTGAGTTTCCTATTACCAACAGGATAGCACTTGGAGTTAGAAAGTGGTTAGTGCCTTTGTTAGAACTACTGGTAACAGCTGCTGTCTTCCTGGTTCTTCAGATCAACCACCCTGGCTCCCTGACTCTCTTAACAGCTAGGATACAATGCAGATGGTGAGAGGGCATAGCAAGGAGTATGTTTAAATATTACTTTTTATGATGTGTGCTTTATTTCTAGAAATACCCAGTCTGCACGACATGTAGGCATCTATTTTATAACTCAAATCAGTTTAGAGTGAAGGCTCAGTGTAAGACAGATAAACACAGCACACAAGAGGGCTGCTAGCACAGGTTCATTCTTGATTTGGTCAGACAGGAAAGACACTATGAGGGGGTTAATAGGTTTACTTTATTCTAGTCTAGTTTTCTCAGGAGAAGATTGCTGATAATGAGAGCACAAACTCCTACAGCATTCCCTAATCACTCTTCCTGCAGGGGCCTGCGAGAAAGGGGAGGGGCAACTACCCCTATGTCTAGATTGGGTCAGTGGAGACAGGCACAACTTGTGCTTCCCTTAAATCCCCCTCAAGCCTCAGTGGGAGCCAGTTGAAGCAAACACAGATTCCCCCCAAGCCTTGATAGGGGCTGATCAAGGCATGCATAGCATTCCAGCTTGTACATTCAACCCTAAGGTTCCTTCCAAGCCTCAATGGGGCCAGCTGAGGCACATACAGCATTTGTGCATTCAACCCTAAGGGTTCTCCATTCACTGTCTAGTGACCTCCTGTTTTTTAGACCAACAGAGAGAATGGCATATTGCCAGCAATAACTTCACAAGTTTACATCACCTCATCTCTGTATCTCATTGCATAGTTACATTGGATGTTTATATTATTTATCATTATAAAATGCTGTGCAAGCATGGTGGAGATGTTTTGAACCATAACTGTGGGAATTCATATCTTGTACCTGGGAACAGGAGATGGTTATGGCTATGGATCCTGGAAAACTGAACTCTGAGAAATGATGACAAAATTCACTTTCCACACACTAAAATTCACTCAGTTAACATAGAGGGAATGTCACTTTAAAACCTTGACTAGGGTACACAAATGTCTTGTTGGAACCCTGTTTTTGACTAAATTGGCTGACTAGCTGTGTGCCTTTGTATCATTTGACTTATTTGAGCCTCTGTTTCCTCATCTGGAAAATGAGGAAAATGAACTAAATGACCCTTCCAGCTCTAATAATCGATCAATCTAATATGTAACTGCTCTGGCTGCAGTTACATGGTTTTTCTGGGGTGCATGCATTATTTCTGGAATTTGGGAGTAGTGTCATGTTTACTTAGAGTAGACATATGGTGTACATGCTTCCAGTCCTATCAAGTAAAAGGTGTGTGCTGCCCTTGTAGGTTATAAATGTTCACGTGAGTTACCTAAATGTAGCTTATAGGAGGCATGGATATATATGTCTGGCATCTTGCCCATCCCTTTTCAAGAGAGACTAAGATTCTTGACTTGTGAGAAACAAAAGGAGGGGCCTTGAGGCTAGCCAGTCTGTTTTCCTTCTGAAAGAGGGACACCAGTCTAGAATTATCTTCTACCTCTGCCCCACCCCCAAATATTGATGATTCAGGGGCATGATATTTACATTCAAAAACTACTAGCTTCCCTGATCACTGTTCTGTAAAGGGGGAAAGGGTACTTCAAGTTTATACTTAGCAGCTTGGTTCCTCCCTATCAAATGCCCATTATATAAATAGTGAATAGTGATTAAAACCATTATATAATCCCACAAAGAGCAAGCAGAGATCAGAGAAATATACAGATTAAGGTAGGCTAGTGTTACTTTCTCTCTTTCTCTCTCAGAGCCTGGCTGCTACTTTTCCTCCTTCAGAGTTTTCAGATACCTTGAGAGGCCTATGAGGTGTTTTTTCTCTAACGACATTGACTTGAGCCTTCACTGGCTATTTCCTCACTTTAGATGTGTTAGTAGTAAGAAGAAACCCCCAAACCTGAGATAGCTTGAGAAAGAATTTTATTAGGTCTTTTGGCAAAGAAGAAAACCAGAAAAAGGTGTGGCTACTTCCTTAGTCTTTGTGAGGTTACATTATATAGAGTTCAGACCAGGACATCAGGATGTTTGTCTTTGGTTGAACACAGGGGAGGGGTGGGGAATCTGTGGCCTCAAGGCTTTGAGGATTTGTTCCTTGAAGTTTGAATTCAGTCGAAGGGCCACACTTGAGGACCTATAGGGCCATGTGTGGCCTTGAGGCCACAGATTTTCCACTCCTGGGTCTGAAGGATTGATGTGTGTCGGGGGGGGTGGGTGTGTGGGTGTGTAAATGGCTATCAAATTTTTGGTGGAAGTATCACATTCTCTGTGCTATGCTGTTGCTCACCTCTCAACCAAACTTGAACAAAATAGAAACCATAAGATCAGAGAGTTGGAAGTAACAAAATTTAATAACAGACTCAATATGGATGAAATAACAGAGGGGGATTTATTCAAGGAATTTGTTTGGGGAAGTTTGCATTTTGTCACAGGGCCAGACATGAGGACTTAGAGGGTCACATGTGATCTGGAGGCTGCAAGTTTCCCACCCCTAACATAAGCAGTATATCAAGATAAGTATATAAATTCTAATTTGGGAAACACAAGCACAAGATTTGGAAGGACACAAAGTAAGACCTGGTTGGATCTAAGCATTCCCTGAAACTATACGGCTTTCCCTGGAGCATCTCTGAGGTCAGCTTGGCCTCAGTCATAAGCTTTGGATTGGGTAACTTTCTAGTCATATCAAGCTAGGTTCAAGCAATATTAATATTGAATAAATATTTTCCTCAAAGGTGCCAGTGACTAGTACTTTGTTCCATTTAACTACTTAACATCAAGTGGCTTTTACAGAAGTGTAATTATTTCAAGGCTATCGTAAGAACAAAGTACAAACATTTTCTCCAGTGTTTCAAGAGTTCTGGGGTGGGCATAGGCATAAAACTTAGCTCAGTTTCTCCATAGCATTGATCGTACCGAGGTCATGCCCAGATGCATCATGACTACCAGACGAGTCTTCATCTCAGTTTTCACTGGTATAGGTTTAGAAGATCATTCCAAAAGTCACCTCTTATTCTGTGGGGTATAGATGCTGGACTGGCAATGAATACCAGTCTGGGCTGCAACTTCCATATTCCTGTCACTGGCTGTCCTGACCTTTCTCAATTCATAACATTGGAGATTCCATTTTTTTCATCTAGGAAAGAAAAGGACAAATGCAGACACCTAGGCACAGAAGATAAGGAGATGAATATGATATGAGCCCTAACCTTAGGGAACTTAGAGCGCAGAAGAGAAGACCAGGTATTTATGGAAATAATTACAGGGTGGGACAGAATGTCAGATGGATTGAGTTGGACAACTCAAATGATAAAGGAGTACAGAATAAGTAGAGGTTCTGGTTGGAGAAGGGGACATTTGAGCTGACCCTTAAACAGGACGTTGGCTGAGAGGAAGGGGAGGGGAAGGACCTAAGCATTTACATAGAACCTACTACGGGCCAGGCACCACACTAAATGTCACTTTGATCCTCACATCAACCTGGCATTCTATTATGAGCACCATTTTTAGATTGAAGAAACTGAGGGAAACAAATTAAATGACTTACCCAGCAGGTCACAGTTCATACTGATGGAGGCTGGATTTGGACTCAGGCCTTCCTGATTCCAAATGCAGCATTCTCTCTACTGTGCCATCTAGGTATTCTAGATAGAAAGCATTTCAAGGAAAGATAAAACCAGGCTCAGAAGTCTGTACTGTATTCTGTTGGCAGTGAGGAGCCATGATCAAAGATTTTAGAGCAGGGGCTTCGTAAGATCAGCACTGTGCTCTAGAAGGATGATTCTGGCAGCTGTATAAAGGGTGGATTTCAAGGGAAAGCGATTGGAGGTGGGGAGATACTAGTCTGTGTAAGGGATTCGGTAGTGCCTTTGTAGAAGGTTGCATGAGAGATGCTATTTTTCTCCTTTGGGACCTCAGCCTCAGGAGTTTCACGCTGCTATTATTGTAAGGGCAGTCCACCTACTCCATCCAGGCGGCAGGCACTGTGATAAATCCAACCACGAAGCCAGCTGCCAGTGCATGCATCAAGAAAGAAAACAACAGGCTCCAAGAAAAGTGTTATTTATGTCTTCTGTTCTGTGTTAGTACAGAGTGCACTTATAGGGGAGTACTTTACTGTACACAATAGGTGTTTCTGAAGGGTTGCATGTCAATATTTTCCTTTTGCATGTGGGAATCTTTTTTCAGTGTACTCATTATTTAAAGAAATATACACACACATATTTACATATATATGTATATGTGTATGTGTACTGAGGAGGCAGAAGCCAGGCTTGAGCTCTGAGTTATTATATATAGGGCTAAAACTCAGCATTAAGTGTGGGCCAATATGGTAGGCCCCTGGGAGGGAGAGCACCAGGCTTCCTAAGGAGGGACAAATCAGTCCAGGTAGGAACCTTACCCTTACTTGGGTAAAGTGTTCTACCTTTTGTTCTAAGTTATTTATTCTTCCAATTCTTTCATCCAGAGTTTCTATTTCACAATCAATTTCATTTTTTAATATATCTTATTTAATTTCTTCCAGATATTGTCTTCTAGTCCTATTTTATTTTTCTCTGAAGCTCTGTTTGGAGTTGTGAAATTATACTCTTCTGGGTATATCTCTTAGACATTTCTTGATCTTGATCATCTCCTCAGTTACCAACCAGCTGCATTCATTGTGGATTTCTTTGACTTTTCCACCATGCCACTAGTAAAATTGCTCTTGGAAAATCTCATCATCTTTCAAGATCCATTCAGACTTAGTATTCACGCCTTATCTACAGATGGGTATTCATAACTTATCTACACCCCATCTGTCCCTCGGATTGGTTATGGACCCCATGAACTTCTCAGTCTCCATTAAAGGCTACATTTGTTTGGCCATTCCCTAAACAGGGGAGATCTACTTTGTTTCTAGTTCTTTATTACTACAAAAGTGTGTGGATTACTTTTGTACAACACTTTATCATGTACATAAAGCTGCACAATATTTTATATACCAGTCCTGTGGAGAACCAAGATAGCAAAGCAGCAGGAAGAAAAAAACTTATCTCTGACCCACAAACCCTCCATACATATTGAGAAAATGAATTAGACTGAGTCCTGAGGAGGAAATCCAATAAAAGTCATAGTGAGGCATTTTTTCCAGGTCAGATTGGCATAAGGAATCAGACAGAAAGGTCTGTGTACATTGAGGACAGAATCTCTGCACAGAGCATTCTAACACAGGGAGAGGCTGGGCACCAAGGCAAAAGGAGGTCTCAGATTCAGCACAAAGCGGGCTGACCTTGTACAGGGAGCATGAATAGGTGACAACTGGCAATTTTGTCATTCACTACCCAGTTTCATGTCACAGAAGGGTGCACTGGAAAGAGGATCTCTACTTAGAAAGAGGCATTTCAGGAAGTGAGGAATGGTCATGGACCCTGGGTTAATACTGAGCAAAGAACAAATTTAGAAGGAAGCAGAAGCTGTGTAGCTAAGTGAGATCTCAATTCCAGCTTTCAGCCCACTCTAAAGTCCATGGGCAAAAGGGGAGCCTGCAGTTGTTACTCTGAATCTGCAGTACTTTTTAACTGGCTGATATGGGCAGAGTTAAGCAGAAGTCTGTTGGAACTCCAACAAGGAGCAAACTCATAGATATGTTGCTTGGACCCAAATTCAAGTTAGGAATCTACAGAGTTCAGACCTAGAGGGGGTGGGGGTGGGAGGTCTCCCCTAATCAGACTACTTTGAGACAATTGAAAAGTTGTAGCTATTTACAAGCCTGAGCTATCTCTGACATTCTGGAATAGTACAATACTAAAAAGCCTAGAGAAAGCAGCAAAAGGATCCAAGGACACAAGCTGAACCTAGATATTCCTTCCAGAAGTATGTAGAGGCTAGTCTTATCATAAAGGCCAAAGTCAGAAAGCATGCTGAAAGAATGTACAAAGAAAAAAGAAAGCCACCATAAAAAGCTATTATGGTGAAATGGATGCTCAATACATAAGGGAATGAATAAAGTATTTATACGCAAAGACTCAAAGAGAAAAAAAATTTTGATCACAAGTTCACTTAGATTTTTGGAAAAGATAAAGCAAGAATTTTTTTTGAAAAATAATTTCAATTTTTTAAATAAATGAAATGTGAACATTAAGGGAAATGGAAAAGAAAAAACTATAGAAGAAATAATTGGAAAGGAAATTAATAGCTTGATTTGAGGTAAAAGAAACCTTACACAAGCAACAAAGTCCCTGAAAATTAGAATGGATCAAATAGAACATAATGACTCCATGAAAGAAGAAACATTAAAATAAAGTCAGAAAGCTGAAAAAATAGAATATTAAGTAATCTTATAGCAAAACATCTGACATGGAAAACAGATCCAGGAGAAATCATTTAAGACTACCTGAAATCCATGACATCATATTTTAAGAAGTCATAAAAGAAAACTCCCAGATCTCTTAGAAGTAGAGGCCAAAGTGAAAATAGGAAGAATCTATTAGTCACCTGAAAGAAGCCCACAAATGAAAGCACTCAGGGACTTTATAGACAAAATACAAAACTTCCAAGTCAAAAGAAAAGTACTACAGGCAGGGGCCAAAGATGAAATGGCAGAGTAGAGGAAGCACTCAGCTGAGCTCTCCCAACAGTCCCCTCCGAAAAACTTTAAAATAACTAGAATTGTGGAATGGCACAATTACTCTAACAAAAGGTCAGAGTAAGACAGTCTTACAGCCCAAGACAACTTAGGAGGTCAGAAAGAAAGATCTGTGGTATGGTGGTAGAGGCTGGCTAGGAACCCATATGGATGAAACTCCAGTGGTAGGACTAGATGGTAGTGACAGAAGCCACAGCAGGTTCAGGAGCTCTCAAGCCAGAGATGGTAAAGGGACTTGAAAGGTGGTCAAAAAGAGATTCAGACCCACTTGGTGTTAGCACTGGACATAGGGTCAGAAGTAGTTTGGCAACTTTATTGCCTATAACAACTTCAGGATCATAGTTCAAGGGAGGAGAGGGGTACTTTCAGTCAAAAGAGAATGGAAGCCCTGAGGGTTAGTGTCCCTTCTGTTTTCAAGGGATCAGGGAGCCTTCCTGGGTAAAGATTAGAGTATAAATAAATAAAGCAGGGACCACACCTTTCTCCAGGTCAGCCATCTTGGAATCACCAAAAACTTCCAAACTCCCAGAACTAACTCCAAAAAAGAGCAGTGCAAAAAACCTGAAGATTAAGATGGTGGCCCTCCCCATCTCATGCTGGGATCAGATCCCAATTTTAACATAAAGTTTCAAGTCAAGAAGTAGAGTGGAAAAACAAGCAAATAACAACAACAAAATAACTTGGCCATAAAAGCTATTATCGTGACATGGAAGATCGAGACACAAACTTAGAAGACAACAAAGTCAAAACAGCTAAAAACAAAGCCTCAAAGAAATTATGGACTGGACACAAACTCTACAAGAATTTCTGAAAGAGCTAAAAAATTATTTTTAAAAATAAAATGAATGATAGAGGAAAAATTGGGTAAAGAAATCAGAGTAAAAGAAGAAAATTATAAAAAGAGCAGCTTGGTAAAAGAGGCACAAAAACACTAAAGAAAACACTTTAAAAAACAGAACTGACCAAATGGAAAAAGAGATACACAAATTCACTGATGAAAATAACTCTTAAAAAGCAGAATTGACTAAATGGAAGAGGTATAAAACCTCACTGAAGAAAATAATTCCTTAAAAATTAGAATTGGGAAGAATTGGGAATTGGAAGCTAATGACTCCATGAGACATCAGGAATCAATATAACAAAGTAAAAAGAATGATTAAAATAAAAGAAAATGTGAAATATAATTGGAAAAGCAACTAACCTGAAAAATAGATTACCCAGGGACTCTTTGCTGACACTGGGCACAACTGGTGCTGATTGGAATCTCTATTGCCCATACACAGTTCTGGGTCACAGGTTCAGGAGAGGAGTATTAGTGGTTGGTCATAAGGGAACAGAGATCCTGGTTATGTTACCAAAGCAGAGCTGCAGTGGATTAGCATCCCTTCCTGGGTAAAGACCAGGAGATCAGTGACCAAAATTCTCTTAAGATTAGGCCACCTTAGAAGCACTGAAAACTTACCAAATTCTCAGAACTAGCTTCGAAAATAACAGCATGGAAAAGCCAGAAGCTTAAAATAGTACCTCCTCAAACCCAGGTGAACAGAGTCCAATTTTAGCATAATGTTCAAAATCAAGAAATAGGCTGAAGAAAAAAAGAATTTGACCATAAAAAGCTAATAAAGGGAAAGGGAAGACCAAGGCATAAACTCTGAAGATGACAACGATGTGAAAGCAGCTACAAAATAAAGCCTCAAAGAAAAATACTAATTAGAGCAAAACCCAACAAGAATTTCAGGAAGAGTTAAAAGAACAGATGAGTGGTAAAAGAAAAATTGAGAAAAGAGATGAGAATGATGTATGAAAGTTATGAAAAGAGAATTAACAGGTTGTTAAAAGAGGCACAAAATACTGAAGAAAATAATACCTTAAAAAGCAGAATTGACATAATGGTAAAAGAGGCACAAAAATTCATTGAAGAAAATAATTCCTTAAAAAAGCAGAATTAGCCAAGTAGAAAAAGGGATATTAAATCTCACTGAAGAAAATAATTCCATAAAAATTAGCAATGGTCAAGTAGAAGCTAATGACTCCACGAGAAATAAAAAAAATAAAATAAAATAAAGTCATAAGAATGAGGAAAAAATAGAAGAAAATGTGAAATAATTCATTAGAAATAGGACTAACTTGGACAATAGATTGAGAAATAATTTAAGAATAATTGCACTAGCTGAAAGTCATTTTCAAAAAAGAGCCTAAACTTCTTCTTTCAAGAAATTATCAAGGACACCTGTTCCGATACCTGAGATCTAGAGCAGGTCTGCACAAAATATGGGCTGTATGTTGTGCAGGCCTGATCTAGAATGTACAATAGAAACTGAATCCATCAGTCACCTTGAAAACTCCCAGAAATATTATAGCCAAATTCCAGGGTTCCCAAGTCAAGGAGAAAAATACTTCAAACAGCCAGAAAGAAAGAATTCAAGTATTGTGGAGCCACAATCAGGATCACGTAAGATTTAAGTTTCCATGTTCAAAGAGTGGAATGTGATATTCCAGAGGGCAAAGGAACTAGGATTACAACCAAGATTCACCTGCCCAGCAAAACTAATTGTAATCTTTCAGGGAGGGGAATGGATATTTAATGAAATAGAAGACTTTAGAGCATTTCCAATGAAAAGACCAGAGCTGAACAGAAAATTAGACAGTTAAACAGCCTGGAGAGAAGCATAAAAAAATAAACATGAAAGAGTAATCATAAGGGACCCAATAAAGTTAAGTCATTTATGTTACTATATAGAAGATGATATATGTATTCCTAAGAAGTTTATTAGGGCAGATAAAAGGTGTACACATAGACACAGGGTATGGTGTGAGCTGATTATGTTGGAATGATATTCAAAATATGAAAGTGAGAGAAAGGGATGCTCTGGGAGAAAGGGAAGGGTAGAATAGGGAAAAATTTTCTTACATATAAGAAATGAGCAAGGAACAGCTTTTACAATGAAATGAGAAATGAAGGGATGGAAGGCAATTCTTACACCTGTCTTTCATGGGAATTGGTTCAAAGAAGGAAGAATTTATATATACATACTCAGTTATATATAGAAATGCACTCCTCCCCACCAAAATCCCCAGGAGCAGATGAATTTACAAATGAATTCTTCTAAACATGTAAGGAACAATTAATCCTAATATGTGAGATATTTAGGGGGAAATGAGTAAAGAAATAATCCTACCAAATTCTTTTTATAATCCAAATATGGTTTTGATACCTAAACCAGGGACAGCAAAAACAGAGAAAGAAAACTGTAGACCAATTTCTCTTAATAAATACCAATGCAAAAATTTTAAATAAAATACTAGTAAGGGGATTATACGAATACATCTTGAAGATCACATACTATAACCATATGGGCTTTATATTAGGAATACAGGGTTGGTTCAGTATTAAAATATTATCAGCAAAATTGACCGTATCGACAATAAAAACAATAAACATATGACTGTATCAATAGATACAGAAAAAGCCTTTGACAAAATCCAACATTCATTATTATTAAAATCATTAGAAAGCATAGGATTAAATGGAACCCTTCTTAAAATAAGTAGTCTATTTAAACATAAGTGCAATAATGCAAATAAATTTGAAACTTTCCCATTAAGATCAGAGATGAAGCAAGTATATTCATTATCACTAGTATTACTCAGTATTTTACTAGAAATGCTACCTATAGCAAAAAAAGAAAGAAATTGAGGGAATAAAAATCATCAATGAGAAAAGAAAATGATTACTCTTTGCAGATGATATATCATACATGTACTTAGAAAATCAACTAAAAATCTAGCTGAAACAATTAACAACTTCAACAGAGTTGCAGGATATAAAATAAACTCACAGAAGCCATCATGAAGAGAGTAGAAATAGATATTCCAATGGTAGACAACATAAAATACTTGGTAATTCACCTGCCAAGACAAACTCAGGGATTATGTGAACACAATTACAGAATACTTTTCACACAAATAAAGACATGTCAACAATTGAAGAAATAATAATTCCTCATGGGTAGACTAAGCCAATATAATAAAAATCACAATTCTACATAAGTTAGTTCATATAGGGAGTCTAATTAGACAGTGGGCCTAGACATGATTATTTTATTGATCTTAAAAGAAGAATGGAATGTTAAGGGAAGGAAGAGGAATACAATGGAGGGGGATGGTAAGAAGAGGACAGATGTGAAAAATTATCTCACATATTAATGACATGAATAGAAATCTATACAAAAAAACCCAAGGAAATGTGGTAAGAGGTGTGCGGGTAGGGAAGAATGGGCAACACCTGAGTCTCATTCTTATTTGAACTAGTCAAAGGAGGAATGAATACAGAAATATATTTCAATTCACAGTAAAATGGGGAAGGGAGAGAGGGAAGAGGGAGAAATCAAAGGAATAATAGATTGATAGAGATTAGCCATAAGCAAAACAAATTCTAAAAATAGTGGATGATGATGTGCATTAGAAGAAAGGAAAGATAAGAACCTGTTGTGGGGTTTCATTGTGATTCAGTACTGTTATACTGTAAGAAATATTGAAGAAAATGATTTCAGATACATCTGAGAAGACTCATATTAACTGATACAGAGTGAAGGGACTCATAATAAAACATTTCAGTGTGTAAACTGAGATATACATATGATCAGTGAAAGAATTTGTTTTTCTTGACTATACATGTTTTTTTTTTTTTAAATTTCTTTACGAAGATAGGATAGTGGGGAAAGAGAGAAGATGAATTTTCATTGATTGAAACAAACAAACAATCCAAAGCCTGTCCTGTGAGTCACCATGGCTAGCAGTTTTGGCAACTGAGGCAAGTAGTATGTCTTGAGTCCAGGCAGGGCAGAGCGTTGTTAAATGAGCCTGCAAATCAGCTTTGTAATTCATAATGTGAAAATAATATGAGAAGGAATTAAGACAAATTAAAATGCATAGGAGAAGGAATTAGTTTTTATAATGGCACATAGGCATTATTTACAATGCCCAACATCTTTTACCTTACTTTTAAAAATAATTATTTTTAGTAACCAAGTGTTAAACTCACATACATTTTTGTGCCTTCTAAATTTGGGTGCCCCAGGACAAAGCCCTTTTGCCCTGCTGTAGGTACAGCTCTGTCAAGTAGCATAAGTATTCTTATTCCATTTTTTTTAGCTGGTGAAACTGAATGTAAGGGAATTTAAGTGACTTTCTCAAGGTCAAATAATTTGAAAGTGGCAAAGGTGATATATGAACTTCTTTTGATTCTAGGCACTGGTGTACATTTCACCATACAACCGTCCCTTCCTCTGTACTAAGCACATTGAATAAACAATGAAAACAGTTAATTAGAGGGAGGAAAGTACATCCGAAGAGAGAGTACATTTGCTTTAGTTGCTATTGCTGGTTCCAAATGAGTTAAACATTATAGGAGATGCTCTCTGGATATATTTAACCAAACTGAGCTTGCTCTTTTATAACTGAGATGCCAACTGATAGGCAGTGAGCTCTGGCCCAGAGGGGTTGCTAGTGCTTTCAGCCGGTAGTGACTCATGGTCTTCTAATGAAATGACTCATGCCACCTGCAAAGAGAGGGGTGGGCAGTAAAAGAGAGCAAAGGAGGGGGTGTGGGAGAGTGAGAAGGAAAGGAAGAAACAGAGGGGCAGAAAGAGATAGAGATGGAGAGAGATGGGGAAGAGAGAGAGAGGTGGAAGACAGGGTGAGGGAGGGAGAGAGGTGTTAGCATTGAGACTGATTCTTTTAAAGAACCTAAATTTATATGCTGAGAACAGTACATTGTGATATTGGGGCAGAGAACAGTGAAAACATATGGGAGGGGGAATGAGAAACATTTTGGAACAGGACCAAGAGCACTAAACCAGGAGTCACAAGATTCCTGTCTGGAGTTTTGAGTTCAGTTCTAAGGTGCTGTATTTTAGAGATGATACTAAACTAGAGTCAATGTGATGTAGTACAGAAAGAGCTGGACTGAAAATAGAGAAGACCTGGGTTCCTGTCATACCTTTGACACATAATTGACTATGTGGCTCTGGGCAAATGAAGTTAACCCTTGAGCCCATGGCTACCCTGTAAGACTGTTAAGTTACAGAATAGTTGTCGATCTGTATTGGTAGGAGTTTCCTTGTCAGGAGTTCACTATGTCAGTGAAATTACCGATCTATTTCTGTCCCATGATAGAGAGGAAAAAGAAAGCTCATAGGCAAAATGTGTGTGTCCAAAGGAAATTTGTTCAAAGATTTTGTTTAAAGTGTTTGAGGCTTCAGTAGATAAGGTAGACACCAAAAGTGTTCAGTTCTATTCTTTAGGAGGCCTCTGTTTGTTCTTTGGGGAGTGGTCAGTATCAGATCAGCTTGTGCAGTGGAGATGGGGATGGGGCAGAAGTAATGATGTCTCCCTAGCTTGCCCCTTGTAATAAAGGAAAAGTCTAATTTCTGATGCATGAGTCGTATATCACTAATTTTCCTCAATTTCCAGGACTTTAGGTTAATGATTGATGGGAGTAAAACTGCCCCTTATCCCCATATATGCTTTGGAAACTTTGATTATTGTAACTGGTTGAAGGGGTGAAGGAGGTTTAATTGGAGTTACCAAGGAGTCTAACTCACTCCATGACTTCTCTTAAAGAGAAAGCTCTTTATTTCATGTGGTTGTTCATTATCTCATAACAGTCTTTGTGGAAGAAACGAAGGCCAAAGGTATCATAAGTTTTGTTCACTATGTGCATTTCCAACTTAACTCTCAATTCTCATGATCTAGTCTCTAGATGTGAAAACATTATCAGTGCAGTAAGTATCCTAATATTAGGAGAAAGCATGTCTCTGCTATAAATATAACTTAGATCACTCCCACCATCTGCTGCCTTTGCTCCTACTCATGTGCTGCCAAACAGAGCTGGAGAAAATCTTAAATGCTAACTAGGTCCACTACACATTTGTGTTAAATAATCTTAACTGGGCCCTCCATACAGGAAAGAAATCCTCTGACACTCCCCTAATCAACAAATTATCTCACCACAGTAGCTATTTCAAACCTTTTCATGCCTCCTAAGGCACCCCCATACCTTTCCTTCTTAGTAAGATAAAGCTTGGCAAAGACTTCACCTCATACTTTACTAAAAAAAATTGAGGACATTTGCTGAGAACTCCTTCTTACCCACTTCTTCTCATTTTATAACAGTAAAATGTTTTTCACTCCTATTTCTTCTTTCACTCCTTTCTTGTGTTAAGAAGTGGCCCTTCTTTTTGCCACAATAAGCCCCTGAACATTCACCCTTCATTATATCCCATCTCATCTTCTCTAGCCCCCACTACCAACCTTGCTCTTTTTCTTATCTTTGATCACTCCCTATCTCCTGACTGGTTCCCTGCAACATAAAATCATGCCCATATCATTCTCATCTTAAAAAAATAAAATAAAACTTCCAGTTGATCCTTGCTGTCTATCATCCTTTATCTTTCCTTCTGTTCTCAGCTAAACTCCCGGAAAAGCCTATAATTGATACTTCCATTTCCTTTCTTCTCATTCTTTCTTTAACATGCTACAGTCTGGCTTCTGGCCTCATTATTCAATTGATACTGTTCTCCCCAAAGTTAGCAATGATCTCTTATTTTCAAGTCTAATGGCCTTTTCTTAATACTCATCCATGTTGCCCTGTTGCCAGAATCTGACAATTGTGATCACTTTCTCCAGGACAGCCTCCATTCTAGATTGTCATGACACTGTTCTCTCCTGGTTCCACTCCTACCCCATCTGACCATTGCCCAGTTTACTTTGATCTTCCTTCAGTTCACCTCCACAGGTCCTAGATGTCCCCAAAGGGCCCATTCTTAGTCTTCTCTTTCTGTTTATATCATCTCACTTGGTGATAATGTCTGAAAGGACATTCTTCCCCTTGTTCCAAAGGAAGGGACTCCTGAAACTTCCAGAGAGGAGAGAAATGAGCAAGTATGCTGAGGGAGGACATGAAAAGCTTCATGGTAAGTAAGTAGAGGGGAGAGGGAGATGATGCAAGGAGAAAAAGGCTGCAGATACTGGCACTGTGTGGTCCAGGTTGACTGTAAGCCAGAAGAGTGATGCAGCATATTTTGCTCAGGGACAGAACCTGGAGACTGATTAGCAGGAATTGATTCCAGGCATGAGTAGCAGCCTATGCAAATACTCAGAGGTGGGAAATAAAATTTCATGATTGGGGGGACATTATTAATTCAGTCTGACTGAAGCAAAGTGATAAAATAGAATATTAAATGAATCTGAAAAGATAACTAGACCAAGGTTATGAGGAATTTTAAGAGCCAGGAAAAGGAGTTTGCTTTTTAGTCTTAGAGGTAAATAAAAAGCCACTAAAGATTTTTTTGAGCAGGGAGTAACATGGTCAGACCTGTATTTTAGAAAGATAATTTTGTCAAGTGTGAAGGATATATTAGAGAGGGGAGACATGGGAGGTAGAAGGTCAATTAAGAGGCTATTAACAATGGTCCAGTTGCGAGGTGAGAAAGATCTGAACAACAGTGGTACTATGGACATAAAAACAACAGAAAATTGGGAAGGAAAGTAGTCATTGAGTCCTTAATCTCTTTGGGGTTTATAGATTTAATAGTGGTATTTCTGGGTCAGAGTATGCACAGTTTTTAGCCCTTTGGGTATAGTTTCAAATTGTTCTCCAGAATGACTGAAATAGTCCAAAGATCGACTAAAAATGCAGTAGTATACCTATACCCTCCAACCCTCATTTCCTTTGGCATTTGCCATTTTACTTTTCTGTCATCTAAGCCAATCTGAGTGTGAAGTGATACCTGAGTTGTTTTAATTTGTGACTATATTAGTGACTGAGAACCTTTTTATATGATTGTAAATAACTTCAATTTCTTCTTCTGAAAACTCCTTGTTATATCTTTTGACTATTTATCCATTGCGAAATGTCTCTGATCTTTATAAATTTGACTCAGTTCTCTATATATTTGAGAAACAGGGCCTTTATCGGAGAAATTCACTATAATTTTTCCCCTAGTTTCCTGCTTTTCTTCTAATTTTAGCTTCATTAGTTTTGTTTGTTCAAAAACTTTTAAATTTAATGTACTCAAATTTATCCATTTTACCTCCTAGGAACCTTTCTATTTTTTGTTTAGTCATGAACTCTTCCACTATTCATAGATGTGACAAGTAATTTTTTCCATGCTCCCATAATTTGCTTATGATATAATTCTTTATTCCCATGTCATGTGTCCATTTTAAGCTTCTATTGGTATATAGTGTGAGATGTTGGTCTATGCCTAGTTTCTGCCAGACTGCTTTCCAGTTTTTCTACAAATTTTTGTCAAATGGTGAGTTCTTGCTCATATAGCTGAAATCTTAGGATTAGTCAAATACTAGATTAGTGTGGTCATTTGTTTCTGTATATTGTGTCCCTCATCTATTCCATCAATCAATCATTTTATATCTTAATCAGCACCATATTGTTTTGATGATTAATATTTGGTAAATAGTTTTAAATCCCTTCTCTTTATATGCCTAGCTTGCAGAATCTTAAGCACATCCTTATTGGCATGTGAAATGAGTTCAGTTGTTTGGTAATTTAACATTTTCTGTCATTGCCCTTCTTTAGGATTGGATGTAAACCTATTTTTTGCAACCCAGTGGCTACTGTTGAGATACCAGTGTGGGACAAGGTAATTTAAATTTTTTTTTATTTTATTAAGTATTTATTAATTACAAGTAAAATATTTAATGATCTTTTTTAAAATTTTTGAGTTCTAACTTCTTTCCCTCCTTCCCACAACTCTCCCCTGTTTGAAAAGGCAAGCAATTTGATTTTGATGATACATGTGAGGTCATGCAAAACGTATTTTCATATTAGCTATGTTGCAAGAGAAAACACAAACAAAATAATAAAAATTAATAAAGCAAAAAAAAAATGTATGCTTTAGTCTTCATTCAGAGTTCATCAGTAATCTCTGGAGATGGATAAGCATTTTTCATCCTGAATCCTTTGGAATTGTCTTGACTTATTGTCTTGATCAGAGTAACTAAGTCTTTTGCAGTTGATAATCCTTGCAGTATGTTGTTACTGTGTATGCTGTTCTCCTGGTTTTTCTCATTTCACTTTGCATCAGTTCAGATAACTCTTCTCAGGTTGTTTTCTGAAACCATCCTTCTCATTTCTTATAGCCCTATTTCCATCACAATCATATACCACATCTTGTTCAGTCATTTTTCAATTGATAGTCATCTCCATGATTTCCACTATTTTGTCACCACTAAAAGAGCTGTTATAAATATTTTTGTACAAATAGATTTTTTTTGCTTTTCTTTGATCTCTTTCAGATACAGACCTACTAGTGGAATTGCTGGGTTGTTATGCACAGTTTTTTATCCCCTGGGGCATAGTTCTAAGTTGTTCTCCACAATGATCAGACTAGTTCACAACTCTTCCAACAGTTCATTTGTATCCCAATTTTTCTACCACTTTTCTATCATTAAAATTTTTTTCCTGTCATATTAGATAACCTGATAGGTGTGAGGTGTTATCTTATGTGATTTTGAAGGGCATCTGTAACTTTTTTCCATTTGTGACTCCTTCAGTCCTTTTAAACTGTGGGTCATGGTCTCTATGGGGTCACTATGCATAGTTTAAGAAGCTCAGATTTAGAGTATTTTTAAAATGAGACTAGCTTTGATTTCTTCTTCTGAAAACTTCTTGTTGATTTCCTTTGACCATTTATCAACTGAAGAATAGGTCTTATTTCTGTAAGTTTGGCTCACTTCCCTTTGTAATTGAGAAATGAGGACTTTATCAGAGAAACGCTGCAAAACTTCTCCAGTTTCCTGTTTTCCTTCTCATTTTAGTTGTATTAATTTTGTTTCTGCAAAAGCTTTTTAATTTCATGTAATCAATATGATCTATTTTACTTCCCATAATCCTCTCTATCTCTTTTTTGAACTTAAATTCTTTCCTTATCCATAGATCTGACAGGTACATTTTCCCATGATCCTATAATTTACTTATATCACCTTTTATGTCTAAATCATGTACCCATTTTGATCTTATTTTGATACACTATGTAAGTTGTTGCTTTATGCTTAGTTTCTACCATACTGTTTTTCAGTTTTCCCAGAAATTTTTAACAATTTTTTTCAAATAGTGAATTCTTACCCATAAAACTTGGATCTTTGGATTTATGAAATGCTAGATTACTGTGGTCATTAACTTGCGTATTGTGAGCCTAATCTATTCAACTGACATACCACTTTATATCTTAGCCAGTACTAGATTGTTTTGATGGTTACCACTTTGTAAAATAGTTTGAAATCTGGTACTTCTAGGGTATCTTCCCTAACAGCTTTTTTAAAAATTGATTCCCTTGATATTCTTGATCTTTCTTCATCCAGATGAGTTTTGTTATTTTTTTGTAGGTCTGTAAAGTAATTCTTTAGTAATTTGATTAGTATGACACTGAATAAGGAAATCAATTTAGGTAGAACTGTCATTTTCACTATCTTTGCTTCGCCTACCTATGAGTAATTAATAGTTTCCCACTTGCTTAGATTATGTTTATTCATGTGAGAAGTGTTTTGTAATTGTGTTCATATAATCCCTGGGTTTATCTTGGCAAGTAGATGCCCAAGCATTTTATATTATCTGCCATTATTTTAAATGGAATTTCTCTTCCTATCTCTTTTTGTGAGATTTTGTTGGTAGTCTATAGAAATGTTGATGATTTTTGTGGGTTTATTTTACATCTTGCAACTCTGCTGAAGTTGTTAATTGTTTCAGTTGGTTTTTTAGTTGATTCTCTAGAGTTCCATAAGTATACCATCACATAATCTGGCAAGAGTGATAATTTGTTTCATTATAGCCTATTTTTATTCTTTCAATTTCTTTTCCTTGTCTTATCACTGTAGCTGGCATTTTTTAGTAGCAATAGTGGTGATAATGGACATCCTTGCAACAGCTCTGATCTTCTTGGGAAGTCAAGTTTATTTGATGCTTGCTTTTGGTTTTAGATAGA
Organism: Potorous gilbertii; assembly: GCA_028658325.1. Taxonomy (NCBI): domain Eukaryota; kingdom Metazoa; phylum Chordata; class Mammalia; order Diprotodontia; family Potoroidae; genus Potorous; species Potorous gilbertii. The sequence goes on along the minus strand of CM053769.1, from coordinate 261,736,896 downwards.
TATTACTTTAAGAAAAACTCCATTTATTCCCTTGTTTGCTAGGGTTTTTAATAGGAAACATGACTTTTGTTGTTATTGTTTTTGACATGGTCAATGATGCTGATAATCTTCCTTATATTGAACTAGTTCTGCATTCCTGGTATAAATCCCATCTGTTCATAGTATATGAATTTTGTGATATATTGCTATAATCTCCTTACTAGTTTTTATTTAAAATGGTCATATTGACATTCATTAAAGAAATTGGTCCATAGTTTTCTTTCTCTGTTTTTTTTCTCCCTGGTTTAAATATCAAAACCATTTTTTGGATCATAAGAGGAATTTGGTAGGACTCCTTCTGTACCTATTTTCTCAACTATTTTATTTAGTATTGGAATTAATGGTTCTTTAAATGTTTGGTAGAATTCACATATCAGTACATCTGGTCCTGGGGATTTTTTCCTTAGGGAGTTCATTGATAGCTTGTTTCGTCTCTTTTCCTAAGATAGAATTATATAAGTATTCTAGTCCCTCTTCCGATAAACCAAGCAATATTGTGTAATTTGTTTTGAAAGTTCTCAAATCTCCTTTTTCCTAAATCTGTTCAGAAGAATAAAATTAGAACCCCCTCCTCCTCCCTTGCCCTGCCACTCCAATGAGCATTTATTTGATAATGTAACAAAAGTAAAGGAGTCTGCCATCCACAGCAGATGCCTAAACTTGGTTTGGAGATTGCCAACCTTGAGTAATAGAACCCCCAAAGACCTTCCATCTCTTAAACCAATAACAGTGGTTTGATTGCTGTTATCTTTGTGGACTATTGCCACCTTGTGACAGGAAAGGGAGATGCAAACCTAAAGAGGGAGTGGAAGCTAGACTCAGAAATGGCAATACTTAGTACAGAGAGCCAACGTTTCTTCAGACCTAGAATTGCCCTTTCTGATGCATGGTTCTTCATGCAACTTAATCATTTCATTTAGTATGAGAGTCAGGAGATTATATTACTGTTCATAAAGAACTGTGAGCTTTTGTACTGCAGAAATATATTTAAAAAGGAAGAAGGAAGAAGCATTTATTGAAGACCCCCTGTGTGCTAGGAACCACACTATGCGCTTTACAAGTATTATCTTATTTGATCCTAACAATGACCCCACAAAGTAGGTGCTATTTTTACAGTTGAGGAAACTGAGCCAAGTCGCTTAACTTCTGTTTGGCTCAGGCCATTGGAGAAGAACGTGGTAAACCAATTCGTGTCTTTGCCAAGAAAACTCCATGGATAGCACTGGTGTGCTATGGTCCATGTGATCATGAAGAGTCAGACACAACTTAATGACTGAAAAACAACAATAGCCTGAGTAGCAAGGAGTGTGGTTTAATGGCTACCCATGTAGCCTATCAGTTTTGGACCCAGATAGACATGGAAAGGTTCATGATGAAATAATTATTGCAGACCATGTAGCCCACAGTTCTGGAGTTGCTTCTTCCTTCCTTCCTTCCTTCCTTCCTTCCTTCCTTCCTTCCTTCCCTTCTTCTTTACCTCTTTCCCTCCCTTCTTTCCTTCCATTTCCTGAGGCCAAATTATTAACAGAGAAGTTGGAAAAAGAATTATTATATAAGGGAATTATTAGTTTTGTACTAAAAGGGATGAAGTTCTTGAGCTAGGAAGACTGAGAAGCAGGATAGAAAGATGTTTTTCTGGCTAAAAGGAAGTTTTATTAGGTTGTGTAGTTTTAAGAGGCAGAGTAGAGAGAGAAGTATAGAGATGTTGGGAATCATTAGTTCCTAGGGACTGAGAGTCTTGTTAGGCTGGATGGGGAAACCTTTCTGGGTTTCATTGTTATGCTATGGCTGTCAGAAGGAGTTTGCTGGGCTGGTTGTTGTGGGGCTATTGCTAGACTGTGAAGGGTGGGGGTATCATTGGGTTTCTAGAGTTGACTCCAGAGATATTAGTAGATTGAGACTATAGGAGAAAAAATGATAGGTATGTATGCAGTAGACACAAAGAGCTAAGTGTGTTTGTGTCTCTTCTGTACAGGTACTTGTTTGTATTAACGTGTACCACAATAGCATATGTTGCTTGTGGGTGGCAATGCTTGCATCTGTGTGTTTGTATTGCTGTTCATTGTGAGGTACAGACCAACAAAGAGGCAGCAAGATAGTGGAAGGGATGGAAAGCTAGATTTGGAGTCAGGAATACATGAATTTAAGTCCTGCCTTAAACACCTATTATGGGACCCTGAGCAATTCATCCATTCTCTTTCAACCTGAGTTTTCTTGTCTCTAAAACTGAATAATAATACCTACTCTGAAGAATAGTTATGTGAATCAAGAAAGATAAAATATGCAATTCCCTTCACAAACTTTATGGAGCTATAGAAATGCTAATTATCAGTGTCATCATCATTTAAGGACGTGGCTAGGGTTTGAAACAATGGCTTATATTTGAAAGGGAAGGGGAAGACGGTGAAGGTAGCTCTCTCATTTCTTTTCTGAAACTTCTCTACTTCCTCTTAATAGCTTTGTTGGGAAGGGCTGAACTGTGGTGTAACTGGGGATATGCCATCAGACCTCTCTCTCCCTCATTTTAAACAGAGGTTTTGAGTAGCTTATGCTGAGTTATAATGTTGGGCATCAGAGGAGGGTGCAGGTAGGTGATACAGTGAGTGAAGTGCTGGGCGTGGATTCAGGGAGACTCATCTTCCTAAATTTAAATCAGGCCTCAAACACTTATTAGCTGTGTGACTTTGGTCAAATCACTTAACCCTGTTTACCTCAGTTCCTCATCTGTAAAATGAGCTGGAGAAGGAAATGGCAAACCACTGCAGTGTCTTGCCAAGAAAATTCCAAATGGGGTCATAATGAGTCAGACATGACTGAACATCATCATCAAAGGAATAAAATTTTAGGTTTCAGATGAACCAAAACATTGCACAAAACATAGCCTGACATACAGGAACTTATTTATTAAGGCCCTTAATAAATGCTTGTGAAATTGAAAAGTTTTTAAAGGATATCTATCTGAAGACAGAGAAGGGACAATGAAGTAGCATGAAAGCCAAAGATATGTTTAGTGTCTTTGAAACTAAGGGACAAAAAGCCAGTCAATAGGAGTGGTCAATATGTCAAAACCTGCAGAAAAAGAAGAGGAATAGTGAAAAAAATCCTTAGATTTTTTGGGGGTCATTGATAACCTCAGAGATATAAATTTCAGCCAAGTGCTGAGTGGGGGTGTTTGCCCAATTATAAAGAACTGAGGAGAAAACTACTAACTTTTTCAAGAAATTTAATAGTGAAGGAGAGGAAAAGAATGGATAGGATAATGGCTAGATAGGATAGAAGGCCTCAATGTTTTTGTAAGCAGATGGAAAGGAGACACAGACTGGTTAGAAACTGAAGATGTAAGAGAGAAAAGATGCATGATTTTTGGATCGAGGTTATAGAAAAATGGCAAGGAACAGGATCAAGGGCCCTATAAGAAGAATTAACTATAGTGAAGAGTTGGAAATTTTTTTTTTTTATGACTGGGGGGACAGAGGAGAGAGAGGTTAATGATGAGAAGGTTTGACAAATGGAGGAGGGAGACTGAGAGGTCATGCCTGTTGGCCTGAATCTTCTGAGTAAAATGAGAGGCTTCATCATTTGCTATAAGAGTAGGGGCTGGGATACAGTTGTCTGTGAGAGAAAAGAAGAAAAGGTTTGGAATAGTCACTGTGGAGAAATGGAAATGAATTATCAATAATGGTCACGTGTACAGTGAAACAGAAGCAAAGTGATTTACGATGGCTTTGTAGTGGATAAAATCAGCTTGGTTTTGCATCTGACACAGTCTTGCAATAGTCATAAAGAAATTAGACAATGTGGTTTTCACAAGGAAAGGGATCTGCAGGTCATATAATGGAAAATGGTATTGGGGTGGGGAGAAAATGATTCTTGGATAATAACCAGTGACACATTAAAGTGGCAGGACATATGGTCAAAACTGAGAATGGAGTGAAGTCAGAGCGAAGGTGTAGTTCATTTTTGAAGAAGACCAATGACATCACAAGGTGATATCTTGACTTATGTATTAATTGGAGTTAAGTGATGTAGAGTTGCACAAAGATATCAGCCTCACTCTCTCTTCCAGAGTCATCAAAGTGCAATGGCATGACAGATTGTGGTAGACAACTTTGGCATCTTTGATATCTGACTGAGCTTTAAGTACTCCACAGAACTTTTTTCTGCCACCTTCATGGTCATTGGAACAAATTGTTCTCTTCTGCCCCTTTTGCTGGGGCAAGTCTTTATATGCTTGGTGTAGACATCTCCCTACTTCATCAACAGGTCTGAGACCCACTGGTTACTCTCAACCTGGTTTAGCCCATCTTCTGAAATGGTTTTACCAGGGTGTGGCCACAGGAGAGAATTAGGTGATAGGTGAATTCCAAAGATGGATGAGCATCCCTGAACACTATACACTCCAAAGTGAAGGTAAGACACTGTGAGAATAGGGAAGGCCTAAAGGACCTAAAGGTTATCATGATAAGGGAAAGGAAGCCTAGTTATCAAACTCCCTTACTCCCAAAACATCCATGACTTCACATTGCCTCTAGAATCAAATAAAATCTTCTCTCTTAAGGTTTTAAAGCCCTTCTCAACCTGGTCTTTACTTAACTTTCCAGACTAATTGTACAGTATTATTCCTCCTACACTCTGCAATCCAGTCAAAATGACCTTTCTATTTCTTATACTCTATCTCCTATCGCTATGTTTTTGTTCTAGCTTGTCCTTCATTCCTAGAGTCTCATTTCTGCCTCATAGGACCCTCTCTCTCTTCAAGATGCTACTCAATCACTACCTTCTACATAAAACTTTCCTGATCCCACAACTACTAGTGTATTTCCTCTCAAACTACCTTGCATTTAATTGCTTTCTATTTACATGTATTTTTGAGTTTACATTATTCTATATACATTTATATATGTAATTTTGTCTCCCCTGTAAGAAAACAAGCCCTTGAATGTTGAATTGTTTCATTTTTCATATTTGTATCCCTGCATTCACCACAGTACTTTGCACACAGTAGGTGCTTAATAAATATTTCTTGATAGATTGGATAGTTGATTGAAGAATAGACTTAGAGTGAGGGGAAATGAGGCTGTTTGAAGGCAGGAAGGTATAGTTAAAGTAAAAGTAAAAAGTTCCATGCCTTACAGATGTAGTTCTGAAAGATGGCTGGTCTACTGCATGACTGTGTTAGCATAAGGGTGAAATGAGGTGGTAGTTATTAGCATTATGGAGGAATGATGTGGTCAGGTTGTCAGTATGAATATCAAAGTCCTCGAAGATGTAAGCAGGGGAAGGAATAAGGGAAAATTATGAACCAGATGTTAAACTGTGACAGTGTTCCAAAGTGCTGGGAAATGATAGCAACAAGGAGGGGAAGAGGTGGTACAAGAATGGATCTTGAAAGAGGAAAGCTTAATGAGAGATAGAGGAATGGTCTGAAATTTGCAGAGTTAATTCCAAGGATGCTTGGCTTTGTGAGTTGAGAAGAATGAAAAAAGTAAGTTTGGGTATGTTGAGGTTTCAGCTCTGGGACTCCAAGATTGTTAAAGTTTCATGATGTGTTGGGGTGGAACTGTCTCAAAGAATTCAGTCAGACCACTTCTAATCCAGGTTCAGGCATTTATTAAGATTGATGCCTCTCATGAAGCAGGCTGAGTTCCAAGAGGAATCAGCAACTTCAGAGAAAGCAAGATGGATTTTATAGGGTAAAGAGGCAATTACATAACAGAAATTTCCATAGAATATAGGAATATAATTAATATTAGAAAGGCAGGAGGAGTTTGTTAGGGAATTAGATAATGGAGGAGGGGTTCTAGCCACAGTAGAACTGCACGTGCAATTACACATGATGCACACAGTGAAACCCATTTGGTGAGGTATGTATATTTGATAATGATATTATAATAAGCCTATTTGCATCATAACTTTACTCTAGGTCAGTTCTTTATTATTACTGCACAGGTCCCTAATTGGGGAAAGTCCCTTCTATTGTTTTAGGGCCCACACCATGCTTAGACATTCTGGTGGTGCTACTTTCTGATTGACTGGCTATTGTGGTCCATGGTTGAGAGCATGGACACACCTACTGTTTCTGTGGAAAATATGGGGAATGGGTCTGGGAGCAGTGGCTAGGTAGAGGCAGTGGCTGTGTTCCCATGCCTGCTATTTCTGTGAGAACTATGAGTTTGTGGACACACCTGTTGTTTTAGTAAGCAGTGAGGCATATTTGAGGAAGTTAGGACACTGGCGGAGGCGAGGGTGGGAGGGGGACTAGGTAGGTACATAGGCCTGTAATGAAGTTAGAATATTGGAACTGGGGGAAGCTCTATTAGGATCCCATCAGGTAGAAAGAATTTGAAAAATCCTTTCTCCTTCTTATTTTCTGGTTCTAAACTGGACTGAAAACAAGATAATGAAGCTTCTTAAAATGTTGTTTAATGCAAGAATTAATAGGTTCTGAGAAAGACTCTGAAAGTCCCTAATGTGAATAAAGTGCATAGTCTTTTGGATGCCTATTTTGGCTCCTCAGAGGCTATTATATGCTTATGTCCTAGTTCTCAGCTCTCTTCTGGATAAATAAGATTACTAGATAGCAGAGTTCTAGATAGGTGAGATTTTACTGTATATATGTGGATATATGTATTTGTAATGGAGGTTGATCAGGGGATTAGTTCCACAAATTACATTCTATAAATAGCCCTCTACTTAGCTTCCAAAGTGATTTTTATAAAGCTTAAGTCTAATCATATCACCTTCCTCCTCTTACCTTCTCAGGCTAAGTAAATTCTCATGACTCCCTATTATTTCCAGGATCAAATACAAAGTCTTTTGTTTGGCATTTAAAGATCTTCACAACCTAGTTTCCTTAGTTTCCAATTTTCTTACATTCGTTCCCTTCCTAAATATTGGCTTACTTGTTGTTCCTCATGGTGGTAGTCCATCTCCCATCATTCTTTGCTCTGACTGTTCTCCATGTCTGGAATGCTGTCCTCAACTTCTGACTCATGGAATCTCTTCCTTTAAGATCCAGCTCAAGCATCACTTCCTCCAGGAGGTCTTTCCTGATCTCTCTAGCTGCTAGTGTTGTCCTCTCTGAGGAACCCTTCCATCTAATCTATATTTATCTTGTATCTTATGATTTATATATGTCATCTCTCCCAGTGACAGTTAATAAGCATTCATTAAGTGCTTACTATGTACCAAGCATTATACTAGGCACTGAGGATACAAAGAAAGAAAGCATAGTCTCTGCCCTTGGGTGCTCACATTCTAATGGGGAGACATCATACAAACAACTATGTATATATAAAATATTCAGGAAGAATTGAAAATAATTTCAGAGGGAAGACACTAGTGGGAGGGGCAGAGTGAAAGGACCAGTAATGTCTTATTGCAGAAGGTAAGATTTGAATTGAGTCTTGAAAGAAGCCATGGAAGTTAGGAGATGAGGAGGAAAGGCATCCCATACATGAGTGTCAGCCACTGAAAAAGCATGGGGTCAGGAGTGGAGTGTTGTGTTCAAGGAACAGCATGAAGACCAGTGTTAGACTATAATATAAGTAGAGGAAAGTGTGAGAAGGGAAAGGTGGGAAAGGACCACGTTTTGAAGGTCTTTAAAAGACAAATGAAACATTTTATATTTATTCCTAGAGGTAAAAAAGAGTCACTGGAACTTATTGAGTAGGGAAAAGCATGGTTTAACCTACACTTTAGGAAGATTACTTTGGAATCTGAGTGGAGGAAGGATTAGAGTGAGATACTAGAGGCAAGAAAACTAACCAGAAGGCTATTACAGTAGTCTAGACATGACATAATGAGGGCCTGATCCAGGGTCATGAGTATAGGAGTAGGGAGAAGACAACATATATGAAAAATGCTGTGAAGGTAGAGACAACAAGATTTTACAAAAATACAGATATATGGGATAAGTGAGATTGAAGAGTCAATGATAACGTCCAGATTGTGAGCATAGCCAACTGGGAGGATGGTACCCTTGTTTGTCTTTGGTTCTCAAAGAGGACTATGACGTCAAGAAGGTGATGTCATTGCTTGAAAGTGAGTTGGATTTAAGTGAGGCAGGACTGGGCAGTGTCATCAGCCTTGCTCCCTCCTCTGGATCCAGTGGCAAGATATACATCAGGATGACTAGATGCAGTGGGAGACATAAACCTTTTTAGGTTAAGTTCTTTCCCAGGAATCGGTTTGACTGAGGCAAGACCCATTCAGTGATTATGACTAGGTAAGAAATGAGGCAAAGAATGGCCTCTTTTACCTCGTTAAAATAAATCAGTCTGAGAGGGGAAGACCCTCAGGGTTTCTGAATGCAAAACAAACCATTACTATTTACACTTATTCTGAGCCATGAGGGCCCAAACAGTGACCAAGTGAGGCAGTGCCCTTAATGTGATAAGGAAGTTGAGAAGCAGGGACATTTGGAGAAGAATGAGGTTTTTGTGTACATGGTGAGTTTAAGATGTCGGTAGGACATCCCATTCAAGATGTCCAAAAGATTATTGGTGATATGAGATTAGAGGTCAGCAGAGAGTATAGGGCTGGATAAATAGATCTAAGAATCATCTTCATAGAGATAATTTAATCCATGGGAGGTGATGAGATCACCAAGTGAGTAGTATAGAGGGAGACAAGAAGAGGGCCAAGGACAGGCTCTTGGGAGTCATCTATGGTTAGTGGGTGTAATCTGGAAGAAAATCTAACAAAAAAGATTGCATAAAAGTGGCTAGACAAGTAGGAGAAAAACCAAGAGACTTTAGTGTTATGAAAGCCTAGACATTGTCAAAGAGAAGGTCATCAACATCGTCAAAGGTGGCAGAGAGGTCAAGAAATATGAGGACTGAGGAAAGGCCATTAGATTTTACAATTAGGAGATCATTAGTAGTTTTGGAGAGAGTAATTTCAGTTGAATGATGTCCAAGGTTGAACTCCAGAAGATTTAGAATTGAGTGAGGGGACTAGAAGCAGTGATTGCAGAGAGCTTTCTTGAGGAGTTGAAGCCAGAAACAAGCATTTGTTAGGTGTTTTATTATGTTTCAGGCACTCACTAAGTCCTGCACATGTGTTGGATGGAGGGTACGGAGTAGTGATGAAATCATAGGATCACAGTGTAGTGCCCTGCTCTGGGCTCTCTCTCCTAAATCCCATTTAACTGGCAGATTGAATCTCCAAAAGAGAGACTACTACAACTTGCAAAGTTCTTGGAGTAACTCTGTGGGTGACTATTAAGGGGTAATAGCAAATGTTTAATGACCAAAAATGCTCACTTTTATTTCAGATGAAACAGTAACATTTTATCACTTTCTAAAGTCTTGGTAATTAACAAAACAATAATCAAACCCTGATTTGTAGAGTTTGCTGATTTCCAAGGTGTAAATGCTCAGACTGAAAATGTGCTGACTCTAGCACATCCCTGGTGGCTACCCTAACACTAGCTTCCAAGTTACCACCTGTGTGCTTCTTCTAAATAATCAACCAATAAACTCAATATTTTAGTAAAGGCATTTACTCAGATGGCACAGGGAGAACAGCAGAACCAAAATATTTTCCCCTAAACCAGGGGCACATCTTCCTACAAATATACAGAGAGTCTGGGGGGCATAGTGGAGAGAATGGGTACAAATCTGAAGTCTAGAAGTAGGGAGGTATATGTGTAAGGAACATATGTGGCCAAGAACCTGGCAATCTTGGAACTGTTTCTTGGGATTGTTTCTCAGCTCCTCCCAGCTCTCTGCTCTGTGTATAAGGATAAATGTTGAGTCAGCTGATGCTCTGCTGGATGAATGTGAAGACCTTGCCAATGGCACAAGGAGGGGGAGTTTCTGTCTCTACCAGAAGAATGTGGACACCTTACCTCAACCCTTACCACAAAGGAGATGGCAGATTTACAGAGATTAGCCTGGATATTCCAGGTGTGCCCATTGCACAAGCCCTGGGGGATTAGCTGAACCTTCTGGTTACAGAATGGTGTTGTATTCAATCTTTTTTGAAATCACCATCTTTCTATTCCAGCACAGTGGCTCACTATCCTAGAGCCAGACTGGCTGCATTTCTTCTTCAGGTTCCATGGGGTACCCAGAGGGTTTGGGGTGTCTCTTTGACACTGTCATTGACTTGAACCCCAGCTGGTTTTCCTCTCCTCCTTGTTAACTGTCAGTGGTTAGTGCTCTAGTTCCATTTAATCCTTTAATATCAATGGACTTTTACAAAGGAATATTTACTTTGAAGAGATAGCAAGAACAAAAATACCACCCTTTCTTTTCAGCACCTGGGAGACACATTCCCCCTACACCACCTTGGTCTCTGGGGATAGTGGGCTCTAACTTAGCAGAGATTCTGTGCAACATTGGTCCTACCAAGTTCACATCCAGATAAGGCAGTGCTGTGTCTCAGCTATGGCTGGGCTGGGTCCCTAAAGTTATACTGTGGAACATTGATGGTGAGCTGGCTAAAAACCTAGCATGGACTTTATTCTTAGGGTCCCCAGATTCTTAGATGCTCTGGACTCCCAGATTCTTGAAGGTCTGGACTTCCAGTTTATGTTAATACCCTATTTTCTAACTATCCATATAGTTAATACCCTATTCTCTAACTATCCATATTCTCTTGATCTTTCTAAATGCAAAAGGTCCTCTAATCCCCCCTCCTAAAATAAAAGAAAAAAACACATGACAAAGGAGTGAGGTTATTTTCACTGGATCACATGTCACATTGTAGGAAGAGGGCCCAAGGCTTCTCTCTGTAAAGCACTGTCTCTTACTGGACACCATCAAGGAAGGAGTCAAACCAAGAGCAGAGATAGATAGATGATAGATAGATAGATAGATAGATAGATAGATAGGTAGATAGACAGACAGACAGACAGGCAGTTGGACAGATAGATAGAAAGAAAGAAATCCACAGAAAAAAGAAGAGAGAGAGAGTGAGGAGAGAGGAGAGAGGAGAGAGAGAGAGAGAGAGAGAGAGAGAGAGAGAGAGAGAGAGAGAGAAGGCTGACTAAAGGGTTTTGCAGGTACTCCTAATTCCAGTTCCACTGCTAATCAAAGAACTTTTGTCCAATATGTGGTTGGTAAGCCAGAGCCAGTTATAGAATGTCTCTACACATTCTCCAAAGTTTATCCAAGGCACTTCTGTTACATATCACAATTCTCCAGAAAACACGTTCCCTAGCTTCTTTTATGGGAGGCATCAGAGATGCTCTGCACATGTGTAAGTCCTGTTACACAACAAATAAATCGTCGTTTGTTAATATGCCCAGTGCTGCAGCAGTGTGCTGGGTAATACAGCAAAATTAGACACTGACTCTGCCCTCAGGGAGCTAATAGTCGAGTTGGGGAGAAAACACTGACATGCATGAAATAATTTAAGAACAATACACAACTGTGTGCAATAAAGAACTAAACCCCTGATAATGGCTCTGAGGTCACAGAGGACTCAGAAAGGAGAGAGTAGTGCAGATGTGACGATGTCATGGTTGTTGAAATGGTATGTTTTATACCAAAATTGATACTGATCAAAGGTTAAGGGAAATGGGAAAATGAGGGAATTAATGTTCTGTTGGTGGAGCCATTCTGGAAAGCTATTTGGAAATGTGCCCTAAAAGTTACTAACTGCATTCCCTTTGACCCAGTGATACCAGTACTAGGTCTGTACCCCAAAGAGCAGTCACATAACAGCTAACGTCTATAGAATGCCTATGATGTGCCTTGTTCTAAGAGCTTTGCGATGATTATCTCATTTGATCCTCACAATAACTCTGGGAAGTAGATGATATTATTTTCCCCATTTACATATAAAGAAACTGAGGCAAAGAGAGATTAAGTGACTTGCCCAGGGTCACCTAGTTAGGATGCCCCTGAGGCTGATTTTGAACTCAGGTCTTCCTCATTCCAGGCCCACTGCACCACCTAGCTAACCCCATTTAAAACGAAGAAAAAATATAGCAACAATTTTTGTAGTAGCAAAGAACTACAAACTAAAGGGTGGTACCCATTAATTGGAGACTGGCTGAACAAATTATGGCATATAAATGCGATGGAATATTATTGTGCTAGAACAAATAATTAAAGGGATGGTGTCAGAAAAACATTTGGAAAGATTTGTCTGAACTGAAGCAGAGAGAAGTGAGCAGAGCCAGGAGAACATCTTACACTTTAATAACGTTATAAAGATGAACAACTTTAAAAGGCTTAAGAACTTCAAGCAGTGCAGTAATCACCTGTGACTACAGAGGCAGTCTGCAGACCCTTTCTCAGAACAATATTTTTAAATGGATAAAATTATACAGGAATCTCAGTATATGGTTTTCAAAATAGTTTTTTTTTAATTCACTGAACTGAAGTTAAGAAACCCTGTCTTAAAAAGTCTCCTGGGAGCAATGAGACATTAAGTGACTTGCCTAGGGTTTCTCAGCCTTGTGTGCATATGACCATATAACCATATTTATATTGATTCAACTTAAGACACATGTATTAAGTGCCTGCTGTAAGCAAGGCACCATGCTTGGTTCTGGGGATAAAAACACACAAAACCATCCCTGACCTCCTGGACATTTCATTCTACTGGAGGGATGCAACAGAAACACACACCAATAGGATACAGGGTAAGGAATGAAAGGGACAAAAGATCAAACATGGAATCTCAGATTATTTAAGGAGGCAGAGAACATTTTTAGCTGAGGGGAACTGGGCAAATGGAAGGTTGTGGGGTCCCTCATCCCTGGAGGTCTTCGGACAATGACTAGAGGTTATGTATGAGGTAAAGGGAGGCTTTTCATCAGGTGCATCTTTGATGGTCTCTAATGTTTCAAAAATATAAAATTAGAAGGAATTTAATGGCTATCTCCTCTGAAGAACAGGGAAACCAAGGGGTTTACTCAAGGCCACACAGATAGTAAATGCCAGAGCTGGTATTTCAACTTAGGTCCTCCAAATCCAAGTCTTGCATTGTTGTCACTGAACCTGAATCTTTCAACTCAATGATTCCATGATGTCTGTGGAAGCTTCCCAGAGCAGAGAGCACCCTGACCTGAGCCTCAAAGGAAGGGAAGGGTTCTTTAAGACAGAGATGAGGAGGCCAGCATTCTGAGCATGGGGAGGAAGGTACACATGGCTAGTGGGAATGTACTTAGGCAGGTTATAGCTTGTGGAGTTGATAAACAATATTTATATTCATACTGATCAATTTTTTAAGAGCGATCCAGGGCAAACAATTCTAAACAATTGTGATATGTAATACCTGTGGTTTATACTTCAAAAGATACTTGATTTTATCTGTGGGTGTTCTCCCTCCCCGGTACTGATCACAATCCTCCACACCTTCAGACAGTTTCAGGAATTGCTGTAACCAAAACCCCCAGATCTCCTCTTGGTGGCCAACCTTCTACAATAGAGCAAGTCCAGGCGTAGTTCAGCTGCACATCCAGAACCAGTCTGTCCCCAGGCCTGTGCTCTAAATTTTTCCAGTTTAGTAGAACTTGCCAGAGCTTGTACTCTGATAGCATAACTTTTTGACTACCTGGGATCACCCTGAGACCTCAGTAACACAATGTCTGGGACATCAGCCATTCAGTCATCAGTCAAAAGACATTTCTTAAGTACCTATCACTAGTAAGCACTGACCTGAGTCATGGAGATAGAGACACAAAAGGGAGGCATTCTCTGCTCTCCAGGAGTTTAAATTCTAACAGGGGAGACAATGGGGACAGTATGAACATAAGTAGAATATATACAAAATAAACATGATCGTTTGGGGAGGGAGAGCAGTAGGGCTGGGTGAGTGAGGAAACTGGGAAAGACTTCATGTAGCAGGGGACACTTTGGTGTAGCCTTGAAGGAAGTAAGGGACTCCAAGAGGTAGAATGGAGGTGGAAGAGTGTTCCAGGGACAGGGATGATGACCAGACCAAAGAGACAAGAGGCAGGACATGGATTGCCTTGTGGGAGGAACATTAAGTGTGCCAGGATGGCTGGACCAAAGGGTGCATGGAAAGGAGTAAGATATGAGAAGTTTGGAAAGGTGGGATGGGACCAGCTTGGGAAGAGATTCCAATGGAAAACAGAGGAGTTTCTATTTTAGCCTAGAGCTAGTGTAGTTTACTGAGTTGGGGGCATGACACAATAAGATTTATGCTTTACATGAATGAGAGAATGGTAGTTTTGGGCATCAAAAAATCCATCCTCAGTCCTCAGTCTTTTTGAGTCCATTTGTGAGGCCTCCACAGTTTCTCAGTAAATCACTGAATTGAGTTGCGTTCAACTGAGTTGATAAATATGTATTTGACTTCTCCATCTGCAAGGTATTATGCTTGATTCTGGGGAGACAAAGATGAAAAATTACACATCAGTAACATTGCATAGTGGGATCTGTGCTGGGTTCAAAGTTAGGGATCCAGGTTTGAAAATGGGCTCTGCTGTTTATTACTTGTGTCCTCCAGTGCACATCACTTCCCCTTTGTAACCCTGATTTTTCTTATCTACAAAATGAACTGGTTAGACTAGATGACCTCTGGAGACCCTTCCAACTTGAGGTCTATGATTAGATGATATAAGGGAGAGATTTACACAAACTAGTCTAGGAAGACTGGGGTGGGAGGAGGGGAAAAGAAAGGTGAGGAGGGAGAAAGAGAGGTGAGGAAGAAAAAAGAGTTGGGAGAGAAAGAAAGAAAAAGAAAAGAAGGAAGGAAGGAAGGAAAGAAGGAAGGAAGGAAGGAAAGAAGGAAGGAAGAAATAGAAATATAGGTGGTATATGATCTGACCTTTGAAGGAAAAGAAGGATTCTGGAAGGCAGAGATGATGAGAGAGCATATTCTAGGCATGGGGGTAACCTGAGCAAATGCATGGAGGTGGGAAAAAAAGCAAAAATTCTCCTAAAGTTGACTATTAGGCATTTCCAATGCCAGGTTTACATCCTAGATTTCAACCCAGATCATTGGGATATTATTATTCTACTCTGGGATTTTATCAATTGCTTATACCTAAATTGGGTAAACTCATCTAGGAAAATTTAAGACCAATCAACCAACTACTAAACAGATAAATTCAGGAAGATCAAAAGAAACTGATCAAATATACACACATCTTAATAAATATGCATATATGTATATACATGCACACTTATATACATGATTTTAAAGGCACTCTAGGACTGATTTTCATGATCTACCTCTCAAAGAGGAGAATATTGAAAAGGAAGGAAAATTCACTTTTGCAAAAATTAAAAGTAAACGAGAGGTTATCAGCAAACCAATAATTAATAATTCCATTGCATCTTCTATATGGTCTTTGAGGGGCAGCCTGGTCCCATGTATTAGAGAGCTGACCTCACAGTCAGGGGATACGTGGGTTCAAGTTCTGATTCTGACTCATAATGGCTGTGTGACCCAGAGTAGCTATGTGACCTTGCACAAATCACTGGGAGATCTGTTGGTCTTGGTTCCCGTAAATGGAAAATGAGGATAGCAATAGCACTTACCTGCCAGGGTTGTTGTGAGGACCAAATGAGATACTATTTGTGAAGTGCTTAGCACAATGCCCAACATATAGTAGGTGCTTTGTAAAGGTTTGTTCCTCTCTCAAGACAGAATTCTCATTTGCCAATCTCACATTTTATAAAAATGATCTATCTATTCATCTTTATAGTTACACAACCAACTGAGAGGTGTAAGTAATATATAATCTTATCATGTCTACTTGTATATTTCAAAAAAAGTGTTTGATGCTTTCAAATCTCTCTTCCAGCAATTCATCTCATACTCTATAATATCTATAAAGATATGCTATGGCAGAATCACCACAATAAATCTTACCACAGTAAGAACTTTAACAATTCACTGAGTATCAACTTAGAGTGATTATCAAATAGGGAGACATATGTTTTTATTGCTGGAGATGTTTGCTGGGGTTGTGGATGATGTCTTATAAAGAATCTGTACTTGTAACAGCAAGGACTTTGGCATACACCGGAGGGCCTGCTGTACAGGTTCTTAGATCTGCTTTTCTAAAAAGAAAGGAACTCTTGAAGGGTCAACAATCTACTTTAATCAAGCACATGTATCATTCACTTAATTGAGGGGAAAAAGTCAGCACCCTGAGCTTCAGAGAAAATACAGAGGAAATAAAGACCAACAGACAGGGCTTCCAACTGTCTGAACATATGCAATACATACATCACAGATCAACAGACAGATCCAACTGTCTGATCATTACACACATACATAGTTACCAGAGAGAAGCACCAACAGCTGGGTTTTCAATAGGTAACAGTTACCTATTAACAGTCTCTCTGGCCAAACAAACCCTTCTAATGAGTAGACCCCAAAGTGAAACCCCACCTCAGTGTATTTAGACACTTTTCAGAGTTGGAGGGCAGGACCCTCTGACCCAGTGCCTCAGTAGAAATTAACAAAAGGTATTGAGGCCTATTAATGGGTGTGTTTGTGGGGGAAGATATTTAACTCTTCCCCCCCTTAGCTTTATCTTAACATTACAGTACTGAAGAGGAATTCTCCATTGATATCAGGGTTCTCTAGATATTCCAGTTCTTCACTGACATCATGTACTATCAGACCTCCTTTAAGAGAGCCACTATCATTCAAAAAAAGATCAGTCTAAATAAAAAAAAAAAGTGGAAGAAAACTGTGTGTGTGTATGTATATATGTATATATACACAAATATGTACATATGCTTACATATATGTACATAAACACAAAATGTGTATGTCTATGTGTGTATGTATATAATATTTTTTTTCCCTTGGTCATAGGCTCCCTCCTGACATATAGAAAATCTTGAAAGAACTTCCAATTATCAAATGTAGTACCCCATCTCTTATGGACCCAATATCGGGCATCATATCTCCTTACAAGCACTCATGCTTATAAGACTTGAGATCATAAATGTTTATTTACAGAGCATAGCACACAGGAAGAACTCATATCTGAGTCCATGCAGAGTCGATTGACATCCTTGTCCACTGGGCTACCCTCTCTCTCCCCAGGGATTTATATAGATACCATGACATAATACTACCACCACCAGGAAGGAAAGCCAGTGCAAGAGTTTGCTCCTGTACATTTGCTGCTTTTCTCCTCATTGGACTGATACCAACTTGTGCCTACAACGAATGAGAGGATATCAGGCTGAATTTGGGAAACTATATAGGACTTTACATATGTGTGTGTATGTATATATGTATATGTATATATGTCATTAAATATTTCCTAATTACATTAAAAATTTTTAACATTCATTTTTAAAAATTTTGAGTTCCAAATTCTCTCCCTCCCTCCCACCTCTCCCCTACTCCTTGAAAAAGCAAATAATATAATATTGATTACATATGCTACACAGCACTTTTAATTATTTCAAGTCACTTGATATCCCAGAAAACAGTTCTTTTTTTAAATCCCCAAATCTTAGTCTTATGTTATGGTTCTGAAATCATAGAACACAACAATTTCAGGAGACTCAAAGTTGTAGGTGAGTGAAAGGACAATGGATAGGTGAATAATAGATACAATCACTAGTGTTGATATATATAAGAAATGATATGAAAGACATCAAGAACAAGTGTGGCTAGAAAAGGAGCTGGCCCAGTCATGTAGTAAGAATGTGGGATGATAGATGGCCAGCCAGAAACCTATACTTTTATCCACAAAATATTAAAAGAACTAAAGGAAGGCATCTTCTATGAAGGATTTATAGAATTACAGAGATAAGAATCACACTGAGAAAGGACAGATGTGTTGAGATTTGCATCTGTGAAATAAGTATTCATACTGCAAGGTCCTATAGGAATATGAAAGAAGGATCATGTCTAATGTGGAGCCTCTTCAGCTTAGTATAGTGGAAAAATTACTGGCTTTGGAGTCTGAGCATCTAGGTTCAAACTCCACCACAGATGAGGTGTAACCAAGACTTTTAACCTCCCTGGGCCTCACCCTTATCATGAGGAGGTTGGATTAGTTGACCTCAGAAGTCTCTTCCAGCCCTAGACATTAGGGTCATATATCTATGATATAATCCCTCCTGAACACTACTATTTCTTTAGGAAATAAACAAAAATAAATACCCTTAGTAACATATCAGACTGTTCTTTCTTTTTCCCATCTTCATTTCTTTTAAAAAATAATTATCCTTTATTTATTTAAACATTGATTTTTATAAATCTTGAGTTTGAAATTCTTTCCCACACTCCCTCCCCCATTCATTGAGAAGGTAAGCAGTAGAATATCAATTAGACATGTGAAATCATGCAAAACATACTTCCATATTAACTGTGTTGTTGTCCTTTTCGATTAGTCAGATTAACTGAAAATGACTTGTAAAAGCCTTGTTTGAGATGTCAGCTGTTGTCAATTTCCAGCAGTTAGCTACGATTTCATCTTATTGACAAGGTAGTTCTGCCATCTTATGGTGATGAGGGCAATGGCAAGCTTAAAAGCAACTTTTCTAACTGTAACACATGGAGATAAAGGCTATTTTTTGTGGTTTTGCTAGGAATATCCTAAGCATATTCCAAGAATAATTTGCAGTGAAGAACAGGGACTCTCTATACATAGCAGTATATTCTAAGTTTGGTCAAGGCAATAAATGTTTTAAGGATTCACAGAGGGTAAATGTGGTAATTCCTTCTCCCTCCTCCTTCCTCTGAAATATAGATGAATGTAGTAGTAATAGAACTCTGGCTGGGGCAGTATTCCTACTGCAAGATTAATAATGGAATTGGCTTGTAGCTATATGCAGCATATCATATGCTAATGGGTTTACTAGGAAATGAGTTTGGATGAGGTGGGGGATGGAAACATTCAGAATGTCTTATATCTCCTGAACAAACTCTCTCCCTACCTTACTCCCTTTCTTTCTTTCTCTCTCTCCCCCTCTCTTTCCCTCCCTCCCTTTCTCCTCCTACCCCTTAGAGGAGAGGGCTATAGAAGATAGAAAGCATTTTAAAAATCAGCCAAAACATTTTCCTCCAAGTTTCCATTTTTTTTCTTTCTGGGACTTTGTGTCTCTAATTTCTACTCAAAAAAAAAAAGCCTGGATATGTGGGCATGAGCTCTGTGCCACCCAGTTGGCCTCCTGTCTTTGGAGAGGAATAGGAAGAGTGAGTGAGAGGAAACTTTGGGGCTTTTAGAGAAAATGAATTAAGAAATGAGAAAACTGTAGAAGAATAAGCAACACGGTTGAACACAAGAGGGCAGGAAAGTCTCTCTTTCACATTTATGCTGGAGTATATGCCAGGAAATCGTAAAAATGAAATTTAGGGAAGTTTCTGAGGTTCAGGTGACTGACAGGAGAGCAATTTGACTTGGCATAGAGGGGATGAACCTAGGGATTAGACTAAAATCTTGGTTTCACTGTGATCACAGAGGTCAAATTCTGTCTAATAATAATATCAGCAGTATATATGCAGGAGACTTCTATAGTAAGTTTAGCATAATATATTTGATGCATGTTAGCACATTAATCAGGCTTTGGACAGGCTGTCACTTTATGTCATATGCTGAGGTATAAAGGCACATTTCTGTGGTCCTGATCTTTGAAATCTAGTCATACCTTTTCATCTTCAGTGATTCTTGACAATATCGTTCAATAAACACTCCATGGAGGATCTACTCAATACTCTGCAGGGCTTCCTTTGGTTCTTTTTACATATTCATGGTTACCAGTGTGGCACTCATGACATCTCTCACTCTTTACTTCCCATTCATTTCAACTTGATAAACATCATAGAGTCAAGATATAGTGGGAAAACAGCTGGAAATGAAGTCAGAGGGGCTGGGTTTGAATCTTGGTTCTTCCACTTACTATCCGTGAGATCTGGAGCAAATCATTTAACCCCTCAGAGCCTCAGTTACAGCCCCCTCTGAAAAAATGAGGGAGTTTGTTTCAGTGACCTCTAAAGCCCCCTACAGTTTTAAACCTATGATCCTCTAATTACCTACTCTTGACTAGATACAACTTGCTGTCTATTAATATCACCTGTCCAAGATGGCCAGATGCAATGGTTTGCCCATTGAATTATGTGTTGCAATCTAGGCACTATGGGCTATTCATTCATTTTGTTCTTCCATTGTGAATGGCTAGACCAGCCTTTGTTTCAGTGAGTATGGATTTTACTGACAAGGCTTTATGATATGCTCAGGCTCCATTCAATCAAGACAGTTTTGACTGCAAACAGAAGCACCTAGACATCTTTCCCATCAATGCAGAATCTTTCTTCTATTTATATGTAGGGACATTATACGTACAGCATTATATGTAGGGCAACTGGGTGATGCAGTGGGTAGAACTCTGGACCTGGAGTCAAGAAGACTCATCTTCCTGAGTTCAAATAAGACCTTGGTCACTTTCTAGCCGTGTGACCCTGGGCAAGTCACTTCACCCTGTTTGCCTCAGTTTCCTCATCTGTAAAGTGAGCTGGGGAAGGAAATTCCAATGTCTTTGCCAAGGAAACTGCAAATGGCATCATGAAGTCTGACAGGACTGAAACAGCTTAGCAACAACAGTGGCAGCAAGACATTATCCATGACCCTGGTGAATACCCCTGCAACCCTGAGGCACCTTAAAACTCCTATAATGAGAAATACAATACTATTGTGATACTGTGTTAAATATAGTAACTCATAGTTACATAGAGTTTAAGCTTTACAAGGCATTTCCTTCACAGCCACACTAGGTTGCTAGTAGCTGCTCCCTTGTTATCATTCCTAGTTTACAGAGGAGGAAACTGAAACTCAGAGAGTTTCAATGATATTCCCATGACCATACCTCTGGTAAGTATCTGAGGCATGAATTGAACACAGGTGGACTGACTCTAAGACCACCATTCTATCCACTAGGTTACACTACATTATGTTTCAATAAAAATGCCTCCTTAAAGGACAACAAAGGAAAGTATGACCAATACTGTCCGGGAAGCCTTTAACAGTTATAGGGTAATAGATCTAGATCTGAAAGGATTTCAGAGGTCATTTAGTTCAGCCTCCTCATTTTACAGGTGAAGAAATTGAGACCAAGGGAAGAAAAGTCACTTATACAGTATCACACAAGCAGTAACCATCAAAAGCTAAAGTTCAACACCGGGCCTCTGACTCCAAAGCCAGTATTTTTTTCCCTGTACTTTGCTGGCCTATAACGTGAACACTATTTCACTTAATAAATATCTGGGTTTTTACAAATTGATTGATATTCATCATTTTAACAGCACCTTAATTTTCCAATATATCCCTTTTCCTTCTCCACCCAGAGAACCATCCCTTATAAGAAAGGATAAGCGATAAAAAAAAAATCAGTTTAGCAAAACTAAATGCTTTAACTGAATTTGACAATATATATGATGTTCCACACCTATAATATCCTACCTCTGCAAGGAAGGGAAGAACGCACATCAAAAAATGATTGTTGAATTGGATTTCACTAATAGCCTCCTATGGCTTAAAACCCTTAACGTCAATACTGTGAACAAGAATAGTGGAATTAGTTGTGGTACAATGAAAAGAAGCACTAGCTGAGGCAGATGAATTGCTGGATTGGGAATCAGAAGACCATGTTTCGTTCCTAGCTCTGTCATTTGTTGGTTGTGTGACATCAAACAGGCCATTTTGTCTCTCTCAGCTTTGATTTTATAAATTATAAAATAAAAATAAAATCATTTATAATATATCCCTAGCTGAGTTTGTGGTAGGAGCAACATCTATCCTATAGGAACTGGATTATTTTTTACCCCTAAAAGACAATGAAACCATCTTTGAAGCTTAACTGGTACAGGGGGCTAAAGCTTGAACTGTTAATATTTTCCTGTTCACCTAAGAATAAAAGCTTACCTCACAAGGAATTGTGGATTCCTCAGGCTTGATACATACTGCTGAAAGGGTGGAACATATTAGCAAATGGCAGGGCAGGGGAACAGTACCTGAAGGAATCAATTCTGTTTTCCTGCTGAATATCCTTTTCACGCTATTTTTTTGGTAATTTTATTTATTTTACACTTAAATACAAAATGAGAAAAGAAAAAAATTGCCACGCATACAACAGACCATAAGAGAGGATTTTATACAAAGCAATAAATTTCCATTTCAAGAAAACCTATATAATAAATACTACACATTATGTACACACTATATAATAAATACTACCCAGTTTTTCTTTGCTTCCTTGATGGTTTTCTTTTGTTTTCTGCTGTGTACTTTTTACTTTACTTTTCCCCCTTCCTCTCCTCCTCACCCTAAAGAAGGTTACAATTAAGTGTGGATATATAGACATATACATAGATATCTATAACCAGACATATATATATATATATATGTATGTATATATATATACCTAAATACTCATACACATATATGTAAGACCATACTATGCTTATTTCTTCCTATCATCTATTTCTCAGAAGGTGGATAGCATCTTCTTTCATAAGTCCAAGTCTTTCCATATTTTTCTAAATCAACCACCTCATCATTTCCCACATCACAGTAATATTCCATTCTGGGTTCAAACAGCATCTTCCTTCACTGGATTTTTGAGGTTTATTTGAGTATTTATAGTAGAATGGCTCAGCTGCTCAAAGTTATTCTTAAAACAATATTGCTGTTACTATATGCAGTGTTCTCTTGGTTCTACTAATTTCTCTCTTCATTATTTCATGGAGGTTGCTCTATACTTTTCTAAAATCACCGAGCTCATCATTTCTCATAACAGAGTAATATTCCACCACGAACACGTACCACACCTTGTTTAACTGTTCCCAATTGGCTAGCATCCCTGCAATTTCCAGCTCTTTGTCACCACAAAGAGAGCCACTATAAATATTTTAGAATATGTAGGTTAACACGCTGTTGTTAAATAAACTTCATTTGTTAATATTATATGGTTTATGTATCTGTTAATTCATTTTACTTCCAAGCCTGACTCAGATCAGGTCTGTTATAAGAAAAGCACTTTACAAACCTTAAAGAGCTCTATAGAAATGTGAATTTCTTTGGTTAAAAGATAGTAAAGAAGAATGGGTTCCCGCCATTCATTTATTCATTCATCCATTCATTCATGCAACACCACTTGTTAAGTGCCTGTCATGCAGTTAAGCTTTACAAAGGATTTCCTTCACAGAACCCTTAGGTTGCTTGAAGTTAGTCCAAGTTATTATCCCTATTTTACACATGAGGAAATGAGTAAACTGAAACTCAGATAGTTTCAATGATTTTCCCATGACCACACCTCAAGTATCTAAGGCAGGAATTGAACACAGGTTAACCGTGTTCTATCCACTAGGTTATATACTACACTATGTCTCAATGAAACTACCTGCTTAAATGACAGCAAAGGAAAGTAGGACAAATACTGGCTGGGAAAGTGTAATAACAATTTAAAAGTGAAGATCTTTCCCGTTCATTAATAGACCTGTGGGACTTGCTTAAGTCACAGGGAAGCCTAAGTCATGTGTGGTAGAAGACTTTCTGGAGTTGGGGTTTGACTTTCTGGTGTCTGGATAATGCTTCTGCCTTCTATATGGAGAGTCTGTTATACTTTGTGATTCAGAACTATGCTGACATATTCATAGTTGCCCCCAGTACTGTGAATATTACCTGGGCAATACAGAAGGTTATAGAATACTAGGACAAAAATGAAAATCTCTGCCCTCAAGAGGTTTATATTCTCTTATAAAGAAACAACATGTGCACTGATAATTATATATATATATATATATATATATACATATATATGTATGTATGTATGTACATAGAGTAAATAAGAAGTCATTGGAAGGAGTTGGAAGTGTGCTAGCCATTAGGGGTGGGCAACTCAGGATAGGTTTTGTGTAGGAGGTGATACTGGAATAGATCCTTGAAGGAAGTTAGGGGTTCTAAGAAGCAGAGGTAGAGAGATGTATTCCCAATATGGGGCGGGGTCAACCAGTACAAGAGCACAAGAGTGGAAAGTAGAGTTCTGAGTTCAGGGGATGGCATGTTGCTCAGTCTGGCTTTAACATGATGCTGTGAAAAGGCATGTGCTAGGAGGTAGAATGTCATGTGTGTGTTCGTCCTTCGTTGCCGAAGAAGACCATACCATCAGAGAAATAATGATGTGACTTGCACTTGACTTTGTTTTGAGTGAGGGAGGGCTGTGCAGGTCACCAGCCTCACTTCTCCTCCAGAGCTATCTTAATCCAGTGACTAGATATTCATCAGGATGACTGGAGATGACCCAGGATAAGGCAATTAGGGTTAAGTGACTTGCCCAAGGTCTCACAGCTAGTGAGAGTCAAGTGTCTGAGGTGAGATTTGAACTCAGGTC
>CM053769.1:261688212-261712064 GCA_028658325.1 Potorous gilbertii | reverse complement strand
GTAGTATTCTATTTCCTGTATCCCTGCCATTGCAGACTTCTCTCATGTCTAGAATGTTTACTCTCTCTCCCTCTTCCACTCCACCTCCCTCTTTCTTGCTCATCCTCTGGTTCTTAGAATCTGTAACTTCCATCAAAATAGAGTAGCAAGGTGTTACAGTGCATAGAGCACAGGGCCTGAAGTCAAGAAGACCTGAGTTCAAATCCAGCCTTAGGCATTTACAAGCTGTGTGGCCTTGGGCAGATCACTTAACCCTGTTTGCCTCAGTTTCCTCATTTGTAAAATAAGCTAGAGAAGGAAATGCACACCATTCTAGTATCTTTGCCAAGAAAATTCCAAAGGAGATCACAGAGAATGGGATAAAACTCAAAAAGGACCAAGTCTTCCATCAAAATATATTTCAGGTATCCCCTCCTTCCTACATGAGAGGATCTTTCTTGATTTCCTTCCTCCCCCATTACCTTGTATTTATCTTTAATATTTTAATATATATTTTATCTACCTGTTTTCCCCTAATAAAATGTAAGCTTCTTAAGGCCAGAAATTCTTTTGGTTTTTGGTATGTAGGTACTTAACAAATGCTTTTCGGTTGCTCAGTTAAGATAATGAGAAGTCATGTGTCATAGTTGATGGAGGAAGAAACAGCTTAGAGGTCAGGAAAATCTGAGTTTACATTCTGCTCCTAACCCATACTAGGTGTAACCTTGAGAATCTATAGCAATTCAGCAAGTTTCCCACACTTGAAAGTGCCCTATACTGATGAAATCACAGGTCTGGACCAAAACAAAACCAGGAAAAAAAATGTTTCCAGTTACTAAGTGGTTGTTTTAGTGCCATATCATCTGTTCCCATACAGTGTTTTCAGTCAGGTTATGCACAGCTCTACTGTGCCCCCCACTCCCACCCCATCCCCCCACCCAAGAGCTTTAACCAGATTAGTTACAGATTTTTCTCATGTTAAATTTAAAAATAAGCTCTTATTTCTCTTAAGTCTTGTCATTTATAGCCCAGTACTTTGTGCTACCCTACATGAAAATCTTGTGTGTTGGCATGCAAGTGCTGACCATGTAACAGTACTGAGCTTGGCAACAAATGATATTCATTTATTTCTTTGAAAATGTTTTCTTTCCTAGGTAGTTAACCTTCAGTACAGTGAAGTTCAGGATCGGGTCATGCTCACTGGACGCCATATGGTTCGAGATGTGAGCTGCAAAAACTGCAACAGCAAACTTGGCTGGATCTATGAGTTTGCCACGGAAGACAGCCAGCGTTATAAGGAAGGCCGAGTGATTCTGGAGCGCGCTCTTGTCCGAGAAAGCGAGGGCTTTGAAGAGCACGTACCCTCTGATAACTCTTGAAGAGAAAAAGCTTGCCATCTTTTCCCAGGTCTCCTTCACTGAAACAGAAAAAAAAAATCTACTTACATACACTGTCACCTTAGCATCAGAGTCGGATTCATGAACTGTGGAACAAGAGGTGGAGAGAATTGGAGGTGGAACCTTTCTTTTTTTTTTTAACTTTATATTTTCCATCCAACAGCTGTGTGTAGAGGGAGTATTATGCAGATGCCATTATCTATTTTTTTTTTCCTTTTCTCTTATATTTTACATCTTTAAGCTAAATAGTGTATCTGCAACTATATGGTGGGTTGAAAGGGAAAACAAATCTGGGCTAATAGAGTGAAATCAGTGTTTTTTAGTGTGAACTTTGGAGGTAAAATAGAAGTCAAGTATGGTTTTTAAGCTTCTTTGGGGGACTTAATTTTAATTTAAAAAAAACCCCAGTTATTTGACCTGATTTGCTAGCTTCAGTAAGAGATCCGAATTTGTGACCAGCGCTAAAGGTTCAGTGTTAGTGTGGCTCGTGCTGGCCATTGTGCCATATTCTTGTGGGGGTTGGACAGTAGCACAGAGCCCATTCTTCCTTGTCAGTGTCGGCCCAAAGGCGTCACCGTTGCTAGTTACTTGTCACCACATACTTGGTGTTGATTGGAAACTCTTCAGAAATGGGGCAGAACTGCTTGGTTGTCCTTTTTCCATGTAAGTTACGCATAATAATATAAATAAAGAAATAGTTGGATGTTTCTGGTCCTGTGTTGCTTTAACCATCCAAAGTATAAATGATAAGAATTTGGTAAGTAATGACTGCAGTAGGGAGTGTTTTTCTTTTCATCTCTGCTCCAGATTCACTGAATGTAAGCAGTTGCTGCAACCTGTTCACACTATTCTATTTTAAACCCACAGTGCTGTAGTTAGGAGGGGAAAAACAGTTGAGCAACATGTCAGTGTGCGTCCGTGCAGAAAGCGTGTCATTTGCATCTGTTTAAAGGAAAGGGAGACAACAGAACAGCTTGTCTTCCAGTACTGCCTCACACAGGGGTTTGGCGCATGCCTCAGGTGCGTATGATCTGACAGGCTTCCACATCCTGGTACTCGGGCCAGCCAAATAGATTCATTCTCTGTGATTCATCCCTGCCAGGAATTCAGCAATTCAAATCCAAACTACAGTCAGTCCCTCTACAGAGAGGGACTAGAAGTTTAACTCAGGGTGTTTGTCCACATTTCCTGACGTTGGAAAGTTCATGTGAAATTTGCAGTTATACTTGAACTATTGGCCCTTATTCCTTCCAGACACTCCAGTTTTTCTGCTGGTCAAATAGAGGCCACTAAAAAAACTTATTTGAATGCACTATCCACACATGTCATGGTTTTCTAGATCTGTCTGATTAGAAAGAAGACTCTGACCTGGTCAAACCTTCAATCTTCAGCAGCCATCTCTGCGTGCTAGAGGTTGAAGACATCTGCTAGGCTTGGTTAGGACCATGTTCTTTCTTGTCTGCTCTCTAGCTCTTTGGTTAGATAAATGTCTCCTGTTAACCAGAGACAATGTTGTAATTGAATTAAGATGCACATAAAGGTACCTTCACCAAGAAAACCCTTGGCTTATTTGCATATTGATCTTTTGACAAATTCATAGTGGCATGTTTTGCCTGCAGCACTCTGTATGTTTGCTGTTACAATAAAGTATGTTTTGTCCTGTATTGTCTCAGCACTGTTTACTACTTTCTAGTGTGTCTTGGATTTCTCCATTAGGTTTGAGGAAGGGGAGGTGCCAGGATTGCATGTAGAGTTGCATGGGGTAGCATTGAGGGAAAGCACTATGATATAATGGGGAAAAACACTGAGTCAGAGTACCTGAGTTAAGTTCCTACCTTTAATTTTTACTCCACTGACCTTTGACAAGTCACTGGACCTCCCTAGCCTGCAGCCCCTCCTATAAAATGTGGGAAGATGGTCTCTGAGGTCTCTTCCAGCCCTAGTTATATAATCCCTATGATTCTTTCTACTGCTACTCCTTAAGCACTGTTCCTGGCCCTGGGGTAAATAGAGGGAGATTCCTCAACTTTTGCCTGCCCCATCATAATAAATTCTGTTAGTATAATACAATGTATATTTTTTTCTTCACAATAAACCCACAAAGTAGATAGTATAACTATTACCCCCCCATTGCTTTACAGATGAGGAAATACTCAGAGATGACTTTTATTGCTTTACATGTTAACTTATTTTTAAGTGTCAAGTAGTATTTATTAAGTGTCTTCTATTTTAGAGGCTAAGCGCCAAGGATACAAAGAAAGGCAAAAGGTAGCTCCTGATTTCAAGGAACTTACAGTTGAATGGGGGAAATATCAACCTAATAACTATGTACAAATACAATTTATACAGGCTACATTGGAGATAATCAACAGGGAAGGCTTCTTGGATAAAGTCATGGGACTTTAGCTGAGATTTGAAAGACTCTAGGGAAGCTGAGGCAGAGATTAAAAGGGAGAGAGGCATGGGGAACAGCCAGTGAAAATTCCTGGAAATGTGTGAGTAAATTAGTGGCCTAGTAACATTTCAACATGTCAAGCCAGTTGAATTTAATATTTATATAGCCCTACTATACAGATGTGAAGTATTGTGCTTAATCTTGGGACTACACAAATGAGATCTGCCCAAGGAGCTTAAATTAGGAGGAAGGAGAATATACAATTTTAAAATAGGGTTTAGGGAGTTTTGGGGGTAGTGGAGGGATCAAAGTGCCCTAGGAAAATTTGAGAAAATGGATAGCAGTGCCTGGAAGTGAAGAGCAGAGGTTAAGCAAGGTGTTGCAGAGGATGTAACATCCGAACTGATGTCTTGATAAGATTCTGGAAGGTGGAGATAGAGAATGCATTTCAGCCAGGGAAGGCAGCTTGTTCAAATTCATGAGGTAATTTATGTTATCATTGAAGGAAGATACGTTTACTTGAGAGAATAGCTCATATTCCAGATTGGGGCATAAAATACATGAAGGAGAGTGATAGCTAAGAAAACAGAAAAGATAGGTTGGAACTAGATGTGGAAGGTCCAGCCACTTCAGGAGCAGGAGAATGACATGGGAACACTATTTTTGCAACTGTGTGACATAACATTGTCAAGAGAAAACAAGGCAAGGAGAGCAATTAGAAGGCTAGAGCAGTTACCCAAGTAAGAAATGATGACAGCCTGAGGTAGGTTGTAGCCATTTGTGTACAGGGAATGGGATAGCTGTGAGATTGTGGAGGTAGAATTAACAGGACTTGACAGCTGATTAGTTGTGGGAAGAAATGAAGATGACCTTAGGAACATAGTTGATTTGAAGAATGATGCCCTTAATAGAAATAGGTTTGGAGGAGAGCAAGTTTTGGAAGGAATGTTAATATACAGCAGGAATTTGAAGGTATCTTCACTTTCAGCCTAAATACCCAATTAGTTGCCAAGATTTGGGTTTCTAACTCCTACCTCTCTAGAATTAGAATCTTTTTCTTAGCAGCCACTTCAGTGTTCAGCCCCTTATCAACTATGCTATTGCAATAGCCTCTTGATTGTCTCCTGCCCACTCCAGTCGCTCCTACACTAACTACTGCCAAAGTGATTTTGCTTATGCATAATCAAGAGTTTCTGATTGTCTCTAGGGTCAAATAAATTTAGCTTTCAAAACTTTTCACTGCCTTGAAGGGAGTTGGATTAGCCTCTGAGCACTCCTTCCAATCCTTACCCCTCCCTGCCTTCTTTTGCCATCTAGGCAAACTGGTCCACATCCTGTTTCTTTCACACAATATTCCATTTCCTGTCTCTGTGCCTTTTGCCTTGATCAGCCCTCATGTCTAGAATACTCTTACTCCCTCCTCTTCTCCACTTCCTAGACTATCTCTCTTTCTTTAAGAAAATTCAAGCACTATCTTTTACAGAAAGTCTTTTCCTATTTTCTGCAGCAGCCCCCACAACTTCTAATGCCTTTCCTCCTAAATTACCTTGTACTTTATTACTTTTATTTTCTTTGTACATGTCTATGTACATATCTTCCTCTGTTAACATGTAAGCTTTTTGCAAGGTGAAGCTGCTTTATATGTGTATCCCTAGTACTAAGCATGTAGCAAGTACTTAATAACTGTTGATTTGTTTGTAATAAATGTTGTAATGTTTGTAATGAATTGTAATGGTTTGTAGCGAATTTAGGAGAGATTGAGTCTGGATAAGCAGGATCACAGAACTAGAAGGGACCTTGAGCTATCTGGTTCAGTGCTGTCATTTCACAGATGATGACACTAAGGCCCAAGGAGATTAAATGACCTCCAGGAGTTATAAAGGTAATATAGAGAGGCAGCTTTTGAACTTAGGTTCCTTTTTTCTAGAACCAGTGTTTCCAGTTTATCGTTCTGGGAGCCAGTTGTATAAAGGTAATTAAATACACGAGAGTTGATGAGATAATGAAGGCAGAAAGTGTTGAGAAATGAGAGCCTAGCCTTGGTATGCTGGTATAACAGCAAGCACCTGACACATCCAGGATGATGTGTCACATCTTCTTAGATTTGCTTTTCTAAAAGGAAAGCAACTTTTGAGGAGTCAAAACAATACGTTCACCAGCAGAGAAAATACAAGCAGAGAAATGAAGTCCAACAGAGAGTGCTTCTAATTTTCTGACCATAAGTAATACATACATCACAGATCAATAGAGACGCAGCTGTCTAACCATTATATACATACATAGTTACCAGAGAGAGAAGTAGCAACATTTGGGTTTTCGAAGCTGGGGGACTCCTTAACTACTACCCAAAGTCACCTGGCACATGAACCTTCTTCCAAATATGACCCCAAAGCAAACCCTTACCTCAGAGTATATATACACTTTTCAGAGCCAGAGGGCACAATCCTCCTGAGCCAGTGCAATTAACAAAAGGTGTGGGCTTTCCTACAAAACAATTCTCCCCTCGTCTGAGGCCCATTAATGGGCAGGGAAGATCTCAACATTACTGGTGGTGGTGACAATGGTGGTGACTCTATGCTTAGGGGTAGGAGCTGGTAATCATCAAAAACGCCAAAATTCATGTTCAGTTACCGGGAGAACAGTATGGCAAAAGCCAGAGCTAGAAGATAGCATTCAGAAGCATTGTCAGAGAGCTCAAGTAAGATGAGGACTGAGGGAAAGGTCTTTGATTTAACAGTTGTGCTTATTGACTTTTTGAGAACAGATTTAGTGGGTTCAGAAGCCAGACTATAAGGACTGTTGAGTCAATGGGTGGTATCATGGATTCGAGTTTAGTAAATTGAGTTCAAGCTCTTGTGCCCATTCCAGATCATTCTGATTCTTATTAATAGATATTATGTAGATAGAACTATCTTCTGACTCACATATCTCAACAAGCTTTAAGAATAAGGTACAACTAACTCCTGGTGTGTTCCATTTTCCACAAAGATGCATTCCTCCTGAGTCTTGTCACCATCTTGCACTAATGTTTGTGGGATAGCAAGCAGCATATCATGGCCCGGTCTTTTTGCTTGGTTACCCGTCTTTGGGGATATTCTCTCTAGTTTTCTGCTTCCACATCTACTATGAACTTTCCAGTATTTTAATTGGAGGGTAGTAGGCAAATTCTATCTTTTGTCTCCCTATCCAGATCTGTGCTTCTTTTGTGCATTATGATTGGTCAAGGGTGAAGCTAGATTAGCCATGGCTGACCTTGCACATTTATTATACAGATCACTTACGTGGTGACCACCCTCCCCACTCCTAGTTTATTTGGCCTTCGTCTTAGTGTAGGAGGTCTACAATGTAAGGTTCCTTGGAAAGAAAGCTCAGGAAATAATACTCAAATGAAAAAGTTTTACTCAAATGTGCAAGTGGATCTGTGATTTTATCATTTGGAGAGTTCTCTCCAGGGACGCAGATTGCAGTCCATCCATACCTGCCCATCCTGTGAGACTTTTATCCATGTTCTCACAAAGTTCACCACAAAAAGTTCACCTATCCAGAAGGCCAGAAGCTCACTCTCTCTCTCTCTCTCCAGCTCATTGGAAAGGTAATCCTTTGTTCTCACCTCATGACCAGTCCGTGGTCCCATGACTCTCCCTGTCATAATTCCTTGATGCCCTTTACTCCTGTTCTTTGGAGTTTTCTGCAGCCTGTTTATGCCTATCATGTACTTCTCAGTTGCCTTCTGCGTACTCTTCCATTTTTAATGCTTCAAAGACCATGATGTTCCATTTCTTGCTATTATATTAGCAGCACTCTTAGTATTAAAAAGATGAGCTTTTGCTATAGGAGCAAAGCTTGAAGTTCATAAAAAAACACTTCTTCACTCCCTGTGCTCCATTGCGGTGTGGAGGTGACCCTGGAATCTTGAAGACTCTATCAGCAAAGTGCAATCTCTGGTAGGTTTTACCAGACTTTAAGGGTGTTTTCTAAGGACCAACCTAGTGAATCACAGAGGCTCATCGCCCGTAGGTTTGCCACCTGGTGGTAACATTTTTTTAGTCATAATAACCCATGAAAAAAGTGTTTCTATAAATATCCACACATTTTAAATATATTTACATATAAATGAATACATGCTAATAAGCAATTAACCTAGCCAAAGGGTTAACTTTCATGTATATGATAGCTAATACAGACATCTCTATCTTTACTTGAAATCTCAAATCCACAGGTAGACTCTTGTAGTTACTTATTTGCAGTACATATCATATATGTGATCAGACCCTTAGATTTATTTAACATTCATTCATTTGAACTATAATTCTCAGACACTCCTTGTTTCCCCTTACAGGTCATGAGAGAGTGAAAGCATCCAATATAGACTAAGCCAGAGGGGTCAGACATATCTATTGTCAGATAAAGATGTAATTGGGAAATATTTAGCAAAATAAAAATACAGTAAAACATAGAGGATATTCATTTTAAAACCAAGTCAATATGTGGCCTAGAGAGATCCTTAAAAATGAATTAGGGACCCTTGTTTCTATTAGAGTTTGACATTACTAGACTAAACTACCCAGTATTTGGAGAAGATAATAGATTGATAGTTTGAGGTGATGGCAAGTTCAAGTAAAGATTTTTTTTTTTTTGAAGAACCGATCAGACCTGAGTAGGCAATAGGAAATATGTCAGTGGATATGAGAAAGGAACTGATCAATGGGACAAGCTCCTAGAGGTGACCAAGTAGAGAAATTGAAGGCAGCTAGGTGTTGTGTGTTCATCCTTCATTGCTGAAGAAGACCATGCCATCAGAGAAATAATGACATGATTTGCACTTGACTTTGTTTTGAGTGAGGGAGGGCTGATGACTGGAGATGACCCAGGATGAGGCAATTGGAGTTAAGTGACTTGCCCAAGGTGTCTGAGGTGAGATTTTGAACTCAGATCCTCCTGACTCCTGCTGTGGTACTCCATCCACTTCACTACCTAGCCTGCCCTACAGTGGTACAGTAGACAGAGTGCCAGGTCTGGCATCAGGACAACTCATCTTCCTAAGTTTAAATCTGACCTCACACACTTACTACCTGTCTGACCCTGACCAAGTCACTTGTTTGCTCAGTTTCCTCATCTGTAAAATGAACTGGAAAAGAAATGGCAGACCACTCCAGTATTGCTGCCAAGAAAACCCCAAATGGCATCACAAAGGGTCAGACACAACGAAAATGGCCTAACCACAAAAAGAGAAATTAGTTTTGGCAAGGAGAAAACTGGCAAAAGGGGGTAAAGAATGGGTGAAGATGTTGAGATATTTTAGTGGAATTGTTGAGAAAGCTCACAATAAAACTTTTCAGTTTTTATAGTAAAAAAAAAATTAGCCCCTGCCCCCAAGAAGCTTACATTCTGCTGGGTTGGTGAGATAATACAGTATGCATTAAAGTACGTATAAAGTTTACACAGTGATTTCAAGAGGGAGAAAGCACTAATTGGAGAGGGCAGGGTGGGCAGATCAGGAAGGACCTCATGTAGAAGGTGAATGCCGAACTTTGCTTTGAGGAAAACTAGGGGTTCTGGTGACATAAAGAACCACCTGTGAAAAGGTAAAAAGGTGGAAGATGGATTATTATGTATAAGAAATATCAAGCAGTGAAGTTTTACTGGAGCAAAGATTATATGAAGAGGAATCATAGACCAAGAATGAAAAGGTAGGTGGGAGTCAAATTATAAAGGGATTTAAATGACAGGCTGATGATTTTATATTTAATTCAAGAGGCAATAGAATACCAGCAAAGAATTTTGAGTGGTGATCGTCCAAATCTGCATTTTAGGAACATCACTTTTCTATCTGCGTGGAGAATGTTTTAGAGAGAGGAGACAGGAGGTTGGGAGACAAATTAGAATGTTATTGGAATAGTTTGGATGAAAAGGAAGAGGAAGAGGGGAGGGGACTGAACTACAGCGGTGCCTGTGTGGGTAGAGAGAATGGGACCAATGCACAAGATGTTATGGAAATAGAATTTTCTCTTCCTTTTTTCTTTAATCTTTTAAAGCTTTTATAAAGTGGTATTGAGAAGATACAACAAGAACAAAAGTTATGAAGCATTTCCACACTCCCAATACCACGGGGGTACACTCTCTCCTATAACCCTTTGAACCCTGGGAAGATTGGACCCACACATTTCCTCCAAAGCATTTGCTCCACCAAATTCACTTCCTAATCCAACAGAGCTGATGGGTGATGTGCTGTTGCTCCCACTTAATGGCCCTTGATCCGTGGCCATACTGAGTCAAGCAGCTAGCTAGGACCTTTGCTACTCACCAGACTCAGCTATCCAAATAATCTGGTACCTTTGATAGACGCCTGACTTTGAAGTTCACAAGGTTGCAGTGTAGTCTGATACTACTTCATCTAAGATCAAGAAAGAACAAATTCAAGGAACAGAAGGTCATATTTATGAGTGAGGAGAGAGAGGGGAAGGCCCAAGGCCAGAATTTTACAGTATGTCTTCCTTACACACACTAGCCAGGCAGGAAAGGAGATAAAATTTTCAAAGGTTGATAACTGATTGTGTATGAGGGCTGTAGAGGGAAAAGTCAAAGGTGACTTTGAGCTTACAAACCTGATTAATTCTAAAGACAATGAAGGCATCAATAAAAAAGGGGAATTTGGAGGAGGTTTAGGGTAGGAAAATAATCCATTCCATTTTGGAAGATCTTGAATTTAAGATGCCAATGGGACATCCAGATGGAGATTCCATTAAACAGTTAATGATGGGCTGGATATATACGGCTGGGAGTCAGTCCTGTAGATGTGGTAATTAAACCTGTAGGAAATAAGATCACTGAGATTGGCTGTAGGGGGAGTGAAGACCTCAGAACAGTCATAGGGATGATCCAGGAAAGAAATTAGAGAAAGAATATTCAGGTGGGTGGAAGATCCAAGAGGGTCATTTCACAGAAGCAAAAGTTGTTGGACCATGTAAGAAATAATGGTTGAAGAAAAATAAGGGCTGAAAAAAGTATTTAACAGTGGAGATGTTTGGTAATCTTGGAAAAAACAATTTCACTAGAGTGGTGTAGATGCAAATCAAATGGTAAAAGGTTGAGAAGTGAGTTGGGGATGAAGAAAAATACAGGCAGTGTGAACAAAACATTTTGTCAGTGCCTTGTCTCAGTGCTGGCTAGCAGGGGTGGCAGGGCTAGACTACAATAGCACAATGTAGCTCCAGGTCCTGAGGAGAAAGAGTGTCTAGAAATAAAATCCTGCTGCTCTGTTTGTCCATGCAGCTGCAACCCATGAGAATCAATAAAAATGTCTCAAGTGCTTCCTAAATTAGTCATGAGCCAACTAGATATATCTTCCCTTTAATGGGGAGAGAGAAAGCCAACCAAATATAACATTGAACTTCCAGGATAACTCTCTTCCCTTTGCTAAATAAAGGAGAGAGACAGAGATGCCAACTGAGATTTTTTCCTTAGGGAATGGCTGGTTCCAGGGCTGGAGTGGGAAGCATTGTCTAGATTTCTATCTTGAGTCTATTCCAAATAAATTGTTTGATAATACAGTAAATATTTACTATGCACCTAAGTGCCAGGTACTGTGGAAGGTTCTGGGGATTCTAAGACAAGGCAGAGAACCCCTGCTCTCATGA
Source organism: Potorous gilbertii (assembly GCA_028658325.1). Lineage (NCBI taxonomy): Eukaryota > Metazoa > Chordata > Mammalia > Diprotodontia > Potoroidae > Potorous > Potorous gilbertii. Next base: position 261,700,656 of record CM053769.1, on the reverse strand, counting down.
AACTTTTCAGAGGAAGTAACATGTACACATGTGACACAAAATATATGCAGTGATTTCTGGAAGGATGACGCCAGCAGATAGGGGTTGCTATCTCAGGAGGGGACAGAAGCTGAGTATTGAAGGATGTTAAGGATTCCGAGGTGGAGGTAAAGATATGGCATATTCCAGGCATGGGGACCAGTCTGTGCGAAGGCATAAGAGGCAAGTCTGAATGACATGCATGAAGGGACAGCACGTAGGTCATTTGGGCCAGAGTCTACAGTGATAATGATACTTGACAGTGTTAAGGGCAGAAGTGCTCAGTTAGAGAAATGATGAACAAAGGGATTTTGATGGATAGATATTAATATCTCTGCTTGGGGCTTCTTATCCTGGAGCCCAGAAACTTGTTTTTAAAAGAAGTATGTTGATAATTATTTTACAACGTAATTAGTTCCCTTTGTAATTTTATATGTCTTGTTTTATGCATTTAAAAACATAATTCTGAGGAGTATGTAGCTTCGCCAGATTGCCAACAGGGCCCATGATGCAAAAAAACTTAAAAAACCTAGTTCTAGACAGACCTACATTAACTTAACCACACAAGGCAAAACTGATGGGTGAGTGACACCTAGCTTCTTGAGGATCCTTAGCAAAATGCATGGGCACCTAGTAGGCACTTAATAAATGCCAGCTAATTCATTAATTGGTTAATTGATTCAGAATCTTAGATGGAGAGGCAAACTAGGCCAATGATCTTAGATTCCTAGCAAAATTCTTAATATGAAAAGGCTTTAAGACTGTAGGTTGAAGTGACTGGGATTGTGGGGTCTAGAGAAGATTAGGAGTGAGGGGAGGAAGGACATAATAGTATTAGGCTGCCACCAGAGGTAAAGGGCTACACTTACCTGTTAGAGATACTGTACAGGAGATTCTTAGGTTCTGATAGGACTAGATGGTCCAGTCTGATGATCTATTCCCTTATAATGCTAGAAAAATAAAAAGAATCATGAATTTTAGTAGTCACGTTGGCTGTAAGTTTATAAACCATCTGACTTCCTCCTACTGGACGTAAGAGAGCTAAAACTGAAGTCAAAAGATGTGTTTTCAAATGTTAACACTGATGCCTAGGAGCTGAGGGACTCTGGACAAGTCAGTTAAGGGCACTAAGTCACTGCTCTCACCTTTTAATGAGGATTATAATGCTTAGGCCACTTACTTTATCAATCAGCCAATGGGCTTTATTAAGGCTCTACTGTATGTTATTATGAACCAGAGGAGTGGAAGACAGAGGGAATATATTGTTCCTTCTTCCTTCCTTCTCTTCCTTCCTCCCTTCTTCCTTCTTTTCTTTCTTCTTTCTTCCTTCTTTCCTTGATTTTTTTAAGTAAAGACATTTATTGATTCCTATTTGATATAGCTCAGTGAAAGAATCTATAAATATAAAAACATCATTTTCCTTTAGCTATCACCATGGTCCATATAAATACTCAGCGATCACAGTCATCTGCAGAAAGTACACCAGGTTTTACAAGTTAGGCTTATAGAACTTAATATACAGATTTAATGTAACAGTGGCACTTATGTGCTGAAGTGGTCCAGTGGCTTTCCTTCCTTTCAGATACAAAAATGAAAGTCTTTTCCTTCAAAGAGCTTAGGGAAGCACTGTGTAAACCTGACAGCAATATATAAATTGAGGTTATTGTTATTCATTGGTACTAGCCAATATCTGGAAAATACAAATTTTCTGTAATAATACCTTAAGCAAGACAATTAAAAAGATAAATCTGCTGTGTTTCTTAAAAGCACATTTAACTGCCAAATAAGGAATCATCAATTAGAAACATTTATGAGCAGGCACTCTGTAGGTGTTGGACAAAAAATAAAAATTTTTTTAATGGCATAGTCCTTTTCCTCAAGGATCTTACAGTCAAATGGGAATACGTACGTGTTGGAGGACAGGGGATGGGGATGGAGTAGAAATTAAATATTTGGAAGCATAATGAATTGGCAGAAACAATGTATTTGTAGTCAGAGGAGCCGGGTTCAAATGTGACTCTGCTACTTCTTGTGAGACCTAGAGAAAGTCAATTCACCTCTCTAGACTACAATTTCTTCTTCTATAAAATGCCTGGAAGAAGTTATGATAAGGATAGAGTACGAAAAGAAGTCCAATTTGGCTGGATTGCAGAATATATAATAGAAGGCTAACAGGTAAGTTCAGGCAAAATTGTAAGGATCTTAAATCCCAAAGTCAATTTCAATATTCAATAGTCAATAGGGAGCGATTGAATGTTTCTCAGAATTAATTGATCATAGTGATCCATTAGGAAAATAATTAAGACAGTACTGTAAAGATCAGACAGAGAGACAGGAGGCAGAAAGAACCCTTAGGAGACTATTACAGTAATCTACATATGAAATAAAAGCATGAAGGAAGGTTTGTAATAGGAGTGAAAAGAAGAGCCTGATCTGAATGGTGGTTTACTGAATTTGTAATGGAAGAGGGACAAAAATGAGCCAATGGAGTTTTCCAACATTATATGAACCTGGGGTATAGAGAAAATAACAATACAAATTGAGAAGAATGTTGGTGAAGAAAGTATTTCCCACCTTGTTTGAAAGGCTTTTTTAGCTGCTGCATTCCTTCAGCCTCTCTTGGTTCACATTTACTGTTTCCTGGTAGATGCAGTTAGATCCTGTTGGGAACTAGAGCTCTAGTGGGGAAAATAAGGAAAGGAAGGGAGGAAAAAGTAGGAAAATGTTGGGTCACCTCCCAGGCCTCTCCTTTTTTTGAAAGTTTAATCCCTTTTATTTTTCCAATGTAGTCATCTCCCCTTGCAGGCAGCTAGGTGATTTAGTGGATAGGGCACCAGGCTTAGATTCAGGAAGATCTGAGTTCAAATGTGGCCTAAGGAACTAAGGAACTGTGTGACCCTGGGCAAGTCACTTAACCCTGTTTGCCTTAGTTTCCTCATCTCTAAAATGAGCATGAGAAGGAAATAGCAGTATTTCCAGTCTCTTTGCCAAGAAAACCCCATACCAGGTCATGAAGAGTTGTATACAACTGAACAACAAAAGTCATTTGCAATGAGCCTTCTCTTCTAGTGAAGGGGAGGAAAATAAAGCAGAAACAAGAGATACGTGGGCTCATCTGACATCTCATACAGCATTGTTTAGACATTGGTCACCTCTTCTCTAAAGAAAAGAGGGAAGTACATTGTCTCATTTCTTCTCCAGGATTCAAATTGGTTATTGTAACTGTATAGCTTTTAGCATCACTATCATCACCATTATACAGACATATATATGTATATAAATATATATAATAGATACATATATTCATAAGAATTCCTAGTTTTGCTTGCTTGTTATCACCATTATACATACATACATATATATATGTATATGTATGCGTATATATAATATATAATGGAATATTATTATATTATTAATTAATATTAATTAATTATATATTAATTATATATAATAGATATATATTCATAAGAGTTCCTGGTTTTGCTTGCTTGGTATCATCTGATCATAGATATTAATCTGAAATGAACCTTAGAAAATCATCTAATCCAGTAGTATCAAACTCAAATTGAAATGGGGCCACTTATTGACGTAGTTTTAAAAGGTAATATCATCTTTATTTTATAGTATTTTTACTTATTTTGTTAAATATTGCCCAATTACATTTTAATCTGGTTCTGTTGCTGTTGGGTAGCTAGGTGGCCCAGTGCTTAGTCAAGAAGACCTGAGTTCAAATGTGACTTCAGACACTTACTAGCTGTGTGACCCTGGGCAAGTCATTTAATGTTTGCCTCAGTTTCCTCATCTGTAAAATGGGAATGATAATAGCCCCCACCTCCTAGAGTTGTTGTGAGAATCCAGTAAGTAATAATTGTAAAGCACCTTGTCTTATGGTGCTGTATGTTAGCTATTCTCAGTCCCACTGCATGTTTGATACCTTTGATCTAGTCCAACCCCTTCATTTCACAAATGGGGAAACTGAGGCTGAGAGAATTTAAGTGACTTTCCCAAGGCTGTATAGATAATAGAGGGATCTGGGATTCAAACCCAGGTCTTCTACCTTCAAATTCAGCCCTCCCTCCATCCCACTCCTTTGCAACTATTCATATAACTCCTCCCAAGTTTTAAAATCTCAGGATTCTCCATTTCTTTGCAACACTATTCCATTTACCAGGATTTAATTAGCTACTGCCCAATTAAGAGGCAACTACTTTGTTTCTAGTTCTTTGCTATAAAGAAAGATCAGCTCTTTCTTTTATAGTTATTTGCCCCCAGTGCTGAAAAAGACACATCAGCTCTTCTTTCAAAAGGTTATCACTTCAATTCACATTACAGATGTGGCAGCCCAAGGAAAAGAAAGTACTTGTTCAAGGTCATACAACCAATTAGTGGAGAGGAGTTAAGAGTGAGAGCCCCCCCTTCAAGTTCCAAATCTTTTCTCATCACACGCTGCTGGCCTCATTAAAGTTACTAGCTATATCTTCAGGTTTATAAGTTCAGTGGAAACTCTTTGAGAGATTGAACTCTATTAAAAAAGGAATCCTACTACCATTGTAGAATAAGGGCCTTCTCTATTAGGAACCAGGGGAGCTTAGAGAGCAGAGGAAATATACTGTCTAAGAAATCTGCCTGAGTGGAGTGGGCATGTTTTCAGCTTCCAGTATTTCTGGGTTGGGGTGGAGGTAATCACCTTCACACCCTTCCCCTCCCCAACCCTCAGGAGGAAATTTCCATGGGCCAGAAGTTATAGTTCAGCAATAAATGGTTTCAAGTTCAGACATCAGGCAATTAGAGGCTCCTGGTTTTCACTTGCCTCCTATCCCTTCCCCATCCCAAACTGTTAAGGGCCCTGTGGCTCTGCTGAATGATATCTGGGCTCAGAAAACAGGTAAGAGCAAAAGAAGAAGTCACCCAGAATTTTTACTGTTTGAGTGCTGAAAAGTTTAAAACTGATCATCTATTTGATCCTAAAAACTGCCACCTTCCCAGCACCATCCTCCCCAGTCCCCAGTAGGAAACCAGGAGAGTCACTGTGTCATAGTGGATTGAGCTAGCCTGATTTCAAATCCTGTCTCCAACACATACTGTCTGTGAGACTTTGGGTAAATCACCTAATCTGAGTGGGAACTGAGCTGCAATGGTGGCTAGAACTTCCTCAATGAGAGTTCCTTTAGCCAATGGATTCACATATCTAACCCTCATCACCACCACCCACCAACCAAAAATTTAAAATAAGGAATGTAATTTCCCATTATTGGTTATATCAAAAAAAGAAATTTGAACCCAACTGGAGTTTCTAGGTATCCAAGTCCCCTAAGATACTTCGTGGTTCTGTAGTGGCTGATTCGTACCAGCAGATGGCACAAATGGCATGCAGTAGAGATGGGGAAAAGCTCAGCAAATCTAGTAAGGAAAGAATGGAGTTAAGAAAGTAGAATTTCTCTACAGAGAGGCTCTCAGAATGTATCTAGTAACCACTCTTCATTTTATACACGAGAAAGCTAAAGCACAGAGAGGTGAAGGGAACTTGCTTAAGATCTCACTGGCGGGAAGCGTCTTTGTTCCATTACACCATATATAGTTCCCACTTGGCCCTGAAGTTGAGGGAGAAGTCAAGAGGGCATTTGGGATTGGGTGCTGCTGAGGTTTCTCCACTGGGATTACTAGGTCATGCAGATCATTAGAGCTGGAAGGGGGTTTTAAGGCTTTTTGCAGAAGCTACAATTTACGCTGGGACCTGAAGAAAGCCAAGGAAGCCAGCAGCCAGATAATCAGAGAGACACAGAGAGAGAGAGACAGATAGAATTCTAGATATGGAGGACAGCCAGTGAAAATGCCTGGAGTCAGAAAATCAAGTGTCTTTTGGAAAGAGCAGCAGAAACCCATGTCGATTGTTTGTGGATAAAGTGGGGCAGAAGAAGTCCAGAAAGATATGGTGAGGACAAAGAGGTGATGAAAGATTTTGAAAGTCACCGAGGCTTTTGTATTTGATCCTGGAGGTAACAGGGAACCACTAGAGTTTGTTGTTTATGCTTCATTCTCCAAGAGGGCCAATGGCATCACGAGGATGATATCTTGACTTGCCAGTGGATTGGATTTAAGTGAGGCTGAGATGCACTAAGTCTCTTGTCTCACTCTCTCCTCAAGAGTCATCTGAGTCTGGTGGAAAGACATAAGTCAACATGACTGGTGATGGCCAGCAGTCACTGGAGTTTATTAATACGGAGTTGACATGGTCCGATCTGTGCGTTAGAAAGATTAGTTTGACAATGAGTAATGTGTGAACTAGAAGTGGGAAATATTTAAGGCAAAGACAGAAATTTCAAACATTTTAAAGGAAAAAAATTATAAATAGATAAAAGAGTCAAAGGTAAGAGGTGAATCAAAGGTATGAGTATGGGCAATTAGAACTGTAGTGATGATATAAACAGAAACATGGGGACAAGATGTTGCTTTGGCGGGGAAGATGCTAAGTTCAAGCAATTGATGAGACATTCAAATGAATGTATGCTGTGGACAGTCTGAAATACAAGACTGGGGCTTGGGTGAGCAGAAAGAATAGGTGATGGATTTGGGGCATCACTATCATATAATTTACAAGCCAAATTATATGAAAAGTCTGTAAGGTTCTGTAAGGTAAACAAGGATTCAGATAAGCACTTACAGGATTCTGAGGGGATGTCAAGTCAAATCAAGGGAAAAAAGGATATTCTTTCAACTCAAATATCCTATGATTCTATCACCCCTCTCTTTTCTATATGTTTCATGAAGCAGCCCCAGGAAATTTGAATAATTGGATCTAGCTGCACAAGGGGAAGTTGTGTGATGATGGATGAACAGTCAGGGAAAGAATGGGGTGCTCTTCCTGAATCCCTGGACCTGTCAAGAAATACTGACCAGAACAAGAGATGTATCACCAGTGATAAAATGAATGAAGTTAAAAGCATGCCTATGGGTGATGGATGTGGTAAGGAGTTGCCCTGACCCTATATATAGTTAGAGACAGAGATTGGTCCTTGAGATACAACTAGGGAAGATTCTGCTAGCTCCTGAGTTTCCATGTGTTTGGAGTACACGTATACATTTTTCTCTCTCTCTGTGTATGTGTGTGTGTGTGTGTGTGTGTGTGTGTGTGTGTGTGTGTGTGTGTGTGGAGGGGAGAGAGAGTTTCAAAAGAAGGCTTAGGGAGAAAGTAAATATGCAGAAGGTTTATTCATTTGGGCTCGTTGTTGGCTCATGCCCTGAAAAGGTATGAGAGCCATCTGATAGAAGGGACTATAGAAGACAGAGAGCAGGGCTAGAAGGGACATGTCAGTCACCTGCTAGGAACTGAGAAGAACAGGTATAAAGGAGAGCTTTAGGAAACCAAGCTAAAAGGAACAGTAACATGCCACCATCATTACCTGCTAGGTAGAGATTTGAGTCCTGTCTCCACTAGATTGTAAACAAAAGTGTTTATGTTTCTAGCAGTTGGAATCTGGGCACTTATAAGGGGTTCTACGGGTTATCACCTTGGAGGACTTGTTGGATTCTTAAATTTCTAGATCATCTGAGTTGGAGCAACAAGCCACAGAAATGAGAAGTCATAATAGTATATTTGAGTCTTCTGTATCAGAAAGAGCTTCCAATGAAAAGTTTATGTATAATTCTTTAGGCTTCAACCTTTAAAGAATCTAATACAAAGAATTTGCCTAGGAGGGTGGAGGTGGGCATTTGTCAAGTAAAGACTGAACAATGTAGGGTGGTTCTATATAGGTTAGGGTTTGCCCAACCTCCCATTGTATGACTGGGAACCTTCCACTTGACGGGGTTGTTTGAGCCAGGATAAGCATGCTTGTCTACACATGTTAGAATGAGAATTCCATTTTAATTCTAGTTACATAAGCAAGACAGATGGAACCATCTTCAGAGTATAAACAATACCATTTCTAAATATGCCACAAATGGAAAGATAATTTCTATTATTAATCAGTTATTTCCCCCTTTTCATTTCACCTTGCTGGTTTCCTCTCTTTGGATTTTTGGATTCATTAGCAGCTAGAGAGAGAGAGGCTCTAGTTCAATATTTGACAAGTTTAGGCATTTTCCTCGTTTTGACTATCTTGGAATGTATTTAATGTCAGTATAGTGGCACTGAAACTTTTCATTGTAGCCAGGAAAGTTTGAGTTCAAGTATGACCTCAGACACTTAGCATCTGTATGACCTCGGGCAAATCAATCAGTCAATAAATATTATTAAGGACCTACTACATATGAGGTATTATGCTAGAAGCTAGGAAATCAGAAAGTGGTAAAACAGTTCCTGACTTCGAGGAGCTCACAATCTAATCTAATGGGGCAAACAATAAGCAAACAATTGTTCACAAATAATCTATGTAGAGGATAAAAGGAAACAAGTAAAAGGAAGAAAGCATGAGAATTAAGAGGGGTTGAGAAAAGCTTCCTGTCTGCCTCAACTGTAAAATGAGGATGAAAATAGCATTTACCTCACAGGGTTGTTTTATGGATCAAATGAGGTAATATTTGTAAAGAGCTTAGCACAGTGCTGGGCACATAGTATTTACTTAGTAAATGTTCATTCCACCTCCCCTTCACATTATCTCAGGATGGGAGGTGACAGACATTCCTAAGCATATAAATTTCAGATAGGAAAATTGCAAGTACGTCACTGAAGGGCTTTTGTCCATACTAACCACTTCTTGGGCATGAGTTGGCTCCCCAAACCCTTTTTCCCTTTTTTCTATAAAGCTAGGATAGCTTACTCTCCTTGGTAACACTGTCACTATCCCTGATTCCCTATTTTGGCCAGCTCCCCCTTTAAAGTAGACCCAGGTTTACAATTTCACTTTTGAAAGATTTTGACTGCTAATAACTACAGGAAAATACACAGGGAATTAAACTAACAAAGGAGAAATCCACAAGTCTCAAAAATGTCTAAGAGTCACTAGCCCTGGTCTTCATTGGAATTATAAAGCTAGATAGAATAAAAATAACTAGTCTTGGCTTTGAGGAAAGTTGACGAAATGTACCTTTCCCTCCTTTGCAGAGGCAGGAGATTCTAGATACACCATATTGCATGTGTTGTCACACATGGCTAATGTGTTGTTTAGTTTGCTGAACTTTTTTTTCCCTTTTAAAAATCTTTGTTAAAACATGATTTGCTGGTAAGGATAAAAGGGTTATATTAGAAAAGGAATGTGAAGTAACAAAGAAAAGCACAGATAAAAATCATTTAAAAGAAAATTGAAATCTAGGTCTCCATCTTTCTTATTTGTGCCTTTTCACTGACTCATTCTTTTAGCTCTTGGCCTAAGTCAGCCTAGTTGCTGGCTAATCCAGGTTAGATACCACACCAAACTCCCAGCTCAGGATAGATTAGGGTTGGCATGACTGCCAGGTTTCTCAGCTGTTTTAAAATCTGTGGGTGTTGGTGCTCCAATTTGAGAAAGGCTGTTTTCTATGAGTCTCTGAAGATTCCTGCCCTGGGCATTGGGTTACCCAGAAATGACCTTGTGGTCACCTCCTTCATTCTTTTGGAGGTTTTGATGATACCAATGCCCTGGAAGCCCTATCTTGCTCTTAGACCATTCATACAACTACAGAATTTGAGAGTTGGATGGGACCTTAGCAGCCCATATGCAAAAGGAATCCCCACTACATTACCAGCGTTTGTTTGAGGTCTTCTATTGCCTTACAAGAAAGTAACTTACATTTTTGGACAACTAATTATTAGATAATTTTTTTCCTGCTAGGAAGCCTACATATGCTTCTTTGTTTCCTCTTCCCATTGTTTCTGAGTCTGCTCTCTGGTACCAAATAGAACAAATCTAATCCCTTCTCCCCAGTCCAGTCCTTGTATGTTTGAAGTCAACTATCATGGCCCCCGAGAGTCTTCTCTGGGTTGATCATCCATAGATCCTTCAAATTATTCTCTTATGAGACCCTTCACTGTAATGGTTACCCCCTACTGGATGTTCTTCAACTTATTAATCAGGCCTTCTTAAAATATGGCACCCAGAACTAAGCACCATACTGAACATGTGCTCTGATTAAGGTAGATTACAGAGGGATTCTTGCCTCCTCAACCCTAAAGGTTCCCTGTCTTAGCTGATTGCCTTACAGCAAATTCACTGGTTGGTTGTTGAGGCCTCTACCCTTCTGGTGACCCTCAGGTCCTTCCTTTATCCTAGGATAGCATGTGGGTGACCTTAGACCCATTAATCTCAGTACCTCGTCTGTAAAATAAGGGAAGCTGTCCTTTAGGTCCCATCTCTCTCTGATATTCTATAACTGATCTGGATAGGAGTCTCAAGAATAAAAAGAATATGACTAAAACTGCTGCCTGTGAGGAACTTATAGTCTAATTGGAGGCAAGACATAGGTTGTGATGAAAAGTCAAACACAAGGTGGCATAGAAAGCTGTGTAACCTTGGCAAACTTACTTACCCTCACCTAGGCTTCAATCCAGTTATCTCTAAAAATGAAGGGGTTAGACTGTGTATTTACTTTTATATGTATTCTGTATTTGCTTATCTATAAATATATTCTCCCTTATTACTGGAATGTAAGATCTTTGAGGGTAAAGACTGTCTCATTTTTGTATTTGTAGTTCTAGGATACTGAGCATTCTCTGTCTGCTTGGTCTTTTCTGTTTAGATGGACATGTCAAACTCCTTTTAGTGATTACAGATTTTCTCTAGGATACCCTACAATGTTCTGGGGTTTGATGCAGTCAGCACACAGAGAAGCATCTGAAGGATCTCACTACCCACTAGAAATTCCTTTTCAACTTGAATTCTTGGATGCATTCCTCCACTAGAGTCTAAGTCTTTTGCTAGTATATCTCTGTTTTATGCCTCACTTGATGTTTATTATTACAAAAACACTGGAAAAAATTCTTTCTATTATCAGATCTTCCAAAGGATCTTGAATAATGGTAACGTGTAGATGGGAACTACCCTCTTGTAAAAGAAGCCTGTTAGGCACCATTTAGTCTACTGAATAAAATGATATTTTGTAATCAAGAAAGAATAAGCACAATGGGATGTTATGTTCTCTACATCTTTCAGTTAATTGTGAGATAGTAAAGAGGGAATTCATTGTTGAGTAGCAATTACAAAAGCCTTCTTGTTCCCTACCAATACCCTTATTGAAGATGTCTTTAATTCACGTAGAGATGATTCTCAAAATGATTTTGTCCAATATGTGTATCTGGGACAGATGGTCAATGAGCTAGACCCATTACTCAATGGAGGAGAGCAGGCTACATTGCTTTCAGAACATTTTAAAGCTCTTTCACTGACCCTAAACTTTCCATGAAAGCAAAGACCCCATCTTTTTAGTCAATCAAGTGACAATCAACAAATAAGCATTTATTAAGCACTTACTTATTTACCAGGCACCATGCCAAGCTCAGGGGATACAAAGAAAGGCAAAAATGCAGTCCCTGACCTCAAGGAGCTCACATTCTAATGAGAGAAATAGAATGCAAACTACTATGTATACATAAGATCCATCTATCTATTTTAAAAGTGGGAGGTAACCTCAGAGGGAAGGCAGTGGTGAGGGATGGGGTTAGAGTAGCATTCTGACCAGTCAGTAAGTCAATAAACATTTATTAATTACCTACTCTGTGCCAGGCACTGTACTAAGTGTTGGAAATACAATGAATGGCAAAAGATAGTTCCTGCCCCCAAGGAATTCACAGTTGAATCAAGATGAGGCATGGAGGAAAACAACATACATATATAACAAATAATAACATATAAGATATATAAGAAATAATAACATATATAAGAAATTACAAACAGATGGAGAATGTCTACTATTCATATTTCAATGTGCTAGGCATACATATATAAAAATAAGATAGTCCTTCCCTCAAGGAGCTTACTTTTACCAGTAAAATACAATATATTCATAGATAAGTTAATGCAGCATACAAACAAGGAAGCTATATATCCAGGATAAATGGGAGTTGGGGGTGGAATTCACAGATTGAACTGAATTGGCACTGGAATTAAGAGGCATAGGGAAAGTCTTCCTTTCCACAGAAGATGGAATTTGAGCTGAGCTTTAAAGGAAACCAGGAAAGCTAGAAAGCAGAGGGGAAGAGGGAGAGCACTCCTGGAATAAGGGACAACCAGTAAAAAGGCATCAAGTTGGAAGATGGAATATGTAAAGTGTGTGAAGAATATCAAGAAGGCCAACGTTACAACCTTTTATTGTGGTTGTTACATGGTAGTGAGATGTTGTATACCTCTGCCACCAATGAATCATATGAAGAGTAAGAGAGGGGCAGGCAAGCTGGTTACAACACATAACCAATGAGAAGAAGGAGATTAAAGGACATTGTCAAGGAATCCTATGCCAGAAGGGAAGACTGGTCACAAGGTAAGATAGAGGGATGACTGGTGGACAGGTAGGGGT
>CM053769.1:261669800-261687712 GCA_028658325.1 Potorous gilbertii | reverse complement strand
CTTATTTCATGGGATATTTCTTATTTCATATTGCAGTGCTCATAATAATAAGTGTTTATCAAAAGTACATCACAAAAGTAATTATAGCTCATATACTATGCATTATAAAAGATGATTAAGGAGAAAAATTCTATAAAGTGCTAGAGAAGACCCTCCAAATTCAATCAACATAATCTTTTATCCTGGGTTGTTCAAAGCAGAGGGAGACAAGGACAGCCAAAGTACATTGGGAAAATATGGCTCAGGAATAAGATAGGCCAAAGAAATGAAGACTACACAGAAACTTTACTCTTATACATGAAGCATATTTTATTCAAGAAAAAAATCAGAGAGCATTGAATATGTTGAGCTCTGAATAACATCACCAAAAACAAGATTGCTTATACTTTAATGATGAGGAGAGGATTTTTTACTGACAGGAGAATCATTCTTAAATCAATTGTCTGTGCAATTGAACTACTGACTTGTTAGAGAAAATATCAAAACTAACATAAAGTTTTAAAAAGGATTAAAAGGAAGAACGGCATATAATTAAAAACAATTCCAAACTAAGCTTTTAAACAAGTTAGGACACTCAGGAAAATGGAAAATGGAGGTGACATCGATTATGACAATTTCATGTAGAAATTTGATCAATATGGATCAGTTGTTACAGCTTAAACTCCTTATTTGGTGAACACTTAGCTTATGTGCCAAGCAGAGCAAGGGCAACCAAGGACCATGCTGGTCTAGAGTATACGTTTAGTTCTACAATCTTGTGGGAAAGGATAGTGGAAGAGTATGAACATTATTAACTCACAAAACAATGAATAGAAGGAAGGGGAAACCAACTTCAGAAAAGGAGTTTAATAAAGTTATCTTATTTAAGGATGAAACTGGAAGGCAACAAACATATAAAAGATGGAAAAGATCTGACAAAATTTTTATAACAAACTCTTTTCATCACTGCAGTCGCTAACATTCCAGTTCCAAATGTGCTTCTTGAAAAAGTAGAGATGGAATAGTAGATAGAAAGTCGAAAAAAACTATATCCAAGAATACTGCAAGATTAATAGATGAGATTATTAAATTGTTCAATGATCTCTGAAAGACTATGGTGAAAGAGATAGGTGCTTCAGTATTTTTTTAAAAATCAATTGTTTTTCTGATTTTCAAAAAAGAGAATGGACTTTATAAACTGTAGGCTAGTTAGATTGCCTTTGATTCCTGGTGGCATTCTATTATTAAAGGAATGATTAAAGAACACCTAGAAAAGAAGCAGTGATCAATAAGAGTCAGCATAGCCATATATAAAACATATTATAACATACTACTCACATTCTTTTTTCTTTCCTTTTTTTTCCACTGCAGCTAATATAATTTGCCTAGGTCTTAGCAAAGAATTTAACAAAGTCTAACATGTTCTTTAGGCGGACAAGATGGAGAGATGGAAGTTAGCCAATAGTATAGTTAGATTTGGAATTGGTTACATGATTGGACCCAAAGAGTAGTCATTAATAGCTTGATGTCAACTAGGGAGAAGCACCCAGAAATCTAGTAGGTCATGTGTTTTTAACATTTTTATTTGTTCCTTGGATAAAAACATAGGCTTAAACTCCTTGAGAAGTCCATCTACACTCTCTTATTACGTTTCCACCAACCTTACTTCCAAACTCATGATTCAACTAAAACTGCTCTCTCCAAAGACACCAATAATCTTTTGATTGCTAAGTCTAATGGTCTGTTCTTGATCCTCATCTTTCTTGACCTCTCTGAATCCTTTGACACTGTCAATCAACCCTCTTCTCCTTGGTAGATTCTCTCTAGATTTCTGTGTCACTACTCTATCTGGGATCTCCTGTCGATTGATCCTGCTTATTTTCCTTTGCAGTATCTTCATCCAGGTCATGCCTGCTAACAATAGGTGTCTACCAGGACTCTTCTTCCTTCACACTATTTTCATCAATTCCTATGGATTCATTTATTTTCAATATGCAGATAATTCTCAAACCTACCTATTTAACACTACCCTCTCATTGAACCTCTAGTCACACATATGCCACTGCCCACTGGAAATTTCAAATTGGATGTCTGCCAGGTATCTTAAACTCAACATGCCAAAAACTGAACTCATTATCTTTTCCCCCAAACCCTCCCCTCTTCCTAACTTTCCTATTACTATGGAGGAATCTACCATCCTACAAGTCTCCTAGGCTCCCATCTTCAACTCTTTCTCACTCCTCATATCTAATCAGTTGCCAACTCCTGTCCTTCTTACCTTTAGAATATCTCCTACATATGGCTCCTTCATTCCTCTGACACTGAAACCATCCTGACACAGGCTTGAATAACCGCATGCCTGCACTATTGGTCTCCCTACGTAAAGTATCTCCCCTCTCCAATCCTCCTCCATGCAGCTGTCAAATTGATTTTCCTAAAGCTCAAGTTCTCTTTCCCCATTCAATCAACTTCAGTGACTCCATTCTAATCCTATAGGATCAAGTCAAATCAAATCTGTTTGGCTTTGAAAACTCTTCATAAACTGCTCTTCCCATCTCCAGTCTTCTTATATCTTACTCTTTTCCATGTACCGGAATACATGGATCCGGTGACATTTGCTGTTTTCCCAATAAGACACTCCATTTCCTGATTCAAAGACAAGACATTCAAAGCAAGCTGGCTGTTTTCTAGGTCAGGAATTCCCTCCTTCCCCTTCTTTACTTCACTATTTTCCTGGCTTCTTTTAAATCCCATTAGAATCCCACCTTGTGCAAGAAGCCTTTTCAGATCCTCCTTAATGCTAATTCATTACCTCTGTTAATTATCTCTAATTTATCCTTTATAATAACTTATTTGTACATAGTTGCCTGCATGTTGCCTTTCCATTAGTCTGTGTAAGGAGATTGTTGGCTTTCTTTGTATCCTGGCACACCAAATAATAATTGTTTGCTGACATTGTCTAGATGACGTGCTTATTAAATTTATAGACAGCTCATTTATCAAATGATAGATTTCAGTATCCAAAACTTCTTAATAGTTAAACTATGGGGTTAAATTAAATAAGTTGAAACATAATAAGAATAAACATAAAATTGTTATGCTTGGTTTAAAAAGATACCTACACAAGTACAAAATGGAAAGGGGCATGACTAAAAAGTAGTTCACTTGAAAGAGGCTGAGATGGGGTTAGTTAGTGGCTTTCCAGTTCCATAAGAATCAATAGTGTGGTAGCTGAAAGGGTTAATGAAATCTTAGTCTGCAGGCAGGACTGCAGTAGTGATAATACTGCTCTACCATGCCCTGTCCACAACACATCTGGAGCTAAGTGGTACAATAGAGTGTTGGAATTGGAAAGACGAGTTCAAATCCTGCTTCAGACATAGTTGTGTGACCCCAGGCAAGTCACTCAATTTCTTTCCATCTGTGAAATGGAAATAATAACTGCACTTACCTCACAGGGTTGTTTTTAGGATCAAATGAGAATAGTGTGTAAAGTGGTAGGTAAATGCTAGCTATTATCATTACTGTGTTCAAATACCACATTGTGTAGAAAGTAATAAGATGGAAAGAACTCCAAGGATGGCACCGAGGATGGGGAGGGGTCTTGAAATCATGCCATTCGAGGATTAGTTGAGGGATCCTGGAGTGTTTGTCCTAGGGGAAAGAAGGTAAGTAGAGCCTGATATCCGTCTACAGGTATTTGGAAGAGGGATGACACTTGGTTTCCCCAGCCAACCAGGAGATCATCTGGCACGCAGCAGGCCAGAGCAGCCACACCACCAGGCAAGGCAAAGCATTGCCCCTTCTGCAGTGGGAAGGGGTGGGGGGAGGAAGGGGATGAGGAGTGAGGACCCTGACTTCACCAGCACCATCTATTCTCTGGCCCGGCCCCCCTCCAGCCCCTTAAGGGAAAGAGCAACAATAGCACCAGCAGCAGGGGACACAACAACCTTTGCATCTGTGGGTCTGGGAAGTATGTCCTCATCCCTGCTGCCTCAGAGAATCCCTGTCCTCCTTAAGTTACAGCTCCAGTACCATCTTCTACATGGCACCTTCTCTGGTTCCCTCAAAGGATAGTGTCCTCCCTCTCAAACTGCCTTGTAGTTTAAGCACTTTGCATTCTGGATATGTGTATGTACATGTATATGTATATGTATGTATATGTGTATATATAAGTATTTGTGCATATACGTATATATGTGCATATATGTGTATATGTATATATACATAGATACATACATATATTCACATACATACACATTGCACATGTCTATATCTCTATAGATATATATAGTAATCTCTATGTAACTATATAGTTATATATAATGATAAGTGCATGTAAAGATAGAGTTTGAGAGAAAGGATACAATCCTATCGATATTAACATATGGGAATTTTTGTTTAGTCACCTATAACTCTTCATGACCCTATTTGGGGTTTTCTTGACAAAGATATTGTAGTAATTTGCTATTTCCTTCTCCAGCTCATTATACTGAGGAGGAAACTGAGGCAAACAGAGTTAAGTGACCTGCCCAGAGTTACACAGCTAGCAAGTATCAGACTGGAGCTGAACTCAGGAAGATGAATCTTCCTGACTCCAGGCCCAATGCTCTATCCACTGCTGCACCTAGTATTGTTTAATAAATACTTGTTGCTTGCTAGTTTGACTGAGTCTACTTTAACCCCAGAGGGCAGAAGTAGGATGATAACTTGAGTCACAAGGAGGCAGATTTAGGTTTAATGTAAAGTAAAACTTGCTATTTTTTTGGTGGGGGTGGTTGTGGTAGGTATCACAGGATCATAGCTTAAAGTTGTAAGGAACCCCTAGGAGCTAATGAGTCCAACATCCTCCTTTTACAGGTGATGTAACTGAGGCCCATAAAAAGTGAAGTAATTTGTCATACAGGTAGGAAGTGGCAGAAAGAAGATTTCAGTTTGGGGCTTATGCCTAAGTTCAGCATTGTTTCCATTCTACCAAAATTATGAATTCGCTGGTTTGAGTAACTCCTAGCATAGAAGCTCTTTTCACTGATATAGATCAACAACTCACCTGTAGGTTACAGCCTTAGAGCATTTCCTAGTGTACTGAAAACTTATATAAATTGCCTATAATCATTGCATATAGTATCTGACAAAGTCAACAACTGGACTCAGGTTTTACTAACTCTAAGACTGTCCCTCCAGCTGCCATGAGGTACCATACAACCATTACAGTCATCCAGAAATGAAATGGCAGTGGCACCCCCTTCTCTTGAGATTTTTGTGTAAGGATTAGATACTCAGCAAGTGTTTTATAGGTGGGATTCTTGCTCAGCTCTTATTACAGGACCATTGTGAGGATCCAATGAAAATAATATATGTAAGGTGCTTTGGAAATCTTAAAGTGCTATGTAAATGTTAGCTATCACTCCATTCTAAGGCCTGTGATAACCCTTCCAATTCCAAGACTGGGATTATTTTCATCAAGTCCTGGCTCCCTGGAATCATAGATTTTGATTGTCAGCTGACGAGGGACTTGGAGGTCCTCCACCTTAACTCCCTTCATTTTACAGATGGGGAGGCTGAGGTCCACAAAAGTTCATTAACAAGTAAATGATGTATATCCAGGGTCTTCCTACTGCAGCATACACTATCACCATGGGTTTATTTCAAGGGATTATAAATCACATGGAAGTTTTCAGAAAGAGAAATTGCTGCTCTTTCAGACTGAGCCTCCCATAAATGCTGTTCCCCAGGGGCCTTGCCTCATGTGACTCTTATCTTGTCCATCAGGGCCACTTCGGTTGTTCCAACTGGGCCTAAGCCCATCTTGCATGACAAGTTGCTTACGTGAGCACAGTGGACAGGTGCAGTCATAAGCCCTAAGAAAGACGTGGTTTCCTCAGCCCGGATCAACCTAGATATCTCTGGAAATTTCCTTAAGACGCTTAGCCAGATGGGGACCTTTTGATAACATCAAAAACAGAAGCCAACATGATCCAAACTCACATATTCCTGAGCGGATTATGAACTTTGAGTGTCTACCCAGCTAAGCTGATGTCACTAGCAGTTTGGTAGGACCTGCTACTGACTCTTTCTCCTTAAGGCAGGAGTCAGGGTCCCCTTCTCCCTTCATCATTCACTCCAGTAGTCAGACAACCATATAACCAGACTGTCATACGAGAAGGCAGTCAAACAGTGAAGCAGTCAGACAGTCAACACCACAGCCCAATGTCCACTATATGGCAAGTTCAGGACACTGTATCAGGCACTGTGGGGTGATGCGCTCTTTGAACTACCAATGAAAATAATAGTAGCTAGCATCTATACAGATGTATGTCTTTGTATATGTATATAAAGGTATATAATTGAAACCCTTAAAACACTAAAACAGACAAACAGACAGATAGATACATAGATACATAGACACAGACAGATGAAAGACAGACAGATAGATATAGATAGATAGATAGATAGATAGATAGACAGATAGTGTTTTACAGGTTTCAAATCATTTTACATCTGGCCTCAGACACTTACTAGTTCTGTGACCCTGGGCAAGTCACTTAATCTGTTTGACTCAGTTTCCTCATCTGTAAAATGGGGATAATAAGGGAACCTTCCCCCCAGGGTTATTGTAAGGATCAAATGAGAGATTTATAAAGTACTTACTACAGAGTCTGTAACACAGAAAGTATTATATAAACATTAACCTCTCTCCACACACAGAGATATATATACATCTATATATCTATCTACATATATATGTTTATATATAGCTCTCCATATATGAGCTATATAAGCTCATTTAATCCTCAGAATAGCTTCATATTTAATGAGCAAGACAAGACAAATTCAAATGTGGGAATCAGCATGAGGCAGTAGAAAGAAATGTGTACCAGTGCTACCATGAAATGGCCTTGTGAACCTGGGCAAAGTCTCTTAGTCTCTCTGGGTCTTGTTTTTCTCATCTGTAAAATGGGTAGGGGAAGGGGTGAGTTGGGTTAGAGAAGTGATGTCTAAGGCAGAAAGGTACAGTGGATAGAGAACGGGTCTTGAAATTAGGAAGATGTGGGTTCAATTCTTGCCTCTTATGCTTTCTGGCTATGTGAACCTGGTCAAATCACTCAATGCCTCAGGGCCCGAGGTCACTTTCTAAAACTGTGAGTGACAATTCTCCTAAGATAGGATAGTTGCTGGTTTTGCATCCTATAGAAGGAATTTCTTCACCCAAATTTCTCTATATCCATGAAATCACATGTCTAGCATTAAAACTAGAAGTCCTCTTCTGGTTATGAAGTCCCAAGAGTGATGATCTTTCATCCACACACCCAAGTGCCAAGTATCTGAGCAAATGCTGGAGAGACTGGGAACAATTACCAAATTGTTTGAGATACTTGTTACAAAGAGTTTGTCTGGAAGGCAAGTAATTGTGAAGACTTGAATCTTTTGAAGGTGAAAGGGACTTCTTGTTTGTTTTTTCTGGACCTGTATTTTCCTTCCTATAGGGATCTCCTGGTGAGAAACCTCTCAGTCCCTTCTCTCTAACTTGGTTAGAGTTGCCTGGGGCCACTGAGAGATGAAGACATTTGACCAGTATTACACAGCCAACATACATCAAAGGTAGGACTCGCTAAATCCAAGACCAGCTTTTTGTCCACTGTGCCTCCATGAAAGCACTCAGATTCATTCTAGCTCAGATTCAATCTGTCCCGTTTCTTAATACAAGCATCACAAATGCTCAGGTTCCTTAAGAGTGGCCAGTATGGCAGATATTAAACTTTGTTTTTCTGTGGCTGAAAGAAGGCTCAAGTTGAATTTATTTGAGCAGGACCTGGTGTGTAGAATTTTAGAGTCCCAAGCACCCCTAAAACTCAGCACTATTAGGTAAAGTTCTATGATTGTTCCTAATTTCCATATGAAGAAACTGAATTTGAGAGAGATTGAGTGACTGCTCCAGGGTCATACAGTTAAGTAAACATCTGAGGAAGGATTTGAGTTCATATCTTCTGGACCCTCTATCCATTTCTCAACTAACCACTTCTTCTTAAACCCAGCATGGATGGGACCATTAAATTTAAGTAGGATTATCTTTAGGATAGAGTCTAGTGCTTTTCTGTCTTGAGTGTTCTAAGGTAGAATTAAGTGTTATTTAACTGCTATGCATTGATGAAAGTCCCCTTATTCTCCAAGGACTTTTACATAAAGGAAGTGGGGGGGGGGGTTAGTCATCTGTGAGAATTCTACAGAAACTAAAAGTCTGGAGGTGTAAAAAGACATGAATTAAAATGTAAAGCGGAAGTCTTTCAGATGAAAAATTAACCTTCCTCAAGCTAGAAAAAGGCTGAGGCTTGAATAGCTTGGAAGAGACCAGTGAATTAATAAACTTGCCTCCTGGACATAGACTGCATTCAGAACTTTGTCATCAGGTACTCCTCTACATAACATTCCCTGAGGTGTAAGGGGGTGGCAGTGACTGAACCAGAACTGAACACCTTAAGGCTAAGTGTAGTGCTTTTACACAAGGAATAGGATTTTGGACCTTGAAATATTGTTCAAAAAGAGAGAACAGACCCTCTCCCACTTCTTGCCTGGAGAGGAAATGCAATCTTCCCTCTCATGAGGGAGACAAAAGGAAACAGCTTCTCAGCTAAGAAGACTTCCTGCAATTCACCACAGTCCTATTCTCCAACCATCTCCTTCCCTCTGGATAGGAGAGTCTTTTACCTAATCTCGCCAGAAACCAACTCTCTGGGCCACTTCTTGCAGTTTCCTTATTGGGTCCTCTTGTCAAACCTCTTCTCCCCGTCCTAGCACCTCTTTATGTATTTCCCCCCATTAGAATGTAAGGTCCTTGAGGACAGGGACTTTTATTTACTAGTGTTTGCATCTCTAGGGCTGAGCATAATGATGGACACATAATAAAACATTTAGTAAGTTCTCCCTAACTCCTCCCTCTTCCTTCCCTCTTTCTGTTTCTCTCCCTCCTCCCTTCTGTGTCTCTCTGTATCTCCGTCCCCTCCCCAGCCCACCCCGTAACTGAAAGGACTCTGTAACACTCCAGCTGAAAAAAGTGCTACAGGGCTACCCAGCTAAGACAATAGATACAGACAGAAAAGTCCCTTGTGTTCCTACAAGGAGCAATCCCAGGTAAGTCACTTGTCCCTGGGAGGAGCCAAACTAGCTGAGCATCACCATAACTCATTCATCACCTATGCCACACTGCAACTATCTCTGAATCCAGATGGCTCCGGAGGAGAAAGTGAGGCTGGTGACCTTGGACAGCCCTCCCTAACTCAAATCAAAATCAACTGCAAGTCATGTCATCATCATTTTCCTGATGTCATGGTCCTCTTCGGAAACTAAGGACAAACACAACACACTCTGCAGCTGAACTTTGTAAAGACTCTTCATTGAGAGGAAAAGGACATTGAGGTCTGGCAGTTTGAAAGTTGTAGCTTGTCTTGGCTATATGTGTTCCCTACCATTGTACTTCAAGATCATGCTCACTCTTCCTCCCATGGAATGTGTGTGTATTTGTAGGAGAGTGTACCTCTGGTATTGGGGGACATACTTTGTAATCACTGTACTTGCTATGCCATTTGAGTAAATACTTTTGCTAAAGGACTGAGTCTACTCACTGATTGTTATGAGAAAACACTATGGTTAGGACAGGTGGTCTAGGGTTTATAAGATATTCACCTACATGATTAACCCTAAGAGCCCCTGAAGGTAGTAACCCACTCTGAGGACTGGACTTGTCAGCATGAGTCAGGGTTGGGCAAATGAGATCAAGGAAGCGTGTTATTGTATGTAACACTGAAGGAAGTTGTGCAGTTATTATTAATCCCCTTATAGTGAGGAAACTGAAGCTCAGAGGTCAAGTGACTTCATAACAAACACTATCAGATTTGAAACACAACACACTATCTGGATTGGAATGCAGAGCTTCTGATTTCAAGACCAATATTCTTTCCATTGCCAACCTGAGCACCCCGGCCACCTTGACATGGAGGAAGCGAAGCTCAGAGAATGTATTTGCCCATGACCAACTTATATAGCTAGTAATTTTCAGAGCCAAGACAAGAATTTGATATCTTCTGAGTTTGGTCTTGGGACCAGGACAAAAAAGGCTTACTTTGAGTCTTTTTTTTTTTCTGGGCCTTTGGGCTCATGTGGTTTCTTCTGAGAATACATTCTCTAATAAAGCTGAGCTGACACTCCTGAAGTCCTTTCCAATGACAAACCAGCATGCAGTGGTGAAAAGGAAACCCAGACTAACACTAGAGCGTGTGCAGCAGTGTTTAATAAAAACAGCAGTTGTTTTACTCATGTCTGGCTCTTTGTGACCCCATTTGGGGTTTTCTTGGCAGAGATACTGGAGGGGTTTGCCATTTCCTTCTCCAACTCATTTTACAGATGAGGAAACTGAGGCAAACTGGGTTAAGTGACTTGTCCAGGATCACAGAGCAAGACCAGATATGAACTCAGGAAGATGAGTCTTCCTGGCTCCAGGCCTGGCACTCCAGCCACTGCACCACCTAGTTACCTAAATCAGGGAAGCAGACAGCCCATCTCTAGGCAGCAGCTGTGGCTGACAGCCCTGGAGGGAGTTGGGGGTGGGGGGAATGTGTTCTGGAGGGGAGAGAGGCAATATCTTTTATTTCCAGCTCTGTGGTTGCCTGTAAGTAGCCTATAAAGTCAGGGAAAGCCTGGCCTTCTGAATTGCTGTTAGACCAGATAATTATGCTGTGGTAGTGGAACTGTGTATTTTGGAAGGGAAAAGAGCAAGGGAGCCAGGTGAGTCAAGAAAAGTCACGTAGAATAGTATAGCTGTAGGGAGTCTAGTTACCTGGGTTTTCTTTTTGACTGTGATGTGGTGTGTGTGTGTGTCCCATGAAAAGAACTTGTGTGTCACATTGTGCTGTAAAGTACCTAAGATCTTAGACATGAAATACATCAAAGAACTGAGGGACAGAGATGTGTTTGGGTCACAAAGTCTACAACAGCTAAGTCCTCTGAGTCTTTTCTCATTATCTTAGCCGTATTTGGGTTGAACAGCTAGGTGGCACAATGGAACACAATGGATAGAATATTGAACCTGGAGTCAGGAAATATACTCATCTTCCTGAGTTCAAATATGGCCTCAGACACTGGTTGTGTGACTCTGTGCAAGTCACTTGACCCTATTTGCCTCAGTTTCCTCATCTGTAAAATGAGTTGGAGAAGGAAATGGCAAACCACTCCAATATCTCTGCCAAGAAAATCCCAAATGGGGTCATGAAGAGTTGGATATACCTGAAAACAACTACACACACACACACACACACACACACACACACACACACACACACCACTGGGTTAGAAGTAGTAGGACATAAATCGTCACAGTTCCTAGGTATTAGGAATATGAGACGAGAGGATCAGACAGATTTGAAAACTATAGGGCTCTGCAGTCATTTTCATTCCCCAAAATTTGCTATGCAATTCTTGGACTAGTCCGTTCTCATGTTTGGACCTGTTTCCTCATCTATTAAAGGAGAGGTTTGGATTACATCAGTGATTTCCAAACTGTGGTCTACAGAACTCTGAAATGAGGGTTTATGGATTCCCTCAATAATGTTCAAGTCTAAAAGCATCCTGTGGTCAAATTAGTTTGAGAAACACTAGATCAGATGATTTCTGAAATACCTTTGACTAATGTTCTATAGATTAAACTAGCCTTTCCACTTCTAAGATCTACCATCAAGTAATCTACTGGAATATAGTGAAAGAAAGAGAATCCTGTCAAGATATTTCACAAAATCCATGCAGCAAAGAGCCCCTGTGAGATTTATTTAGCAACTATTTACTCTTAATTTAGTCATAGTTCTAACATACTTATTGGGTTTCTTGCTTACAACATGCTATAAGTTGCTCCTTGGAATTTAAGGTCCTGGGGCTGCTTACAGTGGGTAGGCTTTCTTTCTTCCCTCTTCATTATTCATGATTAATTAATTAATTAAACATTAATTAGTGATGATCAGACAATAGCACCAAAAAAAGGGCTCCATGATCCTGATTTATTTCCATGTTGCAACTCACTTGCCTTCCTGACCAGTGAACAGGACATGCATAGCCATCTCCTGAGTTGGGGAAGGCAAAGATTTGCCCATTCCCTCTAAAGGGAGGTAACTCAGGAATTTTGAAATCTATAGTAGGGGTACCATAGCTCAAGGGGGAAGAGCTCATCTTATTTCTTTAGCCCTTGATACCTCAAGGGAGCCAAAGTGCAGGCCTTTCAATTTTTCCAGACTAAATGCAAGTTTCCCCCTTTTTTTGTTGGGCATTCCTCCTCTCTGGCTTTGAGTGTAACCCATGTTCCCTTTAAAGGTTCTATGACTGGCCTCAAATGGCAATCCCCACAAATGGCAGCCACAGAGGACAAGCTAGAGAAGCTGAAAACAACTTCCTAGCTGGCGTGGGAAATATTGCATTTTTCTATTTGCAGAAGCACAGATGTTGGCCTTTGATCTCCTCCATTGCCCTGTGGGCCTCTTAGGCATGACTGCCACCATTCTCTTCTCTCTCCTCTGTCATTCTAGTTTCTAGACACAACAGATCAAAATGGGAAGAGTTTTGGACGTCTCAATTTGAATCTTGACTCTGGTATATACTAATTGTGTCCTAATTCCTCCAATTACTAGCATCTCACTCATCACTTTACATTTATTTTGTATAAATTCCATTTTTACTTAGAATCATAGGATCATAAATTTAGGTCAGGAAGGGACCTCAGAAACCAATTAATCCAAGCCTCCCCCAACCCATTATGGAAATTGAAGCCCCGAGATATCAAGAGACTTATCCAAGGTCACACAAGTTGCAAGTGTCAGAAGTCTTCAGAGTCAATGCTCTTTCCATAATGCCACCAATACCATACCATGAACTTGTTTCCCCATAGAATGTGAGCTCCTTACTTTCTAATGTAGTGTATTTCTATAATCCTGGCTAACAGTAAGACTAAAGCGGAGACTGGTGGCTCTCTTGAGCACTGGAGTTCTGAGTTATGGTTGGCTAAGTCAATCCAGTGTATATGCATTAAATTTGGTACCAATATGGTGAGCCCCTCACGGATCCAGTATGGCACCAATATGATGACTACCCACCCACCTAGGGTCTACCAGGTTGTCTAAAGCAGGGAACTACCTAGCTCTGGTTAGAAAAGAGTAGGTATAATCATTACAGTGCTCTTTCAGACGGAGACATCCAGTTTCGAACAACAATAACAGGAAATATATGTGCATATACACGCATACATAGATACATCTATATTTGTGTGCATGTATGTGCTCTTTGAAGGCAAAGACAACTTTAGTTTTGTATTTTTGTCCCCTGTGCTTATCACACGGCCTGACACAAAATTAGGGTAATAATACTTTCACTCTCTACCTTTCAAGTCTTCTTTTTTTCCCCCTTGTTTGTGAGGAAAACACTTTAAAAACTTTAAAGTGCTATTCTTTTTCCCTCCCTCCCTTCCTTCCTTCCTTCCATTCTTTCTTCCTTTCTTCCTTCCTTCCTTCCTTTCCTTTTTTCCTTTCCTTTCTTTCCTTCCCTTCCCTTCCCTTTCCTTTCCTATTCTTTCTTTCCCCCACACCCAGATTACTTCGTTCTTACTTTGTGTTACATTCTGCAACAATAATTAGCTCATTTTAACCCTAGGGGCAATGGAACAGCCCCATAGGTTCCCTCTTTTTCTGCTGTAAGGGATTTGTGTTACTTGAAAGTCTAAATGTACAATCATAATTTCTCTAAACTCCAGTTAGGAAAATTTCTAATGTTTAGGCAGATATTGGGTGTTTTGATTTAATTTATATTTATGCCTGTCTCTTGTTAACCTCTGACTTCTCTATGGTAGAAGCCAAATTTAGGTTACCATAAATGTTTGGGTAAAGAAGTATATCGTCATCATTATTAACAGTAGCTAACATTTACATGGTGCTTATTATGTGCCAGGTACTGTGCTAAGCACTTTACAAATGTTATCTCATTCAGTCCTCACAATAATCCTGGGGGATAAGTGCTGTTATCACCCCCATTCTACAGATGAGGAAACAGGCAAACAGAGATTTAACTGATTTATCCAGGGTCACACAACTAGTCAGTGTCTGAGGCCAAATGTGAACTTAAGGTCTTTCTGATTCCACTATGTCATTTTATTTTCTGTTGATGGAATAGAATACAGAATAGAAAGTTGGAAGAACATCCTTCTGTCCTTGAGCAGGTGTGTAGAAATGGGGACATTGGTCTATGTCTTCTCTGAGATGCCTGTGGAGCCAATGATCCTCCTTTCTACTTATTTTTTTCTCCTTCACTGCCTGTCCTTGGTCTGCTTGTTCCTTCTGGCTCAGATCTGGATGTCTCCACTTCTTCCTTACCAATGCCAGACCCCTTCCTCTGCCCCCAATCTTCAGATTTTTCTTGGGCCCAAACCATCCAGGATACAATTTATTCAATTGGAAGTCATTGGATGAAAATCCAATTGAGATTTGTATAAGAAAGTAGCAGTGAATCATTTCCACTATATACATAAAATACCCTATTCCACTAATACACCCCTATACTATCAGTAGGGGCTAGTGAACTGTTGTTTTTGAATAGATTCAGACGCAGAATACCTTGGACCTAGGATAGCTTGTCAGGTGGGTCCACTTGGAAATTGATGGAGTGGATTCCTCCAGGTATTATATAGTTATCTTTTATATAGTTTCCTTAGTAGAATCTAAGTTCCTGAGGATAGGGATTCTGTCATTTTTTAAACCTTTATTTCATCAATGTCCAGTGAAATTCATTGTACATAGAAAAGGGTCAAAAAAGTGTCTGTTGAATTGCATTACAGTAGGTGTATTAATACTCTTCTAATGGAACATGATGCATAAAAAAGATAAGCAAGAAAGAAGATATTATTTAAAGTGATAAAAGAAGTTTGTGCAATAGATATAGCTAAGTCCCTATTAGTGCAAAAAATGAATCCTGCTAAATGATCACATTATTCTAATTTGCATTGTCTATTTCCATTGATCTGGGACCAATGATCATATTTTACATAATTTTAACTTTGAATATTGCAAACTTGAGTACATGCAGCCTTTACATGGGATTCGTTGTACATAGATCAAATTTAATGGAGAAAATGGAATGTTCCCAAAAATTGATCATATTCTGGACCACAAAGAAATTAGAGATAAATTTAGGAAGATAGATATTACAGTCATTATCTTTATGTATCATAAAGCAATAATAATAGCAATCAATATTGAAAATATGATTCATAGACACCAGGCAAAATGGAAATTTAAAAGTTGCTTGTTGTATTAAGACAAAAATTATAGAATCAATAACGTTAAAGAAATTTCATTATGGGACAAGTGGTATAGACTAGGTCTACACTTGGTGGTGCTGCAGGAACATTAACAGTCCACCTTTGGTTCCTTCCTCTACTTTCCTCTACAGAGAAACAAGGTATATGATTAAATCATTAAAAAGCTATGGAGCGTGGTTTGGCCAGCAGGTGGCACCACTCTAAATGTACCAGCTAAATGATTTAGCCGGAGTGTGTTTGGTGTGCATGTAGTTACTATATGAAGCGGCTAGGTTGCTCCGTGCGTAGAGCACTGGACCTTAGGTCGAGAAGACGAGTTCAAATCCAGTTTCAGATGCCTACTAGAGCAAGTCACTTACCCTCTGTCTGCCTCAGTTCTCTCAACTACAGAATACTGCGGATAATATCAATAACACCTCCCTCCCAGGGGTTGTGTGAGAATCAAATGACATATTTGTAAAGTGGCCGGAACACAGTAGGTGCTTAATAAATGTTTATTTCCCTCCCTTCCCTTATCCAAAAGGATGCAACATCTCCATAGTTCATTAGAAGACACTCAGTTTGCTAACTTTTAGACTCTCTCCTATGCTTCATTAGTCTCCTTGCCTGTCAGCACTTCCTGGATGCTGAGACCTTCAGAAATACATGACTGCAAAAATATATATATAGCATATCTATTTACATAGAGGCAGCATGGCACAGGGGAAAGAAAACTGAACTTGGAGGTATAGGACCCAAGTTAGAATCCTGGCTCTGATATTTGCATAATGTTGGGTAGGTCACTTGTATAATGTTGTATAACTCACTTGATCTCCCAGGGTCTCAGTTTCCTCATCTGTAAACTGACATCGGAGATCCTTTCCAAGTCTAGATCTATGATTCTGCCTCAGGATTCGAGATTATAGCTGGCTTTGATTTAGTGCATTATTTAAGATGTGCAAAGTGCTTTACACTTAGGAAACATTTGCTGTGTGCCAGGCACTGTGCCAAGTGTGGTGAAAACAAGGAAGAAAACAAAACCAGTTCCTGTCGTTAGGGAACTGACATTCTAAGGAGGAGATTTTATATGTGTGTGTATATGTCTATATTTGTATATATGAATGTATATACACACATATGAATCAATATGTTTGATTCACACAACCACCTTGTGAAGTGTGTACCATGGATAGTATTAAATGCTGTGGCCAAGGAAAGGCTAAGACAGAGGAGATTTTACATCCCTGAATGTTCATTTTAGCAAATGAGGAAGAAGGGGACATTAAGTAGTGACCTTACGGCTGAAGAAATTAGAAAACAAATAATATACCAGAAGCAAGTATGAAGAAATTGTTTTGTTTCAACCAAACTGATTGAAAATTAGAAAATAGAATTTTAAAAAATCAAAACAAAATCAACTGACTAAAACCAAAAGAGAAAATAAAATCACAACAAATGAAAGAAAAAAGGAAAATTACTGATGTACATAAGACCAATATAAAGACAAACATATGCCAAGTTTAATGAAAACAGGGACACATAAATAATTTGAGAAGGAAAAAGGCAAAGAATACTCATGATAACACATTGAACCAGAATTACAGATGAAAGGGACCTCAGCAACCATCTAATCCTGCCCATGCTCAAAGAAATAGTTCTTATAAAATACCAGAGGAGTAGAAAATGTAACTGGAAAGCCAAAGAACTCTTACTTTCCATTGCCATGGACCCTCTGGTTCTCTCCTGTTTATGGGTACTGTGGGGCTTGGGCCAAGTCACCCATGATCATCTGCCACAGATGCTGCTTGACAGTGACTTCTCTGCAACTACCGGTATGCTTGACATGATCACAAGAAGAAAGAATGAACAGTATGGCTTCTCTGAAAGGCATCTGGGTTCTACTTCTATTTTATATAGAGAAGTATCATTATCAACCTTTGCAAAGTACTTAGGTTATTTCATTAGATAGATATTGTTATTATACCCATTTTACAGAAAAGAGGCTCACTTGCTTCACTTGGTTGAGAAATGGTGACCAGGGTCACACAGCTGGTAAATATCTGAAGAAGGAAAAGAATCCAAGTATGACTCAGTATCCACTGAAACCAGAGGAAAAACCATTAATCCCTAATCTACACCCCCTCCCACCCTGCTATATACACATAGAAAGTCAAATTCTATAATAATCAGAAGAATGTAAAGTTTCACAGTTCTGAGTTTCAATTTTGCATCTATCTAATTAGCTCAGATATTTGAAAACTAAAATATTTACTACTGATTAAACTAGGAAATGATACTCTCTTTTTGGAAGTCAAAAATGTCGATATATATTGAGTTATAAAAGAATTCAGACCCTTTAATTCAGTGATTATGCTACTAAGGCTATACCCTAAAATACAGGATTAAAAAGGGAAAAAATATGTATCCATACAAAAATATCTGTAGTAGCTTTATTCGTAGTTACACAAAAACTGGAAACATCTTGATATGTGGGATCCAACAATTTCAGACTGACTGAACAGATTGTGGAATATGAATATAATGAAATAGCCTACCTTCTCTCCCCCTCCTCCTCAACCCCATCTAGTGCTTGGCACAGTGTCTAGTGTAAAGT
>CM053769.1:261640908-261669300 GCA_028658325.1 Potorous gilbertii | reverse complement strand
TTATATATTAGAAATGGTATATATAAATCCAAGGAAATATGTTTCAGAGTGAACAAAGTAGAAACTGGACAAAAAAATTATGATTATGTAAATCTTTTTTGTAAAAATTACATAGTACATATTGTGTAAAAATTATAATAACAAAGCAATAAAATGTGGGAAAAAACAGAAAAAAAAGATCAAAAGAGGACATGGGAGCACACAGGCTATTAGTTATTATTCTGCTAGAGTAAGCAAAATTTAATACATTATAATTCGACATTGATTAATGTGATCATTTTAACTTTATTTATTTGAATGGTAATTTGTGTCATTCTACTACATAAAAAAAAATAAAATGAAGGGTTCAGATTAGGATCTTAAGGTCCTCTAGGTCTCCATCTATTGGTTTTCTATTTTTCTAATTTTCTAAATTTCTAATTTTCAATATGTGGTTTGAGAGGCCACATAATGTGTTATGGGTGTTTCGTGGCATATGAATAAGCGTGTAATGTGTGAATTCTCAGTGGATAAGCACAAAGTCACCTGCCCAAAGATATTTCCTCCCCTCTACTAAAGTCTTTTTTTCTTTTCCTAGGTAGTTTGACATTTCCATCATTAGAGCCACTATAAGATTAGACTACAGGAAGAATCACAAGATCTCAGAACTGAAAAGAACCTCAAGATGCCAACCAGCACCTGAAAAAAAAAGTATGTTCTCTACAACAAAGATGATGAAGACTCATCTGATCTTTCTCTCAACCCTTCTAGTAAATAAAAACTTAATACCTTGTAAAAGAGTCTGTTCTACTTGTCTCCATCTCTAGTTGTTTGTATGTGCACAAAGCCTAAATCCATTCCTTTGTAACAACACAATTATTTCCCAAATGCTCTTAACTCTACCCTCTTGAGCCAAATAGAACAAGATTAATCCCATCTCCATCTGATAGCACTTCAGACGCTTGAAGACAACACTTCTAAGCTTTCTCTTCTTCAGGCAAAACATCCCCAGATTCTTCAAATGATTCTCAAATGATATGAACTCCAGACCCCTTAGCAATCTGCTCACCCTTCTCTATATGCTTCTAATTTACTAATATTCTTCCTATAATATGGTGGTTGCTGTTGTTGTGGAGTTGTTTTTCAGTTATGTCCAACTCTTCATGATCCCATCTGGGCTTTTCTTGGCAAAGATACTGGAGTGGCTTGCCATTTCCTTCTCTAGCTCATTTTACAGATGAGGAAACCAAGGCAAACAGGATTAAATGATTTGTCCAGACAGTGTACCGCTAGTGCATATCTGAGGCCAGATTTGAACTCATGCAGATGAATTTTCTTGATTCCAAACCTAGCTGCCCAGAACTAAATGCACTCCTCCAGTTGTGTTCTGACCAGGAGAGAATGGAACAGAACTGTCAGTCACCTTCCTTGTCTTAGATGCTATGCCTCTCAAAGTGTAGCCTAAGATTACATGAGCTTTCTGGTTGCCATATCACCCTGTTGATTCATTTTGAATGATTCCCATATGGAGTCCACTAAAAATTATCCAATTTTAAACAGCCGTCTAGCCATGCCTTTCCATTTTGTATTTGCAAAGATGCATATTTGAATCTGTGTATTATCTCTTTAAATTAAATTTTATTAGATTGGGTCTGTCTATTCATGGATAAAAAATGTTAGAGTTCATTTTTTCTTTCTTTTTATTTTTTTGCCAAATGAAAATTTTGGCATTGGTCATGCAGACGTTCCTAGTACATTGAGCTAGAGACATCTTCTCAAGCTGACATACTACAAATAATGACGGTTCTCTGGATCTGGCCATTTAACCAGTTCTTAATCTTCATCTAACCCACATTTCTTTATCTCATCCACAACAATAACACAAGAGAATTTGTTGATTGTGTAGTTGAAATCCAGATAAACTATATCTATGATATTCTACTAATCTACCAGTTCAGTAATCCTATCAAAATGATTTTAGTTTAACCATATATTTAATGAACTCTAGAATTTTGCCAGGCATTTAAGCCAAGTTCACTGGGCTTTAGATCGCAGATTCCAATCTTTCCCCTGTGGTAAATATTGGGACACTTGCTCTTCCCCATTCATGTGGTATGTCTCCTACTTGTTGCAGTCTTTCAAAAATTGCAATAATCTTTTCTCTACCAGTATTTTTCTTTCCAGGATCATTGAACATAGTTTATTTGAACTTAAACACATAAAAGACTTCGTCTCAGGTATCATCATGATTAATCAACTAATTATCCTTCCCACCTAAAGGACCATGTTACTTGTCAGAAGACGAAGGAGAAGGAGAAGGAGAAGGAGAAGGAGAAGGAGAAGGAGGAGAAGGAGAAGGAGAGAGAGGTAGTAGTTGGCAATTCTTTATTTCCAATGGTTATCATTATCCAATCTACCCCAGTTCTGGTCCCAGGGGTGTGATGGAACCTGATTGTACTGGCTTATGAGAGCTTATTGTTAAATTTTCATCGAGAGAATTTACATCTCAAAAACTGTCAAATGCTAAAAATCAGGGCTTTATTATTTTGCTGATTATCTAAATTTAAGAAAGTGATGGAGAAAATATTAATAATGCAGACTTAACTTAAAAATTTACAATGTATACATTTTTTCCCTAGAGAAGCAGCTATTAAACATTTACCAATATATCTCTGTGTATTTATATATACTTCTTTCTTAAAATTTTCACTTGGCAAAAAAATAAAAAGGAAAAAAGTCAGGTCATATAGCTAATAAGGTAGAGGACTAGACTTTTTTTCCCAATCAGCGTGACCTCTCAAACCTCTTTAAAATAGAAATTATGTTCAAAGCAAGAGATGAAGCAATTTCAGCAATCTTCATGGTCTAGAACAAAAAAAAGTAACAATCCAACTAGTTAACAGCAAAGAAAACTGATCACTAATCCATAAGAACTCACTCTGTATCCCCTGACTCACTGGTCACCAGGCTCTGACAGTGTGGCACAACCTGACCCACAGGTTTTCAGTAGAACTTCACTGTGCTCCTCACACCCTGCACTATAGATGTTAAGGTAGAGAAATTGGGAAATCTTATTCTTCCTGGAACAATAGCATGACAGTACACTGTACTATAACAGTACTCAGTCAGAGATTTGAGGAACAGAGGGAATTGGAGCAGGACTCCAGTATTCAAGGGAGCTCTACCAGACCTGAAGGAAAGAGGACTAGCATCCAGCTGAACCCAGTTCTTTTACCCTAGAAGACATTTGGAGCAGAGAATGAGATTGGTAAAAAATGAGGTCCCCAGTGTGGGAGGCAGGTGATACAGCTTTGAAGTTCATTACCCCCTCCCCTCCTGGGAAACTGTCTTAAAGGGGAAGGAGTCAGAAGGGGAGCAATGGAGGAAATACAAGGAGAAAAAGACTTAAATTACAAAAGATCTCATAAAAAAATCACTACCTTGAGCATAAATAGACAAACAGGCAAAATGCTAATAATAGAAAAAGAATCCAGATCCACAAAATGAATATAGATATCTATGAATGAATATTGTAAGACAAAGGAAAATAAATCAATACTGATGAAGAAAAGGTCCCTCCCTGTGGATTCCGAAAAAAGGATGGAAAATGATCCCAAATGGTTCAAGGGAGAAATAAGACTTGTGAAAGCAGGATTTATGACCGGCACAGCAGAAATAATTGGCAGAACTGAAAAGCTTTAATTCAAGATGGCAAATCTCACCAAAAAAAAAAAAAAACTAGAGAGAGAATAATCATTTTACACAGAAATAAAAGACAATATAAAAGATAAGAAGCAAAAAAAAAATCAATGATTTTAAAAAAACACAACAAGCAGTTAGGCAAAAGCTCATAAAAGCTTATCTATAAGAAAGTTTATTTGAATAACATAAGACTATTCTATACCTATAAGAAACTGCAAGAGGAAATGGAACTCAAATTTAAATCCAAAGTTACATTGCCTATAGATCTGAGCATAATCACCCATGAGTAAAAGATGGATATTCAATAAAAGAGAGGCATTGAAGCATTTTTCCAAAGAAAACCGGATATAATCAGATTGTTTCCTTTGCAAACATCCCAAATAAGAGAAAACAGGAAAGTGTGATATAACCTAATCAAGTCAATGGAAGGGAAGGGAAAGAACAAGTATTTATTAAATGCCAGTTATTGGGCCATGTGTTTTATAAATATCATTTCATTTGCTTGCTGTCTCTTGGAAATAGAGGACCTAGAGGAGAATGGATGAAGTAGCAAAGAGAAATACTGAAACAAGGGAGAAAGAAAAGAAGAAATCTCAATTCACTGGTAGAAGGGAGATTTCCCTGAAAAGTGCTCCCATAAAAACCAAAGGATATTATGTAGTAGGAGATGAAACCTTATAATGAGTTTAATTTGCAGGGATATTATGCTTTATAGACACCATTACCTCTGTGAGAGTATTGTGCCTCCATGGATAGTGTCCTCTCAGGAGAAAGGAAATCAGAGCTCTTGGGAGGCAACTGATGCCCAGAAAAGTGTGAGGGCATGGACCCAGGGAGCAGATTTTATGATAAATGGGGGAAAATAATCCTGAGATGATTAGGGGGTAGCAGCAAACTGCACAATCAGGAACTGTGGAAAATTCCTACCATGGGGTAATATTTCTGTTCTTTTTTTCTCCTTGAGGAACTGATATCTGTAAGAGTATGGTCCAACAGAAAAGAAAAAATTGGCAAGGGGACAAGATTCTTTACTTGTCTCCAAAATAGCCATAAAAACCCATTTTTTGTGTATAGTTTTCCTCCCCAGTCTAAGTAATTCTTAGTTTTACCCTCTTAAATACTATTCCTTTTTTTAAATAAATTGGTTTACTTATTTTTAGTTTTCAACACTTGCTTCCATAAATTTTAAATTTTCTCCCTTCCCTCTCCTTCCATGCATTCCAACATAGGCTTTACATATACATTCCTAATAAACATTTTCACATTAGTCATGTTGTGTAGAAGAATTAGAATGAATGGGAGTAACCATGAGAAAGAAAAACATAAGACAAAACAAAAAAAGAAAAGAGTCTGCTTCAATCTGCATTCAGATTACATATTTCTTTTTCTAGATGTGGATGACAATTTCTATCATGAGTCTTTTGGAATTGTTTTAGGTCCTTGAATTGCTGAGAAGACCTAAGTCTATCAAGATCAGTGACTGTTTTAACGCACTGTGGCTGTTACTATGTACAATGTTTTGGTTCTGCTCACTTCACTCAGCATTAGTTCATAAAAGTCTTTCCAGGTTTTTCTGTTCATCATTTCTTATAGCACAATAGTATTCCATTACATGCATATGCCACAACTTGTTCAGCCATTCCTCAATTGATAGGCATCCCCTCAATTTCCAGTTCTTGGCCACCACAAAAAGAACTGCTATAAATATTTTTGTACATGTAGGTCCATTTCCCATTTGTATGATCTCTTTGGGATATAGCCCTGGAAGTGGTATTGCTGGGTCAAAGGGTATGCACATTTTTATAGCCCTTTGGACCAGATACTATTCTGACAAGATTATCCTATACTTTCGCTGTCCGATGAAGTCCTTGTAATGAGACTAGGATGTCAAAGGGGTCTCCTTATTTTAGAATAAAGGATCTCAAACTAGAGGAGACCTTAGAGGATAAGTCCATCCCCCTCATTTTACCAAGTAAGAAACTGAGGCTCATAGAGGTGAAGTGACTTGCCAAGTTTTATATGATTAATAAGCATTTAAAGTAAGATTTAACTTCAGGTCTTCTGGATTCCAGGTCTTCTGTCCTGTCTACTGTTTCCACCTAGCTGTCTAAGTAATCCAAACTTTGCATATTTGAGTATATATCTGAAGCCATAGGTCACACTGCTAGCCTTTTTGTCTCCTGTGAATCTTCTGACATCTCTACTACCATCTTTACTACGCTGTAGTTTATCTCTGTGGTATCTAGTTTTGTGGGTCTATGGAGAGACATTTTCCTCCCTCTCTCAACCCCTCCTCTTGCCATCATTTCCCTTTTCAATTTAAAATGCTTCTGATTAGATTTGTAAGACTCTGACATGATTATCAACCCTTGTTAGGTGCACATCAGATATACACTTTCACCATTCCTAGTTAGATTGTCTCCAGAAAAACCTGATTAAAAGGCACAACTGTTACCAGAAAGCATTATTTTAGATCTCTCTTAATAGCATACTGGTAGCTTAATAGGGATCAGTTTATCAGTGATAACAATACAGCAATTACACTGAGAGGATGACGGGTCAGTTTCAATCCAGGGATCTCTGGAGGGAGGAGCAAGGAAGGGATGAGGAATCAGCAAATATTCAGCCCTGCATAGTGCAATAAGTAGAAGCCAAGGCATTTGGATTCTAATTTCAACCGTACTATTAAATAGCTTTAACAAGTCACATAACCTCTCCGGGCTTGAATTTCTTCATAGGTCAATGAAGCAGTTGAACTAGACAAACTCTTCTAGCAATAATTGTTTATGACTGACTAGGCTATGAGGTAAGGAGATTAGATTGGCATGGTGAGGTGTCGTAGGTCCCACAAGGAAGTGAAGGAAGTAGAGTTAAAATAAACAACCTCCCCTCCCCCATGCCCCACCTTCACACTGTTGCCAAGGGCCAGCTCTATCCTTAAGACAGGCTAGATGACTTTGAATGAGCTGTTTTACCTCCCTGGGTCTTGTTTCCCGGGGGAATGCTCTACTTCCCATAGCAACAGCTGTGAAGCATAAGTGACCAGAGACTGTAACTGAGCTGTCTAGAGCTGGATAGCAATACTTAGGTGCTAGAAACTGAGCTAGAAACAGTCAAATGTAGTTTCTGTAGAAGGAATGTTAGCAGAATGATGAGGGACAAAATGGCAATAAGGCCCTTGGACCATTATTTACCTCCCATAGACCTAAAATCATAGATCTTTCAAGTTGAAAAGGACTTTAGTTGTCCTCTAATCATGGGATCATGGATCTAGAAGTGGAAGGGAGGCCCCACTTTACAGATGGAGAAACTGTGGCCTAGGGAGGTTAAGTGACTTGCCTAGGTTTACAAGGTAATAAGCATGAGAAATAAGATTGAACCCAAGGACTCTGACTCATTCTTTTCCCCCCTATATCACACTGCCATAGTCTCGTTTTACAGTTGAACAAAATGAGGCCCAGAGACTTGAAGCCAGAAATTGTGATTAGAGTCCCAATTCTGCAGCTAACTTGCTGTATGACTTTAGGAAAGTCCCTTAACTTCTCCAGTCTTATTTCCTTCTACATAACCTTAGTATAGTAGAAAGGACCTTGGACTTGAAGGCAGGGGAAGAACGGGTTCAAATTCTGCCTGTAATACTTACTGGCTATGTGATCATGAGCAAAACACTTGTCCTCTCTGCTAACTCATCTGCAAAACTGGAATAATGCCTATAGGACTTGCTTCACTGGGCTGTTATATAGATCAAATGAAAATGTAAATCTCTTCGCAAACCTCAAAGTGATATATAAAGATCAGTTACTACCGTCATAACCTGAGGATAGGCTTATCTGCCTACTAGGTGTGTTATTTATTAGTACATGCTGGCATGTAGTAGTCACATAAAGGTGTTTTTCTATTCATTTTTTCCATTCATTTAAATTATCAGGAAGACCTGGGTTCAAGTGTACCACCTTTGCTACAGTCTGGCGATGTGACCCTAGTTAAGTCACCCAACATCTTAGCATCCATAGACAACTCTAAAATTAAGTTGCAAAGCAGGTTCCAGTCTGTACTGGTAGAAGGTGTTTCCTCAGTGGAAGTTCTTCAAGACCATGAAATTTTTAAAAATAGCTTTAATTTTCTATTACTTTAAGATAAAATAACTATACAGGCAGTTCTCACTTTATGTAAATTCACATTGTATACATTCAATTTTACCAAAGAATTCTGAAACCAATCTGCATTCTTAAAACAAAAACAAAAAACAAACAAAAATAATAAACCCTACATGTGTTAACTTTACTGAATGGTACTGATTCTCCTCTCTCTCTCTCTCTCTCTCTCTCTCTCTCTCTTCCTCTCTTTCTCTCTTCCCTTCTACTCCACTTCCCTTCCACTGTGCCTCAGCTAGGTGGTCTTTGGCCTCTCACTGCCCACCCCCCCAGCCCAAAATAGTGTCTGTCCTGGGCCCCAGCATGTTCTTTCTCCTGTCCCCAGCCCCCATAAGTCCTTGAACTATATGCTGGTCCCTTCCCTCCTTAGGTGCCTGGCCTGCTTTCTGTCTCTTTTTCTCCCTTCCCCTCAGACACTCACATTATGTAAAAATTGCTTTAAGTAGAGGTCTATGGTCCACTTGCAAAAATTAAGAACAGCCTATAATAACACGTGATACTTACAAAATGTTCCAAGGTTTACCAAGAGCTTGATAGGTATTACCACCTTTGAGGGTCACATTAACCTGTGAAGTAGATGCTATGATTACTCGCATTTCATATATAAGGGGACTGAGTGTCAGAGAATTAAATTATCTTGCCTGGGGTCACACACTTCAGGAAGTCTCTGAAATGAAATGCAAAGGCAGGTCCAAGCCTAGCTCTCATTCCTTGATACCACACAGCCTCTCAAGGCTCCTTCCTCAAAGCAATCCTGTGAACTAGGCAGTTATTCCCATTCTACAGATGAAATAACTGAAAGTCACGGAGGTCAAGTACCTAGCCCATTGATGCACAGCTAAGTGGAGCCAGTGTGGGTTCTCAGAACTCCTGAATTCAAGTTCAATTAATGCTCCTTCTACTATGTTATACTGTTAAAATGAATCTTGAGTTCTTCATAACTGTAAAGCAAAATACGGACATAAGCTCTTATTCTGCAGTGAGGTAATACAGTGCATAGAGTGAGTTCAAATCTGGCTTCAGACACTAGCTATGTGGCCCAGGCCAAGTCACTTAACTTTGTTTGCCTCAGTTTCTTCGTCTGTAAAATGACCTAGAGAAGGAAATTCCAACCACTCCAGTATCTTTGTCAAGACAACCCCAAATAAGATCATGAAGAGTCAGGCATGACAGAAAATGAGTGAATAATAATTAGTATTATCAACATTATATAATATGGCATCAAAGCACCTTAGGTTTCAGAGAGTTAATTGATATCTGAGCTGACATAACCAAGTAGAAAATTCTCTGAAAGTGCATTGTCAGTGATCTGTCATGCTTTGGAACATAATTAGTTAATAGTTAACAGCCTCTAGTCAAGGCAAGACAGGAGTTCTTGTGGGACAGTGTTTGGTTCCCCTCAATCTCTGACTCTGATAGAGTCTCGGGACTTAGGACTTTCAAGAAGTCAGAGAGTCTCTGGAAGGGCCCAGAAGGTGATGGGCTTCCACTCTGTATCTGTAGCTGCCTTGGTTTAACAGTCTTTATCTCTCACACTCGTCAGTGTTTTTGGTGTTTAGGACTTCAGGCACGCTCCAGCTCAGCAAATAAGATGTCCCTAGGAAACCACAACACAGAGGAACACGGATACATAGGTAATGTCACCCAGGAGCTCCAGATCCACAGTGCCACACTGCTATATTTGTAAAGAGATCTTACTTGACTCATCTGTGAAAAGGTGTTGCTATGGGGCAGGTGCCTATGTTACATGTTCTGAGAGCTCTAAGTACCTGGACTGGCAGACACCCATGCTTGAGCTGATGACCTGAGGATATGGGACTAATACATTTTTATTAGTTCCTCAACTGTCCCCATCTGCAAATAACTGTAGGAATCGGAATCTACAGAAGCATTGGCACAAGTGAAAAAGGAGGTAACATAGTCCATACATCTTACCTGTTTCAGACAGAGATATTGCATGAGATGAATGGTCATTCACTATGAAAAAGACTGTACCCCCTATTCTTGGCTGTTTTCTGTCTAGGAACATGATCACTCCCCACCTCCTTTGAAGCTAGCTGCTCCTCTCCTTCTAAGTCTGTTAATTGTTATTCTGTTGCAGCACTGGGGCGGAAAGAAGGGTCATCTTGGATACACAACTCATTTTCTACCAAAGACTCAGACAAGCTAAAGGGACATCCCCACATGAGAGTGAAGAATCTCATTTCTGACACTCAGATCCTGGGTGAAGACTTTTTCCCATGTGGGTCTAGGACACCATAGGGTTGGTAAGATGGGTCATCAGGAATTCTGGAGCCAGGGCAAGAAGGGGGAATTTGGAGAATTTGTTAAATCGATAAGGTTTGTTTCTCACTCTCCCATGTGCCACATTTGGTATCTTCTCCCTTTCCCTTTTGACTTCTAATCTTAACCTTCTACTTGACTATTATCACTGTTTAACAGAAGAGGAAACTGAGGCACAGAGAGGTCAAGTGACTTGCCTGAGATCACATTGCTGGTGTCTGAGGTGGGATCTGAACTCTGCTCTTCTTGGCTCCCTGACCAGGGTTTTATGCTCCTGTACTACTTAGCTGCCTCTGGATTTTGGTCCCTTAGTACATAGTGTTGCATACTAAGTCATTTCCTCCTGGGGCATAATTTCTTTCATTGTAAAATGAGGGGATTTTACTAGATGGTATCTATAGAGGAGCAAGAGCAGGAAATTTAGAGTCAGAAGTCCTGGGTTCGAGTCCTTGCTCCAGCAAATATTATTTGCTCTTGGGTAGTCATTTTCCTCTCTGAATCTCCATTTCCTCATATTTATGATCATACAATCTATCTCTTAAGACCATTATGAAGATCAAATATCGTGACATAGGTAGTAATAACTGACATCTATATGTCATTTGCTCTATAAATATTACCTCATTTGAACCTCCCAACAATCTTATGAGTTAGATGTTAGAGATGTTATGACAGATTCTATCTCCTTTTCATAGATGAAGAAACAGCTTGTGAGACCTTACGTGACTTTCTCATCTTCTTACTATGTATTTATTTTGCTTATACATTCATATTGTCTTTCTCCAAAAAAAAGGATAAGTTCCTTTAGGGCAGGAACTGTTTGTTTCAGTTTGGTCTGTCTCATTAGCACCTAACACAGCACTTGGCACATAGTAGGTGCTCAATCAGTGCTTATTTATTGACTGTCTTTCTCATAGTTACATAACAAATAAGTGTTTGAGACAAAATCTGAACCCATTTTTCTGTCTCTAAGTCTAGAGTTCTATCCCTATAGATTTTCCGTCTCATAAAGTGTAAAACATTGTATAAATGTGACTTCTCCCTTTCATCTGGCTTTAACACTCTATCACCCTGTATTTTTCCTGATGGGACCTTGTGCTCCTCTCCACTGCACTTCTTCAGATCAGAACTCCCAGGTCCAAAGTCCTCTTCCCTCAAAGCAGACCCTTTGCTAGGGGTCTGAAACTAATCTGATAAAAGGAATTTATCTGTAGACTCTGAAAGCTGATAATGACTGCCTAAATGACTCAGTCCCAGAAAAAGCATTTGCATTTTAATAGGGGTCCTTCATGCCTGAACATGCAGCAGAGACTAATTGTGGACTTTTTTTTTTTTTTTTTGGCATCCCTGGAAAACTGGAAGGGGGGTGGGTAGGGAAGAAGGATGGAGGATCCTTGAAGCTACAGGCCTTCTTTTATGCATTTCAAATTCCACTAAAAGAAACTGTCAAGCCTACCTGTGCATACAGCCAGATCTCCTAGGGCTCAGAGTTCTGTAATTTCCCTTTAGCTTCTTTGAGGGGAGTCTTAAGGTTAAAGTTCAGACTCCATGTTAAACCTGTTCCCATGAAATCAAATGGAAATTGGCAGCGGTGAGCACTCCTCAAGCCCATGAATGATTAGCCCTTTGAGTGTATGGGTGGCAGTGTCTCCCTAAGGAGACAAGGGAATAAGGAATTAACTGGGAGAACAAGATACTGTCTGTCGATGGGGTAAGTAGCCTGAGAAAAGGTGAGTTTTTTTCCTTCAAGAAGATGGTCTCATGTTTCACCTACATTGTTTTCTGCAGGGCAGCTGGTTAACTACTAGACCCCTGCTCAGGTCAGAGAATTACTTGAGTTAGAGTTGAATTGTTTTTTGCAACTGGGTTGGGGAACTTTTGTAAGGTTGGGAATTGGGAGGGGCGGGCCTATATAAACTGGTAACCAAGAGAAGAGAAGGTCTTGGTGAGCAGGTCAGGGGTAAATAATTACAGAGCGAACCAGAACAAAGGCTATAAGGCACCATAAGGAGCAATTAAGGCTAACTCTGCCTAGGCTGCCACAGCAGCTGAGTCACAACACTTCTGGTCCTGCCCCTCCCGGTAATTAAAGAGGGCACCCCAACAAGTCCTGACACTTGGCTGGACTCTGACAGACAGCTTCTCCCAGCCTGCTTTAATAAGCTAGACTTTCATTTGTTCCTTGAGAGATTTAACAAGATTATGCGGCCATTATAGCTTTTAACCAGAGTGTTTGCGAAGACAAATATTAGCTATGTTTTCAGGATATTCCCAGCTCCTAGAAAGTCCCAGAATCACTGTTTCAGGCTCCTCTCTCCCCACCTCACTACCCTCTTACTCTTCAGGCCTGGGGTAAGTCTCTTCTAGCATTAGAGGGAAGGGGTAGAATCCACAGAATCTTCAAAGAATATAGTAGGAAATTTGGAAGGATGGAAGAAGGCACTAACATCAGAGGAAGAAATAGGAAATGAATGGGAGTCAAAGTAATCCCTCTCCCTTCCATCACTGAACTTCTGTAGGGCCTTTGTTCTCAATGTCAAGCAGGGGGGGGGGGGGTGGGAATCTCTAAAAATCCCAGGCAGTTTTCCTAGGCTATGGAATCTGAACTCAGTGGTGGTAAAGAACTCTCCAATACTTGAGACAGATCTCAGAGATAAACCTAGCACCTGCCAGCCATTCCCATCAATTAACTCCTGTTTTCCCAGCTGTAGACTGCATCCCTTAGGCATGAAAAGAAGACTTTCCCATACTTCTTGGTTTCCAGGGTCTTCCCAAGGACAGCCTGCAAAGATCTCAGTGTGTCAGAACCTAAAAGAGCTATAGTTCCTAGGGAAGGGAGGAGGGACTGAGTATGGGGAGTGGAGATAATGGAAGAAGGAAGAGAAGCTGTCTCCTTCCCATTCTAGCCAAGGACTTGTTCTTTTCCGGGTACAGCTGTGTAACTCAAGTGGGGCCTGGAAGTCACTGTGAAATGCAACACGTTCT
This sequence comes from Potorous gilbertii, assembly GCA_028658325.1. Taxonomy (NCBI): domain Eukaryota; kingdom Metazoa; phylum Chordata; class Mammalia; order Diprotodontia; family Potoroidae; genus Potorous; species Potorous gilbertii. The sequence continues at coordinate 261,656,197 of CM053769.1, read as the reverse complement.
AAGAAATTCCGTGGAAAGAATGACATCATGGCCAGCCCCTAGAGTGCCCCCCTCCTCTTTTTTTTTCCAGTGGGAGTGAGAAATAAATAGACTGACACATTTTCCAGTCAGGGAGTGATTCTAGGGAGAAAGTTTACCTTGGCACGGGCCTCCAGGTGGAGTGATGAGAAACCTTATCTGCCCTGGCTGAGTAAACAAGAAACACTCATTCTTCTGGTTGCCTCCATCACTGAACAGGTTAACCCCAGGAGGGCAGTTGATAATAGTGGGCTGTGCATTGGCAGAAGGCAAAATCAATCTGGGTTGGTGCCCACTGGGAGATGGAAATATGTCACCTGTATGTGACTGACTGGCTGACCAAGATTGTGGCTGGCAAAGTTTTTAACAGGTCAAAGGTTAAAAAACTCCCACAAACCCTTAGAGTCTAGAATGGGAAGACAATGGATATTTCAATTCTTGGTGTGAACTGTGTTCTAATTGATGCAGGTCCTTAGCCTTTCTTGTGTCATGGAGCCCCTTGTTGGTCCGGTGAAGCTTATGTTTCCTTTCCAGAATCACGTTTTTAAAGAAAAAACCAAAATATATGATTACAAAGGAAATAAATTATACCGAAATTACCTCTCTAGCTGTCTGTCAGATCTATATCTCTATCATCCCTATCCATCTATGTGTCTATCATTTATCCATCCATCTCATTCTATCATCCCTGTCCAACTGTTTGTCTATTATCTATCTATCCATCACTCTCTCTATCATCTGTATAATATCTATCCAACTATTTATCTATCTTCCATCAATCTATCTATTTATCTATCTATCCTTCCATCTACCTATCTAGTTCATGAAGCCCAAATTAAGAAGGCTTGTTCTATGCCCATTCCTTCTCATCCAGCATAACTCTTATCTATGCCTTTCTCAAAGACCTCCAAATAAGATTCATTGATTTGCTTTGGGCACCTTTCTCTGGCTCTTTTCATGCAAGCTTTTCTGGGGCTGTTTTGTTTTTGTCTTTATATCCCTAGTACATAAGGAGGCAACATTCAGGGATAGCCAGTATAGGAGTTAGGAATGCTTGAGTTCAAGTCCTATACCTGACATAGCATACCCTGACTGGGTCTATGGGCAGGCCATGTACTTTCCCAGTGTTCCATGCAGCGTAAGACTATACATGTAATGAAGAATAATAGAAAGAGTAGGAGATTTGGAATCAGAACTGGGTTCGAAATCTGGGTCTGCTACTTAACATTCATGATATTGGACAAGTCTTATTTAACCCCTTTCAGTCTCACTTTCCTTCATAAAATTGGGAACTGGAATAGATTACTTTGAAGGCCTCTCCAGCTTGGAACTGGAGTAGATTACTTTTAAGATTTCTCCAATTCTAAATCTATGATTTTAAGGTAATTAAATCTAGAGATAGAAGGGCTCTTAGAGGCCATCTAATCCAACCCTCTCATTTTTACAGATGAAGACACACCCAGGGAAGTTACATGACTTGTCTAAAGTTATATAGGGAGTAAACATTTAGGGAGGGATTTGAACTCAGGTCACCTGACTCCAGAAATAATACTTTTCCCACTGTAGTTGCTGAACTGCAGTGTCAGCACTTTTTAATACTGGGAGTTCCCTACACCAGTGAAATGTCAAGTTCAGACAGAGGGGGGAAAAATCCCAGCTTTAGCATAGTTTCCAGCACTTTGAACAAACTAAGTGTCTAATGCATGCTTACTGGATTGAATTGAATTTCATACATCTCTTGGTTCCTACCTGACCTCCAAGGGTATTCTGGAAACACCTCCAAATATCATGCCTAAAGAGGAGAGAGAGCTAGGTGGAGTATCAAAGTAGGGAAGAAAGAAGAAAGATTTATTTAGGAAATTATTTGGGTATGAATACAAGTCATTTGTGTTACTATCTTCACTATCACTCCTAAAAATCTGGATTGATTCAAGACTACAAATGAAAGGGAAGAGTATAGATAGGCCAAGGGTCTTTGACCTTTTCTATGTCATGAACTCTTTTAGCAGTCTGGTGACCCACCTCTCAAAATAATATTTTGAGTAATTGAAGGAAATGCCAAATTATAGTTAGAGGTAATGGAAAAGAAAGATGTAATTTTTTTTTTAACCGTCTAAGTTCATGGATGTCCCTGAAATCTATCCATGGACTCAGTGGAGGGAGTTCATGAATCCCAGGTTGAGAACCCCTCTGATAGACCAAGACAATTTTTGTTACAATTACCACTTGCAGAAGAAATAAGTCTCTCTGGACAGAGAGTAGTACCAAATAAGGCACTTTTGGTATCTATTAAATAAATTTTTGACCCAAGTAGAGATGGTTACAGAAAAAAAAAATGGGACATGCTTGCTTTCAAGATCCATTGCAAAGTACCCCTTTAATGTAGTAGGTTAGAATAAGTATCTCTGGAGTACTTCTCAGGGCTGCAGGGAAAAACCAGCCCAGTCTAGGGGGCAGAATCAGTTTGGAGACACTTAGAACCAGAATGAGTCAATCCTATGATACTGGAGTAGTTTGAAATGTGTCTTTGTAAAGCCAGCTTTGTAATATGAGGGAACTTCCAGGCACATTATATACCTGTCAGCATTGTGGGTAAAGGAGTTACCCACATGGCTTTATGTTGAGGCTGATCTTGGCTACTGGAAAATTCAGGGAACAGTGGGACTTCCACCCCATGAACTCATCTGATTTGAGTTTTGGATGCCATTGGCAGAAGTGGGCCCTGATGGCTACTTAGCCAGCTTAGTCATGTAAATGATAACAACAGCTTGCATTTACATAACATTTTAGAGATTAAAAAGTGCTATGACTATCTTGTCTTAATTAAATCTCATGACAACCTTTTGAGGCAGGTACTGTAGGTATAATCATTTTTGTTTTACAGATTAGGAATCTAAAGCTCAGAGAAGGTTAAAAGGCTTGCCTATGGTCACATAGCTGGTAGGCTGTTAGAGTTGGTAGCTGAACCCAGAGATCTTCCTGATTCTAGGTCTGGTCCTGCATACTTTTTACCAGGCTACTTCTGGGATAATCCAAGCATCTTAGAATTGGAAAGCATCTCAGAGCTCATCTAGTCCAAACTGTAAAGGAATAAGAATCCTCTCAACAGCATAAAACAGTAAGGTGGAACAGTGACTTCAGAGTTGGTTCTGGAGTCAGGAAGACCTTCACTCAAATCTGCCTTCAGAAACTAGCTGTGTGACCCTGGGCAAGTCACCTAACCCCTGTCTGCTTCAGTTTCCTCCTCTGTAAAAGGAGGATCATAAGAGCACCTACCTCACAGGGTAGTTGTGAGGATCAAATGAGACAATTATTATAATATAATATAATATAATTATAATTACTATTAACATACCCAATAAGTGAATATGTTAATAAACTTTCCCATCTAGATTCTGTCAGAATATACCCAGCAATACGGAAGCCACCAGTAATTCAAGGTAACCTATCTTATTTTTGGAGAGTTCTAAATGATAGAAAGCTTCCCCCCAACCCCACCCCTATTCCCTTACTTTAAACTGAAATATATCTTTTTTCAACTTATCTTCACCTGTGGAGAATAGGATCTTGATGCCCCTAGCTGGGACATGGTGGCAATGACCATGTCGGCTGACATGGTGTGTCAAAACAAACAACTTTGGACTACCTTAAGCCCAAGACGTCAAAGTCAAGAGTACCCACAGTCTCTGAAAATTGATGGACAATCTTGACCTGTGCATGGCATGATAAGACTTCTTGGTTGAATGGTGGATTTTTCCATCACACACCCCAGCTTGGGCACACCTGCAGATACACAAGACTATCATTGTCAGTGGCAGGAGTAGGGATATACAGTTCACCAGGGCAACTATTCACACCTGTTCCCCTGAAGTCAAAGGGAGTTGGCAAATGTGAGAAACATACAAATAACACCAACCATGGATGCTAAAAAAAAAAATGAGAACTTCAAAGGAAAGGAGCCACTTCAGTTTGTTGGATTAAGGCCAGTGTTATTTCCCTAGTCCAGACTCAGGTGGGGAGCAGGAGGTGTGTGTGTGGGGGGGGGTTCCTCAAGTTGGTCTTCCCTGTGAGATTCCACAGGGGTGTAAAAATATGTGCCTGTGTGAACATGTGTTGTCTAAAGGGCAATTGATGAGTCTAGTGACTTACAAGCACTTGAAAGAAATTGTTCTCAATGTAATTGCTAGAACAATGGCTTTAATATACTGAAAAAAATGACTATGGCCCTAGTAGGTAAGAGGATGTAACAAGAAGGTGCTACCACTATAATACCTGTCTACGTGGTCCAATTACTCATTCCTAACCAGGGCAACATAGCTATATAGTCCTACTACACTGACAAAAATGTAGCCAAGGGTAAAAGAGGTTCAGATAACCATCTGGATTAAAGAAGGTTAAACCAGTCTGGATTGCTGGAAGTAGAAGTTAATTTATTTTAACAATACTTTTTCCTTTCTCATACAGAGCCTTGACTTGATTTTCTCTGGATCAAGGAAGGATCATTTCCTCTGCTATGTTTTTCTACTAATAAGGAACAGAAGTGGTTTTATCATGTGAGTTTCACCTTCTTTTCTTCTCCCAGCTCATCCACAATGCAGGCTCTAATGATGTCACCATTTACCACCACACCTTATCAATCATTGGATTTAAATTTGGAAGGAAGTTTAGAAATCATCCAGTACAACTCCCTCATTTTATAGGCGAGGCAAGTAGGAAAGACATCAAACAATTAACTCAAGGCTAACCAGGTAATAAAAAGCATAGCTGGGCTTCAACCCCACATTTTTGGATTCTAGATCCAGTGTGCTCCCCCAGCTCTAGCCCACTGTCCTTTTCAGAAAGCAAGTCACACCCACATTTTACAAGCTCAGACACTGAGGAGGGAAGTGATGTTTGCTGTTTTACGTGGTGACTAGGAAGCAAAAGTCGGGAATTTCCTATTTGACTTCACTGTCTCTGTCTTTTCTTAAGGAAAAAAGAAAAAAAGCAAACAGCTAGGGGCTTTTGGCCCTAGAGATAAAAGAAATAAGAAATTCAAGAAGGTTCATGTTTGTGATTAAAAGAAAATATAGAATAGATTCTCTAATAATAGTTACTATTTATATAGTGCTTTAAGGTTTGCAACTATTATCTCGTTCCAAGTTCATAATAGCCCTGGGAGTAGGTGATATTATCCCCATTTTGTAGATGAGGAAACTGAGGCAGTCAGAGGTTAAGTGACTTGCCCAGGATCACCTAACTGATAAATATCCCAGATCACATTTACATCCAGGTCTTCCTGATTCCAGGTCCAGTGCTCTCTCTCTGTTAGGGAGTCAAACAAAGCAGGATTCTCTGTGCAGACTCTGTCACTAGTTAGCTATGGGACCCTTGGCCCATCATTCCCCTGCTCTGAGCATTAGTTGTCTCTCTTGTAAAGTGAAAAGTTTGGGGCTTGATGAACTTCCTCTAAAGTCATAGAATGATAGATTTAGAGCTAGGAAACCCAAGTCCCTCATTTTACTGAAGAAGAATCAGAAGCTCAGATGTGTTCTTTCAGTAGATTTTAGTCCAGATCTCCACAGTTTTAAGTCCAGTTCACTGTTCAATACATTATCCTGCCTCTTTATGACTCTATGAGAAACAAGTGAGCCAGGGTCTAACCGTTGGGATTCCTTGGCAAATCTTACCAATCAACAGGCAAGCAAGTGAAGGGACATCCCTCCCTTATAAAGAGCATATTTTTAACTTTTTTGAGGGATAGCTAACTGAATTCCATTCATATTGAATTGAAATAAGCATATACTAAGTGCCTCCTTTGCACCAAACACTGGGGATACAAAGACAAAGGCAAACAATCCACACCCTCAAAGAATTTATATTCTACTTGTAACATCAATGACAAAATTCAGGGCTAGACTAAAGGAAGTGCAGACTTTAGTTATCATTTTTGCTTTTTCATTTTTCTGATATTGTGGACCTGAGCAGAGGTGTTGGGAAAAAGAACAAGAAAATCAGGACACAACCTAGCAAGACAGAAGAAATATCCGGGACAGGTCTAGGGCTCAGTTTTCACCGCACTCACCCTCTTGACTCCTGACCCCCAGCACTCCTAGAATGAGGAATAAAGGTCAGAAAGAGGGACTTGACAAAGTGGGCCTGCCTCATCCTCATTTCCCTAGCATCAGACAGCAAGACTTCAGAAGGCTCTGTGCATACCCCAGAATTAGGCAGAGCTCTACTCATTAGGTTTTTAAAATCTGTACACTATCCTGTTCCTTCCCTGTAGGGTTAGCCTCACTGAGAATCCTAAAAGACACTTGACCTTTTTCTCTTTTATCACTTTTCACCAGTTTTCATCCAGTCTCTCAAATGACTTCTGGGGTTTCATTTCCTTTCTCAATGATGTCAACACGTTCTTTGTATAGGTGACTGATGCTCACCTGAGCTGCTCTGCCCCAGCCCTTGAGCTGGGGCCGGTTGCAAAGTTGGGGTGTAGAAAATAGCTCTAGGACTTACATATCTCTTTCTTCCAGAAGAGAAATAATGGATGCAAATATTCACCTTTTTCCTTCCTTCCATGACCATTTGGTGAGACTGGTTCCCTAAAATGCTGTCAGTAAGTCTGATCTAGGATATAAGACTTCAATCAGATACTGCCTCTGAAAGGATAAGGAAGAAGATATTGAACAAATGAAGAAAAACACTTTGCTTGCAAGATTTAGAGTAGGGGAATCTTCAGAGGTCTCGAAAGACAAACTTTTCCCAAGACAAATAACTTTGAAAATCAGTCCCTTAAACCTCTCTGGGCCACAACTTTCTCAGTTGTAAGATTTCTTCCAGTTCTAAATCTTATGAACACATCTTCTTTAAAATGTACCTTTGTTTTCTGTGACCTTGATCAAGTCACTTAACTTCCCTAGGGGTCAGTTTCTTCATGTGAAAAATGTGTAGGTCATCTCTGAGGTTCCTTCCAATCTAAGTATCCGTCACCTCACATTATTTTCACTTGTATCTTGTAGAATGTGCATAGAGTAACCTCTTGGACATTTCATCTACGTGGTGTGATTTGATGGTCCCTTTTCCCCCCAGAGCCACCCCCACCAACCTTAGCTTGGGGGAATTCTATCATTAGTAATGGATTCCTTTGATTTAAGAACCTCCAAGTATCTACCTTGGAAATGCAAATGGACATATTAAATGAAGGAGCTATTCACATCTAAGTTTGAATTAACTGATCAGATTGTCATTTTTATTATATATAATATAACATAACACAACACAATGTTGTATAATACAACACACTATAATATATTTTTATTATATCATATTATGATATTATATCATATTATTATTTCCAGAAAGATTATCTTTCTAGATAGTCTCTCAACAAGCATTCATTAAGTGCCTACTATGTGCCAGACACTGTAACATATATTGAGGATACCGGGAAAGACAAAAATATGGTCCCTGCCCTCAGGGAGCTCCCACCCTCATGGAAAGGGAGTAGGGAGACAACATTCAAACAACTGTGCACATGCAAAATACATATGGTATAAATGAGAGGAGGGGAGTAAAGAAGGGGGATGAGACCCAGAAAGGCCTTTTGTAGAATAAGGTTGGATTTTAGCTGAGTCTTAAAAGATACCAGGAGATTGGAGTGAAGGAATAAAGCATACTAGTCATCCGGTCTTGATCCAAAGGATTTTGTTGCAGAAAATGGAGTAGTTTAGGACCTTGGAAAAATTTAGGTCTCTGATGTAGTGAGAATCAAGAGGGCACATAAGGTCAGGGTAATAAGTTCTTTGAGGCAAGGAATTGGTTTTGCTTTTGTCTTTATTTATTTGCCTAGCACAGAGCCTGGCATGCAGTAATGCTTGTAGATTGATGCAATCTTATGAAAGTTGTTGATCGTAGAGTGTGTTAAGGTTCACAAAGCATTTTGTTTGTAATCTTATGTGACTTTTTATATCAACCCTGTGAGAAAAGTATCTACTGCGTCATTATCCCCATTTTTCAGATGAGGAAAGAGAATCTCAGAGATGTTAAGTGACTTTTCCATGGTCACATAGCCATTAAGTGTCAGAAGCTGAACTTGAATCCAAGCCTTGTTGACTCAAGAAAACCATTTCTCCATTACGTGTCACTACTCAGAAAGATGCATAAGGTCAAGATGTACAAGAGACCACAGAATACTAGAAGTTTAGAGCCAGAAGAGATGTTAGTGATTATTTAAACTTTTATTTGATAGGTGAGGAAACTAAGATTTAGGCAGGGGAAAGCACTTATTCCAGGTCACATCTAATGACTATTAGAGTCAGAATTAGAACCCAGGGCTCCTGGCTCCTGGTATGGTGTTTGTTATTGTGTAACCTACTATAAGGGGAAGTCTCAGAAATAACACTTCATCTAGAATAAACTTGACCTATAAAGATTGATTTAAGGGGCAAGGAGGTTAGATTGGGTGTCAGAGGACCTGGGCTTTACTCTTGCCTCTCCTTTCCTGTATTACCTTGGCTCAGTCATCTAACTTTTCTGGCCTCCATTTCATCATCTATATAAGGAACTAGGCATCCTTCCGGGTCCCTTCTAGATCTATGATCCTACCTAATGGCTATAGCTAGGACTACCTTAATAGAAGAAAAATGTCAATAATGAGAGAAGAAAGCTGAAAAAAAAAACAAAAACAAAAAACCTAACCATCACCTGAATTATTCTAGCACTTTTCATAATACTAATTAGTTTCTTGTAAATTCTATAAAGAATCCAATTTTGCAATAAATGCATGCAGAATCCAGTAGTTTTGCTTGAGCATTTATTCCTATTAATTAATGTATTTCTGCTTTTAGCACACAGGCAATAGAAGCAGATAAATGTCTTCAGGAGCCCCAAAATGTAGTGTGGTATAATATGGACCCAGCTATCAGATCCTGAGACCAGGCACCGATGTGGGTGTGAAAATACACTGGAGATGAAAGTGAGCCTCTGTTAGCTAGGGTTACCAAGCTGGCAGAAGTGTACAGGTGGAATCAGTCCGCGATGCATAACTTACTTTTTAATGCCTTAGAGGAGCAGTGGGTGTGAAATCAGGCATCAAGGAGACAGCTGCCCTCAGAGAGAGCTACCCAGCATCCTGCATCCTTGAAAGGAAAACCGAAAGTGCTTTGGCTGCCCAGGAGAAACTTGTGTAAGTAGCTTCCTATTTTTATAACTGGCTGGGACCACAGAGCTTGGCTAGTCAGGGCTGTGAGTAAAGGGAATGAAGCTTGGGGATGTAGTGATCTTGTGTGGATTGATCAGTATTCTGAAGCTTCTCTCATACTAATCCAAGAAAAAAGGGAACAGCTTGCTGGCTCCCACTCTCCAGAGCATCTTATTATATAATATGAATCTAGAGGCCATGCAATTCTCTTTCTGTCAAAGTGTGTGTGTGTGTGTGTGTGTGTGTGTGTGTGTGTGTGTGTGCGCGTGTGTGTGTGTGTGTGTGTGTGTGTGTGTGTGAAAGGAGAGAGAGAGAGAATATGTATATTTCCTTAATTGGACATGAGAGTTTTGGATGGTTTCCAGTTGTGTGTTTTACTTTCAGTCTTAGATCTGAAAGATCCCATCGAGGTCCCTGCTTATAAATCTTCCTTTGGTTCAAAGGCCTCTCAATATGAATAAAAGAAGGAAAAAATAATAAAGGGACTGAAAAGCTTCAAAGTTGATCAAGGCTTTCTCTCTTCCTCCTGGAGGAGGGAAGGGAGCCAGGAAATATATCTCTGAACTAGCATGAAGAGTGAGAAAATTCAATTCTCAGTTCATTTCAGCAAATGTTTATTAGGTGCACCTACTGTGTGCTAGGCCCTATAATACCTACTGAATCAAAACCAAGACTTAACTAGGTGTTCTGAACTCTCCCAGTCCAATGTTCTTTCCATCCACCACAGCTGCCTCTCCAATGATAAAGAAGAAACTCAAGAGAAACACGAGGGAGGTCTATTTGTTTCAGAATGAGTTGAGAGCTGAGCTAGATGAGATGATCTTTGTTTTTCTTTCCTTCTTCCCCCCTCCTCCCACCTTTTCGATTATTAAATGAGTTTCACACATGAAATTAGCTTAGAAATATCCCCCTCTCCCACACATCACTTTTTTTTAAACTCCTGTAATTGATTCAGATATTTTAAGAAGTTCACAGGTTCCCAATGTGGTGAAAGTGTTTGCTTTCTCCTGCTGGACTGGCTCTGCTGGGCATCTGAATACCCAGTCTTTGCCAGTGGAATTATCACTTTTATGTTAAGTTTATTGCTTGGTTGTAAAAAATCAACCAGGGTCCCTGCCAAGCAGACACCATAGGATGCAATGAGTTGTAACTATAAGATCATAGAGCTATAGTGGGAAGGAACCTCGAAGGTTGCCCTCATTTTTATAGATAAAGGAAACTGAGACCCAGGGAGGTTAAGTAAGTTCCCCATGTCCTGGGGTCAGTGAGTTTCAGAGACAGGATTTGAATAATAATAATAGCTACATTTATAAAGCCCTTGGCACTTTACAAATATTCTCTCATCTTATTTACCGTCACAACAGCCATAAGAAGCAAATACTACTATTATCCCCATGTTACAGATGAGAAAACTAAAGCAGACAAGGGTTAAGTGACTTGCCCAGGGTCACAAAGTTAGAAAGCATCTGACACCAGATTTGGTCTTGGATGTTTCTAACTTGATGTTGGGTGCTCTATCCACTATGCCATCTATTGTCTCAGGTCATCTGACTTCAAAAGTCAAAGATCTTTCTTCTTAAAAAAAATAAAGAGCTTACATTTTATTGGAGAGAATAACATATGTATATGGAAAATTAAATATAAAATACGAGGTAATTTCTAAGGAAGTTTCTAGTTGGAAGAGGCAACATTAGAACTTTTTTTGGCTGTCTTCTTATTTTTCTCTATTTGTTAAATAGAAGAGCATTTTTGCTGCTTTTCTCTCATTTGCTTTTCTTGAATTTCTTTTTATTTTTTCAGTGAACAAAAATCCATTTTTATTCACTTTCATTTCTCCCTCCCCAAATGAAAGGGCAAAAAAATAAAGTCTTGTAATAAATATATAAAATCAAGTAAAACAAACTCCCACATTAACTGTGTCCAAAAATATATATGTCTCGTTCTGTACCCTGAGTCATCCATAATCTCTTTGTAAGGAGGTGTGCAGCATTCTGTATCACTGGTTGTCTAATTGTGGTTGGTCATATTGACCAGAATTCTGTCTTTCAAAATTATTTGTCTTTACAAATATTTTCTGTGGTATAAATTGTCATCCTGGTTCTCCTCACTTCACCAGCATCAGTTCATGCAACTCATTTGGGAGGTCTTGGAAAAAACTGAGGAGGGAAAGATCATTCAAAACCTATGAATTTTTTTAACAGTTTTTTTTAAGGTATGAGGCAACTGAGAAATAGGTACTTTTTTGATGCGAGAGGGGATCTAGTATGCCTTGGTTTTGCCATTGAAAACTTGCTTTTTTCTATTAGAATATTTAAGCCCTTTGTCTTAGGTACAGGTTAGGGAAGAGAAGGAGAGAAGACAGGAGAAACAGTGGTGTAGCAATAATTGCCTTGTGTATTTTTCTACAACCAGTGAGTGTTGATGGGATAGCAATCATCTCCCCTGGATCTGGGCACAATCTGAACAATGCCAATTACTAGTTGTGTGACCTTGTGCAAATTAAATAAGCCATTTAGAGGCTCAGCTTTCTCATCTGTAAAAAAGGGACACCAGACTTTCTCTGTTTATTTCACATGGTTATTATGAGGATTAGGTAAGAATGTGTTCAAAAGGGGCAGCTAGGTGGTACAGTAGAAAAAAACACTAGGTTTGGAATCAAGAAGACTCCTTTCCTGAGTTCAAATCTGGTCTCAGAAACTTAGTAGCTGTGTGACCCTGGGCAAGTCATTTAACTCTGTTTACCTCAGTTTCCTCATCTGAAAAATGAAACTGAAGAAGGAAACAGCCAACCACTTCAGTATCTTTGCCAAGAAAACCCCAAATGCGGTCAAGAAGAGTTGGGTATGGCAGAAAATGACTGAACAACACGTATGAACTCTTTACTACCTGTCTCTGTGCACTGGCTGTGGGATCATGAAGAGCCAGGCACAACTGAACAACAAAAATTTGTTGATTGACAGAAGTCTAAAAAGTTAGGAGTTTGCATGTAACTTCTGCCACTTAGTCCTTGGATAACTTGGAGGTAAGTAATCTTACTAACTGAATTCCCTCATTTGTTGAAAAAGTAACCTCTGGCAAAGTATAAGTCAGTAGGACTGAGCACTGTGGTAGGTGACAGAAAGACGAGAGACCTAATAAGATGGACAAATAATGAGAAATATTTTTAAAGTCTTCAAATAATACCTAGGCAAGGAGATGTTTGCAGGCCATTCTTTGCTATAAAATTTCCTAAAAGCTTGCCCTTCGCCCAACTTTTTTTATATCTGCTAATGTCATCCCCATCCATCATTACTGGGCATCTAGGATTGAAATCTTAGACTATCTTTTAGTTCTTACTTTTCCCGAACGTGTTGTTTGTTCCTTCACAATATTACTTAAAAGCCTTCCATTCTCACCACTCACAGAATCACCACCCTAGCTTAAGTTATCTTGTTTGGATAATAGTAACAGCTAACTAACTTGATAGAAATAAGCCTCCATTCTGTCCCTTCTTTTATTCATTCCTCCCCTGGTTGCCTACATAATATAATGCCCAGAGCTGGCCATGTCACTCACCTACTCAAGAAGCTTCAATGACTACCCCTTCCTTGTATAGGATAAAATATAAACAGCTTCCTTGATCTAGCATATTATTATTCTAGCCTTAATTCATTTTCATGCCCTCTATACTCTCTCTCTGTTCCAGCTAAACTGAACTACTAACTATTGCCAGATCACATAATGATCTCCAATCATTTAAATGTGTTAATTTCAGACCACAGGCCAGTAGTTGAAATCCTCTACTTGCAAGTTACCTCCTCCATGAAGCCTTCACAGTTTTCTAGGTTTCAAAGTGTTCTATTCTTTTTCAAACTCTCTTACAGCCCTTTGTATTTCTCCTTCGAATTTACCATGAGTTATCTTGTAATATTATTGGTGTACATTTACATCTTCCCTATTAGAATATAAGTTCCTTGAAGGCAAAGACTGTTTTGTTTAGCATCTGCATATTCTCAATAATTAGCACAGTTCCTAGCATAAAGTCAAGTGCCCAATAAATGTTTATTGAATTGAATCCCTAAGACCAAATATATTTAACAATTAGGTTGCATCACCAGGAAAGTCCCATCAGATCCCAACATTTTTCTCCTGGAGACTGGGTATCAGTTGGGGAGCAGGAAAAAATTCAGGACTTGATGACCTTGCCCTTGGAAAACCAGTGGCCATATAAATCACTTAATATACTTCTCTTCTTACTGCTCAATTGGGGACATTGATTCAGTTTTTCTCTAGCGTTCTGAAAGTTTCCAAAAGGCAGATGATGTAGGAAAAAAAGCGTAGTGTGGCTTTTGTAATGCAAAGTGGTGGAACCTTCTTTTCCTCTAGGAAGGTTTTCAGTGATTGGTTGAGAATCTGTGAATTATATATCTGGGGAGAAAAGGAGAAAGAAACTGGTTAGTGCCAGGCCCTCCTCAACCTCAGTCTCTGGAATCTTCTCTCTGCCTTTAAACACTCCATTATCCCCCGCAAGGGGGATGGTAAATATCACAGATCGCAGATTTCTCTGTAGTTTGCATTCTCATTTAGTTAAATAGATTACAACATCCCTCACCCCATCCAGCAACTTTGGGCAGTTTCCCCACCCCCTCTGAAAAACAAAAGTCCAAACAATTTCCCTTTGTTTCCTGTTACCTCGACACACTATGAGTATCATGTTAGTAACCTGTCCACAGAAACGTTGACTCTTACCAAGCTACTATTTCTATAGTAAAGTCTCCTCTCCCCCCTTGCCCCCTCTCCCTCACCCTCTGGTTGCCAGAGGAGAAGTGCAAGGACTAGAAGTAAAGAGGGACAGAGGGTGGTCTTTCCATTACTATTTAATAAAAAGAAGTAGAGAAGGTTCTGTGCACAGATTCCTGGCATATACTACACATTCCTCAGCCTTCCTTTTATCCAGTTTGCCTAAGGTATGCATATGTATGTGTTCTATGTACACTCACTGCCTTTCATAGAGCTCAGGCTGACTTGAAAACAGGTGTGTTTTTCCCTTTCATTCTATTGCTTTTGCCCCCACCTTGGCGGGATAGCTGTGTTAATCTTTTCATTTATTTTTTCAGGAGCAACAACTCAGATTTAGATAAATAAAGCAAAGAAGCATCCTTCTCAAGTCGTCTCAACCCAGGCTGGCTCTCAGACTGGCCGCTTGGTGAGGGGTTGGGGGAGGGGAGTTCGGGTGTGCACAAGGACAGTGGTCAAACTAACAAGACCGGCATGGCTATTCCAAGGCTTCAAACGGAGGAGAGAGATTAAGAGGAATTGTCAGTTCATTGTTTCTCCGGTCCAAAACCAGACTTCCTCCGAGCTTGGTCTGGGAGCTGGGGCTGTGGGGTGGTGTGTCCCCTCCCTGCCTGCCTCTTTACCTTCCTCCCCCACCCGTTGCCGCGGAGTGTATGTATGTATATGTGTCGTGGAAAAAGCCCAAGATGAGACTACATTCTCCCTGGCACACACACATGTGTGCCTACATATATACATGTATGTTATGTGTGCGATAGACATTTATTTATGCACAAGTATATGTACATAGGTATTCTTGCAGGCATGAATGTGTGCATGGATATCTAGCCCAACACATTTGAGTGAGACCCTCCGCGAACAGCAGAAACTGAAACCGATCCCTGCAGAAATCACACAACTTCGGGTCGCCTTTCTACAGATTATTTCTACTTGGCTCGGGGCTCATAGCCGGGGTCGCTCACCTGAAATAGAACAGAGCAGCTCTGGACTTGGGAGGCTGGAGGGCTGGGGAAGGGGCAGGTTTGAAGGGACTCGGGTCCAGAGGAGGTTTTCCAAGAGGGCTACCCTCCAGGACTGCCTGGACTCTGTCTAGTGCCCAAACCTTGGGCGCGGGATGTGGTGGGCAGCAATAGGCTAGGGCGAAGGCTTGGAGGCAGATGCCAGCTCCCGGGGCCAGGGGGTTGGGGGTTGGGGGTAGCTTCAATGAATGGATATGGAGTTGGGGGTGGGAGGGCTCTTCTTTTAAAGCACGGCTCATTTGCATTGAAATGCATGTCCATATGCACTAAAGGACTAGGATTCCACTCACGTACA
>CM053769.1:261590361-261640408 GCA_028658325.1 Potorous gilbertii | reverse complement strand
GGGGGGGCAGTGTGTGCATGACAGTGTGTGTGTGTGTGTGTGTATGTGTGTGTGAGTGCGTGAGCGGGAAGGGGTGGGGGGGAACGGAGAGGGAGGGAAGGGGGAGCTGCAGCAAACCAGGGCCCTTCTGAGGACCCGAGCGGAGCCGCAGGCACTAGCTCGCAGCTACAAAACCATTCATGATTTTGGTGACGTTATTCCAGTTGTGGGGGGGAAAGAAGGCGGGGCCTCTGGGGCCCAAGGCCCGCCCCCCCACTCCTATAAATAGGGCTTCCCAGGCTCTTTGTGGGGCTGAGAGCTCATTGGGAAGGGAATCGGCACGTCTGCTTGCTAGCCTTTCCTCCGGGTGGTGGTTGAGAGCGGTGGGACCCTGTGTGCCTGATTATCTTGCCCTCCGGAGGGGGTGTCCCGGGACGGTTAAACCTTCGTTGCCCCTAAAAGCTCGAGAAAACTGCTGGGCACTGGGCCACTGCAGTGCCCTCTTTCTACTGGCCCGGGGACCGTTTTTTAAATATCCAAGGGTGTGGGTCAGCCTCCCTTAGGACTTCATGTCTGTATATTTCCCCATACACTGGTGAGTATTCATTCTTTACCCTTGGTGTCTGTCGTACGATGGGGTCTAAGCCAGCGGCTCTTGTCATCTCCCAGAGTCGGTCCCTTTGGGGTACAGTGACTAGTGAGTGCTGTGACTTAATGAGGAGGGGCAGTTCTCCTTTCCAGGCGATCATTCAGCTAAATGCCGAAGTCGCACCTAAGGGAGACGTGTATGTTTGTCGGGGGTTTTAGAGGACTTAAGCGCCCTGGAACCGATCGAGAGAAACCAGACAAAGACTGAACTTGGAGGCTTCGCACAAGTGCATGATGGCTGGGGGTACTGATGGGGGAGAGGGTGTCACAAACGTGACCTATAACCTCTCCACTCCGTTCTGTGCTCCAAATGCCCCCTCCTCAAATAAGGATTGATTTTAGGATCTCGTGCGTGTTGCTTGATTTGGGGAACGGAGACAGTCTTTCCCCGTCTTCCTCTCTTATCTCTCCTCTGCCCTTCTCCCTCTCATTCTCTGCCCACCCACCCCCCTCCAACCCCCCGTTTTTCCTTTGGTTTGCATGTAAGTCTTGATGTAGAGTGCTGGAGGTGGGTGGGCTTCAGAGGGTGCTGTGATGGCTACTGTGGTTCTGGGTGTTGGATGAGAAGAGAGCCCCCTATGGACGGGCTGGAGGGGGGTGGGGTGGTGGTGGTGATAGTGGGGATAGTGGTGGTACAACATGAGTGTGCGCGCGCGCGAGTGTGCGCGTGTGTGCGCGCCTTCTCCCCGCACACCCCGCGAGGAACGCTGCATTCTTTTGACCCCATCGCTTTGCCTTCCCCCCCTTTCAGAGAAGTGCCTTTGAAAACCACTCGACTTGACTGGGAACGGGGGAAAGCAGCTGATCAAGTCCCAGCAGCAAGAAAGGGGAGCGGGGAGAACACAAACCAGCACCCTGGGATGGATTCAAGGGTTGGGGAGGTGGGGGGGGGGGACGTGGACTGAGGGGAGAGGCTGCACTGATGAGGGCGGGTTTGGAGGTCCTTAGGGACGGTACCGATGGGGGTGTTGAGATCCCTGGGGCGGTGAGGCTGGATTGTTGGGAGTCTGTTGAGATGCCCAGGGGCAGGGGGCTTGACTAATGGGGGTGGGTGTGTGCAGATCCCCGAAGGTCTGGGGCTCTAGCAGTGGAGGGACTGTGCAGATCGCGAGATGCGGAGGAGGAGCCGTGTGGTTTGCCGAGCCGGGCCTCAGAGTCGACCTCCTGCAGGGGCTCCGAGCTTGCTTCCTTCCTGCTGGATTCGAGCAAACATTGAGCATCTCCCCGGGTTGGGGAGGGGGTGCCAAGGAGAGTGAGCTTGATGCCTGCAAAACCTGTTCCTACGTGTGAGAAACAGAAGCTTCTAGAGGAACCCTGGGCCCCAACCCAGAGTGTTTGTTTCCTGGCAAGGCAGACTTGCATGTACCGAGCCAGCAGGGTGAAGGTAGCCGCTTGCAGCTCGCTTGAAGCTGCTAAGCTGAGATGGGGCTGGAAAGTTTGCAGCTTTTTCCTCTCCACTTTTCACAGCTGTAGCCCCAGACTTCAGCGATAAGAAGGGAAAGGCCCCAACCACTGGGCTGCGAATCTGGGGCAGCTCCAGATCTTCCTCTGCACCCCCCTACCCTTCCACCCCCAGTGCTGAGAATCAGTTTACTGGGAGGGCCCCCGGGGAAGGACCTTGGACTTGGGGCAAGCAAGGGATCTGGATAGCTGAATGCTACCCCTCCCTGGGTCCCCAGTCCGATTTTCTCTATAGAGAGATGAACTTGATGCCCCTGGAGAAGTCAGTGTCCCTTTAAGCGGGGCGTGGCTGCTGGACTCAGGATGCGAATAACTGATGGGTTCCTCAGGCCCCCATCCCCTACTTCTCATCTCAAGCTTACCCAGCTGCCTTCACTGACTTCGACTAACGAGAATCCAAGTAGGCTAAGTCAGTGTTGACTAATCTACCTCGTTTTCAGTGGAGAGACGCATTAATTTCTGGAAAAATATGCCCACATCTTAGTAGCTATGACAAGAAGGAGATAGCTTTTGTTTCCTTTCAAGCTCTGCCTCCCATGTATTTAGTGCCATTTTTTGTGTGCATGTATGAGATAGTGAAGATGAGTGAAGGTGCTGAGGTATGTGTGGAAGGCATACTCCCTATGAAGTATGGGAATGGGCATTGTGTCCCAGAGTCGTATGCCCTTGACTACCCTGTGTGTTCAAAGTGCACATTTGAGGGATAGAAATGCTTCTTTGGCTGCTTTGTCCTTTTGAAAATACCTGGTTCAGGCAGAGCTAGGCAGTCATTAAGGCTGTGAACTTGGTGCCTTACTAGCACTGAGCTGGCCAGGGCTGTATTTGAGGTTAGAAAAGGGGGCATTGACCAATGTGAAGTTTGAGATGGTACAGATCCATCCAGGGTATAGATAGGACATGCTTCAATTTAGAGGCACCAGGAACTATGAAGGAATTCTGAAAGCCTTCATATCTGAAACTTGTCTCTACACATCTGGGAGAAAGGGATAGACATCACTCTGATGGGTCTTTTTATAAAATGACAGTTTTGTAGTTTTGTCATCATCCTCATCATTGTCAGTAACACTAAAAGCATTGCAAGGAAGCAAGTCAGTTGAGATAGTTTAGAGAGAGATGAAATAACTCTTGGTGCCTTCCATTCCTAAGATGTAATGAACCAGACAGGGAACCTGGATATAGATGGCCTAGTGCAGGGGTGGGGGGGAATTAATTTGGAGCCAGAGGTCTCTGATTTGAGTCCTTTCTTCTGTTACTTACTACCTCTTTGACTTTTAGTAAATTATTTCTTCCCTCTGGCCTCACTTTCTTCCTTGCTAAATGGGAGGGGCTGGACTAGATAACTTTTAAGATTTCTTTTGTGAATCATGTGATCTGAGATTCTTCAATTATTTGTAAAGACAGTACATTCAGGAAGGAGAAAAAATGGAATTTGTCTTTGAATACCTTTTATCAGACCCATCAGTGGGTTTTAGATCTATGGCCAGTGGTCAAGAGATCAGCTATTCAAGGGTTTAAACATTCCTCCTTCCTCACTCTACCTCTTCCCCCAAGAGTTTTGTGATCATCAGAACTCCAAAGTGGAGAATGCGCTGGATTTATAGTCAAGACTTAGCACTTACTGAATTGAGGTAAATTTAGTTAAGTAACTTGACCTCTTTGAGCTTTTGTTCAGATGAAGAAGTTGGACTTACAGGGTCCTTTTCAGCTAGAAATTCTAAATCTGGAGCTAGAATGGACCTTAGAGAGAAAAGGGGAACCAAACTTTAAGCCTTCATGTACCAGATACTGTTCTAAGCTCTTTACAATTATTATATCATTCCGTGCTTGCAACAATACTGGAAAGTTGGTAGAATTATTATTACATCATTTTACATTTGAGGAAACTGAGGCAGAGATTAAGTGATTTGCCCAGAGGCACATAGCTGGTGTTAGGTTCCAGGTCTTCTTGATTCCATGCCCAGCAGTCAACCCACTGTGCCACTTATCTGCCTCTCGAAGACATCAACGCCAACCTCCTCATTTGACAAAGGAGGAAATTGAGGCACAGAGAGGTGACTTTCCCAGGGACACACAGCTTGTAAAGTATCGTGATGATTTGAAATTATATTCCTGACTCCTAGTCTACTGCCCTATCTCTGTACCATGCTGCCTCAATCCATGACCCTTTGACCTCTCATCCCATTGCCAGACAGCTCTTGTGATAGAGCAGCATGGCCAGAAGAGTGGGAACAATCACTTTCATTTCATCTTGAACCTCTTATCTCTTGGCAGCCCTGATTATCTGAGATCAGCTGACATGACTGAGGTGATGATGAGCACCCCATCTATGGATGAGATTGGGCTGAATACCCGGAAGGATGGCATCTCCTATCAGGTAAGTGAATCTGTCTTAGGGTCATTTCATTTGGTGACAGCTGGTAGGTTGGGCTGGAACAGACCACCCTTACACCCTACTGCTGTTTAATCTGATGAATGCCTACTTACCACTCAGGTGGAAAAGAGGGAAATGTGAGAGAGTGGCTCATGTGGGGAGCTCCATGCCTAGTTGTGAAAATAAATAAAATCTGCTTTGTGGCTTGTAAGGAAGAGGTTCTGTAAGTGAAGGCTTTTAGGGAAAGAGTTTTGTGGATGTGGTGTCCTTAAGGTAGCTTTACTTCTCAAGAAACGATCGATTCCACTTCTTAAGAATGCTCTATGGAAGAATAGTATTTTTGGAGTCAGAAAGATTCGGGTTCAAATGCTCCCTCCTAGCAGATGTATGCATATGGGTAAGTCCTTTAATACTTCTGCTTCAATTTACCCTTCTGGGGAGGATAATAGCACACGTCATGTTGGTGATATAGGATTATTATGAGACTCAAAAAAAAAAATGGTAGATCACTTTAAAGCACTATATAAATGATAGAGAAGACGTCTGAGAACTAGGGAGTAATCTATATGGTAAAACAAATTATTTTTCATACATAAAACTGGTGTTGGGCCTAATATCACTGTTAATTCAAGTAACAAAATATTTAAAAGATCCCTTAGCTTGTGGGTTTGTAGACTCTTGAAGAATCTTTCTTGTAAGATAACTCATGGGTAAGAAGATGAGGGTTATGTTTTGGATTGGGGCTAAGGATAAGGACTCCTCAGTCTTCCTAAGTTCTTCAGTATCAAATCTCCAAGTTGGAAAAGCATGAAGATCATCTTGTCCCTCTCTTAATTGAGAAGAAATACCATCTCCCATATCTCGCTGAGTGACCTTGGGCAAGTCATTTAACTCTTGACTTCTTTTCTCATCTGTTTAATGAAGAGTTGGGACTAAGTGACTTTTAAGGCCTCTTTCCAGCTCTAGAGCAGCGATCCTCAGCCTTGGCTTAAAGGCCTCTTGCTGATCAAAACAGCCCCTTTTACTTGGAGACACCTTTGATTTCCAAGGTATCTCCCACTATCCCCCATCCCCCACTAAACTGGGGCAAAAATATCCTTCCTTGTATGCATTGACCCCAGTTCTTCCTTCTAGGGCTTAACCTTGGGCTTCTTGAGGACAGACACATAGTAGTTGCTTTATAAGTACTTCTTGAACTGAATAATCCTACATAAATTCCATTGAAACATCTCCTTGATGTCTAATCTCTCTTTCATGTCATTCAAATACCTAAAGACAGCTATCATTCCTCCTGCCCCAATGTCTTCAGGTTGTTTCTTCTGCAAGCTAAACATAGTTATTCCTCATATTCCTCACTGCTTCCAAAAGGCATTTTGCCAACCGGAGAAAAGGAAACAGGGAGGAGAGAAATGAACAGTTCCAGTCCCATGGTGAATTGGAAGTTAGACAGAAACCAAGAGTTTGTGGGACGACTGCAAGTGATGGGATGCAGGCCATCCCAGCTCACTTCTATGCTCTTTCAACCACTGGTACTACCTTATCTTCACAGAATTTTAGGTCTAGAAGGAACCTTTAAGATCCTTGCCCCCAGTCAGAATTGTCAATCTTACTTTGTAATTTTTATTTAATTAGGAGTGGACTGAAGAAGTGGTACTTTATCTGTGGTTGGATTCTTTAACTCAGGACTCGGGGTTCTGGGCAAGGGGACAGGTTTAGGTAGCAAAGATCTTGACCTAAGTTGCAATCACTCTTAAGGGAAGCTAGTTGATGTAGTGGATAGAGTGCAGGACCTGGATTCAGGAAGACCTGAGTTCAAATTTGACCTCAGTTCAAATTTGACCTCAGAAAATTAATAACTGTAGGTCCTGGGCAAGTCATTTAACCATGTTTTCCTTGGTTTCCTCATCTGTAAAACAAGCTGGAAAAGGAAATGGCAAACCACTGCAATATCTTTGCCAAGAAAACCCCAAAAGAGAGCAGGAAGAGTTGGACATGGCTGAGAATGACTGAATAACAACACTCTCTTAGGTTATACTCTGTTTTGGGTTGCAAGTTTCTCAGCCAATGAGTCATACTAAACCTTTTTTTTTTGTGGTCACCAGTGAGGTTTTCTTTTAGCTCTGTTTTCTCTTAGACTGTGTCATAAGATGTTTCAATGGAATTTATGTAGGATTATTCAATTCAAGAAGTACTTATTAAGCATAAATGTGTCTGTCCTCAAGAAGCTTATATTCCATTGGGGGAAAATGAACACTCACATAGATAAACAAAGTATATGAAATAATTCGGGGCAGGTGAGGAGTGCCTAAGGCCATAACAGGGATGCTGAGCCTTAAAGGATGACAGAGATTCTAAGAGGCTTAGCTGGGGAGGGAGAGCAGGGGTGAGAACAGGAGCCAAGTCAAGGACATGGATATGGAATGTTGTGTATGTAGAAACAGCAGGGAGACCAGATTAACTGGATCTGAGTTCATAATGTGATATCAGACTGGAAAGATAGGTCTGCACCAGATTGTGAAGGGGTTTAGATGCCAGTCAGTTGTCTGTATTTAATCCTAGAGGCAGTTAGGACCTATGGTAGTTTCTGGGGCAGGAGAATAACCTAATCACTTCTGTGCTTGAGGAATATTAATTTGTTGGTTGTGTGGAAGGTAAACTGAAGGCAGAGGGCCCAATTAAGAGACTATTGTAGCCATTTGAGTGGAGAGAATTTTAGAACTATAAAGATCATTTAATCCCACCACCTCATTTTGTCAGATGAGGAAAATGAGGTCCAGAGGGGAAATGACTTGTATAAGGTCTCTCAGTAGTTAGTAGTAGAGTTTTGCCTCCTTTTTCATTTCTTCTTGTTCAGTCATGTCTGACTCTAGTCCATGGGGTTTTTTCCAGCAAAGATACTGGAGTATTTCCTTCCCCAGTGTGTCCGCATTTTATAGATGAGGAACTGAGGCAAGTAGGGGTTAAGTGACTTGTCCACAGTCACACAACTTATTAAGGTCTGATTTGAACTCAGATCTTCTTGACTTTAGACTTGGTACTCTGCTTCACCACCTACCTGCCCCTCCTTTTTCACTACTACCTTGCCTTTTGGTAGCCACACACAACTTCTAGCACTCCCTTACCCAGGGCTTCCAACAGCAGTTCTAATGTTGTCATCAGGTTTGAAATCTTGATCTTTGTGATTTTGGAAAGATCCCTTTAGCTGGTTGGTTGGGAGTAAGGGAGAGATGGAAAGTGACCCTACTGACTTTCTGACCTGCTCCTGGCATTTCTTTCATATCCTGCACTGTGTTCTCAATGAAACAGTGAGTGTTTTCATAAATGTTATATGACCAATTTCCTCAACCTGCTCAAAGCATATGCTGGTTAATTAAAACTAATTCCCACCAGAGTTACTGTGATTGGCCAAAAATGACACTTTACTAAAGGGCTTCCTTCATTTACATGTCTTTTCCAGAGAGTGGAGGATGAAGGGGTAGGGGCAGAGGGGTGGTTAGTCTCACAGCTAGCTTTCCACTTGGCATTCCTCCTGAGGATAATAAGTGTGTGGGACTTATCTTGTGCCTTTTTTCCAAGGAACTGAAAGTGCTTGAGAGCCATTGTCATTCATCTGCAGTGTCCCATGAGCTCGCTGGAAGCCAGGCATTAATTCCTTTTTGACAGATGGAGAAATGGAGTCTTGGTCGGTGTGCAACATAGCTCCAAGGTCAAATGTTAAGGACTAGGACCCATGCCTTCTGATTTCCAGATTTCACTCTTACTCTGGATTACACCAGCTCCTATTGCAGTGGTGTACTCAGTGGAAAAGATTCCAGGGATTTGCATTTTACTGTCTGAGTGAGAAATATTTACTGATCCAAGTCAGTTGATGCGGTTTTAGATTCAATTCAACAGGCATTTGAATTGAATAATAAGGCTTATTAGACGGCAGACACTCTTTTAGCTGCTGTGGATAAAAAGACGCACCCCCCCACCCTCCTACCCCCAAGGATAGGCTAATAGGAAAAAACTTCTTATAGAAAGAGATAACTGAGCTTTACTGGGCAGCTGGGTGCCACAGAGGATGGAGCACTGGGCCTGGAATCAGAAAGATTCATCTTCATGAGTTCAGACACTTACTGGCTGTGTGACCCAGGGCAAGTCACTGAACCCTGTTTGCCTCCGTTTCCTTATTTGTAAAACAAGCTGGAGAAGGAAATAGGAAACCCCTCCAGTATCTCTGCCAAGAAGATGGGATCAGGAAGAGTTCAAAACAGTTCAACAACAAAAACCTAAGTTTTTTGCCCTGAAGGGAACTAGGGATAGTTGAGGAAGGAAAACATTCTCAGTGGGGTGGGTGGGAGGAGGGAGGAGTTGCTTGTTTGAAGGTAGGTTGGAGTTTTGTTGCTTTAGAAAAACAGTAAGGTCAAGTGAAATTTTTCCTGTATATTGATCTGGTGTCAATCATTCCTCCCACATGGGGTGAGTGAACAAGTTGTCAGTACTTCAGTGAGAACATCAGCACTTAATGGAATGATTTAAAGGACCCAGAAAGTGGACCCTGACTGCCTAGATTCTCGTATCCTGGGTTCCCCACCAGGAAAATATAAATTGCTGTAGTCCCTACTACCTTTATGGAATAACTTTCTACACTCTAGGAGCTCAGACAGTGTTCTTCCTTTAAATGCATGTATGTATGTGTGTGTGTGTGTGTGTGTGTGTGTATTGAAGAAAAGTCAATTTTCTTTCCCTCCCACTTCTTTCTTTTGCTGAACTAGCACAATCACTGTTTTATGGACCCCTGCTCAAGGTGCATTTGCGAAGCTAATAGGATTTAATGAAAAAGGATATATTGTGGCAAGCTCCCCTTCCATATTAAAAGCAACCCAGGTGAAATAGGGCAGGGCATCCCCAAATAGAAGTTTTCCCCTTGGTTGACTCTTGCCTTTTCTGCTGCAGCCACTGAAAGACTCAGAGGTTTGGTTTCCTTAGCCATCAACATCAAGACTTGAGGCTTCTGTTTTGGATTTTCCCTCCTTCCCCTTCTCGGTAGTGGGTTCTCAGCAGTGCACACTTGTGGATAGCAAGGCTACCTGAACTACATTGTGAGGGAATTCCTTGACTTATAGTCCAAAATAATGGGAGTTTAATAGTTTCCTCTCTACTTCACCCCCTGGGCTGTCACCAGAGAACACTGTCCCTTTTTTCACTAGACTCCTCTGAGATGAGTGAATCCTGAGAGGAGCCTGCTGGGTTCTAGCTGTAACCCTAAGATTTTTGTTTGAGGCTCCTTTCTCCCAGAATTGCCTGGATTCTGCTTCCCTCCTTCCTGGGCTAGGTCTGACCTTTCTTTAAGTGGCAAATCTCTCCTTCCACTAGGATCTCCGGCCTGGCTTGGAGGGATTTCCCTTGGTTAGCAGATGCTTTCCCAGTTGACTATTGTAGCCCCTCCTGTAGCCAGATATAATCAGCTTCCTTTTTTCTCACCATCTCTGTCCTTGGCTCCTAGGCACCAGCTGTCTTGTCACTGGCTATTTTTCCCTGTTACTGAGTTGTGAAATTAGCATTTCTATAGACCACCTTTCCATTAGATAACCTTTTCCTCTCTCCAGAGAGGCAGAGGTTCTAATACGAACTATAAATAGCCAAGAGTGATAATTCTCCACACATCCCTTGCCTAATCCAGTGGATGACTGAATGATGGAGAGACCATGTGAAATGGAATGAGCTCGGGACCCAGAATCAAAGAACTTCAGCATTTTTCTTGGCCTTGGTTATTTCCTACCTGTGTTGACCTTGGGAAAATCACTTGACCTCTTCCAAACCTGAGTTACCTTATCTGTAAAATGAAGGGATAAGACTCATGATTTCTGAGGTCAAAATCCGTCATTTTACAGCTTGTGATCATTTATTACCCTCTCCCTCTGATCACTCTTAGACACCTAATACCTTCTCCTGCCATTTATGGCTCAAATCTTGAACCTCTGTTTTGGAGGATTTATATTAGAGGAAGAATTGATGTATTCTTAGTGTGAGGTACCTATCAGTGGATAAGAGCATTGGATTTTGAGGATCTTATCTCAGACATATACTGTGGACAAGTGACTTGATTTCTTCCAGCCTCAGTCTCTTCCTCTGTAATATGGAGAGAGTAATAACACCAGAGACAACACATATACCGTATTTTATAGACCTTAAAGCACTATATAAATTCTAGCTATTTTTATTGATAGCTAAATTCTTAAGGAAAGACCACTCCCTATTTGATGGATGAATAATTTTTTAAAAAGTATTTCTTAAGAGCTTACTACATACAGAGCCCTATAGTTCTAGAAAAACAGATAGTCCCTGCCCTCAAGGAGCTCACATTCTCCTGGGGGAACCCACACATGGTTAGTGGCTCTGTGAGTGTTCCCATAGACACAGTTATGACACTCTCTTTATTATTATTCTTCAGCCCTTTTGCTCATTTTTCAGTCATATCTAACTTTTCATGACCTCATTTGAGATTTTCTTGGCAGATACTGGAGTGGTTTAACATTTCATTCTCCAGTTCATTTGATAGATGAGGAAACTGAGGCAAATAGGGTTAAGTGACTAGCCCAGGATCACACAACTTACTAATGTCCAAAGCCAGATTTGAACTCAGGAAGAGGAATCTTCTTGACTCTAAGAACTACATTGTATTCACTGTGCCACTCAGCTGTCCTCCTCATCCCTTACTTACAGTAAATATCAGCTGGTCCAAAGAATGAACAAGATTTACTCTTTCCCAGTCATATATAGAAACCAAGTGGGTCAGTTCAAAGAAAATTCAAGTTTTCTTGACAGCACATAATCTACATTTAGTTTCTTTCTTCTTATGTTCCTTTCTTCCTTCCTTCCTTTCTTCCTTCTTTCCTTGTTTTCTTTCCTTCTTCCCTTTCTTTTTTCTTTCTTTTTTTCCTCTCTCCCTTCCTTACTCCCTCCTCTACTCCTTTCCTTCTTTCTTTTAATTCCTAAGAGAACCTCTCTACTCAGGGACTAATCTTGGAGTTTCCTCATTTGTCATATGATGGAGTTAGATTTTTTAAACATCCATTCCAGCTTGAGTATTCTGTTTCTTTCTATGGGTGAGTGTCCTAACTTCTGAAAGAGAGAAAGAAGGAAAGAAGGAGGAGACAAAGAACATCTCTTGTTTCTGCCTCCTGACTTAAAAGGCCTGGTTGACTGACATTTTCTCACAGGGTTGTGTGGAGTGGACCATGATGGTTAGGTGGATGGATGAACCAGGGTAGGGTGATCCAGGTGTTTAGTGGCCTGGTCAGCTCCCAATGCTGTGCATACATGGAGTCTTCCAAAGAACTTGGTGAAGCATTGCTCAGTGACCTTGCAGAGGAAGCAGTCCTCTGGTCACCAGAAAGTAATCTACTGCAATAACTTCTAAAGGCTCTGTGCCGTCAGTGCCTGAGGGGACATGCAGACATATCAGTAGAGTTGTAGCAGTCTGGGCAGGATGAGTCCATCCAGGGACCTGCATTTCAGTGGAACATTGACTTTTGCTTCACTCCTCCTACTTCTTACCTCTTCCTCCACACCCTCTTTCCACCACCAGATGTTATGCTGGGTGAAAATGACTAGCGCAAACGTTTTTTTTCCCCTCTACGACTAAATGACCAAAAAAGGTAGTTCAGTCTGAGTGTAAATTTGAGGAAGAAGAGAGTGAATTCTCTAGAGACATTAGGTATTGGTCTATATGCACAAGCCCTTTTTATGTTGGCCCCCTCCCCTTCCCTTTGAAAAATGAACACTCCTTTGTGGTTTGTATCTAGCATTTGTCTTCCCTGAAGTTTATAGAAACTGATCCAGTGGGGAAGCCTTGGATTATAGGTTCACAAATCTAGAGACAGAAAGGAACTCAGAGGCCACCGGGTCTAGCCCCCTTGTTTCACTGATAAGGAACTGGGGCTGAGAAGTTAAATGACTTGCCTAACATCACACAGCAAATGACTGTCTGAGGCAGGATTTGAATCCAAGCTAACCTAACTCTAAGTGCAGTAATCTATCTACCATGCCATATTATTTTTCCTAGTGGATAGAGCACTTGTTTTGTAGGCATCAAACCATATTATATCAGCCGACAAATATTTATTTGTTGTGCTTTGTGCTAGGCTCTGGAGAGAGAAAGACAAAAGTGAAATAATCCTAGCATACTGGATAACTGAGAGGGAGCTTAGAGATGATTGGATTTTCTTCCACAACATCCTCAACAAGGGACCATCTAATCAATAAACTGGGTTTGAGTCTTGGTGTCTGCTGCTACCTGTGTGGTACTGGCCAAGTCATTTAGCTTTAGTAAATCTCAGTTTCCTCATCCATAAAGTAATAATGGCAAAATTATTATAATAAATACTAAAACAAAAACAATAGTGATTCTTGCAGTATCTGTCTCAGCACGGTTCTTGAGAGGAAAGTACTTTGTCAACTGTGAAATGGGATAAAAGTATCTATTGCTATTAGTCAATGAACATTTATTAGGGATCAAAATTAAATTACTATTTTAAACTATTAATAATCCACATATGAAAAAATAATTATATGTTAACAATTTATTATTATTGCACCCAACAAAAGTGTTGGGCTATTATTGTTAAAGAAACTGGCCCATCAAGAGAGAAAGTCATTTATCCATGATAGCGCTAGTGAGTTTTTGATGTAATTGGGGAAAAATTTTATTTCTCAGCTTTTACTTTGTCAATATTTTATCCACTGGAAATCATATGAAAGCCTCTTAGAAGCTATAACTTCATCTTCCTTTAGAAGACCGGCTAACTAGTCACTGACCCTGGCTAGTTCTCTCCCCAAAATCTCTCTTCTTTGGCTGTCTTGCTCACCCCACTTGCACCCCCTTTGACAGAACAGTTGGTTTCCCGTAAGTGCCACTACATGGCTCCAACTAACTTTTGTGGGGAAAGTGCCTTCTCGCTGTGATGCTCCCACCATGTAGTAGCTATAACTTAATTATTTCCTTCAAAGATCAACCAATTGGAATTCTAAGAAAAGCATGATTTTAAACAAGCCTTAGTTTTAAATAACGGTTGATACTTTTCTTTAGATCCGTATCTTTTCCCAGTAATTGCCTGCCTCTCCTCAAGAGAACCTTTTCTTACGACAAAAAGAAGTACAATTCAACAAAACCCACCAATATGTTAGCCATGTCTGACAGCCCATGCCCCATTCCGTACGAGTATTATACAGAGAAGGGAGGTCTATTTTATTACCAATCCTGTGGATTTAAGATTCAAACCTTAATTTCTTCTAAGACACATCTATGCTGTTAGCTAGGTATGAATGATAGTGTTCTTTATGTCTCCCAAAATGCTTAGTACAGTGCCCTGCCTGTAGTAGGCAGAGTAAATATTGATTAATTCTGCTCTAACTTTAGTTTGCTGGCACTGAGAATATCAGTGCACCTTTATAAGCCCCTAGCAGAATAAATAGTCTGAGTAAGCTCTCTGGCTCCAAAGTAGGAATGAACAATGAACTATACAGAACTCAGTGTTCGTAAGCATGTTCTCCCAGTCATTGACCCAGTCTCCCAACTTGGATGAGAAGAAAAAGAGAATTGCAGCGATAAGGGAGGAGGAATGTGTTTGGGTGATGGATCTTGTGATTGTAGCCAAGAGCTATTCCTGGGTGTCTAATGAATGTCCTGAAATGATCTCTCAGGGATATGTCCTCAAATCGTTTCTTGTGGATATGAAGACAACCAATCATTCCCATGGGACTGATGGTTTCAGATGCTTCTTATGTCAGAGGAAAATGTTCTCCAGAGGGAAAAGGGTCTTTCTTCTCTAGCCCTTATAGTTTATGGCACTTTTGTCTGGATGCTCAGCTGGTTCTCTGGTCTCCCCATCTGCCCTCTCCTCAACCCCACTACCACCAACAAAGAGACGTTTTTTTATCAGGAAACTCAATCATATCTCTGCTCATTCACTCAGAGCTCATGACATTCTCTTAGTTACACAAACCAGTCTTAAAAAAAAATCAAGGTTTACTCCAAGTCCAAAGTGATCTTTATTTACTCTCCTGTTGAATAAACTGTTTGACCAGAATTGGGAATAGTCTGATGAGGGTCTTCTTTGGAAAACAGTCTAGTGACAAGAGTTTGATTGATGACTGGGACGGGTAATTATAAATGAAACTCCAGATAGGCTAATCCAAACTTTTTGTACCTCCACCCCAACCTTGGGCTGTTGACAGTTGCATTTTGGTTCTCCTAAGTAGGGAAGCTGTGATGTCCCAGGGTTTAGGTGGAGCAACATGAATTGGTAACTCATCATCAAGGGGAACATCATTCTCAGAAATCTCTACCTCTTTAGTCTAGGTTTCAACACACTCAGAGCCTCCCTTCCTATGAGACTTTTGTGTGGGCTGCACACAGAGATGGTAGATATTCTCATAGCTTATGTTATTGTTGGATCTTTGCTTCAAAAGCTTTAAAATTATCTCTTTCCCCCTTTCCCCCAGCCTACAGCAAAACATTAGAACAGGGCGTACATTGCTTGTCCACATTACTATGACTCCCACCAAGACTGACCAGCTCAGAGATCCTAACTGATAGATTTGAGGAAGGTCAAGGTTTTTGTGACTTCTGAACTGGGACATCAATTACAACCTTAAGGAATTTATACTTCCTATGCAGACCCTATGATGATGAAAGCTTACAGCACCAGAAGTTCTGGCTATTAGACCAATGATGACAAAAAAAAAAAATCAAAAAATTTATTTTTACTCATTAGGAAAAGTTATATTTCTATAGGGCTCTCTCTTATCTTTTTCTTTGAACAAACATTTGCACTGTGCTATAATAAAATGAGTGCTGGATTTGGTATTTGAGGACCTGGATTCAATTCCCACTTGTTCTCATTTTCTACCTGGGTAACAATGGGCTAAGTCATTTTACCAGACTAGGCCTCAGTTTCTCCACCTGTAAAATGAGAGGGGTCTCTGCCTCATCATTGCTTACAGGTGACCCTGTGTTCTCAAAAGCTATTCTTGTGAGAATACAAGTTCTAGTGGTTCTTAGAAAAGATTTGAATATAGGTCTAGCAATGTAGAGCTACTATCCAAGGACCAACTCCACTAAATTTAGAGAGGCTAATCACCAGAGGCTTTGACTACCAAGCAATGTATTATTTTAGCCACAGAAAATTATGTAACCATCTATCAAGGCATGGCAGAGGTTAACATCTGTGTCAGTGAAGGGAGGATCCATATTGGTGAAATCATGAATAATTGAAATGGCCACATATATTTCCATTTCAGTTCTATTCATTGTGCTTGAAAATGGCATACTAGCTATGGGCTGTGTAGAAGAGCCAGTTCCATCATTTCTAGTATTAAATGGATGCAATGTACTGTAATATGTGACCATCTGTTAGTCTTAATCTTGTCTACCATCTTGGTTTTCTTTAAATGCTATAGAACTGGCTCCAGGGACTATGAATGAGCCCAGACTTTATGTTCCCTCAGGTTCTAGGTCATAGAGTAACAGTCCTAGGAGTTCACAAACCAAGAATGGTGGCCCTCTCTTCTGATTATAGGAATACTCAATTCAAAGACAAAACAAAAACACAAAAACACCTTTGGCTCCAGTCTCCCAGATGGCCCTTGGGAAGGATAATGTTGTGGGCATTTTGTTCCTTGGCATTAAAAGCTTATAGCTTTTGGCTGCACTGCAATGGGCAAACAGCCTAGTGATACTATGTAAATATGGAATACTACAGAATTTGTTTTTAAGAGGAGACTGCTGCTTGCTAACATGGAAAAATATGTCTTGGAACTGAACCTTGCCTATTATATTCATAAAGATAGCAAATGCTAAGTCATGAATACTGCATTTACTTTTGTAATCTCTCCTACCACACATGTATATCTTTTTAAAAAATGTATACTTTTATTCCATAATGGAAGTTAGAGGAGAGGATAATTCCAGTATGTGGGGCCTGGGTTTCTAATCTTGACAACTTTCATTAATTTTCAAGATATCTATTTAAAAAACAAAAAGCATAATGGAATTATAAAATTAGAAAGGGTCATTTAATCCAACCTCCAACTCAATACATCATTCCCCTCTATATCATCTTTGACATGTGGAACCCTTCCAGTGACAAAGAAACCACTACCCACCAGGCTACCTATCCTATTTATGGGACATTCTAATTATGGGAAAGTTCTTAAATTTTGCAAAAATCTTCCTCCTTGTAATTTTGACCCATTGATTCCACTTTTGCCCTCTGAGGTGACACATTAAAGTCTGTCTTCTTGTCTATGTAGGGTAGTAGGATGAACATTGAATATGTTTCCTTCCAACAGATATAAGCTATTTGAGAACAAGGACTGTTTGACTTTTGTCTCGAGTTCCAGGACCTACCACAATTACTTACACATACTAGGTACTTTAAATGCTTGTTGAAAGAGTGACAGAATTGTCTCCCTTGAACTGAACTTCCATAACATAGCATAAGTTTGCATGAGTTTGTTAAAGAGCCAAATCATACTATTTCCTGAGGTTGAGTCCATGGCCACCTAAAATTTCTGGATCTTTTTTTCACATGAATTACAGCATGACGAAGCTTCCTCTTTCTTATACTTTTAATGCAATTGATTATTTGAATCCAATGGGAAAATCTTGCATTTAGATAGTGAGGCTGGTTTTAGATGAGAGATGATTTTGAATAAGAGAGTTCCTCCAAGTGGAAATTTCTTTTATTAGCAGGTGGAAATTGAGGACTAGCATCCTCTTCCCTAGCAAGTGAGAGGTGAAGGCTCAGGACAGAAATTGGGAGAATCTTTAACATGGGAATTAAAATTGAAGCCATGATGGAACTTGAGATCTTTCAAGGAATAATATGAAGGGAGAAGAACAGAGGGTTGAGAATGAACTTTTTAGACACACTCATAGTTTAGGGTTTGAAAGAATGAATAGCAATTAGCAAAGAAAATGAAAAAATCTAGAGAGACAGAAGAATGAGGAAGGTGAGGTATCACATGTCAAGGCAGAGGGAGCCCTTCCACAGGTAAGGGCAGTCAAACATCAACAGAGAGGGGATTTAATGAGGAGAGGGGGGCAAATCTGTCCTCAAACACCAGCTCTGTGACCATGGACAAGACGCTTCACCCTGTTTGCCTCAGTTTCCTCATGTGTAAAATGAGCTGGAGAAGGAAAAGGAAAATTGCTCTAGTGTCTTTACCAAGAAAATCCCAAGAGGGATCACCAAGAGTCGGACCCACTGAACAATAACAAGTACAACAATAATGGAGAGATGTAGAAGATTTGACCAAATGCAAATGATTATGGAATTTTGGAAGCAATTTCAGCGAAGTGGTAGGGACAGCTTAGATCTGACCACCACATGACTGCCCTGCTCAAGTGACTACCTATTGCCTCTCAAATGAAATACAAACTCCTTTGTTTGGTATTTAAGCTCTGTAATTTGGTTCCAACATATCTTTCTATACTTACTTCACATTCCTCCCCCTCAATTACCCTACATTCCTGCCAAACTAGCCAACTTATCATTCCTGACAACAGTACAGAACATTCCATCTCCCAGCTAAGTTGCTGTCCTCCTCCTCCCTGCCTTTTAGAACCCCAAGAACCCTTTGGAGCTTACTTCAAGAACCATCTTTAAACAAGGCCTGTCCAGATCTTCCCTCCATTTCAGTTTTTCATACTCTCACCTCACCCTCTGCCCACCATTACTTTGTATTTTCTTTATATTTGATTTTCTGTATGTGTTGATTTCTCTCAGTAAAATGTAAACTCCCTGAGCTCAGGGACTGTTTCATTTTTTGTATTTGTAATGCTCGGCACATAGTGGGTGCTTAATAAATTGTTATCAAATTGGATTGAATTGATGGGAGCCAGATTTCAGGGATTGAGAAGGAATTGATGGTGAAAATGTGAAACTGTGGATATAGACCACAATTTAAAGACTTAAGCATCAAAAGGGAAGAAAGAAAATAACTAGTATTTAAAAGTGACCACAGGGTCAAGTGAAAGTTTTTTTTTAATAAAATGAGAGAATCCTAAAATAAAGTAAATTAAAAATAAAATATTTTAAAAGTAAAAAGAAAATAAAACAGAAGGAAAAAGGACCTGAAACAGAAAGATTGATGCAATAACCTTGGTTAGAACTTTCCAAATGAGGTCCCAAGGAATTTGATCTGGCATATAAGAGGGGAGATTATCTTTAAGGGAGGCTGGTGACAGGACTTATATAAAGGAGTTCATCATAGACAATCTCCATCTTTTCCCATAGACCTGGCAACTTGGAAGAAACATTGCTATGAGCATTTCAGAGCTTTCATTCCCTCACTGATCCTTTAGTTTCACAGTGATCAGTTGCCTATTTGGTGGGAATTGATCTCTCCTGATGGTTTTTCTGTTTGGGTGTAGCTTTGTTTGGAGAGAAGACCACAGGATGGGTGTGTGCTTGAAAGATGCTTTGCAAAGTTGTCAAAAAGTAGAGTTTACACAAAGCATTTCCTTTCCCTGCCTTTTTGAGGCTTAAACACTTTAAGTCTAGCAAAAGAAGGACCAGGAAGTTGCTAGCACCCAACTCTAATGGGAAAAAGACTCCTAGAAAAGGGGGCAGATATCTTTTCATCTTTAGCCCAGGGAGCTGGAAGAGGAAAGGGAGAGGGAATAAAGGAAAAGGAAAAGGAATAGGTGTTGACTAGATCTTCCTTCCCTTACACTCTAGTCCTTAAATTAACCCTTTGTCTAATTTGTCAAAGACAAAACACATTCAACCACCCCCAATGGTTCTGTTGCAAAATGCGGTCATTAGTCCAAAGCAGAGGAAGAAAGATGGTTCAGGGAAAATATTTTTCTGTATTTCTCAAAATATGCATGCATGTGTGGGGGATGGGTGATACACAAAGGAGGAAAATTTGGTGTCTGGTTTTATTTGAATCACTAGTTTACCTCTAAGCTGAAATCATGTTTCTATCTATTGTTATAAATCAGCTCCATCAAGGAAGAATTAGATAAACAAGGGCTATTATTGTATTTTTTTTTTTTTTTAGAAATGGAAAAACAGTGCAAGCCCGTAGCAAGGGGGGTGAAAGCTCTCTCTCACCATGAATAGATGTCATGAAGATTCTACTTTTGTGTTCCTTTATTACGTAAAATTCTAGTGTTTCTGTTTGTGTAAATGTCCTTATCATCAAGTAAAGAGGTGGCAGCTTCATTCATGTTTCTGACTTTTCATTGTAGTATAAAATGGGAGAATCCATAATGACCCTCAAGGCCAGATATGGCAATGTAGGATGGACAGACAAGAACCAGCTAACTCTGGTGGAGCCCTTTAGCGTCTCATTATAAGCTGCCTGCAAACTCTGTTTGGAGATCAACAGCAAGAGAAGGAAGGGAAGGCTCCATGTTGGTGTAGGAGAAAGAGGACTCATCTAGGATTCAGAAGACCAGGTCTCTACATTTAATTAGTGCTGTGGTTCTTGGTTCTCTCATGTTCATATCTATAAAATGAAGAGGTCAGACAGAATGACTTCTAAAGTTCCTTCCAGAGTCATCATTCTATGATTATTTGGATGACCTGTTTCCCTAACATTCCCAAATCATGACCAAGTCAACTCAGATCTCTTGACTTTTCCTCTGGGAGGAAATGAGATACAGAGAGGTGTGAAGTGAAGGTATGAGAGCCAACAGCTTGGGGCTTTCTTCTGAAGGATATTCAGAAAGTAGTTGAATTCCAGCTTTCCCTGGGCTAGATCTGGGTGCTTTGGGGCAAAACCTATTCTCCTCTAGGTAGTTCAACTTTGGCTTTTATGGGAAATTCCTTTTTATTCTCAGGCTTTTGGTGACCCTTTCAGGATGCAGGTTATTTATTAGAGGGTTTGACCATACCTGCTGCCTCTACCCCCAGCATGGAAAAGCAGGATGTGCAAGCCACTACTGTCTCAGCTTGCAGAGCTAGTCATTAGCCCTTTGTGTCCAGTTAACTACCTTTCATTTCCCCGTCAGCTGGTGTCTGCTTTTCTTATTAGCATCTCAGCTTTTTGAAGGCCACTCCTTTCTCACTGAAGTGAGCCAGCTCATATGTTTGTCAGGGTGATGGAATATAGTGTACACAAACACAAAACATACACACACAAGCTGAAGGCTGGTCTTACCAGAATCACTAACATTTTCCATTGGAGATGCCAAATATCTTTTCTCCCCACCCCAGAGTAAGTCAGGTTTAGGTCACCTGGCTCAGAGAGAGACAGTTGATAGCCAGGTCCCCAAATTTGGGCCCTTTAGAACCATGGTATCACCTTTCTGTTCCCATCCATGGGTGAAATGGGAGAAGGCAAACTTGCTACTTTTACACCTAAGTGACCAGATGACTAATTCTTAATTCCCAAATTCTTTTTCTCAGTTCCACCAGATTCCTTTCCCTAGAGGTCTCCAGTTCCTAGGGATTATAGAGGGATGGTTGTGGACCCAGGGCCTTAATTGGTCATTTTGGTACCTGGGGCAGTTCAAAGTGGGGGGGGAGGGGAGGAAGGAGTGGGGATGAAAACTTAAGTGCTGTAGGTTTGGCTCAATTATTTCTGCATTACAAAAGGAATACAAATACTATTGGGGTAGTCTAAATTTTGGCACCCTGGGACAAAGTACTGGTCATCTTAACCTAGTTTCAGTTCTGTTTGAGGCAGAAGATCGATTTGCAAATGTCTTCTTGAAATTGGTATCTCAACTGTAAAATTTCCATTCAACAGATATTTGAGATATTTAAATATTCTGTACTGTGCTAAGTGCTCACAATCTCTTCAGTTTCCCTTTCAACCTAGGTTATGAAAGAGGAAACACAAAAGCTGTCTTTTATCTGGGGCCACCCTTAGTTTTCTTTGTTGCTGTTCATTTGCTTTTGTTTTTAATTCTTTTTAACCTATTTTCTTAAATATTTCCCAATTACACATCAACAACCCTTGGTTTTTGTCCAACCCTTCAGTTCCCTGCCAAATCCCCTCTCCCTTATGTAGCATGAAATAGCTTTGCCCCACTAGGGTCTTACGTTGTATATTGGTGTTGAGTGTTTGGAGAGTTGGGGAGGCAGTCGATTGCTTGTGAGCCAGAGATGGGCATCATCACCTATGGGCATGCAGTGGTGAGGCAGAGTGGTATAGGGAGACAAGACATAGTATCATGGTAAAGGAGAGAGAACCCTGGGACTTGGAGCCAGAGGTCACAGAATCAAGTCTTGGTTTTGTTATTCATTAAGTACATATCCTTGGGCACCTCCCTTCCTCTCTAAGCCTAAAATTCTTCATCTATGGAAGGTGGGAGTGGGGGGGGGTGGGACAGGGAGGGACAAGGATTGATCTGCAAGCCCTAATTAAGTACCTACCATTCCAGGCACTGTGGAAGGCAGTCCCTGCCCTCTGGAATTTGCATTGTGCTAGAATTGGATTTGAAACAGTCTCACCACCCCTGAATTTGAGTTGTGGAACTGGAAGTTACTTAGTTCCTTAACTTTTCAGAATTTATGTTTCCTCTTCTGTAAAATGGGGATAACAATGCCTTTGAGTTGCTTTTGACCAGAGGAGGAAGTTTAATGAGAAGTAGATTCCTTCTGGGTGTATAGGGGTAGGTAAGTATTTATTTCCCTCCTATTTTTGTTCCCCAGGATTAAACGGAGAGCCTGGGTGGCTTACCACTCCCTCCCCCCACTTCCCACCCCCAATGCAAGCACCTTGGGCCCCTACCTGTCATGTGTCTAGAGAAGTCCAACTTGAATCCTTTTATATATTTATTCCCCACCCCTTAAAACTGCAGTTGCAACCTCTCATTTTTCTGCTGCCTTGATGATTAAAAAGCATGACTTAGTGGAAAAATCTCGACCTCCTTGGGGTCAGCCTCTCTCACAGCAGCTGTGAGAGATAAGATTGTGCTGGCAGCCAACAGCTCAGTGGCTTGTTGGGAGCATTTCTGTTTGTTTGGGAGGAAATGTCAAGCTCCTTGGTTTGGGGATTGTTCCTTCTCCCTCTCCGTTTGGGGTAGAGCCCCCTTTTTTTCAGAAGAACACATTGGCACAATCTGATGATAAGATCTTCTCTGAGAGACTGTGGCCAAGAGGCAGTTCAATTATTAGACAATCTTTTGTTTTTTTTCCCCACAGAATGAGCAGGTTTTAGAACCTTTTTTTAAAAAGAAAAAAAACAAAAACAAACGGAGCCTCCTTTGAGCAACCCAGGGAGCAAAGTTCTCTGGCAAGGAAGCAGTGTACAGTCTTTTAAGTCCCCAGGGAAAGCTTTCTCATGCAGTAGGACCCAGCTCCTGGGATAAATGTTATTGTTCAGTTATTTTAATTACAGTATATTAGTGTCATTGCCTCTCGCTTGGAGATCGGAAACGAGTTGTTGCCTTAGCCCAGCTGCTGTCTGTAAGGAGTTGGTTTTGTGGCCTCCATGGAAGTCTTCCTATGAGGCTCACTTGAGTCCTGAAAGAGATGATACTAGACTCTTGAGAGTCATGTCCTTGCAGGACAACTAGAGCTCTGCAAGACCTACTGCCATGGGGCTTTGAATATAGACTTGGCATTGACCTGTACATGTGTCTACCTTCCATTGCCCAGCCAAAAGGTTGACTATGACAGCAAGTTGTGATGGGACTCTACAAGAATTATCCTCATGCACAGACCTTGGAAGTGTTGAAGTTTATTTGAACTTGGCATCTTTTATTCAAGTCACTAAAAGGTTTTTGCTCACCAATCTCATGAATCCAAACAATCAGCAGACATTTATTAAGAGCCTACTATGTTCCACGCACTTGTGCTAGGTGATGGAGGGTGTAGGGTGTGTTCAGGGAGGACTAGTATCTTTGGTGTGATGGCTGCCGAGCCCTTTAGAGCAAAGCAGAATTGAGATATTACATAGGATGTGCAAATTTGAAGTATCCACCCCAGATGTTCACATGGATTATTTATGCCCCATCTGTAGTAGAACATTCTGAGCTCATGTTGGTCTAATCAGCCACAGCTGGACACATTGAAGCTTGACTTCATCATGGTGATATCATTTTGGTCCCTTCAAGAACAAAGGAAAGCAACCATGCTAAGAGAAAGGGATACAGAGACAAGTGAGTTGGTCCTGGTCCTCAGAAAGTTTACATCCTTTTTCTCCTTTTCTCTTGTTTTGCTACTGCTGCTACTACTACTACTGCTACTACTACTACTACTATTTCCACCTGACATTTTATTTAAATGTTTAACTCATTTCCAGCTCAATGTAGGAGTCTATGGAACATAAATTCATTTTTTAAAAAAACTAATGGAAATGCATTGTAGGAGGCTTTATCTTTTCATTAGATGGCTACACATTATTTTTCTGAACTTAGTCAACTCTAACATATATCTATTACCGAAAACTCACCATCAATTTTGAGGTTTGCAAAGTTCTTTACACACATTGTGCCAACAGCTTATCTTCAGTGTTGGGGAAAGGCAGGGAGAGGTGACGGCAGTCCTGGGGAAATTGCCAACAACTTGCTCATGCCATCATTTTTTTCCAGGAGAAAGTGACATTGGGCTATTTGGGAAGTGGTCTGTCTTGATTGCATTTTCCTTTGCCATCATCCCCTGTCCTTCTATGTGTTCAGTAGTACCCAGTCTTATGCTTGGTGTAACTTAGCTCAGTATGACTGGAGGCAAGAAAAGGGCCCTGATGTGTCTTACATAGAGAAATAAAATGATGGATAGATAGTCCCACCAGAGGCTCATCATCCAGGTTTCCTGACTTTGTCTGTTATCTCTTAAGTCCTCTTCACCTTCTATCAGATTTTAGTTAGAACAGTCTTGAAACCGAATCAGATGTAATAGATGGCCTTTATTTTT
Organism: Potorous gilbertii; assembly: GCA_028658325.1. Taxonomy (NCBI): domain Eukaryota; kingdom Metazoa; phylum Chordata; class Mammalia; order Diprotodontia; family Potoroidae; genus Potorous; species Potorous gilbertii. Next base: position 261,616,087 of record CM053769.1, on the reverse strand, counting down.
CCTTTTTCTTCTGTACTCCATACCCTTGGGGATAGGAGTGGAGCAGCTATAATTCATAATATTCCAGAATTTGAGCTAGAGGAAATGAAAGTCTCTACTACCTCTCCTTTTGTACAGTGAATATGTCCTGGAATTTATCTGTAGTCTTGAGTCTTTCATCCTTTTGCTGAGGACAGAGGGACATGGGGTGCTGTGGTCTAGATTGGTTTACAGAGCTCTAGCTAGAATATATTTGCAACTGAGGCCCACCCCTTAGATATGAGGGATCACTCTATCTATCTACCTGAAGGTTTGGTGACAACTTTTTAAAAAGTGTTTCTAGCTGTCCTAGCTCTTGGACCTCTGTGAAAATTGTTTGTCTTAATAGTCTTAACTAAGGTCTCCTGAAGGTCAGTGAGACCACTACCTGGGACCAATTTAAATATCTTCCTGGATAGTTTCCTTCCTCCTGTGTCATCTGTGAAATGGGTTTGCTTGTGAAAGAGTCAAGTAATAGAATGTTTTTTGTCCTAGGTAGGCTCCTTATTTCACTTTCTCATTCTCTCACCTTGTGGGCCCTAATACTTTTCCTGTCACCCTCTCCCCACCCCCACCCCCAGCCCAGACAAGGCTGTACTTCAGCATGAATGGGGTCTAGAAGGAGAAAAGGTATAATCCCCCTTGATTGCTCTAGTGATTTACACTTTGCTTGTTGAGTGCTGCTGAGTTCTAAATAATTTCAGCAATTGCGACAATTCAGAAAATAGGGAAACCACCTTCTGGGGACCCTCATCTGACATACAGATTCTCTGCTTTTTCTCCCTGGATGTTTTTTCCCCCTCTGGAATTCCACTACACTGCCTTTTTATGAGGCTTGTTAAATCTTTAATGTTGCCCAGTTGTGCAGCTGGCTTAAGATTTAATCCCCGTCAATAGGTCTTTATGGGATAAATAGTTAATCATTCATCCAGTGGCATGGAGAGGATTCCCTGAGGTTGGTAGTTCTTAGAATCCTCAGTAGAAAATGGAGTGTTCATAGCTTGATTGGACTCCTGCCTTGAGCAGCACATGGCTGAGATTGGAGCTGTACCCCAATGTTAATTAGTGATAGAGATAAACTTCAACCATATTTGTAGGTTAAAAAAATTTCTCCTCCATGGAGCAGTAGGGAAAGGTAATATGATAGTGTTCACAACACAGGAACCAAGATTAGCAAAAATTTGACGATGGCATGGTCCTCCAGATTCTCCTTTTGACAAAATATTAGAACTCCCAATAAGGGCAACTAGATGGTACAGTAGATAGTGCACCAGTGCAGGAGTCAGGAAGACCTAAGTTCAAATCTCACCTCAAGCACTTGACACTCATTAGCTATGTGACCTTGGGCAAGTCACTTAACCCCAACTGCCTCATCCTGTGTCATCTCCAGTCATCCTGATGAATATGTGGTCACTGGATTCAGATGGCTCTGGAGGAGAATCCACAGCCCTCCCTCACTCAAAACAAAGTCAAGTGCAAGTCATGTCATCATTTCTCTGATGGCATGGTCTTCTTTGGCAATGAAGGACGAACACACACAGAGTTCCCAATATTACAGTCTTCTTGATGAGATCTAGGACTGCTCTGGAGAGTTTGGGTTAACCGTCCACATGGGAAAAATCAAGTGGATGAAGAATGCCTATAGGCCAGACTATGACACGCAGTCAGATCGACAATCTGTAGAGCTTTATCATCAATATGTGGCGGATGGGTAGTGAATTAAGCCCAGAATTTTAAAAGGAGACTTTTGGGAAATTGCCAAAGTCTTTTAATGACCCTAAACTTCTTTCTGGAATAAAGAGACTGATAACAATCAGTGTTTTCTAGGTTTCAAAAACATGATGATTTGAATCTGGGAAGAATTTGAAGAGGATTGAGACTTACTGGTTGGGAAGACTCAACCCTCTTTATTTTCCTGGCATTTTTTTCAAAAGTAAATTTTATTGATATCTTTTTGTTTTAACATCACCTACATTTCCCAATGTATCCCTTTCCCCAACTCCCACAGAATCATCCCTTATAGCAAAGAATAAAAGAGAAAAAAAAAGAGTTAAAACAAATCAACCAAGTAAAAACAGCTAACATATGTGGTATTTCACAGCTATAGTTTTCCTACCTCTGCAGAGAAGGGATCGACTATGGAACCAAATTTAGCCAATATAATTTCAAAGTACTCAGTTTCAAATGTATTGTTCAAGTTTGACATTGTAGTGTAGTCATCATGAATATCGTTTTCTTGGCTCTACTCTCTTCATCTTTCACTGGTTCGTATAAGTCTTCCCATGCTTCTATATTCATCATATTCACCGTTTCTTATAGCACAATAACATTTCATTACATTCCTGGACCTCAGCTTCCTTAGCCAAACCTTTTGACAGCTGCAGGAGTTCAGCGACCAAACTTTGGAAGCTACCACAGAGTAGAAATGGAGTCCAGATCCTTGACCATTCATAATTCTGCCTTGATTTTCTGGTCTATAATTTGTACTACGAAGATGGAGAGCCTGTGAACTGGTATTACCTTGAACTCATTTACTAAAAATTGCAGATGAAAATACTTTGTGTAGATATTGCATTGCTCCCAAATGATTATTTCACTCTAGGGTTGAAAGCACCTTCTTTCATCCTTCTCTGATAATACCATAATGCTTTCATGCCCCTTAGTAATTGCCCCCAGTCCATTCAGTTTTCCCTTACCTCTCACTCTGTCTTTCTCATTTCAGATCTTTCCTGATCCTTCAGACTTTGATCGCTACTGCAAACTGAAGGACCGCCTGCCTTCCATTGTGGTGGAGCCCACAGAGGGAGAAGTAGAAAGTGGGGAGCTCAGATGGCCCCCAGAAGAGTTCTTGGTCCAAGAAGAAGAACAAGAAACCAGTAAAGAAACAGAGAATGAGAAGAAGGAGCAGTAAATCTATTGAGGGCACCCAAAGGGGGAAAAAAAAATACATCTGAACTGTATTTTTTTCCCATCATGGTGGAAAATGAGTGAGCCACAGTAGTTCTGAAAATGTCCAATGACAGCTTCAATTTTGCACCTGCAAGATCACTGGGTTGGTTTTCTTTTTTTTCTTTTTTTTCTTTTTGATATGTATATCTTTTTTCTGAAAGAAATGTGTCCAGCAGCTGAGTCCTCAATGCAAAGATCAGTGAGGCCTTCTGAGAAAGGAAGTTACTTAGCTGGGGTTGGGGAAGCGTCTGCTGCTTTGAGATCACTATCTGAACTCTGCGTAGCTTGAGGAGGTGTGATATTCCAGGGGGGGTTGGTAAAAGGCAGAGCAAGTAAGGAACATTCTGAGGGAAGAAAACAAATGACAGAAATAAGAGAAAATGGAGGTTTTAAGAAAGCACTCAGCAAAGACCTACAGCCAGAAAGCATTCAGACGGGACTAGCGCTGGCCCTGAAATGCATCTGTAGATAGAGTTGTCATCTCTCTCCCGTTTTTTTTTTCTGTTTTCCCCCTTTTGTTTCTGTCCAGAGTGTGTTTCAGTGAGTTAACAAGGGAGGAGGGGAAACAACCACACTGGGAGCTCTCTAAATGGCCTCGGCCAAAAGAGCTTCTAGGCAAGCATGTGGGCAAGTCCCTTGATCACCTCCCTTCTCGCCTCCTTTTTTTTACCCCCTGATACCCCTGACCTCCACCTTCCTCTGACAGAGGACCTTTCCCAGTATCTATCTGTTTGTTGTTTTGTGGGTAGGGGAGGGCAAGACTTTCTGGGTCCATTTTCCAAAGTTTCCACCCCATTTTATTCTTGGTGCCCTGGCATTCCATGTCCCTTTATGGGATGTGGGATGGGATAAGAGAGCTACAGGATGGGTCCCTCTCCCTTCTCAGGATGAAAGGCACATGACAGTGCTCCTGTCTTTTCTTGTCATTCTCAAAAGTCTGAGCAGGAGGTTTCGGAATGCCTAGGCTTTCTTTCTTTTAATTAACCCTTTCTTCCAAAGTCCCTGTGCCAGTCTCTGAGCTGAACCTTCTGTCTCCTCCCACCTGTTTGATTCTAACTAGTCTGACTAGCTAGGTCACTTACTGTTGGCTTTCAGCCTACTTTTCACCTTAAATATTCTCTCTCCTTTTTATGAGAAGTGGAGGAGTGAAAGGGAGAGAAACTTTTATTCCCTGGTATTGTTTTTAGGTGGAAGCTAACTTATCCTTCTGGTCATGAGGGAGGGCCAGTGTAGCCTGGGACTTGGAAGGAGTATGGGTTGGGGAAGGAGGAGAAGTGAGTGGGGTGACACATGTGGTAGGTTGAGTGCCAGCAGTACTGCGACCAAGTTGGAAATTACAGGGTGTCATGAGATACCTTGCAGCTTTCCAAGTTCTGGAGACATAGGTACTCTGTGTGTGTGTGTGTGTGTGTGTGTGTGTGTGTGTGTGTGTGTGTGTGTGTGTGTGTGTGTATGTGTGTGTCTGTATGTGTGTGTGTGTGATGGAGAGGGGAGAAGGCTTATCCTGGATTGTTCTGCTCTGAGGAAGTTTCGGAAAGGAAAAGATGTATTCAGACCTGTGTTCTCCTCTCAAACCTCCTAATTCTGCCACTCCCACTGCTTTCTCTCATCCTCCTTAGCCCCTTGTCTAGTAGGGAACCTTCCACAGGAACACTGGGAGCTCACTTAGGAGCTGGTTATGGTGAGGCTCTCCACTTTGGAGTCCAGGGTCCAGAGAACAAATTATAGAACCATTTCCATCTTGTTGCCAGAATCTTTGTTGCTTCCACAGAGGCAGAGAGGCAGCAGATGATAAGGAATCAGACTTTGAAGCTTTCTTTGGGTATAACAAGGGAACCCAAGGCACTTGACCATTGCCTCCCTATTTCCAATCAGTCCTAGTTCAGCCGCTCGTCTTGGATTTAGTGTATATTTGTATTTAATACCTCATGGGTAGTATGGCGCTGGGGAAGGGTGTTACTTTTAGGTATCAGCAGGACCAGGTTGAAGGGGTATCTCTCCCTTCTTCTTCCCTCCCATCTCATACACTTGTATTATAAACACTGATGGCAATAATTTTTAGCTTCATACAGTGGCAGCAGGCCAGCAGGTTGGGAGGTGAGGAAATGATCCACTCTCTGCAGTTTCTGCTGGTGACCTATGATAGATCTGCCTCTCTCTCTCTCTCTTTCTGTCTCTCTCTCTCTAGTTGTGGTTTGGTGGCAAAGAGCCAGTCATCTCTGCTGTGTATCTCCCCTCTGTAGTTCTGATCATCATTCAGTTCCTGTGGAGGGGAGAGTTGGGGACTTACCTACTAACCCCGGGTCTTTTCAAATCCCTCCATGGGGTGGGTATCCACCCCCACCCCCACCCCCATCTGCTACCTGTTATCAACTGTCCCAGTCTCGCTGTGTGATGAAACGTGCTTTTGTACACTGCATAACAAACCTACTTTGTGTGTGTATGTAAGTTTATGGCTGGTGGCTTATTATCTTCTTGGTCTTGAGACCACTTTCTACCACCATTCGGAGCTCTGAGCAGGTGAGGGGCCGACAGCCAGCATGGGCCAGGATCTTCAGAAGGGTCAGCCCCACTGGGTTGGTCCCATCTACCCTTGGAAGAGACAATGCTCTTCATCTGGCCTCTGTGTTTTTGTGGGGTTTTACTTGTTGTTACTGTTGTTAGTTGTTGTTTCCCTTTTAGAAGTAATTTGTGTGTATTTCTAACTGAATGTATCAACAAAAAAATTCAGTAAAAAATGCCTGTTGTTTGATGAACTTTCTGTAACTTGTCTGTTCTTTTTTGAGGCTCAGGGAGAAACTAGCATTTTTTTTTCCAAAACTACTTTTTGTCACTGTGACAGTTGTAAATAAAGTTTGAAAATGCTTTCCACTTTGGCCTGGTTTCCTTCTTTCCTTAACGAGAAGGAAGAAAATAAGTGCAGCAGGAACAAGGATGTGACATCCTCAGGAGGTAGAGTGGAAGTAGATCTTTGGGTCTTCAGGGAAACATGGTTTTGTTTGTAGTTGCAACTCCCAGAGATTGGGGGTGGAGCTGGGGAGGGGTGTGCCAACCAATCCACAAACAAGTGTTTATTAGGTACCTACTATGTGCCAGATACTGTGCTAGGGGCTGGGGTTACAAAACTGAAACTGAAAGAATCCTTACCCACAAAGAGCTTCTTACATTCTATAAAGTGAGTCAACTGTACACAAATAGCTCTGTGCCAAAGAAATAGCAGATAAATGCTTTTCTCAGTAGGGCATCAGCAGCTGGCATGGATAGGGGAGACAAGAAAAGACTTTCATGTACAAGGTGTTGTCTGAACAGCATTTTGAAGGAAATGAGGGATGTGAAGGTGTGATTGAGTGCTATCTACTCCTTTATTTTAAACACAACCCAAGTTAGTTTTCTATGGTCAAAGAAACGCACTTGGGACACATATACTAGAATATGGTCCCTACAGCTCAGGGACATTCTTATTTTTTTTTTTTAATTTGGTGATGGAAGGGAAGGAAAAATATAAACACCTTCAATAAAAATAGCTTAATTAAAGTAAATGACCTCAGATCTCCAATGGTGGCCTATGTGTCTCTTCACTTGGCCAGAAAGTTTTAAAGTTACAGAATGTTACTAGGACTATAGTCTGTACTGTAAGGCCTAGAAGGGACCTGATAGATAGTCTAACTCAGGTGGCTCAGTTTTTGTGTCAGGGAGCTCCCCTTTGGCAGTCAATCTGGTGAAACTTACGGACCCCTCAGAATATATTTAAGTGTATAAAATAAAAGGCACAGGATTACAAGGGAAACCAATTATATTGAAACAGTTATCAAAACATTAAAACACACAAGTTCATAGATCCTTGATCAAATTAAAAATTCATGATCTAACTGTAGGACCTTATTTTATGAGACCCAAAGGAGTTGAAGTGATTTAGCTAGTTACTGGCAAATTAGATTCCTGTTTCAGGGCTATTCCTACGACATCAAACTGCTCTATACTCTCTTACTCCATCACTGGCAGTCAAGGATATGTGCTCCGAATATAATGAACATTATTTGAAATGCAATTCATTTTCCTATCTAAGCGAAACATAATTAGAAATAGGAATCTGCTGCCCGGAAAGTCATGATCTGTTCCAAAGCCATTAGGGATGGTTCTCTATTTTGGACATTCTGGACCACTTCTGTCCATCAGCACTGGTGATGAGAATTTGCTTAACATGATGAAAAGAACTGTTAGAGATGTCAGTTTTTGATCACTAGATGTAGGGTCTCCTACTCTATCTAAACTCCTTGTGTTGGTCATCTCTCTAGGTTGTGAATTATGTGCCAAAAAAATTCAGTTCAAAGACTTACTAAGTGCCTACTCTGTATTAGGCAATGGGAATTTTAAAAAAAATAGTAATTCCTGCCCGTGAAGAGTCTAGAAGCTACTGAAGGGATATGGTGTATGCATAAGTGAATTTTGAGATGGGGCTAGTGTAGATAGATAGTTAGTGGGAACAGGAGAGGTCTTGTGTGAGAAGTAGTCCTGAGCTGTGCTTCAAAGGAATAAATCATAGGATGATAGGCTTAGAACTAGCAAGGAGCTCAATTATTTTATAGATAAGGAAACTGAGGTCCAAAGTGGACGTGACTGGCCCAAGATCATACAGATAATAAGAGATATAAAATGTGAACTCATGTCCACTGAATCCAAAGCCAATGAGCTTCTACTGGGCCATTCTGCTACACCATGACATCACTTTCTTCTAGTTCGTGTTGGCTACAATCTGTAACCAGTTGCTGTTCCTTCAATCATTTCTTGATAAGTGAATAAGTGAATTTCTTGATTTCTTGATTTCAAGTAAATAAGTGACTAGCAACTACTTTAGAGGACTTTGAAGCCATTTTTTAATATCTGAGGACTAGGTGCCCTGCCAAGTCACTTAACCCATCATGCTCCAGGTACCTCTAAGACTGAAGTTGCAGAACTCATAATAAAGGCAGTTACTCACTAAGATTACCCTGCATCAATGAAATCATATATCCAGCAAAACAAACAAGCTAAAAGTTATTTAATGGAGCATGACTTTCATCTTGGATGAGTAGAAAAAGTGCCAGACCTGAAGTCAGGAAGCCCTGAGCTCAAATCTGGCCTCAGACACTAGCTGTTTGATCCTAGAAGAGTCACTTAACCACTGTTTGCCTCAGTTTCTTGGGCTGTAAAATGGGAATCAAAACAGCAACTAGCTCTCAGAGTTGTTTTGAGGATTAAATGAGATATTTGTAAAGTGTTTAGCACAATATCTGGCACATAGTATGTACTATATAAATACTAGCTATCCTTCTCATCCAACGCCCAATTCTAGGTCTGTGTATCATTTCTCCCACAAAAAGTAGTGGTTATCATCCTTTATCCATTCATAAGTACTTAGGTGATTTCACTAGGGTGGGCAAGCCCTCTTACTTCTTTAGGTAATCCCTCCATGCCTAAGTTTTATGACATGTTGAAAAATAAATCATTACCTTGTGGCCAACGTGGTGATGAGCCTTTTGATTGGTTACCTAGGTAGGCTGGCCTTCAGATAATAGCCGGTCTCTTGGTGGTTGTTAGTAGAAGTTTCCCCCAGATATATAGAGTCACACATTTTCCTTATGGGTATAGAGTTCAGGACTCAAGAATCATATCCATGTTACCCCAAGGTACCAGAATAGAATGTGGAATCATCCCCACATCCTGGAGATTAGAAGTTCTCAGGTACATGACTCTGACCTGGATGTAACCATGGAACTTCACAAGATTCCCCATAGGCAAGTTCCTGTCCTTTTGTCTGGTTGTATACAGAGGCCCTGAAAGACAAGTGACTTAATAAGGGAAATCAGGTAGCAGGAATAGTGCTGGAGCTAGATATCCAAAACAAATGGTTGCTTTCCCAGAGACCTATTCTAGCTGCCAGACTGTGATATCTCCTTATCTTCTCATTTTGGAGGTAGCATAGGAAAGGCAGCTGGTGACACCCATAGAGTGTAGGGCCTAGAGTCAGGAAAGCTCATCTTCCTGAGTTTAAACGTAGCCTCAGGCATGTAACAGCTGTGTGAACCTGGGCAAATAGCTTAACCCAGTTTGCCTTAGTTTCCTCATATGTGAAATGATCTAGGGAAGGAAATATCAAACCACTCCACCATCTTTGCTAAGGAAATCCCAAATGGGGTCATGAAGTCAGACAGAGCTGAAATGACTGAATGACAATTATGGGACAGACACATAGGTGACAGAAGGATACCCTCCAAGATCTAATCCAACCGGCATTTGAACCTAGGCCTTCTGACTCTCAGTGCTGGGCTCTTCATTATTGAATGTACATCCCTTTAGTTCTATAAAGCACTGTTCTAAGGAAAGGAACTCTCCCTTTGTTAAATGAATAAATATTAAATTTTAATCAGACTTCTATTAATAACCATTTCCAAGCTTTTCTCTGGAAAGATAAGTGATAGCCATAATAGAGAAATAACAAAATTTTTAGATGTCTTCTGAATTGACAAAGAAAGATTAAATTAGGCACATTAAAGTTTCATAGAGTCATAGAATGTTAGACTTAGAAGGGCCCCTAGAGTTCCTCTAGTTTAGTCCCCTTTTTACCCAGATGAGGAGAGAAGTAGTACAACGTCATGCAGAGAGTCCATGCAAGAGTAGTGAATCAGATCTGAAGTTTCTAACTTTCCAACTATTTCTAAGCACCCTATGCTCCCTCCCATATGCCACAAGTTTTAGTGGTACCTGTATTATGTTTCCCATTCTTCAAAGACTGCTGTTTCTATCCCCCATCAATGAAATCACAGTTCCATTTTCATGTTTGAGTAATTCTTTCAAAACTAGCCATCCTTAAGACTTCACAGGACTGAAAGGAAAGCTTTCCTTCAGCCTCTTGGCAGAGAGGTGGTAGATCATGGGTAGAGAACATATAATACATTTTCAAGCATGGATGATGGGTTGATTTCTTTTTCTTAACTGTACTCATTGCTACAAAGGTGTGTTCTGTGGAGTGGGGAGGAGAGTCACTGGGAAGTATCAACAAGGTTTTAGAAAAAAATGGCTATTCATAAATGGTGTATACAATAACTTTATTCATGAAAATATTTGATTAACCAGAATACCTATTCCCTGATCATGCCAGATGGATGATTTTATGATAAGTGGATCCTTTGAAATGTAATTTGTCTACTCCTGTGATATTTGCGTTTTCATTCCCCTGGAAAGAAAAATGTTAAGTTTGCCCTTTTCTACAGACCTTGTTTGAACCTCACTTTCCAGAGCACCCTACTTAATTAACTTTCCCATTTTATCCTGGCCTGCAAGGACTCTCCAGTGGTAGGGTACCAGTTTGTCACCCTGTGGCAGCAGTATCTGGCAAGACCTAGGAACAGAATGTCCAGATGAGCATTTCCTGTATAAGTTGAAGCAGTACTCAGGGCAAGTAGTGCGTTGGTGGAACAGGAGAGGAGAGAATGGTGAGGAGGAGTTGCCACCCCTTTTCCCCACCCTGATTCCCAACCCAGCCCCCAGCTAGAAATCATCACAAATCTCAGTAATCAGTGCCAGTGGGCCTAAGCATGCCTCTGTCCCTTTTCTGCTTTCATTTGAACCACCTTGTGCATAGACACTTGTACATAGACCTGCTCTCCCACCTAAAAGCCTTCTCTGAAAACATTTTCACTGGAGATCACAGGATTATAGATTTAAAACTGAAAGAGGCTATCTAGCTAATGGTCTTCTTCTTACAAATAAGGAAATTGATGCCCAGAAGGGTTAATTACCTTGCCCAAGGTCACACAGCTAGCAAGTAGGAGAGATGAGACTTGAACCCTGGTTCTTTGACACCAGATTTAAAGCTTTTCCTAACTGTGGCATGTTGTTTGGGATACAGCGGGTAGGGGAGGGTACTTGACCTGAACTTGGGAGATCTGAGTTCAAATCCTACCTTCAACATTTATTATGTGATTTCAGGCGAATTATTGTGACTCAGTTTCCTCATCTATAAAATGAGAATGATGATACTTAACCAACCTGTGCCACACATGATTGCCATGAGGAAAGCTCTGTGAGTTTTATAGATCTGTGGGTTCTTATTATCTTCTGTGTGGATGGAGAGAGGAAAGGATGGGCTGGGCTCTGTGAAAATACTTATTACAGGCAAGCTCTGGCAAGTTAGGGATTGCTGTCTAGGACCTCTCTAAATTGTAAAAAGCCATAAGCCAGCTTTGCTTCAATGAAACCCAACTCAACTGAATTCAAATCAACAAACATTTATTAAGCTTCCATATTGCCTTTCCCCAAGAGATTTTAGCAATCCTATATGGGTAAGAGTGATGTCAAAGCATTGTTTTTTAAGTAGACATCTAGGGGAGTCAGCATGTTGCAATGGAAAGTACACTGAACTTTGAGTCAAAGAAAATGAGAGTTCCAACCTGGATTCTACTACTTACTACGGGTGTGACCTTGGGCAAGTCACTTTGACTGCAGGATGAAGGAGTTTGGCTAGCTGGCCTCCGAGGCACAAGCACAAGCAGAATCCCAAGATAGTAATTTCTGTCCCATGAACCTGTCTCTTCTTGACCCATGGCTAGAGGATTTGAGGGTTTGGGGGCTACCGGAGAGTCGTGAGCAGTGGCTTTATCCCTCTAGCAGCAAAGCATTGTCAGGATCGTAGGAGAGTAGTCATAACTCTTTAAGGTCCGTGAAGTACTTTATATCTACATTAAATAAGGGGATATTCACACCAATCCTGTGAGACAGTTGCTCTTATCATCTCGATTTTGCAGGTGAAGAAGCAGAGGTGATGTGGCTTGCCCCACAGGGGTAGGAAGTGTCTGAGAAGGGATCCAGACCTAATTTTCCTCAGTCCAAGTACAGACCTCTATTCACTATTCTCAAAGGGATCTCAGAAGCCAATTAGGCTTCCAGTCTTATTTTACAGAGGAGGACACTGAGGCACAATCTATGTAAAAGAGAATTTTCAAATGTCCTGATTTCCCAAATATTCATTTTGAGGAAGGGGGAAACAGATCCTGAGATTGCTCATTTAGTGGGGTCAGTCAACAGGAAATAGCAAGTTTAACCCTTAAAGTTACTGCCATTATTTTCCAGCCTAGGCAGGAGATGACTAGAGAAAGAGATTTAATAGATTAAAGAAGAGATTCTTTGTATAGGAAATTAAGTTGGAAAAGAAATGAGTAGAACCTTGAGGAGGCAAGAGGGTGAGAGACTATGCCAAGACTAAAAGCTAACTTAGGGAGCAGCTGTTTCCTTCTCCTAGTCTTTCATTCTTTGTCCCTCTGGAGGAAAGCTATTTATCTGGAGTTTTATCTTCTGAGCTTCTTAGTTAGGCTTTGGTGAGACATTAGACTAGCACAGCTCATAATAGAGAAGGCCTCAGAGCATGCATGAGAAAGAAGGAAGAAGCCACACAGGAAATTCGTGCTTTCTGCCTGCAAGCTGTCAACAGCAACCACGCTGGGCCTGGTAGGGTCAACAAAGGCACCATCAGATAAAAATAACTGGGCATCCGACTGCAGAGGGAGACCATGATGGGGGAGGAGGAATGTAGGCTGGGAAGGGAGATGCAGAGTTTTTATTCCTTCTTTGCCACCACCACAAGGCCTTTAAGGTACAAGACTATGGAGTGGAAGTAAAAATTATAAGCTCGGATGGTCATCATGGAAATTGTTCTCCTGATTTTGTCCTCTTGGCTCTGCATCAGCTCATACAAGTGTTGCCAACTCTCTCTGTAATTCCTCATATTTATACTTTCTCACTGAGTTACAATATTCAATGATATTCACGTAACACAATTTATTTTGTCATTCCCCAGCCCTGAAAGATATCCATGGGATCATGGATTTGGAGAGGGAAGGGACCTTAGAGGCTGCCTGATCCAACACTCATGTTTTATAAATGAGACCCAAAGAGGTTAAGTGTTTTGTCTGAGGCCACATGGAGAAGAAGTAGTAAAGTCAAGATTTGAACTCATGTTCTCTGTTTCCAAAACTAGAATTCTTTTCATGCTCTACACTGTAAAGGCAGGAAAAGGGATTGGAACATTTTTTTTTTTTTTTGCAGTAGCAAAGGCCTGAAAGGAAAATGAGTACTGTGTTATAATGAAAAGAACACAGACTCTGGAGTCTGACAACCTGAATTCAAACCCCAGATCTGCCATTTACTTACTCTGTGACTTTGGGCAAGTAATTTCGCCCATTTGGACCTCAGCTTCTACATCTATAAAAAAGGGGTTGGATTGGATGACTGAAGGCACTTCCAGTTTTAAATCTATGATCCCAGCATCTCATGGGTACCCTTTGAACAAGTTGTATTACTGAATATAATGGAATATTATGCCATATTAAAAATTATGCATGTGAGGAATTCAGAGAAAGTTTGAAAGATTAATGAACTGATGCAGAACTGAAAACAGAACCAGGAGAACAATATACATGATGATCACAGTAGTACAAAGAAGGGAAAAAACAAGTATTTACTAAGAACCTACTATATTCTAGGCGTGATGCTAAATGCTCTACAAATACTATCTCAACCGATCCTCTCAATGACTCTGGGAGGCAGTTGTTAGTATTATCATTTTACAATTGAGGAAACTGAGACTGGTAGTGGTTAGGTGACTTGGCCAGGGTCACATGGCTAAGTGTCTGCAATTGGATTTGAATTCAGATTTTCTTGACTCCAGGCCCAGCACTTTATCCATTTTGCCATCTAGCCACAGGAAAAAGAAAATAACAATAAAGGATTTCCTGACTTGGATACATGCAAGTGACCAAAAATGATTTCAGAACACTCGTGGCTAAATATTGACATTTGGTCCCTGCCTCCTGGCAAAGGGATGCCAGACTGTTGGATGAAGAATAAATCATACACTTTCAAAGCTTTGATTTGTCAGGTTCTCTGGGGGTGGATAGTCACTAGGAAGTGACAGTGGTATGATAATGGACATGCACGTTTGCAAAGCTCTGTATATGACATTTCATTTGACCTTCACAACAACCTTGTCATGTGGGTACTATAATCATCCCCATTATACAGATGAGAAAACTGACATCCCCAGGGTCACATAGTTAGCAAATGTCTGGAGTGAATCTTTCTGACTCCAGTTCCAGTGGTGTGCTAGTAAATGTTTAGCAACCAGCTTTCTGAGAAGAAACACACACATACTTTTAAGTTTAATCCACCTGATTAATATTTTCTCCATCACTTTCTAGAGTCTAGACAACCAAGAAAACAACAAATTCAGCCCTGATTTGTGGCGTTGGCATCTCCAGAGGCAGCTCAAGCTGATTTGAGCACACCCCCAGCTGCAAGACCTTAGGGAAGCCAGTGTGACCTTTCTGAACCTCCATTCCCCATTACTACGATGAGCCTGATACTACTTCCTTTGCTTACTTCATGGGGTTGTGAAGTTCAGATGTGAAAGTGCCCTGTAACCTCAAAACACTAGATAAATAGAAGCAATACTTCCATATGACATTATGCAAGGGTGTCAGGAGAGGAGGGGTGATGGTCACTCTTGGGGGCCAGCTCCAATCCTTAGCTTCTATAGTCTCTAGGGGTCAACAGTTTTGAGTGGGCATGTCTTCTCCTCTCCTTTCTTCTCATGGAAGCACTTGGTCCTGTCTGGGGGCCACCCCTGTATTCCCTCCCCCAGGATGCTTATGAGCCAAGGCCTGCCTGTCCTTGCCTTGGGATGAAGTCACCCCCCTGGAATTAGGGTGGGGCTGGACCTGCCAGCACTCTCTCTCTCTTCTAGCAACTCTCTGGGCTAACCTTCCAAGTTCCTTCATGCCCCCAGGTCTCCCCCTCTTGGGGCCTATGAAGCAGTTTCCCTTACTATAATCTGTTAATGGACCAGCTGACAGTGTGCAAAGTCTCCCAAGAGTGGGTGGATATTAGGGTGGTGTAAGGCAAGATTCAGTGTGAGCAGGATTAGAATTCTCTGAGGATTTAGCTTGCGAAAGACTATGAGCTGTGGAAGTCACAGTACTGTAGCATTTTAGAACCGGAGGGGAATTTAGAGATTATCTAGTACAACCTACCTCATTTGACATATGAGGAATGGGGATCAAGGAGGTAAGGGATCATTGTTCTTAAGCAGGAATTAGGTGCTACTAACAGCACTAGACACTGACAAAAACCACTTTTGGAGTAGCCAGACTTGCAGAAACAGGTTGTAAAATAGCAGTAATATCCCAATGGCCCATTCTTGACCCTCTCTAGAAACTGAATCATAGACCTTTAGAGCTGACACAGAACTTACTTAGTGGGCATCTGGTCATAGATGGTGACCTGAATCTCAAAGCCCCTCAGTATGGGACTCTCTCCCTCACAGGATAAGAGTCTAGAAGGGACCTCAGAGAAATCCTCATTTTATATATGCCCAAACCTCTTCAGGGTCCAATCCTCTCATTTTAATAGATGAGGAAACCAAGGCCTAAGACTAAGTGACTTAACCAAGGGTACACTTGGAGTAAACATCAGAGGGGTCTCTGACACTAAGTCCTCTGTACCACACTGTATTTACAACTCTAACACTGTCTTTCCCAAGGTCACACAACTTTCAAGTAAGTGGGGTAAGCTCGAACTAGAATCCATGTCTCCCTTCAATCAGTTGAGTCTTATTCAGGTGTGTTGTAGAGGGTTTTTTGTTGTTGTTGGTTTTTTTTGCCCAGGAATGGGATGGGTTAGTCAATCAGTCAATGAAAAAGCATTTATTAAGAACCTACTATGTGCCAGGTACTGTTCTAAGTGCTGGGAATACAAAGGAAGACAAAAGACAGTCCTTGTTCTCAATGGACTCACAATCTAGTGAAGGAGACAGCATCCAAATAGTTATGTACAAACAAGCTGTATGCAGGATATTTGGTGATAATCAACAGAGGGAAGGCACTGGAATTAAGAGGGATCAGGAAATGCCTCCTGTAGAAGATGAGATTTTAGCTGGCACTTGGAGGAAGCCAGGAAGCAGAGATAAGGAGAGAGATAGCGTTCCATGGCCAGTGAACATTCCGGATACTGGGAGATGTAGTGTCTTGTTGGAGCAAGGTCACTGGATCATAAAATAAGAGGGGTGTGAGGTGCAAGAAGACAGGAAATGTGGAGGGTGGGACTTGATTTTTAAGGGGTTTGAAGGCCAAACAGAGGATTTTATATTTGATCCTGGAGGTGATAAAAAGCTCCTGGAATTTACTGAGTGTGTATATAGGGTGGGGAAAGGGGGAGGGAGTGACATGAAAAGACCTTCATTTTTGAAAAATCTCTTTGGTGACTGAATGGTGGATGGATTGGAGTGGGGAGAGACTTGAGACAGTGCCACCAGGTGACTATTGCAGCAGTCCAGGTGTGAGCTGAGGAGGGCCTGCACCAGAGTGGTGGCAATGTCCAAGGAGAGAAAGGGCATGCTCTAGAGATGTGTATTCATCCTTCGTTGCTGAAGAAGATCATACTGTCAGAGAAATGATGACATGACTTGCACTTGATTTTGTTGGGGTTTTTTTGTGTGTGTGAGGGAGGGCTGTGCAGGTCACAAGCCTCACTTCTCCTCCAGAGTCATCTGAATCCAGAAAGATGAATATTTCACTCCATCGACCAGATATTCATCAGGATGACTGAAGATGACCCAGGATGAGGCAATTGGGGTTAAGTGACTTGCCCAAGGTCACACAGCTAGTGAGTGTCAAGTGTCTGAGGTGAGATTTGAACTCAGGTCATCCACAGCACCACCTAGCTGTCCCATTCTAGAATTACTGCAAAGGTGAAATTGACAGGCCGTCGCAATGACAAGGCAGCCTCTGACGTTCTGTGATTTTTTTTCCAGCTATGTTTTGCCATGGTTTCTTGACTTCTGAGAAGTGGGTTTATAGCAGCTTTTCTATCTGGAGCTAGCCATGTGACTTTGGGCAAGTTTATCTCTTGGCATGTCAGTCTCCTCACCTGTCCAATCAAAGGGTTAAATTTGATCATTTTCAAGGCTCACTGGTCCAGATTCACTAACCATTTGTGCTAACAAATGAATCAATCTGACTTTGTTGACCTGACTGTGGGATGGGAAGAAAGGGACATTGTGCTATGGCCATGGTATTGGCACATTTCTAGGGCCCATCCTCACAAAGGCATCATGGAAACAAATTCCTCAGGTGGCTAATTCCCTAATGTTCCATACAGTGAAAAGAGCTCTGGATTTGGCATCAGAGGATCTGAGTTCAAATACCAGCTCTGTGACTTAACTCGTGTGACTTTAGTTAAGCCATTTAAATTCTCTGGGCCTCAGTTCTTTCATCTTTAAAATGAGGGAGCTGGATCAAATAACCTCTAAGATCCTTTCCAGCTCCAAAATCTATGATCTGCTAGGAAAATATTTGTTCTTTTTTTTTTGTTGTTGTTGCTTCCTAGAGCAGAGAAGTAGCCCTGACTTAGAGAAGATGAAGGAAGAGAGAAGGCACAGGAGGGACTCAAGTTTCCCCCACTGTATTCCACATCTCATCTTTAGACTTACTTGACAGATGACCACAGGAGAACATTTCTAAGGGCCCAAGTCCTCCTGCCTCAAGTCCTAACTGACTGTCTATAAAGAAGCCTAGGGACTGGAAGAAAGCACAGTTTTGCAATGTGGATGGGTTTAGGGATGGTCTCTGATCCCAAGTTGATAATTGCTGCTTATAAACTCAAAAGTCATCAGAAAAAATGACTAAAATTATGTTTCACACATCAACAACAAAAAAGGGAAAACTAAAAGCAAGCTTGGAATGTCTGAGTCATCCTCCAGAGCTCTTTAAATTACATGTTCTTTAGGGAGCCTTTCCTTAGGCCTGCCTCCTGTTGCCTGGGAGAGTATGGGGCCATTAGAGAGCCCACATGTGCCAGATGCCTTTTGGTTGGGCTTAAGGACTCAGTGGGCAGACCAAGATTGTTTGTTTTGGGCTTAAAGTCAACCACAAACAAATATTAAAGGAACCAATGGAGCTTGGAGTGTCACGCTTTTGCTCAAGGCTTCTCAACTCTGACTCTGGTTTGCAGTTTGAATAGGGCTATTAAGATTATCAATAGCTTTTGTTTTTGTATCAGCAAGAAACTAAAACCTAGAATGACTTTAATATCTACTGGCACAAATTAGCTGGGTGACCTTAGGCAAGTCTTTTCATCTTTCAAGGTTCTCAGAAACTTTCTGTGACCATAAATCTCAGAGAAGTTACTAATCAGCTTTAGCAGAGGAAATTTTCTCACCTGTGAATTCTCTATATCAATGAAATCACAGACCCAATCCCTTGTTATTCAGTCATTTTCAGCTATGTCTGACTCAGTATTGAAGTGGTTTGCCATTTCTTTCTCCAATTGATTTTACAGATGAGGAAACTGAGGCAAATAGGGTTATGTGACTTGCCCAGGATCATGCAGCTAGATAGTGTCTGAGGCCAGATTTGAACTCAGGAAAATGAGTCTTCATAACTGCAGACCTAGCAATCTATCCACTGTGCCATATGGCCATCAGTCTAATCTCTACTATTCTCATTTCTCTAAAAATTCTTCCCTTCCGCTGCCCCACCCCACTCTTTGATCTGATACTTGTAACAAATACTGAGAGAAAATGAAATCAGAATGGGTTAGCAAAATCAAACATCCCATTCCACTATAACTAACAGGTACACAATATGCAATATAACAGCATTACATATCTTGCAGTCACTCACTTCTGCAGAGAGAGGATCCAGATAAATTTTCTCAACTGTCTCTAGGACCAAACTCCATCATTAAAATCATAAAGTATTTTCTTCCTTCCTTCCTTCCTCTTCCTTTCTTTTCTTTTTTCCTTCTTTCCGTTTACACTGTTGTCATCACTGAGCATGTTGTTTTCCTGGTTCTGATGACTTCATTCTGTATCAGTTTGTATGTTCTCCCATGCTTCTCTGAATTCTTCATATTCATCATTTCATTTTTTATTTTTAATTAATTAATTTATTTTTAATTTTCAACATTCACTTCCATAAGTTTTGAGTTTTCAGTTTTTTCCCTGTCCTTCCCTTTCTCCTTTCTCAAGATGGTGTGCAATCTGATATAGGCTCTACATATATATATCTTTATACATACAATATTTTGGAGATATATGCCTTGTGCACACATACTCAATATATGCTTTAAATGCACATACATGTGCACACATGGAATACATATGAAATATATGCTTTGAATATATATATATAGATACACAAACATATTCAATATATATGGGATATATGCCTTAGAAAAAATATATACATATATTCACTATATATGGGACATATGCCTTAAATACACACACAAACACACACACACACACACACACACACACATACACACATATACATATACATTCAAATTATTTGGGATATATGCCTTGAATACACATACGTATGATATATGTCATGGATATATATACATAATCTAGAGAGATAAGGAATATATGCCTTATCTATAGATACCCACATATTCAATATATATGGGATATATACCTTGGATTTATGTACATGTATGTTCAATATATAGGGGCTATATGCCTTGAAAAATATACACACATATACACAGACATATATTCAATAGATATGGTATATATGCCTTGAATATATGCATTTATTATATACATGTATGTACATGTACATGCTTGCGTACATATTCTAGGGCATGACCATTTTAGTAACTTTTTAGAAGCACAGTTCCATATTACTTTCTAGAATAACTGAACCAGTCCAAGGCTCCACCAATTACTGTGTCAGTTTTTCCACTGCCTGATGGCCATTTGCATATACAAATACAGGGCAGTATGGATAAAAACAGAGGCAGATCCACAATCCATTCCCTTCTGAGGGAAGAGGGAAGTTGTTTCTGTTTTTTATACACTGAGTTTTTTTAAATCAAGGCCAACAACAAAAAAAGGACCTAGTATCAATCTCTAGCAAAGCTCCTCTTTTCAGGCTTTTTCCTGGAATAGAGGTGGTCCTAGGTTGTTGAAGGCTATGCCAGTTGAACATAAATGCCAATAATCTTATAAAATCAGAAAGACTTTGAGTGAAAATTCAAAGACAACTTTTTATTTGTCTTCTGAGGACTAGCCGAGCTATGTTTAAAAAGCTCATCCCCAGAGGGTTGGCCACTAGGCAATGAAATTTTTTCATCCACAGTTCCTCAAGAAGATCATATTCATGGTAAGGTTGCCATAACCATTGGCAGAAAGACAACTTACACCAGCAAGCAATTATCCTTATTTCAGTTTGAGTTTAGAGTTGGAGAGATGGAAGCTCTTGGAGCTGGTCCAACATTCTCATTTTACATATTAGAAAATAGAAGAGCAAGGACATTAAGTTGGTCAAGGTCACACAAAGAGAAATTGTATGAAATGGAATTTGAATCTAGGTCTTCTGATCCTGGAGACAGCATTCTTTCCACTACACCGTGCTTGTTCAAACACAGCTACCAGATCCTCTGACTGGCTCTTATTAACTCCAGGCCTAGGATCACACTTTACTGAGGAATAAGATTGTTCCACCGACTGGTCAATCAGATTTGGGTTATATCGGCCTATAGAACCCACCAATGTGAGCCAGAGGAAGTGAAACTCAAGGAGGAGTAGAAGGTAAGGGGGGCTCAGAGAGGATAGCCCCTCACTTCTGCTTCTCAAGGAAAAGGACTTCTTTATGCCTTCAAGCCAAGCTCAGAAGAAGAGCTATAAATAATCTGATTGCCCAGAGGATATGCTATTAGAGGGAAAAGCATGACATGCTTCCAGTATGGAAGCACACGTGCTGGGAAGGCTTGTGCTCAAGAATCTTGGATAGCTTCCATTCATTCATTTGACTTTGGTAATCAAGTCTGTGGGCTGTAGTGCTCTGTGAGTAAGAGGTCTTGTGAGTTAAAACAATTGTAGGACAGAGGTTGCCGAACTTGCTTACACAGCACATCTTTTGCAGGGAACATCATGATCCTTAACAACAGTGGCTCAGTTGCTTTCAACTTATTCAGGGAAGTAGAGAGGTATGGGCAAGAAAAGACCAGTAGATTTAGGAGCATTTGAAGTATGACTCTCCTTGGACAACAAATCCCAGATTCTTAGAATTGGCAGATAATACAGAGGTCCAACTAACGCTTTAATAAAAAAGTCTCTATAACATTACTGATAAATGACCATTCAGTTATTCCTTGAGGACTTATAGCAAGCAGAAACCCATTAGCATCCCTTTTCAGTGCCAAAGGAACTGGGCAAAGTCCCATGATTCCACACCATGGGATGCAGCATCTCAAGGATGAATCTTTCAAGGGATACAACTTTTGGGAGGGCTTTCTAAAAAGAGAGACATTCTGAAACAAAAGCATCAAAAACAAAAATACTTTTGGAATAAGCAGACGACACTTCACCAAGCAATAGTGAAGGCTGATAAAGGCATATGCTGTTGGATCTAACTAATGTAACTGAAAGTGATTTGCCTCAGGATGAAACCTATGAAAAAGCTAAGATCTAAGATCCAAGAATGGAAACGAAAGGTCCTCCATGGGCAATCTCATTATGAACCCACCCAATTGTATGTCAACAAAGAAATCCCCACAAATCATGCAAAATTTGTTTGTTATGGCAGCTTAGAATCAGGTCACAGTTAAGAGAAATTACAAGAGAGTTAACCTCAAGGAGATTGAGTTTAGTAATCAACATAGATTACTCAGGGAAATGGTAAAAAATATATTATGTATGGCCGTGGGCTGAAAAAATTTAGCACCTCTTAAAACCTGAAAAGATATGGCTTGGTAGATAGAAATATAGCTTGCTATGGTAACTTGCTATTTGTCATGGCCTTTCGATGACAAATCCTTACTGTCCTCAAAGACAAGAAGCAGGACAAGTATTCTGAAGTTCACATCCCTCTCAAGAATCTCCAGCAGTTTCCTGCCTTCAGTGTCTGCTCCCCTGATCCTGCTTTGGTTCTCATCAGCCCTGAGGACCATGGTTCCTTCTCACAGTCTCCTCTTAGCAGAAGCTCAGGGTCCCATGCAGACTCTATGTTGGCTTCTTTGTCACCCACTGATGGTTATGGCAACCCTTCCTTCTGCCTTGGGAGCCTGGAAGAAGAGTCTCCCTTTCCTTCCTTCACCCAGATGCTGAGGGTTGGAAAAGCAAAGGCAGACATGTGGCCCAAAACTGCCTCCAAAAAAGATGAGAGCACTCTACCTCCTCTCGCTCCTGTGGACAGTGATGGGGAAAGTGACAACTCAGACAGTGTACCTGCGCCCAGTTCCCAGAATTCCTTCAGCAAAGCAATTGAAGCATCCTTCCTAAAACTGGACACCCAGCCTCCTCAGACCTCCTCTCTGAAGAGAAGGGAGAAAATAAAAGGAAGAAGCAGAAGAAGCTATTGTTCAGCACCTTGGTGGTCCACACCAAGTGATGCTCCGCCCCCATGTCCTCTTCATCTACTCTTTGCTTTGTTTTGCTGCTATAGTTTTTAAGGACTTGAGTTTGCACAGATTAGCTCTGTTGGGGGTGGGGGATTTCCACAGATCAAGGGGAAAACCAAAGGAACTAATTTAAATACAGTGTATTTTCCAGCTTCCAATATTTACACCAGAATAAAGTATTGACATTCACAAAAAAAAAAAAATACAAAACTCAAAATAGCTTTGAGAACCCAACCAATAAATGGTACTAGAACTGGATCATTTTCATGGACAAAGTTTCCTAAAACTACCTGGACAGAATATTGATCTATGAATATATAAGAACAATATTTTTAGTACATGTTACCAGTTCAGATATTCATCATCTCCAAGTTCCGTAGAACGAAAAACCTTTAAAATATTGAAATCTAGCAGAGTAGATCAAAATCATTTGGAAATAGATTGAGATGCATATTGTCCCTGTGATCTTGTCTGCTTTTGGAGCTATGCTGAGGATGCTTCCTATTCTTGTCTAGGCCTGACTCAGGCCAGTCCCTTGGTAGTTTAGGTTTGATGCCGGAATAAAGTGAAACATTCTTAAGTCATTAAACAGCCAAAGGTGATTTACTTAGCCATAGCAGGGGAAGATTGGTCCACAAGGATAAACTTTGGTGACATCTTGAAGTGATTCAGCAGAGTAAAGCAACCTGTCTCACATTACCCATCTTTGCCCACCAGCCAAACCTCTAAGACATGCTTCCTCTCACCCTAAGTAGCTGCTTTGCACTCCCATAATGAGGAAGTGAAGTCAACAGTCTGAGTCCTTATCAAGTCTCAAGGAATGTCTTAGTACGCTTTAAGGAAAAGCAAGCCTCATCTGCCTGGAAGGAAGTGTTAAGACATTACTTTTGCCAAAAGCCCAGTACTATTATACTACTAGAGAAAGCAATTATTTCTTCCACCTTTGTAATATTTCATAGACTATTAAATATAAGTAAAAATAGCAAGATAGTAACTTCTGAACTTTGTCAAAAAAAATGAGAAGTATCAGATGATAATATAATAATCCTTTACATTTATAAAATACTTGACAAAGGACTTCCACATTTGTGGTCTCCTTTCATCCTCACAACAACCCATTAAGGTAAGGTAAGGTAAGGTAAGGTGGTATTATCGCTTCCTTTTTATAGCTGAGGAAACTGAAACTGAGAAATATAGTGACTTGTTCGCAGAACTAGAAAGCACAAAGCTTAGACCAAACCCTTGTGCTATTTCCGCTCTACTTTGTTGTTGTTTATCTCTAAAGCATGTGAATGTGATAAACATAAATATTTGCCCAGGGGCCAGATATCCACATAGGCTATATAGTTGATTATCCATGTAGTTTGATTTGAGAAGCTAGAGTAACATGGATGTCCCATTCCTTCTCCACCCCCAATGCCCTAATCTGGGTTCCTGTAGCTTCTATCTTACCTTACTTGCTTCTATTATGATTGTTTTTGAGTTATTTTAGTCATACCAGACTCTCCATGACCCCATTTAGGGTTTTTCTTGGCAATGATACTGGAGTGATTTGCCATTTCCTTCTATGGTTCATTTTACAGATGAGGAAACTGAGGCAAACAGGGCTAAGGTTTTGCCAAGGGTCACACATCTAGTAAATGTCTGAGGATAGACCTGAACTCAAGAAGTTGTCTCTTCCTGACTCCAGGCCCAGCACTCTATTGCTGCCCTTTTCTACTGCTACTTGGGGAAAAGGAAGGGCAATATGATTTCCAAAGACATGTCCCTGGATTTATAGACTTTCCTGGCTTCCTCTTCTTCAATAGTATCTTTTTCCCACTTTGTCTTTTCCTATGATTCCATCACACAACCAGAGGTCATACACAACTAAATTATAACCACAATGTGAAGGAATCTCAGGGTATGGACTATGTAGTCTTAAAAATATTTAAATGATATTCTTTTTAAAACCACTATTGCTCTTTTATGATTCTGCCCCCTTTCCCTCCAGCCCCCAAAATAGTCTAATCTTACAACAAAGAAGGACAACTAAGCAAAACAAATCAATACATGGGTCATATTGGAAAATGGATGCCTTGTTCTATGGAGCTAGTACACTGCTTTTTCTGGAGAGAGAAAAGAAGCATTCCCCACAAATCATTTGAGGTCATAATTTTTCATTGCATTGATCAGAGTCCTGAAGACTTTCAGGGTTATTTTACTTTATACGATTATGGTGATTGTGTAAATTGTTCCTTTGGTTCGCTTCCTTTAATTGGCACCAATTATTTTCAGAATCTTTTGAAGATTCTTTACATTTTTTCGTGTACACTAATATTCTATTCTATTATAGAATTGTATAGTGCTTTAAGCCTGAATTTCCCAGTTAGTGTGCACCTACTTCCCTTGCAGTTCTTTGCTACTATGAAAAGTACTACAATAAATATTTTTGTACGTGAGACCTTTCCATCTGTCTTTTATCTCCTTGGGGAAGTAGGCTCAAAAGCTCAGATCTAGACTTGATGTCAGGAAAACCTTCTAAACCATTAGAGTTGTCCAAAAGTAGATTGGAGTGCTTCAAGAACTGATGAGGTTTCTCTTTTTTGAGACCTTTCGTCCTTGTTTTTGTTCAGTCATTTCAGTTGGGTCCAACTCTTTATGACCTTATTTGGGGTTTTCGTAGTAAAGATACTGAGGTGGTTTGCCATTTCCCTTTCCAGCAGATTTTATAAATGAGGAAACTGAGGCAAGCAGGATTAAGAAATCCTTAAGGACAACCCATTGGTAAAGTCTGGCTGATCACTTTATAGTCAGGATTCTTTTCCTGGGTGGATTGCACCAGACCACTACTGAGGTTCCTTCCAGCTCTCAAATTCTGTAATTGTGGGCAATGCTTGTGGAGGTCTTCAGTATTTCAAGGACCCATGATTTCCTGGTGTGGACATCTCTTTAGCTGATATGCATTTCAATTCTTCTCTGCCTTAGCAGATGACCACCATAAGATTCTAGGGTTTAGAGATGGAAAGGACATCAGAATTAATCTAGTTCAGCTCCCTTATATAAGGAAGCTGAGGTCCAAAGAGTGACTTGTCCAAATTCATATAGAAATGACCGTTATCCACATCTGACAAGGAGGTGTAAAATGTAAGTGTAAAATGACACAAACATTTTCAGACAAAGTCAGAGTGGGAATTTGTTTTGCTTCAGTATGTATATTTTTTAAAAAGGAGAGTTTTCCTTTTTTTCAGTTTAAGAGAGGAATGGAATAGTAAGAGGGGTAGTAATTGGGTTACTAAGAAAAGAAAAAGGAAAGAAAACAGAGTCATTGAAACATTTTTTT
>CM053769.1:261527202-261589861 GCA_028658325.1 Potorous gilbertii | reverse complement strand
ATTTTTAAATTGTCTCTCCTGGATCTATTTTCCAGGCCAGTTGTTTTTCCAATGAGATATTTCACATTCTCTTCCATTTTTTCATTCTTTTGGTTTTGTTTTGTAATTTCTTGGTTTCTCAGAAAGTCATTAGCCTCCATCTACTCCATTCTAAATTTGGCAGATGGTTGGAAAGAGATTACAAGGGATCTCTTTGTTAACACTGGATGTAGGACCAGAAACTGTTTGGCAAATCCATTGGCTATGCCCACTTCTGAGTCACAGTTCAAGGGTGGAAAGGAGTATGTTTGGTAAAAGAGGGAGTGGGAGTTCTTAGGAGAAGTATCACTTTGAATCACAAGAGATCAAGGACCCTGAGGAATAGTATCACTTTGGCCCTGAGTGGAGGGGGCCCTAAGAAGCAGTATCAATTGGAATCCAAAGGAATGCCTTCCTGGGTAAGAAGTAGAGTGCAGACCAGGAGAGCAGTGATCACACTTCACAGATCACAGCACCTTGGAAGCACAAACAGCTTCTAAGCCCTAAAACTAGCTCTGAAAACAGTGTGACAAAGTCTAAAGCTTGAGACAGTGCCTTTTTTCCCTTTCTCTCAATTAGGAACAGAGCCTAGCTTTGACATCAAGTTCAAAGTCAAGAAATAGGGTGGAAAGAAGCTGATAACAACAATAAAATGAAAGATCAAGACACAAACTCACAAAACAATAAAGTCAAAATAGTTATAAGCAAAGTCTTAAAGGAGAATATAAAGTGGACACAAGCCCAATCAGAATTCCTCGAAGAGGTAAAAAAATCATTTTCAAAATCAATGTGTGGTTGAAGAAAAATTAGGTAAAGAAATGAGATCAAAGGAAGAAAAGTATGCAAAGACAGCTTAGAGATTGCAGCACAAAAACATATTGAAGAAAACAAATATCTTAAAAAACAGAATTGACCAAATGGAAAAAGAGATATAAAAGTCCACTAAAGAAACCATTCAAATGTCATGGAGCCACAGTCAAGATCACATAAGAATTAGCAGCTATCTCATTAAAAAAGCAGAGAGCTTGGAACATGATATTCCAGAAAGCAAAAGAACTGGCATTATAACCAAGAATAACCTACCCAGTGTAAGTATAGGCCTACAAGGGAAAAAAATGAGTATTTAATGAAATGGAGGACTTTCAAACATTTCTGACGAAAATCCAAGAGTAGAACAGAAAAACTGACTTTCAAATACAAAACTCAAGAGAAGTAGAAAAAGGTAAGCATGAAAGAGAAATCATAAGGAACTCAATAAGGGACTAATAAAAGAAGGATTAAACAGAAAAAAATAGGATGGAGGGAAATGCACAGTTAGCAATCATAACTGTGAATGAGAATGAGATGAACTCACCCATAAAATGGAAGTGGATGGCAGAATGGATTAGAAAAGCAAATGCAAAAATAGACCTAATTAAAAGGGATGAACCTTAAAATAAATAAGAAAGAAGTTAAGGAGATGAGTAGAATTATAGAAAAGTTAGAAATGATAGATATCGGAGAAAACTAAATGATAATAAAAAGGAGTGTAACTTTTTTCTTAGCTCTACATAAATAAAACGAGGATCTGGTTTTTATTTTTTTAAAAGGCAAACAATTGGTTACTTTGACAAAAAAAGAAGAAAAATATAAATTTATTAGTATTATTAGAAAAATATACCACCAATGAAGATGCAATTAAAGGAATTTTAAGAGTTATTTTGTCCAAATATGTGTCAATAAAACTGACAATCTAAATAAATGGATGAATATGAAAATTAACTGCACAGATAAACAGAAGAGGAAATAAAATACTTAATTCTATATTTAAAGAAAGAAATTGAATTGTGTTCATCCTTTGTTGTTGAAGAAGACCATGCCATCAGAGAAATGATGACATGACTTGTACTTGACTTTGTTTTGAGTCAAGGAGGGCTGTGTAGGTCACCAGCCTCACTTCTCTGGAGCCATCTGAATCCAGTGGCCAGATATTCATCAGGATGACTGGAGATGACCCAGGATGCACTGGGAGACCCTGGGCCCTTTAGGCCAAGATCTTTGCAGGCACTCACTTAGGGTGAGGCAACACCCATTCATTGAATAGGACTGCTTAAGAGGTAACCAGGGCATGGCTCCTATAATGAGGCGAAGAAAAAGAAAGACATCAGGCTGGGAGAGAAATAGCAACAGTAACTACTGATAACCACTCTACAGCTAGGAGGGTCCAGAAGAGCCCTTAGGCAGGGCACCATTGGTGTCCCAGTTTCAGAGTGCAGTAGGTTTAAGGTTTTGGGAGAGCAGAGCAGAGGAGGGGACTCATAATCTGACAAAAAAAATGCAAGAAAAACTGAAAATCAGTTTATTAGTAACTAGGCATAGACAACATCTCATATCATATGCCAAAATGAGATCAAAATGGATTAATAATTAGGTCATAAAGGGTGATATAATTAAATTTGCATAGCATAGGAAAATATACCTGTCAAATCTATGGATAAGGAAGGAGTTTGTGCCCAAACAGAGATGAAATCATTGGAAGCAAAATGAATACTTTGGTTACATGAAATTAAGAAGCTTTAGCACAAACAAAAACAATGCAGACAAAAATTAGAAGGAAAGCAGGAAATTGGGAACATTTTTTACAGCAAGTTTCTCCAAAATAAGCCTCATTTCTCAAATATATTGGGAACTCAGCCAAATTTTTAAAATAGGAGTAATCCCTTGGTTAATAAATAGTCAAAGGATATGAATGGGCAGTTTTCAGAAGAATAAAATAGAAGCTATCAATAGTCACATGAAAAAATGTTTTAAATCACTAGTGATTGGAGAAATGCAAATTAAAACAACTGTGATATACTACCTCATACCTGTCAGATTGGCTAGCGTAACAGAGAAGGAAAATGCCGATGGAGGGGATGTGGAAAAATTGAGACACTAATACACTGTTGTTGCCACCATTCTGGAGAGCAATTTAGAACTATACCCAAAGAGTTATAAAACTGTGTGTACTCTTTGACCCAACAATACCACTACTAGGTCTATGTCCCAAAGAGATCAAAGAAAAGGGCAGAGGACTAACTTGTACCAAAAATATTTATAGCACCTCTTTTTGTGGTGGCAAAGAACTGGAAATTGAGGGGATGCCCACTAATTGGGTGATGCCTGAACAAATTGTAGTGTATGACTGTCATGGAGTACTATTGTGCTATAAGAAATGACAAGCTGGATGGTTTCAGGAAAACCTGGGAAGACTTTCATGAACTTCCATGCAAAATGAAGTGAGCAGGACCAGGAGAACATTGCACACAGCAATAACAATATCATAAGTGATCAACTGTGAAAGACTTAGCTACTCTGATCAAGGCAATTCTCTGATCCAAGACAATTCCAAAGGACCCATAATGAAAAATGCTTTCTACCTCTAGAGAGAGAATTAATAAACTCTGAAAACAGATTGAAGTATCCTTTTTAAAATTTTATTTTTCTTGTTTTGTTATTTGGTCTGTGTTTTCTTTTACAATATGGCTAATATAGAAATATATTTTGCATGACTTTATATATATATAAAATCAACATCAAATTGCTTACCCTCTCAAGGAGGTGTGAGGGATAGGGAGGAGGGAGAGAATTTGAAACTCAAAATTTTTAAAAATCTATGTTTTTTACATGTAATTACAAGTTTTTACATGTAATTGAGAAATATTTAACAAAGTAAAAACATGTTAAGGAAAATACATATAATGCATCACCAAATTTTGTCATGTGCATTTTTATAACATCTCTTGTCTATGTCCTCTTCTTTTCAGTTACATAGCCACCACTTTAGTTCAGGCCCTCATTGCTTCTATCCTGGGCTAATGCTATTGCATTCTAATTGTTTTCCCTGCCTCAAATCTCTCCCCACTCAATTCAGTTGCCAGAGTAATTTACCTCAAGTATAGATCTAATATGTCACCTTCCTACTCAATGAGTTCCAGGGGCTTGCCTCTAGAATCAAAAACAAACTTCATTTGGTATTTAAAGCTCTTTGCAATCTAGCTCCTTTCTACCTTTCTAAATGTCTTACCTTTTATTCTTCTTTAGGCATTCTAGGATTCAGACACAATGGCTCACTTCCTATTTGCTCTTCCTTGTACAAGATGCTCTCTTTGTGCTTTTGCCCTGACTATCCTCCATGCCTAGAATGCTCTCTCTCTTTACCTCTACTTCTTAGCTTCCCTAGCTTCCTTCAAAAATGGATTCAGTCTTACCTTTTTGTAAGAGGCCTTTCTTCATCCCTCAGTTACTGGTGATGGCTTCCCCTTTGAAATGATCTTCTACTAACTTTGCAAGATACACATACACACACCTACCTACATGCACGCACACACACACATACACATGTGAATATCTATGTAAAACATTGTACATGTATGCTATGCATTGTGTATATATGCATATACAATGTACCCAGTTTCTTACACCTTACCTTCCTCAATTAAAATGTGAGCTCCTTAAGGATAGAGATGGCTTTTACCTTTCTTTGTATCTCTAGCACTTTACATTGTGATCAATCATAAAGAGCGTGCGTGACTATATCAAAAATAAGTCATGTAAGACTAACTTAATTTCTTCTTTTTCTCTTTCTTCTTCTTCCTCTCTTCTGCTTCTTCTTCAACATAGGATCTAATAAGATGAATCTAATAGGATCTAATAGAATCTAATAAGATGAAATTTTGTGGGGAGAAAGAATGTCACACTTGGATCCAAAAAATTGACTTCATAAAGATAGGATGGGGAGGTATGATTATGTAGCATTTTGTCTGACTCAGATATGGGGATCTTAGTGGACTACTGCTCAATATGAGTCCACGGTGAGACATGGCAGTCAAAAAAAATGCTTGTTCATTCTTTAGCTGCATCAAGAGACTCACAGTTTCTAAAAACAGGGAGGTGGTAACCCTATCATATATTCTGTCCTATCTTATCTAGAGTACACAAGTTCAGTTCTGGAAACCATGATTCAAGAGGGACAGTGATCATCTGGTGACTGACCAAAGGATGACCACCAGAATAGTAAAGGGTCTTCAGTCTATGACATATGGTGTTAGGGTGAAGTAATTGGGGATATTTAACCTGAAGAGGAGACTTGGTGGTTCTCCTTTGGTAGAAAGGATGAGATAGATGTATTCAAGTATTTGAGGGGCTGTCCTGTGGAAAGGGCATTATTAGATTTGAACCAGAACCAAGGGGAAGAAGTAGAAAATAGGCAAATTTAGGTTCAATGTCAGGAAAAGCTTAATAAAATCAAAGCTGTCCACAAGTGAAGTGGGGCTGCCTGAAGAGGTGGTAGGATTCCCTTCCTTGGAAGTCTTCAAGAAGTTGATTGAATATTTGTCAGGTATAGGTTGTGAGGTTTCGGTTTTGGGGTACATGCCTGAATTACCTGGCTGCTGGAGGCCCTTCAAATTCTTGGAAGTTGTGATTTTGTAAGATTCTTTGGGATCTTCATTCTGTCATCCAGCAGGTTAGCAGTCTTTCCAAGTTTTCTATCATCTGCCAACTTGAAAAGCATCCTCTTGTGCTTTCACAATGAACCTGAACTCAGTAATCCAGGGGGTGGGGAGGGAGGGAGATTCCACTAATGTTCCCTCTTTGCCCACTAAACATAACTCTAAATTCTGATCCTATCTCTTCCATAGCCAACAAACATGTGCAGCATATGCATGCACACACATATTCACATTCCTCATTCAAATTCAGAAGAATCAAAACTGAGTATAAGTATTCCCTTTCCATTAAGATAGGTCCTTAGAATCCATTTCTTGGTTTACTCAATCAACATCATCACAAAACTCTTTGAGTCTGCACTTAATGCTATAACATGGGAACTTGTTGCTTTTTGGGTCACAAGGAAGAGGTTCTTGTGCCCTAGACTGAGCCTCTTGGATTTTCCTCCCAGGCAAGAGCTAATGACCTCCTGGCCTGGCAAATTCCCCTGATGGCAGTCCATTTGGCGAGATACCCAAAATGGGAAAGGTCACTGCTATTCCCTACTTCTGCTGGGAAAGGTATTAGAAGGGCAGGTCTCCCTTTCCCCTAGACCTTCCTCTCTGGTCACTGGGAACATGTCCAGCTTTCCTCTGGGGAGATTTGAGTCTGTTCTCAGATCACACAGATCAGAGCTGCTGGCTTCTGATATTCAGGTCTCAGCTGGTGCTCGTGTCTGACTCATTTGTGGATCTTTGAGACAGATGATGAAGAAGAAGGCCAGAGGCAAGGTAGAATGGGAAGAAAGTGGGGAGATGAGGAGATGAGGTGGGAACAGAAATGAGGAAGAGTTAATTGTGGGCTTAGCTCTTTTTCTTACCAAGGAGGAGGGAGAGAGAGAGAGAGAGAGAGAGAGAGAGAGAGGTTTTTGGTAATTTTCCATGCCATATTTGGCCTGACACTGAATGTAGCCCAGATCCCCTAGCTCTTTTATTCCTGAGTCACTCACACAGGGAAACAGAAGCTAAGTCTTCCAGCTGCACCTGTATAATAAATGGATTTTGAAAATCAGTCATTTGGGCTGCATAGTTTTCTTTTGTTTGTTTTGGTTCATGTCTACTGACCAAGTGTAGAGATGCAAAAGAAGGATGCGGCAAGTCAAAGGGAAATCATTTAGGGAAATGCAGTCGGGGCACTCCACCCCACCGCACTGTGCCCCACCCCTGTGCTCAGGCCATTTCTCCCTGGACCAACATATTTGAATTAAGATACAATTGAGAGGCTTCACTAGTTCTTAAAGATGACAGCTGCCCAGAGGGTGGGTGGGAAACAATTTTCCAGGCTGAAGGGAAGAAATAGTCTACAGAGGAAAAAGCAAACAACCAAACAAATAAAAAACCAAAATAAAGCACCAGATCTAGATTCACAGAATCTGGGTTTGAATTCCAGCTTTGCCATTTACGGCCTATATTACTTGAGCAAGTCCTCTAACATCACCTCAGTCTCCCCATCTTTAAAATGAAGAGGGTTGAACTATATAATGTGAAAGGTCCCTTTCAACGCTAAGTCTATGATCCTAGAAGGTAGTCTTATACCTTATCTATGGACCTACAAGACAACCCATAATCACAGAAGCAAATTATAGAATTGAGTCTCACATCAGAGAATTAGTATGCCACAGTAGGAGGAGCATGGACTCTGGAGTCAGATGATCTGGGTTCAGATATTGCTTCTGAAGCTTACCACCCATGTGAACTTGAATAAGTCATTTCACTTCTCTGTGCCTCCATTTCTGTAAAATGAGGGGTGCCAGATTGGATTCCCTCCAAAATTTTTTTTCAGCATTCTCTCTTTGATTCTTGTTTTAGACTGAAACTAGTTTGGGCTAGAACTGAGGGCTCCTGATCACTCATCTAGTGTTTGTTTTATTACATCTAGGATTTCTTCCATTCCAGAATGCCTGCCAGCCTCCTGGTACATTGAGCCAGGTTCAAACCAGCAACCACAGCTGGAAGTTAGCCACAGGCTCTGCTCTACCTCCGGAGCTCTCAAAGGCCTTCCCTATCTGGGTTGGGCTATGTGGAAAGCTTTGGGAGGTTTTTCTTATGTCTTGAGCAATGGACTATTCTTTTCTGGGAGAGGTAGTTGGAAATGGAAGGAGAGGTAGAGACAAATGGAGCAGCTGTTGAGCGTAACATCAACATTTATACCTCAGTTCCTGCTAATTTCACGTAGGACTAGGAGAACACCAAACCTTGGGAGTCCTACCAGTAAAATGCTTCATTTCCTGGCCTGGCAAATTTCAATCTTCCTGACCTGTCAAGCACAAGTCATCTGGCCTGATCCTACTCTTGGTATATTGAGGAAAATGGTTGTGGGTGAAGGAAGGGGTAGTTATTTGCTCTCAAATGGAGCAATAAGATCTTACCCTGGGTTAACATTATGTGAGCTTGTTACAAAAGGTCAATGTTTCCCTGCTTCCCTTTTGCCCCATCCTAGTTTAGGACTATCTGAGAAGTCCTAAGTCCTCCCCTTATATAGAAGAGACCCTTATCTATCCATATTTTATATTTTTGTCTGAGTCCTTTGTGACTTGACATCATAAATCAAAGGATCATAGATTGAAGACCAGAAGGGACCTCAGAGGTCATTTAGTCTAATGCCCTCATTTTACAGATGAAGAAACCAATGCTCAGAGATTTTGGGACTTGCCTAAGAACATGTAGATAGTAAATAACAGAGACAGAATTCAAACCCAGATCCTTTGATCCCAATTCCATGGTTCCACACTATGCTTCTTGATGATGACTGATCTTTTCCTATGTTACTTGGTTCCATCCAAAGACCTTCTTTTCCTCTTGCCCTGAAATTCCTATAGCCAGGAACCAAAGAAAGCTCCTTCAACATAATGAGTGCTTAATAAATGCTTGTTGAATTAATGAATAAATGGAGCCTTCGTGATCCTTTGGAATCTTACCATTTCATCTGATCCTTCTTTCTTTCATTATTCAGTGAAACCAAGATTTATTGAATGAGCACCATATTAGTGACTTTGGGGACTACATAGGTGAATAAGATGGAGGATGTGTTAGATCCAGCTCCTACTAGTTCAAGAAAACTGATCGCTAAATTATTAGTGTGAGCATTTACATCTCAGAATTTGGCAAATGCTACACATTATGGCTTGATTTATTGTTTTGTTGGTTATCTCCTCTAATCTTAAGAAACTGAGGGAGAAAATGTTAATAATTCAAATTAAACTTAAAAGTGTTTCATGTATACATTTTTTTTCTTTTGGAGGGCCAGTTGACAAACATTTAACAGAACACCACATATAGCCCTTGACCTCAAAGCACTTGCAACTAGTTTGGAGAGAAGATAGTTACACAATTAACTATAATACAAAATAGAAGGTGAACGCTTAGTAAGAGAGAAACAAAATGTTATCTTTGAGAATTCTGAGCAGAAAGACATTTCTTTCAGCTGGAAAAAAAAATCCAGAAAAGTCTTCCCGGACAAAGGTAGCATGTAAGCTGGGCCTTGAAGGATGATGCTAAATATTTGAGGGCACTGCCCTTCCAGGGGAAACTTTGAGTTTCTTCTATAGCAGCATTTCTTTAGGGTCTAGAGCTATAACATAGACAAATTCCTGTATTTTACAGACAAAGATACTGAGGCCAGGAGAGGTTAATTGATTTTTTCCCCGAGTTCACAATGATACTAAAGGGGCCTAGATTTAAACCTGTTCTCTATCTATAAATCTAGTGCTCTTTCCACTATCGATCAATCTATAAACATTTATTAATCACCTACTGTGTACCAGACACTATGCTAAGTAAGACCTGAGGCTACAAAGAGAGACAAAATACAATTTCTGCCCTGACAGATGGAATTCACAATCTAACTGGAGAGACAAACAAATACATACAAAAAGGCTGTATAAATGATAAGTAGGAAATAATTAACAGAAAGGGAAGGCATTAGAATTAAGTGGGATTGGGAAAGGCTTTTTGTAGAAGACAGGATTTTAGTTGGGACTTGAAGAAAGCCAAGGAGGTCAGCAGGTAGGATGAGGATATTATATTACTCTCTCTTATTTCACAAGTGAAGAAACAAATTTACTGGCATGGAAATGTCTTTTCCAAGGTGCCTCAGCAAATCTTTAGCAAAGTTACTACAGTCCAGGAATCTCTGATTTGCATTTTGTTGTTTACCACAACTAGGTTTCCTTTAGTGCTTGTGATCAGTCTCATAACATGGTCTTGCACTGTATACTTCCATTGGACTGGCACCAATGACCGTATTTTATATAATTATAACTTCAAATGGTGCCAATTCAAAGAAGTGATGACTTCAATGGATTCATTATTCATAGTAATCTAGACCTGGTCATATAGGAACATTCACCAGAAGTCAAGAGACCAGGGTTCTAGTTCTATGTCTGCCACTAACTAGTCTTAGCTACTCTGGGTCTCAGTTTTCTCATTTGTAAAATGAGAAGCTTTGACCAGGTCTTCAACCTCCCTTCCAGCTCTTTCATTATATGATACTAGGGTGTTACCCAGACACTAAGCTGTTGGTAGGGTGACTAGGGAAGTGGATCCAGCTTGGACTCTTATATTTTTCTTTTTTCAGAACTTGCTGTGAATTTTCCCTAATACCTTTATCCAGCTCAGGGGGGTAAGTAGACAAAGATTTTTAGTATTCTAGATTATTACAGTGTTTCTCATATACGAAGAAACTATTTCACCAAAGTATGTGTAACACATGTTGCTTTGATAGAATTCTATAAATTGTAGCCTTGTACAACCTTGTATTTCATAGCATGATTTGATAGCTTATAAATATATTATTTATATCTCAGTTGCAGCAATGATATTAGCACAAAACTAACTCACCTGTAAACAATTTTTTTTTTTAATGAAGAATTTCATTCATAATAGAGCAATGAAATGACGTCAGTATTTCTGGTGTTTGTTCTCTGAAAGTCAGGGAGAAGGAGAAAAATTCCCTAGCGCTCAAACATAATGTATTTACTATACTCATTCACATACTTTCCTTCCTTATGTATTTCTTCCCTGCCTTCCAGCATCATTTTGAGGAGAAAATAAAATAATCTCCTTCTCTCTTTCTCTCCCTCACCTCCCACTCCTCTTATCTCTCTTTTCTATTCTTGTTTGCCTGTCAGTCTTTCAGTCTTCACTCTCCCCCTTTTCTCCTCCTTCCTATCTCCCTATCCTTTCCTTTCCCAGTCTTCCTACCTTCTTCCCACTTCTCTCATTCGCACATGCATTACACTACACACTTTCCAAGCCCTTCCCTCACCCCCGTTGAAACTGAGAAGAGGTTGGCCAGCAGGGTCTCCTCAGGGGGCTTTACAAAATTCATCAATTTCACAGCGGGAGGCAGCAAGCTTTTCTTAAGGGAAGTTTTTATATAAAGTAAAATGTACTTTATTTTTATTTTTCTTCCCAAGACAAAGTGTTGATTTAAAGGTGTAGCAAGTACAAATCTGCTAGCTATGTACCCCCTAGTCAAGTCTTTCTATTTCATCTCCATTTCTTCATGTATCACCCCCATCCCTTCACAACACCCAATTCTTAGGTGATTCAACAGAAAGCTGTTATTTTTCTCATTGACATCAGGTTTTCCTAGTGAAGAAGGTAACTCCAACTTTGCCAGACATTGTCTGGGTCCTATTCTGAGAAAAAGTTACTTAATCCACAAACTCAAAACCTGAAAGGCAATTCTAAATATGAACATAATATATTCTACCTTTCAGTGTGAAAATTGTTGTGTCCTCTTCCCCCTCCTGTTCTCTCTTTCAGAAACATTAATATATATATCAAAATAAATGATATTTCTATAGCATTTTAAGGTTTACAAAGCATTTTTCTCATAACATTGACATAGGTAGGATAGGTAGTTGTAACTTGCCACCTAGACCAGATCTCTGGGTAGACAGGGGCCAACTTCAATCTAGAAGATTTAACAATAATTAATTTAACAATTTAAATCGAACAAGTTGATTTAATAAATTAATGATTAAGAGTTAATTAATTAACAAATTAGATTAAATTAATTTAGCAATAATTAATGCTCTCACATGGCTCATGTTCTTACCCAAACAGTCTTGGGAAACATTTGAATTTGAAACTCTGAGGATCTTCCCCTACCAGACTGATTTTTTTATGAAGGCAAACAATGTTAAATTTTGCCTCATTCCTTAACTACCCTTTAATTATTGAATGGGCTTTGCCTCAGATAAATTGAGACTTGGGGAAGGCTTTAGCTTAAAAAGACCAATGTGTCCCACTGTAACCAGGGTCATCATCAGTTGTCCTAATTCCGTTGGATGTTCTGGAGGAGATAGTGAGGCTGGTAACTTTGTACAGCTCTGCCTCACTTAAATCCAATTCACTTGCAAGTCAAGACATCACCCTCCTGATGTTATTGGTCTTCTTTGAGAACAGAGGCTAAACAATAACAACAACGATCTCTGGAAATATTTGAATTTGATATGCTTCTAATTCTTGTCTAGATGTTCTCATTTTCCTTGGTCCTACGAAGGACCAAGGAAATAAAAGTCTGGCATTCCTGACAAACAGTAACTCCTTGACTCTCAGTTCAATCCTTCCCACATCGAGGAGAAAAAGGACTAAGGGTTGCTAGCAAGTCAATAGCCCTTTGGTGAACCTGTAAGGTGTACCTGGCTCACAGTACAGAAGGACAAGGTCCAACTTTGCTCCTTCACTTTGTGGCTTCTACCTTACTACTCCTCAGATATGAGACTGACAGCTCTTGGCTTGAATTGTTTTGGTATTTTGCTAGCTCACCTTCTGTAATTCCTAGCTTTGCCCAGAAACTACTTCATTGTTGCTACTTCGCCCTTATAAATGCAATCTCTCCTTAGCATCTACTATCTTATTATAATACCATCTGTTTCCTGTTCCTCAGCGAAGTGTTACAGCTCTTCCAATAAGGTAACCAGGTCCAACATACTTTTAGTTTTAGTTTATATATTTCATTTCTTTTGTTAAAGTTACAGGTAGGAGTGTGCTGGCAAATGCTTAATAACTAGCTCTCTGAAAAAAAAATGTATACAAGATACACTTTTTATTTTAATTTGCATTATTAACAATCTCCATCAGTTTCTCAAGACTAGAAATCAACATAACGAACAATCAAGCCCTGATTTGTAGTATTTACCAGTTTCCAAGGTATAACTACTCACACTAAAAATTTAATAACTGGTTCTCACAAGGCAATCCAAGCCAGCTCCAACATCCAAGTTTGGCAACACATGAAAGAGTCCTTTAGAAGATGGCTGCAAAGAATTCCTGCCATTCCCTTCTTAAAAGTTTCTCTAATTCTCTCATTTCTCTAATTCATATTCTGTTTCTTAACCCTAACTGAGTTAGGGTGATAGAATTTCATTTACTTCTTCCTTACTTAAGAGTATAGGCAGAGTACTTCACTCCTCACATAGTCAGAAATTCTCACTGTGTCTTCCCGAGGTTAAAGAAAAACATAACCCTTTCCATATGTCTTTTCAGTCCTATCATCCCTCCTGGTGCCCAGCGTCAGTCTGTTCAAATTATCCTGAGTCTCAACTAAGTCTCAAGATGGCCTTAGAAATATTGGACAAGAAGGGTCTTTGTACTAATTGCACATCCCTACGTCCTTCTTAAAGTGCTGCAAGTATTATTATTCTTAAAAATGAATAAATGAATGAGAAACAATACACATTTATTAAGTACTTACTATGTGCCAAGCACTGAAATACAATAAATACAAAGGGAGGCTGTCTATGTCAATAGGTGGAAGTAATACTTATAGGGAAAGAGTGTTACGATTTGGGAGGTCACTAGGATGGTGGGAGAACAGAAGAGTGAACTGACACATCTTTTTTCAGTAACAATGGAAGTGCTCATTTGATTAAGGTTCTGCAACTAGAAAGTTTGTGTATATGTGGGGTGAGGATTATGGAGGAGGGGATGGAGGAGGAAATTACATTGCAAGATCCAGGTTTGGAGGGTACAATGGACAACAGGTAGGGACAAGTCAAGAAAAAGGCCAGAATGGATTTTAAAAGCATGGTTGGGGCTGTCTGAAAATTGTAGGGCCATTTTATGCATTCACCAGCTCTCACTGAATAGATCATGGTCATACAGATAGTATATCCGAGACAGTATTCAATCCCTGCTCACATACAATTCTACTGTATTGACTATATTCATTGACTATATCCTCTCTGTGTGTATTTTCTTGTAGAGAACCTTTTATTTTTCTTCTAAACCTTCTCCCTCTCCCCCTTAAGCTAAGGGACAGGCAGAATAAAGGGTTATCTACATGCTGTGATCTGAAAGACACTACCATTTCTTCCCTGTTCCCTGAATTTCTGTGAACAAAATTACTTTCAAGTAAAGACATTTTGTTTCCAGAGGCATCCTGTTCAAATCCAAATACCTTACCCAAGATAGGTTGTTCATTGACCTATCTGTTGGACTTTGGCTAACTTCCTCATCTTTCTGAACCTCAGTTTCCTCCTCTGTAAAATCTGAGGTGCAGGATTTTGAGCTAGAAGGAACCACAGAGGTCACTGTTCCTACTTCCTCATTTTACCGAGATGGAACCTGAGGTCAAGAGATGTGCTGTGATTTGTCCTTAGCCATAGAAAGTAAGAGAGTCTGAATTTGAACCTGTGTCCTTTGACTCTAGAGCTAGCATCCTTTCCCTTTGCATCACCTATCTATCTGCTAAGCTCCTTGAAATAATTAAATGAGATAATGTTTGTAAAATACTTGATAACTCTGAAACCACTATATAAATGTGGATTTTTGTCATCATTATCATCCTCATTAATACAGTCCCAGATTAATCAGATTTCCTAGTTACCATGAAACTAGAGGAATTCTGAGGCAAAAGGTCACAGGGCTGGCAGGTTCTCATGAGGAGGTGGATAGAAAAGGTCCAGAGTGCTGCCTCCATCCCTAGGCTATTCTGAGGAAGGAGTTGTAGAAATGAAAGAAGGATACTTGGGTTCCTTGGAGCCAGGTTCTAGGGGGAGCCAAGACACCTGATTCTAGGTAGAGCCATATTTCTTTAGGTGAGATTTTGTGGGGGGGGGGAGGGAGTATGGGTAATTAGGTGACACAGTGGATAGAGTGCCAGGCCTGGAGTCAGAAAGATTCATCTCCATGAGTTCAAATCTAGCCTCAGATGTTTCCTAGCTGTGGGACCCTGGACTAGTCACTTAGTCCTGTTTGTCTCAGTTTCCTCATCTGTAAAATAAACTGAAGACAGAAATGGCAAATCATTCCAGTATCTTTGTCAAGAAAACCCCAAACTGATTCACAGAGAGCCAAACGCAACTGTAATGACTGAACAAGAACAATGGACACTTCCCCCATTTGAAGAGGTAGATCAGAAGGGGTCCCACAAAAAGTTAATGTTGATTCCTGAAGCACCTGAAGCTCCTTTAGCATTTAGCCAGCATTATCTCGTGCTATTATTCACCTTTTATATCCATGTGTAATCTTAAAATTGGATATGTCGTGCTAAGATATCTTTGCTTTGATAATTGAAGGACTATGATGGTGATTGCTTGACCCAGGAAGTCCTTATCCAAACTCCCAGTCACTCTGTAAATCAAATCCTCAGAGAGAATCTATATTTCCCTCACAAAGTTTTAAGGGGTTGGGGTGATTTTTCTAAAGCTTTTAAGCCTCCATTGTAATATTTTCTCCCCCAAATTCACTGCCAATGCCAATTAATGGCTCCCCTATGTCACTGATTGACTCAGTGATTAGTGCCCCACTATCCAATTAACATCAATTAGCTTTTGCAAAGGTCTATTTACTGAAAAATAGAGCTAGAATCAAAGTATAAAAACATCTCTCCTGAATTGGGTACATACTCTATTATCTATTACCTTAGGCCCTGGGACATTCAGCTCAAACTTAAATTGGTTGCTAGAAATAATTTGCACTACTAGATTTATTTTCAAATGAGGCATAGCTACTAGCCATAAGTCACTCTCTTGCCAAATGGAAAGAGTTTTGCCTAGGTTTGGGGCCATGGGGCAGTGGATTCATAGCTGGGTCAGGCAGTTCACTCCTTGAAGTTGCCATGGTGCCTTAC
The DNA here is from genome assembly GCA_028658325.1 of Potorous gilbertii. Lineage (NCBI taxonomy): Eukaryota > Metazoa > Chordata > Mammalia > Diprotodontia > Potoroidae > Potorous > Potorous gilbertii. The sequence goes on along the minus strand of CM053769.1, from coordinate 261,574,252 downwards.
CAGGCTTAGGGGCCAGCAAACTCTGATACAGACTCTAGTTCCTGGACTCCTGGGGCTTCTCCTGATCTTTCAAAGCTCACATGGTTGTAGGCTGGCATGTTCTATTTCTAATATTCCTTCACCTGTGAGCAGGAAAACATAGACAAACCAAGAGTGGGTAAGATATCCATATTGTAAGCTGAATGAGACTGGCATGTGGGATAGAAGAGGCAAAGATAGAAGCACTGGCAGGACCATGTACTTATGAGTCACACTGCAGAGGGAGGGGAAGAGACAAAGGACCAAAGCTTCTTTCCTCATTCAGACACTTAGAGCATTTCATTCCCATCACTTGAACATAGCCAGTGAAAGAAAGATTGAATTGGCTGGCCAATACTTTTTTGTCCACACACTGTTTTGATTTGTAGCCAATCTAAAGTCCTTTTCATCACCACACTGGAATCAGACAGGAAAGAGAATACCTGACCTGGAGAACTGGACTTCTCTCCCATTTACAACTCACCAAATATCCATGTGGTTCCTTGTGTCTGCTTCCAGAAATGGGTCTTCATTGACTAGCCCCCATTACATATATATGCTGTGTTTGTAGTTCTTGTGAATCTTGAATCTCAAAAGCCTCCTCCAGTCCTCACCTCTAAATTTCCCAACCCTCTTCCATCCACATTTCTCCATTATTACTCATTCTTTTCTCTTCTATCTCCCATGCTATTTGAATTCAATCAATCTAACAAGCATTTATTAAATGTTAACTCTATGTAAGACATTATGCTAGTCATTGGGAATCAAAAGACCAAAAAAATCCTTGCTTTCATAGAGTTTTTTCCATGCCATGTTTCACAGGGTGGGTGGGTGGGCTGTTTTGTCATTTTTCCTGGAAGCGTTGTTTGATCAGGTTGAATGTTCTCGTGTTCTGGCCTAGTCTCCCTTAGTTAGAAACATCTAATCCAAGAAAGTTGACTCTAGCTAGAAGTGAAATCGTGGGACTGAGAACAGATAATATTTCTGTTCCTATGATCACTGAAGGCAATTGCTACACAATGTTCCTCTTGGTACTCTCATGGTGAGTGGGATGCTCTTATTCATCACATTAATTTTTAGAGTCCTGTTATCCATATTAGGAAGTATCTTCTAATACCATGCAAGCCATTAGTAGGGGATCCATTCACACCAGCTGCATCATTCATTGATGATGACTTCAATCCTTGCACATAGTAAAGAATAACAAAGAAATGAGTGGGCTAAACATTAGTCACTCTGGGTGTCTGTTCTCTCCAGATACAAAAAAGACTGACTGTGGGTGTTAACTCCTTCAATGCCAGATTCACAGACACCATAATACAAACATACTCAACTCTGCCTCCAGCCTCCTTCTGAGACCTTTTCCTAGCTGCTTGAGATGAGGCAGGAGGTAAATGGAGTACACCTTTTAAGAAGGATAGGGATAGGTACTGGACATGTGATTTCATTGATATAGGTAACTCCTGAGTAAAGAAATTTCTCTTATGTGCCTCTCATATAGTTGTCAATTAATAAATGTTTGTAGATCGGATTTTATCAGCCTGGCATGGAAGAGGCAAGAGAAAATAAAAGTGTAGAAAAGAGGAAGGAAGAAGGTAGTGGCAGTTACAGTTGAAGATAGGGAAGACTTTTGAGATTCAAGATCCACAGTAATTAAAAACACACAGCCTAACTGTAATAGGGGACCCGATAATGGGGGTCCAGTCTTTAGAGCTTATTCAAGTCAGCATCTTCTCAACAATTTATATCACTATAGACTTGTTTAAAGTGCAGAAATTCTAAATGATTTACTCAGCATCATACAGCCAGTATATGTCAAAAGAAGAAATTGAACGTAGGTCCTTCTGGCTTTAAGGACAACTCTTTATCCTCTGGCCCAATCTGACTCTCAAAAATGTTAGTACAACTCATTTTTGGGTTTTCCTCAAAGATGTTGCCATTGAGGGTGATATATTTTGCTTATGAATGTAGTTGAATAGAAAAGAGTCCAAAGTTTCATACTGTGAGTCAACTTTGATGCAAACCTAGAGAGATCTGGGAATGACCAGGTTCCAGTAACATAGAGACTATGGAGAGTTAGTCTATGCATGTCATAGTTTCTGTTTGGTGTCATTAAAATTAAGTGGGACAAAGGTCATCAACCTTTCAGCTTTATTTGGCCAGAACAATCATTGCTATTTGAATAGAATCAAAGGACTGATAGGAGGAGATTAAAATAGTTTCCTTACCAAAATATCACTCAGCTCCCTTTCTGTTTGAGGGACTAGAGCCCTAAATATATTTACTGTATTCAAGGAGGCCAGATAAGATTTAGGAATACAAATGGTATCCTGACCATAAGTTATGTTTCCATTTGAACTAAGAAACAAGACAAACAGAAAAGTCCTAAGAGGGGTTAAAGAAGAAATCTGATCTCAGTCTAGCCCTCTTTTTCTTCTGGTACAGGTGAGGTTAAGAAAAGAAGAGTTCCTAACTTTTGACTGGGAAAGCTGACTGAAGAGTTGAAAAAAGCCTCAGTTATTGTCTAAGAGCATTGGATGAGAAACCCGTAGCCTTTCTTTTGAGAGGGAGTTTTAATAATCACCATACGATTAGTAGATGGAGGACAAAGAAACAATTAAGACTTCCTACCATGTCTTAGGCACAACTGAATGAAGAAGTATGAAAGGCCAGGCTGAGGAAGTGATGGCTTCTTTTCTACAGTGTAGAACTCTTCTCATTATGGGGTGTCCAGAGAGGACTAGCTCCTCTGAGCCTTTTCAAGGCTGCTCATTTACCTTTGGTGTCCACCTTAATCCAATTCACACCTGTGGCTCCAAGAATCTATAGTATGTGCAGTGGTCACATCCCAGTAAAATCACCTTAGCAGACAGGCTAAACCAAGTTTGAGAGTAACCTCAAACCCATTGGTGAGTTAGAGGGATGTCCATGTAAGTATATGAAGACATCCCCTGATAGAACGAGTAGATTTGTTCCAACGGCCATGAAGGTGGCTAAAGAAGGCACTGTGGAGAACTTAGGGCTTGGTCCAACATTGAAGATGCCAAAGTCATCCACTACATCCCAGGTCATTGCCAATTATCCTGACATTTGTCTTGCCCCTGGACGTCAAGGACACCAGAAGAGAGAACGAGGCTCACAACTTTGTGCAGCTCTGCCTCCCTTCAATCCAATTCATGCTCAAGTTAAGACATCATCTCATGCTATCATTGGTCCTCTTTGAAACAAAGAACAAAATACAGATATGACTAAAAGAGTTGATCAACAGAGTAATAGCCTTTCCTTCAAAGTACAGGCTTACTAAATGCAGTATTCTTAGTCAATATTGGACAAAGTATTATGTGAGCCTGAAGATAGTGGTAGAGACCCCTGGCGTAGGGAGAATGTATGAGATATAATGTCTGATGGGAATCACTGGAGAGCAATAGATGGAAGAGAGAAGGTCCGTAGGTCCAGCAGAGAACAGCACAGTTACATAAATCAATCGATAATATTCTTAAGCATGTACTGTGTTTCGAGCACTGTGTGTGTATACATCAGGAGAAGATATAGGCTCAGTATCATCAAAGGTTTGAGTTGTCCATCCATTTATGTGCCCTGGTAACACACTTTCCCATAAAGTATGACTTCAAGGATTCCTGACCACATGTGCTCCTCTCTTATGGCTATGTCATTCATGATTACTATGAAAGTTCACCTTTGTCTCTGAGTGTGTATATTTGTGCAAGGAAGAACTTAAAGTTTATAGGGGAATATTCTGCTCTTAGTGCTGTTACACTGCTATTTAGGTAAATTTCTTTGTTATTAATTGTGTCTTATGACTGACTAGCAGAAGCAAACCACACCAATGGGAGCTCGTGAACTATGGTTTGGAAAAGATTCTGAACCCACAAAATACTTGATCCTAGGGCATTTAACTGGATTTCCCGAATGAGTTGTATCCTGGGTGCTACAGAAATAAAGATGGGCAAACTCTTGGGCAGCCTCCACTCCATCTTGTCCATTCACACAGGCTCCAAAATCTATGTATCACTGAAATTCTACTTTTTTGCATTCTGAACTCATGAAAGTATTCAAAGACTGATTCACCTGGGGTTTCTTTAGTAGATCTTTCACCACTTCTTTCCAAGGTTCAATTCATTATAATTCTTCTGGGAAAACTTTCTATGCACTATTCCAAGGCCAAAACTCTCTGTAGGAGAGAATGAGGTCATGAAATAAATATCTCATGGATGGTTTCTCCACTGGCTCCAGGCTTTGGAAACTTCTAGAATGGAAAGGGTTACAAGCTCTATTGCCTAATCTTCTTAATGGGTAGTTTTCTCATAGCTCATCATCCCAAACCTATACCTACATCCTGAAGACCTTCAGGAGAAGTTGGAAAACATGGTTTGATTCTTCAGAGGGGAAACCCTCCCCCATCCCAGCTCCTCTAAAAACAATTCTTGACTAGATGAATAATACTCTGAAGTGTCTGTTTTCCACCCCCTTCTTCCATGTATTCCCTGGAACTCAAATGCTAATGTGGCTGGTAGTTTCACTGTGATTTTATTAGCCCCTTTCCTGTTTACTTCTAGGTAATCAACTCATGATCTGCCATCTTTTGTCCAGAAAATTTGAATTTCAAGGACACGAGAAAAGTCTTGTCTTTTACTTGTCAGATTACTCTCAGAAATATTCTCTTGGTGCATCCCAGGGATATCTTCTCTCCTTGAATCCACTGAGGGAACTGCTTAGGCAGTTCATACTATAACAATACACACTGGCTGCGTACCCCCAAGCAAATAAAACTTCCTTGAGGTTTGAACTTCATAGCCTTTGTGATCCTGTAAGTAAATGTCTGATGAACTGAATTGAATCTTGCCTCAGTGACTTCCATCCTTTCTTATAGAACCCAAAGATCTGGCTGAGTGCCAGAGAAGTCTCTTCCTATTACGTTGTCCTTCATTTAAACATGATTTTCCTCCTCTAGCATCTGTTCTGTATCCAGAGGGCAAGAGATCCATATCTCTGAAGGTACTGAGTGGCAACTAAGCATCCTCTCAGCGTCCCAGTGTGAGGGGCTGGGTGCTCAAGATGCATTATTCTTTAGGAATTTAGGATGAGGTACAGACCTGACTGCAATGAATACGGGGCAGAATCTGCCAATAGCCTCAGTGGTCTGTCTAGCTGAGGCTGGAGAATTAGCATCTCTGTATTTATCAAGCATCTTCCTCAGTATCACTTTGGGCTTTTCACAGGTAATATCTAGGTCATTTCTCACCCTGAGAAGGCGAGAATAAAAAGCTCTTTTAATCTTCCCTATATCATAACTAGGGAAATTAAGGCAGGGAAAAAAATGTTGCATGTGAAATTCCACAGATTATAAAGTTAGATTAGAAAACTGGACCCTGTGAAAAGATCTGGGGCAGCTAAGTGACAGTGAATAGGCTGCCAGGCCTGAAGTCAGGAAGACTCATCTTCCTGAGTTCAAATTTGCCTCAGACACTTGCTAGTTGTAAAGTCAATTTCCTCATGTATAAAATGAGCTGGAGAAGGAAATGGCAAACAAGTCTAGTATCTTTGCCAAGAAAACTCCAAATGGGATCAGGAAGAACCAGACATGACTGAAATGACTGACAACAAGAACAAATAAAGAGGTACAGTCTTTGTCATGAGAGTCAATATGACATCCTGGATAGTGTCCTACACTTTGAGGCAGGACAGCTGGGTTTAAAATCCTGCCTAAGACAATAATCATCATAGCTAGCATTTATACAGCTTTAAGGTTCTACAAATACTATCTCACTTATATCCTCACAACAAATCTTGGGTAATAGGAGCTATCATTATCCCATTTTACAGATGAGAAAACTGAGGCAAACAGAAACTGAGCAACTTGCTCAGGGTCACACAGGTTGCCAAGTGTCTGAAGCCGGTTTTGAATTCACTTACTCTAAGTGAACTCACATTTCACTGCATCACCCAGCTCTCACCAAGATGCAACACAACATGAATCTGGAATTGGAAGATCTAATTTCAAATCCTCTCTCTAGTGAGTGCCTATGTGATCTAGGGCAAATCACTTAACCTTCTTAGACCTCCCTTTCCTCCTTGGTCAGATGAAGGGATTGGAGTAGTTAGCCTCTGGAGTTTCTTCCAGAGCTGGAACTATGATCCTATAACCTTGAACTTGAGAAGTGAACTAACTTCTCCATGTCTCACTCTGTTCACCGTAAAAGGGAAAAAATAATAGTCCCCACCCTAGAGAGTTGTTGTGAGGGTCAAATGAGACAATGTGTATAAAGTCCTTTGTAAATGTCAAGGCTCTCTGTGAATGTCAGATATTCTAATCAGGATGGATTTACTGTCTCCCTAGATTTCTGTCATTTGAAAGATTCCAAGTCAGATTCCACAGAAGGACAATGAGTGGGCAGAGTAGAATGGAAGGAAGAGATTGGACTGGATTTTGTTTGTGAAGCCAGGCAGTTCCCTAACACAAAAGCCCATTATTCTAAGAAAGTATTGATAGATAGTATCATATCACCTTTATTTCCAAAAGTTTTCTTCCTACTTCCTTACCCAGGGAGCAATCCTTTGTAACAAAGAATTGCAATGAAGAGGAGGAAAAGCAGTTCAGCAAAACGAGCCAAATGACACAATTACCGTGTCTGATGGCATCTCATGCTTCACACCCATAGCCCTTCACCTCTGCGAAGAAGGGAGGAGGTACACTTTTTCAACTCTTCTCTGGGGTCAGACTCAATTATTAAAGTACACAGTTTTCAGTTCCCTTTTTTTTCTGTTCTTTCCACTTGGAGTTGGAAGTTATCGTGATTGTATTCTTGGTTCTCCTTATTTTACACTAATTCTTACAAGTCTCTCATGTTTCTCTGAATTCCTCCTATTTATCATTTCTCACAGTACTACACTATAATGCTATACTCCAATAGTACTTCATGTGCCATAATTTGGTTACCCATTCCCTAATCAGTGTGCACCTACTTTGTTTCAAGTTCTTTGCTACCACAAAACATGAGATATGTGTACACACACACACACACACACACACACACACATATACAGTTGGTTGGTTATTCTTCATTCTCAAAGAGGACCAAAATGACATCACTATGCTAGAGTCAAGTTTCAGTGCATCTAACTATGGCTGATCAGAACCATATGGGTTCAAAATGCTCTATCACAGGTTAAGCACAAATAGTCCATGTCAACATGTGGAATGGGTTCTCTAAATTTGCACATCTCCTGTTTCTTTTGAGATATTTCAATTCTGCTTTGCTGAAAGCATACCTCCTTCTCTGATGAGGGCACACCATGCCAGGGCGGTCCAGTGCCACTCTTTCCCATGTCACACAATCGATTCCAAAGTTCTCATGAGAGACCTTGAGAGTATCCTTGTATTTCTTCTTCTGACTACCATGTGCACTTGCCTTGAGTGAGTTCTCCATAAAATAGGAGATTTTAGACAAGTTCATATCTGGCATTCAATGTGGCCAGCCCATCGAGTTTGAAAGTGTAGCAGTTTAGCTCAAGAAAGGCCCTCAGCATCTGCTACCTTATCCTGCCAGGACATCTTCAGCATTTTCCTAAGGCAATTCAAATGGAAGCAATTCAGTTTCCTGGTATGGTCCTGGTAGACTGTCCAAGTTTCACAGGTTGTGTTTGTCCTTCATTCTTGAAGAGGACCATGACATCAAGATGATTTCATGAGAACTGTCATCCCAAGTTTCACAGGAATAAAATGATGAGGTCAGCACAACAGCTCTGTAGACCTTCAGTTTGGTAGTCAGTCTAATATCTCTTTTTTCTGGTACTTTTCTTCAGAACCTCCCAAACACTGAGCCAGCTCTGGTAATGTGTGCATCAATTTCATTATCAATGTGTACATCCCTGGAAAGTATACTGCCAAGGCAAGTGAACTTATCCATAGCATTCAAAGCTTCTCCATTTGCTGTATCTGATGGTTCCTTATATAGGTAGTATGGTGCTGGCTGATGGAGTATCTGTATTTTCTTGGTATTAATTTTTAGGCCAAAATTAGCACATAGGTGGCGCAGTAGATAGAGTGCTGGGTCTGGAGTCAGGAAGAATCATCTTCCTGACTTCAGATCCAGCCTCAGATACTTACTCCCTGTGTCTCCCTGGGCAAGTCGCTACTGAATCTTGTTTGCCCAGGTTTCCTCATCTATAAAATCAGCTGGAGAAATAAGTAGCAAACCACTCCAGCATCTTTGCCAAGAAAACTACAAATAGGGTCACAAAGAACTGGAGATGACTAAACAATATGATCTGCACACACGCACACACACACATATATATACATATATGTGTGTATGTACTTATGTATGTATATATTTGATGTAGGTATGGCTTTTGCTTTTGTTTTTGATACCCTTGAAGTATATGCCCAAGCAATTGGATCTATAGGTCAAAGTTTAATGACTTTTTGTCACTTTTTAAAAGCATAATTCTAAATTGTTTTTCAGAATGGTTGGAACACTTCACAGCTCAACCCACAGTGTATTGGTGTGCCTTTTTTCTGCAGCCTCTTCAGCATTGATTATTTAAATGTTTCATCCTCTGCGCCAATATTTCGAATGTAAAGTAAGCTGTTTTGATTTGCTTTTCTCTTATTATTCATGATCTGGAATTAGTCTTTCATATGATAGTTAATGTTTCCCAATTCCTATTTTGAGAACTATTTGTTCATATTCTTTGACAAATTATCTATCAAGAAATAAAAGTCCACTTTTTGAACACTTATTTTTTCATTGATGCTGAACGGCAGCAAATCATGTGTCTTCACAAACTCAGAAAAAAAATCTAAATTACATAATTGCCAAAGGCAAAGAAAAGATGGATAGAAAATATAAGCCACCTGAAACTTATTGCCAACAATAACTGTGGTCCCAGAAATGATATTTTTAAAAAAGCAACAGGGACTTGTATAATGAAAAAAGGAGAAGGGTCTGTTATATCATGAGATAGGTAAGATACAGGTACTGGACTGATAGCCACAAAATTTGAAAAGAACCAGAAGGAGGTCCCAGCACACAGCACAAAATAATTACAACTAATATTCATACAATGTTTTACATACGTTATCACTTGAAATCTTCACTGGAACCTTAAACTAGGTACTACAAGTATTGTTGTCTCCTATTTACAAATGAGAACACTGAAGTACTTTCTAACCATTGACCTAGCACTTGGTTCACTATATCATTCTTCTACTTTCTCTACGCAGGATTTGTGGAATGTAAACTACAAGACTCAGACCAGATAAGAAGTTACGGATCAATATCCATCTGCACTATTGACATCATGGATCTATTTAACTATCCAAAGAACTTTAGAGCTCATAATTCAGGGCTCAGCAGTGGTATGGAAAGAATACCTTCTACTATATCTCCTTTAGTGACCTGAGAATGAAACTTGACTCCATAATATTTATCTATCCTATGATAATGGTGTAGTTAGATGGACAAGGAACCAGGAAAACCTATGTTCAAATCCTGCCTCAAACACTTACTGGCTGTGTGATCTAGAACAAGTCACTTAATTTCCCCGAGCTTCATCTCCAAAATGGACATTATAGTAGCACCTAGCACAATGCTGCTAGGATCAAAAGAGAAGACCAATTTAGAGCCCGCTGCATACTTTAAAGCACTATTCAGGGTCACAAAGGTTTGAGAGTTGGACAGAACCTTGAGGGCCATCTAGTCCTCCCCATATTTGAAAGGAATCCCCTCATAAAACTTACCTGATAAGTGGTCATTCATCATCTCTTTAAAGATCTTCAAGGAGGGAGAACCTACCACATCTCAAGGCTGCCCATTTCACTTTTGGATAGCTTTATCTGTAAATTTTCCCCTAACATTAAGTCTAAATTTTCTTCCTTAAAGCTTCCATGTATTGCTCCAGATTCTGTTGTCTGGGGCCAAACAGGATAAATCTGGTCTGTCTTCATGTGAAAGGCCTTCAATTACTTGAAGACTGTTATTGTGCCCTCCCCAGTCTCTGTGTCTCTAGGCTGAATAGTCTTTCATTCCTTTCAATCAATCCTCAGATGACAGATTCAAAGCCCTTCACCTTTCTGTTTGTCCTCGCTAGCCTTGTAAATGTCCTTCTGAAATGGGGGACCCCAGAACTGAACATAATATTCCAGATGAAGATTGATGAGGACAGATTATAATGGCACTTTCATCCACCTATTCCTTTAAACTATGTCATTCCTAAAGGAGCTCAAGGTTAAACTAGCTTTTTTTTAGCTGCCATATCATTTCATTGACTCATATTGAACTTATACTCCACTGAAACCCCCAGAACTTTTTCAGAAAAGCTGTTTCTATCCACACGTCTTCCATCTTATGCTTTTGAAGTTAATTCTTTTTTTCTTTTTCTTTTTCTTTTCTTTCATTCTTTCTTGTTTATATTTAAGTGTAAGACTTTACATTTAATCCTGTTGAATTCCTTTAAAGTAGTTCAGTGGCAGTTGAGCGGAAGATCTGAGTTAAAATTCAGCCTCAGGTACTTCTTTACTGTGGGACCCTGGGCAAATCACTTAATCTGTTTGCCTATAAAATAAGGAATAATAACAGCATTCATCTTGCGGGATTGTTGAAAGACCCTATGAGATATTATTTGTAAAGCATTTAGGACGGTTCCTGGTACATAGTAGGCACTACATATAGTTATTTTTATTATTGGGTTCAGTCCAATGGGCTGTCAAGAGTCTGTTGAATCCTTTCCCTTTCATATGTTCTAGTAATCAGTCATCCCAATTTAGTGTTATTTCTACATCAGATGGACATACCATCTCCGCCTTTATCCAACTCATTCATAAAAATGAGGCAAATATAGAACCTGTAGGTAACCTACTGAATATCCCCTAACACACTGATATCAATCTGTTAATTCCTACTCTTTGATTCTAGTTGTCTTCATCAAAGAATTATATGAGATATTTTATCAAATATTTTGGCTAAAATCTAGTCTAATTGTATCTACAGTATTCCCTCAATCTACTAGTTTAGTGATCCTGTCCAAAAAAGAAACGAGATTGGTCTGGCATGAATATTCTTGATTAAATCATGTTGACTCTTTGCCATTGCCCTTTCCCTTCTGAGATATTTACCAACCATTTCCAATGTTCTTTACTTAGTATTTTTCCAGGAATAAAAGTAAAGTTTACTGACCTATACTTTGCAGCTTCTTTTTTTTGAAAGTTGAGACATTTGCCTTTTTCCAGCCTTGTGATACCTCTCCAAATTTCTGTGATCTTTCAAACATCAGTGACAGTAGCTCAGCAATAATATTTGTCAGTTATTTCAGGACCCAAGGGCATAATTCATTTGGGCCACAGGAACTGATTTCACCATGGACAACTAGATGGTCTCTCTGTATCTTTGTATTTATCTTGGGCATCAACTCAATTAGTAATTTTTGATCTATCATTTCTACCTTCTTCACAAGAATAGTATAAAATGCTTTATCAAATACATTTTTTTAAAAAACATCTAGATGAACTATATGTACAACATTTTTTCTCATCTATCAGATTAGTAACCCAGTCAACAAAGGAGATGAAGTTATTCTGGTATCATCTGTTGCTGATGAAGTCACTGACTCTTTGCAATTACTTTTTCCCTTTCTTATTTTCACGAACCACATAGTTGCTGTTTTGTTTGAGATTTGCGCCAGAAATTGAAGTCAAGGTCACTGACCTACAACAGATAGAGTCTTTTCTCATTTTTGAAATCACGAGATTTTCCCTTCTCTTAACCTTGCATTATCTCACCTATTTTGAAATACTTTATTATTGCTGTTTTTGTCGTTTTATCACCATCAGCTGTTCTAGTTACCTGAATATTTTTAGTCATGTCAGTGAGACTGGAAGCAAATTATGAGGAGAGTCCATTGTAGAGAAGACCTTCCCACATGTGGGTCCTAACACGGAAGTCATTTTCCGTACAAAGTGAATACCTTAGGATTTACGAGTCTAAAAGTTGAGAGATTTGGACAAGAAATGGCATCTTTATTGGTCAGAAAGTAAGGATATGTGGGGTTGGAGATGGAAATAGTGAGGATACAGGGAGATGGAGAAGTACAACTAGGGCTGCACATTGGATGTGAGCTCCAGGAACTTTTTCCTGCCTCTGGGTAAAAGAGGAGAGGGGATTTAGGTGGTCAGCAATGTAATAAGCATTGGATAGATGTCAAATCAGCATGTGTGTGTGTGTGTGTGTGTGTGTGTATGTGTGTGTGTGTGATGGAGGGAGAGAGGGAGAGAGAGAGAGAGAAGTTTGGAGCTTAATAGATAGGATTAATTGGGTAACTCATAGAAACTTAGTGGCAGTGGGTCTGATTCTCCTTTATAATACCATCAGTGTTTGTTTTATGTGGCCCTGACCAATGATTCTCTGAAAATGAGTCTGAGTTTCGGCCTTATGACATTCCAGAGTCCAGACATTTTATATCAGAGAGACCATCACAGGGATAGTGATGGGTCTATAGATTTGGCCCAGAGCAAGGGCTCTTCACCTTTTTTGCATTACAGATACCCTTGGGCAGTCAATCTTATGAAGTCTACAAATCTCTTCTCAGAATAATGTTCTTAAATGCATAAAATAAAATATATAGAATTGTAAAGGAACCTAATTATACTGGAATACAGTTATCAAAATATTAAAAGTTTCAAGTTGATGAATCCCCTGAAATCTAGTACATGAACTCCAAGTTATGAACTCTTGATCCAGAGCCACATTACTGATCCTTCAAAAATAAACTCAATCCCCTCATTCCTAGAGAAGAATTGTCCAACAGTAAGTACTGGGATGTGATATGGAAGTAGAAAATGTCAGCTTTGGGTCTGGGTGCTGGTGTTGGTGATTCTAAGTCTAAAATTCAAGCCTTAGATTATAATTTTATCATCTGTAAATTTAGTGTTGTTAGCCTCATTCAATTAGTTAGCAAGCACCTGAAAGTTCATCCTGTGGGCCAGACACAGTAAAGACACAAATAAAGTCCCACAGCAGACCCTGTCCTCTAAGGGAAGTCAATTACTAGGGACAAGCAAGATATCTATCTATCTCTCTATCTATGTATACACATAAATGTATGTGTATGAATGTATATGTATATATGGATGTAGGTACACACACACACACACACACACACACACACACATACACAGTTGTATAGTAACCTTAAGGGAAGGCATTAGCGGTTGTGGGAAATCCTGAAAGGCCTCTTATAGAGAGTGGGTTTTAAGCTGAGTCATGAGAGATGGCAGGTGAATGAGGAGGCAGAGTATTCCAGGCATAGGGAACAGCATGGGAGGAAATGCAAGTTGGTGAGTGTGGCTGCATCATAGAAGGAATAGAGGGGAATGAAGTGTAAAAGCAAAGAAAGTAGGAAGGAAGAAAGGAAGGCTGGAAGGCAGGAAGGCAGGAAGGAAGAAGGTGGGAAGGAAGGAAGGAAGGGAAAGAAGGAAGAGGAGGGAGGAAAGAAGGTATCAGATTACAAAGAGCTTTAAATACCAGACAGGGGAATTTGTATTTGATCCTGGAGATAATAGGGACATACTGGAGCTCCTTGAGGAGATGGGTGATATGTTCAGATCTACTCTTTAGGAAAACCACCTTGGAGCTGAGTGGAGGCTCTCGCTGTTGGTATATTCACACTTTTGGTGACAGAGTCAATTGGTCTCCAAAGAGAAGTAACGATGGTGCTTGCCCAAAGATTTTTCTGGGAGCCACTTGCTAAACATTCACTAGTATATTCCTGGTCTGAGGCCCCATGAGTAGGACAACAACTTTGGTTTTTTGCTTTCCAGTCTTGTGTTGTTTACACTCCAATTCACAATAATATTTTGTGTTAATTCAACATAGACATTTCTTCCCTGAAATGCAAAATATTTTACAGACAAAAATTTCAATGGGTCTCTTGCTATACTAGGGAATGGGCTGGTGGGGGAAGAGGAAGCAGTGAGAAATAGCCATTTTCATAAAAAGAAATTGAGGCCAGGGAGGTAGAAAAGAACATTTGAAGAATTTGAGATGGGATTATGTATACTATAAGTGATATGGGCCTTTGGATGGTGCAATGGATAGAGTACCAGGCCTGGAGTCAGGAAGAATCATCTTCATGAGCACAAATATGGCCTCAGATACTAGCTATGTGACCCTGGGCATATCGCTTCACTCTATTTGCCTTAGTTTCCTCATCTGTAAAATTAGATAGAGAAGGAAATAGCAAACCACTCCAGTATCTATGCCAAGAAAACCCCAGATGGTGCCACAAAGAGTCGGACATGGCTGAAATGACTGAACCACTAGGTGATACAGATGAGGTAGTAAACATGATATGAGGGAAAGTAGGCTCCTCTGTGCTGAGAAGCAATGTTGGTACGTCTGTTTTTGCTATATCTTTGAAGTAAATATTACTTTATAAAAGCTAATTTTTCCAAGACATAGATTCCTCACCCCTAGGCAATAACTTTGCTTATCTGAGCTGCATGGGGCTTCCTCCAAGTAAAACATAACTTCTTTGAGAGCAAGGAATCTTTCTTTTCAGTTTTTGTATCCTCAGTACCTAGTACTATGCCTGGCATATAGTAGGCATTTAATAAACAAATACTTGTTGAATTAAAAGGAATTTTCCATTAGCCAGCATCCTTCCTCAATTATGACTCTGATTTTTTTTTTAACCAAATATGTGACTTGGTGTAAATTGCTTAATCTTTCTGAACCTCAGTTTTTCAATTGTAAAATAGGAGAGTCAGATTTGACTTTTTAAGGTCCTATGTAGCTCCAGGAAGTTATAAATCTGTAAAACAGAAATAATAATACTTGTCATCAGGTCTGCCAAAACCTTATTATGAGGATCAATTACCAAGCATTTATTAAGTACTAATTATATTATAGGCACTATGCTATGTACTGAAGATAAAAATATAAAGAATGAAAGAATCCCTACTTGTAAAGAATCTATTTTCAAATGGAGGAAACAGCAAAATATTTCTCTAAATCTGTGCAGTATGTACCAGAGCTGGTGAGCAGGGATCAGCCTGCACAGCTGATGCAATTCCTTCTCTTGGAAGAAACCAGAGAGACTGCTTCCAGGGATGCAGGATGGTGTGTGATGAAAATGCCTTGAAGAGATTTGGAGCACCCACAGATGTTCTGTAACTGTTTCTGGTCTGTTAACCATGTGATGAAGAGGAGCCTTTTTGATTGGCCAAGAAGCATGAGCTGTAATGCATTCAAAGGGCACTTGTCAGCCAGTTAGTTAGTTTGGTTGTACTCCTTCCTGCTTGGCTGCATTCCAGAGAGACAAGAAACTCAAGGCCATAAGACAAAAGGCCTTGGGTTCTCCATATCTGAGTCCAAGATATGGCTTGTGAAGATGGGTTTTGGTTCTTTCTTTATTGTTTTAGGTAAAGGAACTTGGAGATTGCTAGGGCCTTGTGAGCTTCAAGAGGTCGGGAGATAGAGCAACCAGGAGGTCTGGGAATATATATAATCTATGCTGGTTTTGAAAACAGTCATTCCAACATTGAGACCTTGAGGAACGTCCTTTAGGACCCAGACCATTAGGTGCTGCAGGGATGATGCATTTGGATTTGAATTTTGTGGGATCACTGCTATGTAGAAACCTTTCAGATTTGATCCCATTTATCCCAGAGAATGAAGAGGTATAAGGGAGAATGGGCTCTTATTGAAGGAAAATGTTGGTGTTTCTATTTTCACTATATCTTTGAAATAAATATTCCTTTGCAAAAACTAATTGATGTTAATTAGTTAAATAGAACAGGGAAATAATCACTTCCAGCTAATGGGGGTAAAGAGGGGAACACACTGGAAAGGGGTTTAAGCCAATAGAATTATAAAAAATCCCCTTCCCACCTTTTAGGGTTCCCCTAGAATCCTTAGGAGGAGATATATCCCTCCTAGCTTGAATACTAAGTTCAGAGTCATCATTATAAATACAAATAGTGAATAAATACAAATATACACAAAATACTAAAATACAAGTTAGGGAGGGAACACATTCAAAATAGAGAATAGAAAGGCTTTGTATAAGTGGTATTTGAGCTGCATGATTAAGGAGAGAGGGATTCTTGAGGTGGACTTAAGGAAGGCGTGCCTTCTAGGCATGACCAGTGGAAACGCACAGAAGTGGAAAATGCATATCATGTGAGGAACAGAGATAAGACCAGTTTAGCTGTATTGGAAAATGAAAGAGAGAGAGAGCAATGTCCAATGGGACTGGAAAGATTACTTAGGGCCAGGTTGTAAAGGACTTTAGGCATTAAACAAAAGAGTTTATATTATACTAGGTAACTGGAATTGATGGAGTAGAAGAACCCAATGGTAACATCTACACTTAAGGAAAATTACTTTGACAGAAGTGTGTAGGATGAAGGAAAGTCAGGGAAATGAATCAGGAGTAATAATCTAGGTAAGAGGCAAGGTGAGTCTGAACTGAGGATGAAGCTGTGTGAGTGAAGAGAAAACAGATGAGAGACAATATGGAGAGATGGCAAGTTTGACAAATGACGTGCAAGGTGAAGGTGGAGAACAAGGAATCAAGGGGGATGCTTAGGTTGCCAACCCATAGGTCTGGAAGGGTGGCAGTGCCTTTGATAGAAATAGGGAAATTTGGAAGAGCAAAGGTTACAAGGTGGCCATCCCTGAATGTGATACCTCCTTCAAGAGGGGCAGCTAGGTGGTGCAGTGGGTAGAGAACCAGTGCAGGAGTCAGGAGGACCTGAGTTCAAATCTCACCTCGGACACTTGATACTCACTAGCTGTGTGACCTTGGGCAAGTCACTTAATCCCAGTTGCCTCATCCTGGATCATCTCCAGTCATCCTGATGAATATCTGGTCACTGGATCCAGATGGCTCTGGAAGAGAAGTGAAGCTGGTGAGCAGGTAGAAATAGAGAACAGGAGACTTCATGGGTAGAATAACACCCTTTTACCCAGGACACCAAAAATAATGTGCAGTTGGGAAGAGAACTATGAAGATACCACTTAATAAAGAGGAAAATGCATTTGGGGAAACATTATACTGTCTGTCTAACATTAGGTTGATTGATCTTTGTTTTTTGCTCATTGTTTTCCATGTTAACAGCAACAACTGGGTGAGAAAAAAATTACAGATGTTGAGTTATGTGATGATTTCAATTATTCATGCTCCACAGAGCAACCTATAGAAAACTGACTTTCATAGGACCTACCAGCCCCTAGAATTAAAAGGTGGCAGAGGCCAAAGGATACTGTAGAATCTTTTTTTCCCAGAAAGATTTAGCAATAGAATAGATAAAATATTTCACTACTTATGTTACACAGTACTCACTTCCCTCATATAGAGTCCCCCAGAAAAATTAGTTTAGATTTAGTTACTCCGTGGGTCTTCAAAACAATAGCCCATGAACCCCCACCAAAGTATTTGCTTCTACTATGCAGCCAAAGGGAACATTGAATTGAAAAAATAAAGACATATGATAAAAAATAGCATAGTAAGGAAAGGAATAATCAATCAAAAGTTGCTTTCTGAGGCCTTACTATGTGCCAGGTACCATGCTAGTTAGGTTCTAGGGATATAAAGACAAAAGGAAAATAGCTCCTACCCTCAAGGAGCCCTTGTTCTAATATAGGGGACAATATAGAGAGCACATATATTTGCATAAATACAAAACATAGAAGTTGGGGTGAAGGGAATCAGGAAAGGCTTCATATAGAAGAATGTATTTGAGTTGAATCTTAAAGGAAATCAGAGTTACCAAAAGATGGAAATGAGGTGGGGGATCACAACATGAGAGAAATCTAGTGCAAAGGCACAGGAATGGGAGACAGGGTATCATGTGCAAAGAACAGAAAGTAGACCTGTGTGGCTAGATGATAAAATTCATTGAGGGAAGTCATAGGTAGGATTGAACCAGGTTGTGAAGAGCTTTAAATGCCAAATGGATGGAAAATAATTTATTAAGTGCTTTCTATGTGCCAATACTAGAGGCAATAGGAAAACATTGAGTAGGGGAATGAGATGCTCAGACCTGCACTTTAGAGAAAATGCTTTGTCAGATGGGTGGAGGATGAATTGGAAAAGGGAGAAACTTGAGGCAGAGAGATTAATTAGGAGATTGTTGCAATAGTTCAGAGGAGAAATTCCCTTATAAAACTGAGGGACACTCTCCCACAAATGCACACATTATCAATGGGAAGAGAAGACATAGCTAGGAAAAATGTAATGAGGGGTACATAGTTATGAAACATGTCTGAAATACATGAGTGGAGCAGATTAATACCTCTGGAACTTAAGGGTCAGATGTCTTCTGGTGTTGTCATTACATTGCTTCCTCTGGGCATGCACCCCTCTGATCTCATGGGGTATGTGCAGTTTCTGCCTGTTCAGCTGGTCAGGTTGTCATGGATTGTCTCTTTGTTTACAGCTTCTGGCTTCAGCTGAAACTTTCAAGTTTCAACTTTCAAGAAGTGATCCAGAACATCATTATTTTAGTTTAAGATCCAGAGTCTTAAGTTTCAGTTCTTTTGGAGAAGGAGGAAGAGCTTTCTCATGCCTAGTATTTGTTAGTTCCCAAGGTCTTAATTGTGGAAAGTTGTGCACAACTTTCCTCACCAGAATGAAAGTTTTGCTTCCAATGGCTAAACTCTTTTGGAAAATAGAACAGTTAGCCAGGTAAGTAGGACCTACATTTGAATCTACTACGCGTCATTGAATCATAGCCCATTGTCCCAGACAGCTCTCTGACTTGGGGTTACAAATTTCTTGTAACTTCTGCTTAAACTGTCATGGACATCTTGGGCAATCACATCCCACTATTTGGGGAGCATGGACCTCTACTTCTTGGTAGTTAAAAATGAAACTTCCCTGGAAACAACCGAAAGCATACTTTCTGATGTCTGAAGTCTCTGCCAATCTCAGTGACTCCAGAATCTTGGGTCTTACAATCCTTCAAAAAATTACTTTTAAAGGACACAAGCAAGACTGACTATGTGAGCTGAAAGTAGCTTACAGTTTTCTGAATTGAGGAGTAAAGGGAAACCACCTCTATCCTGGTGCCTGAAATTCCAGTGTTGAAAATTGTCCCTTTGGTTTTCCTGAATACTTAATTCAATCAGCTCTGACGAATCTGTGAACTAAACTTATTCTTCTCAATAATGCATAGATATGAAAGAACCTGAAGAGTCCCATTTATCCATGCTTTCCCATCATATATGACTCATCTCTGGATCACAGATTTACAGCTGAAAAGGGACTTTAAGAGATCATTTGATCTAACTCCTTCATTTTGTAGATGGGGAAATTGAGGTCCCAGGAAGCTAAGTCACTAAAAGTAGTAAGGAGCAGTCAGGATTTGAACTCAGGTCCTCCAACTCCAAATCTTGCTCTCTTTCCACTGTATTACCATATATTCCCTAAAATTCAATACAATAGGTCCCTAGAAATGTTTGGGGTTTTCCTTATTTTCTTGAAGGAAATTTCCTATTAAAAAGAAGATGCCTTTGAGACGTGTTGAACATTTTGTAACCCCATAAAATGTCACAGCTTCTCTTAGCCTCATTTTCTTTGTCTGTAAAATGGATGTCTTTAATACATGTAATACTATTTAGCAGGGTCACTGTGAGGCTTAAATGAGAAAATGTATGTAAAGTGGTTTGTAAATCTTAAAGTGTGGGCAGCTGGGGGTAAAATGGATAGAGCATCAGTCCTGGAGTCAGGAAAACCTGTCTGAGGTTCAAATATGACCTCAGATATTTACTAGCTATATAATCCTGGGCAAATTACTTAATCCTGCTAGCCTCATTTTCTCTTCTATAAAATGAGCAGGAGAAGGAAATGGCAAATCACTACAGTATCTTTCTCAAGAAAACCCCAGATGGAGTTGTGAAGAGTCAGACACCACTGAAATGACTAGGTGAGATGCACACACACACACATAAATATAAATATATATGTGTATACATATGTATATGAGACACACACATACATACATAAACATACACATACATATAACACATACATATACACACAAACATATATATGTATATGTGCCAGCTGATATTATCATGTTATTAATTCAGTGAGGATTATTTTGACCCTCAGGTCTTACGCTATGGGGATATACAGTAAGTGGCTGGAGGTGAGGGGAGGAAAGTGAGGGCAGGAGTCGAGTAGCAAATCAGTGGGAAGGTAGAAGTCACCAGGGACAACTTGCCTGTTTTATATGAAGAGCCTTGGTCTGGCAATCAGAACAGGATTCTGGCCCTGGCTCTGCTGCTAACTAGCTGTTTGACCTTAGTTAAATTTTTTCACTTTCATAGAGTTCAATTTCCTCCTTCATCTGTAAAACAGAAACTGAACTCCCTCTCCATCTTTGAAGTTCTAACATTTACAGTTCAGCCTTGGGCCAGCTTCTAACTTAAGGTACCAGAATCTCATTCCTCCCCTGGGACTAATAGGCTTAGAAAGGGCACATCCTCTCTTCCATGCCCACCCTGAGTAGGGAGGGCCAGCTCTAATTACAAAGCCCTGTTATCTCCAGACTGGCTATTTTCACTGCAGGGCAGGCAGAAGGCCTAGTGCTGGGCAGCACTGTACAGGCCCTGGCTCCAGCTGCTTGGATGCGGAAGCCTCTCGCAGCTTGACCTTTCCTTCTCCTAGACATGCCACATGCCTGATAAGAAACCTCCTGATGACAGTCAAAGATATTAGCCTGTCTGTGATGGGAGCTGTGGACACTGGGCTGCATTTTTTCACCTCTTCGTCTGCTTGGAAGGAAAGTATACTAATGATGGGCATTTTCCAGAAGGTCAGAGAAGGGTAGAGAGATAACAGTGCAAAGAACATTGTATTTGGAGTCAGAGGACCAGGGTTTGAATCCTACTACTTACCTACCACCTGTGAGACTTTTAGGAAGTCACTTAATCTCTCTGTGTTCCTCAGTTTCTTCATCTGTAAAATGAAGGGATTGGACTAGGTTACTTCTAAAGTCCTAAAACATGATTCTAAACATCTTCTCCCTTCTCCTGCTGGCAAAGGGGGCAATGCTAAGCTGAGACAGCAGGAGATATATTACCATGTCCCTTGTCCTTGGGGGTATGCAGTTAGCAGTCTTTGCTTATGTGATATCTATCTATCTAGAACAGCTCTTTCTTCATAACAGTCTTGTAGTAGATAAAGTCCAAGTAGTATTATCTCCACTTTGCAAATGAAGAAACAGGCTCAGGGAGTTTATAACTAGTCAGGATCTCAACCAACTCATAAGTATTAATAATAGCTAATATTTATATAATGCTTCCCCTGTGCCAGATGCTGTGCTAAATGAGTACTTCACAATTAATTATCTAGTTTGATCCTCCCCACAACCCTGGGAGGAGGTACCATTATTATTCCTGTCTTACAGATGAGGAAACTTGGGCAAACAGGGACTAAGTGACTTGTCCAAGGTCACACAGCTAGAAAGTATCTAAGGCTGAATTTGAACTCAGGTCTTCCTGACTCTAGGTCCAGTGCTCTATCTACTGTGCCACCTATTTGGAACTCAAACCCAGGTCTTTCTGCCTCCCACTCCTCTTTCCCATCTGGCACCTCCCATGAAATGTCACAGGAGATGGTAGATTGAGATCTGATGTTGGAGTCAGAAAGACTTAGGTTCTAGTCCTACTCTGATCCATACTGACCTCAATGACCATGAGCAAGGTGGTCAACTTCTCACTGACCCCAGTCAACTCTTTAAGAATATAAATTGAAAACCACCTGCTGATCGCATAATGAAGGGTCTTCCTCTCCTAGAGGAAATCACAGGTCTAGTCCAAGCAGAACAGAGCAAGAAGAAACCGCAAAAAGGCCTCCCCATCCTCTGACCCGCCCCCTCCCTCTCCCCCCACAACCTCTGTAGGCCTCATGCATGACCACTTGCAGAGTCTCGGTACCCCTATAGAGGGGTTAACTACTTTTTCCTTGAGTGAACACCAGCTTCATGATCCTACAGCATATTCCTTCCAATAGTGGAAGGGGCAGGCAAATAATTAATGACCCTGGAACATCCTGCCAAATCTCAGACCACAAGGAAACCTGGAGCACTGTAACTTAACAACTAGCTAAGTGGGAATAAACTACTGCCTCCTTGTCACCTTTTTCAGTTTTTCTCTCACTTGCCTGAACTACATGATCACAATTGGACAGCAACAGAAAGATCCCTAAAATAAGTCAGAAGCTAAAATCCCAGCACTGTCATTTACTAGCTGTATGAACTTGGGCAAGTTACTTGTTTGATTTTATGAGCCTCATTTTCCTCATCTGTAAAATGGTGTTCTTAAATAATGCTTAGCATCCTTTCAAGCTCAAGGATCAGCACTACATCTTATACAAGTCCCTAAGTAATTTCCACCCCATTTGTATATATTTGGTGTTTGCGTATCTGTGGTCATATTGTATTATCTTCAATCAAAAAGTTAATTGACAAGATTTTATTAAATATCTATGCACCAAGCTCTTTGTTACATACTGGTGATAAAAAGATACCTTCTTTCTCCCTCACATCACTCCTGCAAAAAAAAAAAAAATTCTTGCCAATGAGGAAATTACATTATATTTAGGGAAGCAACATGTATAGAGATATAGAAGATATATACAACATATACATATATATGTATATATATACATATATATATATATAGTAATTTTGGGAGAGAAGGTGAGGAAGGATCAAGAAAGACCTTGTGTAGAAGGTGTCCCTTAGGTGAAGAGGGAGTGATTTCAGGCCAATAGAAAGTGAGCTCCTTGCAGCCAGGGACCGTCTATTTTTGTCTTTATATTCCCAAAGGCTAGCACAGTGTCTGGCACATAGTAAATGTTTCTTGGATTAAATTAAAATTCCCTGGTTTGGAGAAAGGAGTTTTAGCCTTAGGGTTGTGGTTGATACTGTCAAAACTTAAACGTGGGAGAATCCTCCTTCCGTGGTACAATAGGATAAAAGGATAGATGGGGAAATTGGATACAACCCAAGAGGTCCTAGGCCTGTGCTATTACCAGCTCCAGACCTTTTGAAAGGCCTGGGTAGGGGGCAGAGAGGCCCTGCATGATGCCAATTAGGGTTTTCTGCTTGCAGAGGCATGGGGTAGGGGGGGATTAGCTTGTGGGAGGATGAAGAAAGAGCCAGGCAACTCTGTCATAATCACATCACCCCCTCATCAGCAATTACTTGATTACTTAATTACCGTGGGAGACAGAAGACCCAAAGAGAAATGCCAACTGGAGGCTCGGGGAAACAGCATTTAAAGGGTGAGTAACTCTCATTTGTTCTGATAACCACATTCTGGGGCTAAGGGTGGATGGCTATGGGACTCTAAGAAGGGCCCCTTTGATCCTGAACAGTGGAGGCTATCTGTACCAGAACAGGTAGATGAAAACAACTCAAGAAACTTCCAGGTGCCCTGAACCTGTGCTGGTGATCAGGACTTAGCCACCGTTGTACTCATTGACCATAGATTCTTTGAATGCTTTGCATTGTAAATTTTTGGGTTTTTAATCTAGGGATTCAGGTAAGCATAGGAGTTCTTCAGGCTCTTTCATATCTAGTTTCCTGATCTCTTTGAACTGGTATTTACCAGTATTTGGTATTTGCTGCTTGCCACGGACTTCCCTGGTTGACCCTACTGGGGACTAAGCAGTTGTTAAGTCCAGCATAGAACTGAGTCAGAAGATCTGGATGCTAAGAGATTCTGCTCCTAGCTTGATGTACAATGTCATCAGACAAATCACTGGACCCACATTTCCTCAGACTCGTTGGTCTCCAAAGTCCCTCATACCTTGACTATTCTATTAGTCTGCTTAGTCTCTTAAGATTTCCTCTTCTTGGACCCAGAGGACAGGCCTAGGAGCATTGACTGAAGGTTGCAGAGAGATAGATTTTGGTTTGATTTAAAGAAAAAATTAACCAACGTTGAAAACTATCCCAAAGTGGAATGGGCATCCCAGGGAGGCAACATGGTGGTGCCTATAACTCTACTATGACAGTTAGCTCTGTTAAGAAGAGTGGCATGGGACAACAAACAGAGACCTTAGAATTAGGAAAGCCTGAGGTCAGATTCAACTGGTGCCTTTTACATGCACTGGCAATATAACCCTGGGCACTGAGATTTTTGCTATTGATGTTGTTTGTTCTTCCTTCTCAAAGAAAACCAATGACATCAGCAGATAATAGGTTGCAGAGGAAGATGCCAGTCTTCATGGGTGGACAGTTTTCTCTTCTGGGAGTTCCCAATAGCAATGAAATCACAGGTCTGGTTGCTAACCCTACGACTGACATATCATAGATTTAGAGCGGGAGGAGACCTCAGAGGCCATCTTGTCTTACTCTCTCATTTTACAGATGGGGAAACTGAAGCCTAGAAATGTTAAGTGACTTGCCCAGGGTCACATAGCTAATAAATAAATAACAGAGATAGAATTTGAACCCACTTGAAGTCTAGTACCCTATTCATTATACCACCAGAGTCTGAAAGGCAAAGCAAATGTAGGGTCTTGAGATTTATGAGTCACTTAATAACAGTGTGCATGTCTGCATGGGGTTGTAGGAGGTTCAAGAAGAACTGTTGATGTGGGTTCTAGGTAAAGGAAGAGACAAAACACATATGTACACTAAAAAAGACTTGAGAACTCTTCTAATGAAGTTGATTCACTAGTACAAAAACATTTAAGTATAACAAGCAGGAACAGTGCTAGACTCTCTTAAGTGTGCAAAGAAACATAAGACATGGGCCTTGTCTTCAAGAAGTTTACAGTCTAGTGTCAGAGCTGTCTAAGAGCTCAAAAGAACATGAGAGAGCTTACCTGAAATACCCTGCTTTCTCATCTCTACTTTTCAGAGTCCTTTTTCTTCAAGGCTCAACTGAAGTACCACCTCCTCTGGGCATCTTTCCCTAGAACTACCCACTCCACTTTCTACCACCAAGATGGAAAGGATTTCTCCCTGCTCCAATTTTCCTGAAGTATTTGGCCTGGGTCCCTCCGTAGACTCTATCACATTCTATCTTGCATTTTGTTCATCTGTGTATGTATCATATCCATCCCTCACCCAGAGTAGAATGTAAGCTCCTTTTGGGATGACTGGGTAATTAAAAAAACTTTTTATTCCTCACATCTTAAGTCACATAGTACCTCATTTATAGGAGGCACTTAAAAATATTGATTGAATTTAACTCAATCCCATTGAACTGGCTCACACAGTGAGTTAATGGAAGAGTTGGAACTCAGAAAAAGGTCCTCTGATTCCTACTCCCAGAGACTTAAAAAAAAAAATTAAACAAATACAAGGTAGAGTATGATAAGCATCAAATAAGTACCATGCTGGAGAGGTCAGAGAGGTCAAGGAATTTGCCTAGGATCATATTACCCATATATATCAAAGGCTGGACTTGAACCCAAGTTCCCCAATTTTAATGCTAGCTCCTTACCCACTGTCCCACTCTGCCTCTCATAAGAGAGCTGTCAGTCATAAGAGAGAAACATAGAAGACACACTCACATTGAAATACTACATCCCTAAGTGATCCAATCCATTTTAGAAGAGTTCTAAATGTTAGAAAGTTCTTTCCTTTACATTAATCCAAAATCTGTCTCTTGGAAACCTTCAGCCACTCCCCCAGGTCTGCAGAACATTTCTTGAAAGACCAACTAGATTAGCAAAATAGCAAAGTTGCAAGGAGTAGGTCACATGGAGGGGGAAGTGAGGAGAGAAACATCATGGAGAAGGTAGATTTATGTCTGGGTTTTGAAGTAACCTTGTCCAAATTCTTGGGTAGGATTTAGACAGGTTGAGATAGTGAGGAATGTTATGAGAATTTCCTGATGGAGATAGCATCATAACAAGGTTGTACTGGGCTAGTTCATCACATGTTCTAAGAACATGGAGAAGCTCAGTCCTGTTAAGTGTAGGAGGTATGTGGAGGTGAGTCATGAAGTATAAAGTTGGAAAGCTAAGTGAGGGTTAACTGATGGAAAACTTTGACAAGCTGCTAAGGAATTTTTACTTTATTCTGTAGACGAGTGGGAGAAGAGTGGGGAGGGGCAAGGAATCAATAATGGTTTTTGTATGGGATAAATTACCAATCAGCAAGCATTTATTAAACATCTACTATATACCAGGCACTAGGGATACAAAGATAAATATGAAACAGTCCCTGCCTTTAAAGAACTTACCTTCTATCACAGGAGGTAACATGTACACACATAATTATTGCATATATAAATAAATTCAAGATAATGGGGGAGGCTACTACAACTGAGGGAGACTGGGAAAAAAACCTCATGTAAGAGATTGTATTGGAGATCTGCTAGGAAGGAAGCTAGGGATTCTAAGAAGTGAATGGGAGAGAGGAATGACTCCCAGACATGGGAGATAACATGGGAGATGGAGTGCCCTATGTGAGGAACAACCTGCAGACACATTTGGTTGCATTTTAGAGGACACAGAAGAAAGCAAACAGTGCTTTAATCTGGAAGTGAAGTCTACATAGGACACTTTAATCCATAGGATGGAATAAAGATAAAGCAGATCTGATTGGGACAAGCATGAAGTTAAGATCAGTTAAGAGCCTTTTGCAGCCGTCCTAGCAGAGTTAAGTGGCTCTGAACTAGGAGAATCACAATGGGAAAGAAGAAAATAGATTTGAAAGACACCATGAAAGCAAGACTGAAAGGATGGGCCATTAGATGGATGTGGGATGAAAGGGAGGAGTCAAAGATGACTCTCTTCAGGATTTCCCCAAATCATTTCCTCTTTAGCCTACTTTCTGGTCAGTAACTGAGTAAACAGCTGCCGCCTTTGTAATTCTCTGGTCAGTTTCACTTTCCCCTTTTGGTTGAAGAAGAGTCTTCTTGGACAGAATGCTCTAGTACATGCCTCAAGTCACCCTTGCAGGTCCAGGGAATATCATCTGGGTCCTCAGGTAGGTCTTGACTGATCTCTCTGGTAATTTCCAAAGTGAAGACCCCTTTGCCTTAGGCAGTGGATCCTGGAACACAAAGCACCAAAGATCTTCCTCCAACACCATTTTAAACAGAGGATCATAGATTTAGATCCAGAAGGCGTCTTCTAGTCTGATCCTTATGTTTTACAAATGAGGAAACAAAGACTTAGGCAAGTCTAGTGATTGGTTTAAGGCCACATAGGAAGTTAGTGGCAAAGATAGGATTTGAAACCAGGTCATCTAATTCCAAATTCAGTACTCTTTTCCACTTAACTACCACCTCAATGCTGTTCATGTACTCCAAGGTCTTTTATCTGTACAAGGGCCAGAATGCCTTTTAGAACTTTTAGAAATAAGAAGATGCTAATTTAGGTCTTGGTCAGATGAAATTTTAGCTTTTGATAGGAGAAATGTCCAATTAACATTTAGAGATGCAAGAGCAGCATGCAAAGCAATTCCAGTTATCCCTTCTACATCATGGGTGTTAGCAGCATGGCACCCCTACTACATGGAAATTTTTTTGACTCTCTTTGTATCAGAGAAGAAGTCTGAATGATCATGGTATCAAAAGATAAAATATATTGACATTATACAATATTATATATAAATTTTATGTACCTGAACTTTTTTCTGTGTTGTCTGCTGGTCTTCACATGTCGGAAGCAAAACTTCCAAAAATTCCCATATGATTTCTTATGTTGACCAGCAATGTAGCGAAACCTTGATGGAGAAAGTCTCTATGTGGAAGGGGTAACTTTATGTTATAAAAATAATACTAGGGCTAAAGAGGTATGGGGCAGAATGATTGGAGCCAAGGGCAAAGCCTTTCCAAAAGACAATTTAATTAATGGAATTTTATAGAATGGAAAGGAGGAATAAGAGGGTGCTTTTTAGAAGTGAGAAATGGTATTACAAATGGAAGAAGAGATAGGTAAGGAAATTGTGTGTGAGTAATAGTAATCAAGCTTACTTAAATGGAGGCTAGAACGTATGACAGTGAATAAGAAATATATTTAAGATAGGAGTATTTTACAAAGGGGCTTTAATGTTAGGATATAGGTTATTTGTAATACGAATGACAAAAAGGAACCACTGTAGGTTATTGGGCAGGAAAATGAGCTGTTTATAATCATCCCTGAGGTCAATGCATCTTGCTTTGTGGTCCATAATGCAACAGGAGTAACACTTTGGGAAAATACCAGGAAGGCCAGAAGAGGGCTGTGTTGGGATCTTGAGGATTTTATGTGACATACTCTATGGTCTGGAAAGGGTGATGAGGCAGGCAGAAAGGCACCAAACATTCTTCCTAAACATCCTCATCACTCTACAAAGAAGCAGAAAATGCAACTAACCACATAGCAGTAAAGCTAGCAGCTGTTTGCCCTGAGGCTCAGCAGCAAGTGGACTACAGGGGAAATGCTTTAGTGAAGACAAGATGCAAGGAGAGAAGTCGTTTGGGTTGAATAGCCCAGAATAGGGAAGTGAGACCCTGAGGGATGTTGCCATTTTCAGCCTTGAACCAATGAGTTGATTAAAGGTGAAGACAATGAGTGCATTTAGTTGAACTTTTGGGGCCAAAAAGGCTTTCTTTGGTCTCTGGAGCTAATCATGACCTTGGAAGATCTGTGATTACAGAGGCAGAGGCAGCTTTTTTTCCTTTAGGCCGTTGGATCCGGAAAAACTGCAGAGTTTCCACTGTAACCACAAGGCCAGTTTTGGTGACAGGGACCAGAGACTAAGAAAGAAACACATGCAGATTAGTTAACCACTGGTTCCTCCTTCCTGGTTAATTATACTCAAATTCAATAAAGTGTTCAGAAACTTTCCATAAACCCACACTGTGTAAAGTTCTGAATTTGCAAGAGCCCTAGGTAGGACAAGGCAAATGATACCAGTCTTAAAATGCAAAGGATGCTAGAAACATTTGTAGGTAGAAAAAAACAAGTAGGTTTAGCACCTAATGAGCAAGACTGATTAGTTACAATGGGAAGCTGTAAGATGGCTATTCCTCCACAACCATACCCCAAGTGAGCTCTTTTTTATCTCATCTCTCCCTATATCCATGGTGTTCCACCATCTCTCCTACCATATGGTCTTATGTCTCAAGATTTGCACTTTTCCCCCAAGTCTGCCTGAATTTGTCTTAAAAAGTTGATTTAAGGGCACATTTTATACCATTTGTCCAGGATATGATTTGTCATGCTGGTCCCAGGTGCCAGAATTTTTTTTTTTTTTACAGAATTGCAGTTTGCTCTTAAAACACCAAAAGGGGGATTTGGACATGGCAGCTGGTGTTTGAAACTCTTCATTTCCCTTTTATAAAAAAGATATTATTGTGTATTAAGATAGGTCCCAGAGACTCAAACTCTCTGTCCTTAAGCATTGTGGATTCAGCTACCGCAAGCAAATGGTTGCATTGATTCACTAATGTATATTCATCCTTCATTGCTGAAGAAGACCATGCCATCACAGAAATGATGGTATGACTTGCACTTGATTTTGTTTTGAGTGAGGGAGGGCTGTGTAGGTTACCAGCCTCACTTTTCCTCCAGAGCCATCTGGGTCCAGTGACCAGATATTCATCAGGATGACTGGAGATGACCCAGAATGAATACAGCTGGGGTTAAGTGACTTGCTCAAGGTCGCACAGCTAGTGAGTGTCTAGTGTCTGAGGGGAGATTTGAACTCACCTCCTGGTGCTCTATCTACTGCACCACCTAGCTGCCCCAATGGTTCATTAACAAACATTTACTGAGTGCCTATTGTGTGCAAGGCACAACAACAGAGGACATAGTGAGGAAGAGTAAGATTATCATAAAACATAACAATAGCTAACTTTTACATAGGTGCCAGGCACTATGCTGAGCCCTTTATAAATATTTTATTTTTATCCTCACCACAGCACTGGGAGGTAGGTATTAGCATCCCTATTTTACAGATGATCAGACTGAGATGAATAGAGCTTAAGTGACTTACACAGAATCACACAGTTATTAAGTGTCTGAGGCCGGATTTGAACTCAAATCTTGCTGACTCCAAGGTCTGAGCCATTGGGCCACCTAGCCACCTTCTAAGTATAGTCCTACTGCTTTAAGAAACAAATCAAGTTGAAACAAAACAGACCCAAGCAAAGATAAAGCAATGTGTATGCAAAATACGGAGCAGATGGATGCATAAGTGTTGAAAAATGGGGTGTGATGTTATTATCACTCTATAATTAGGTTTGTGAATCCAGCGTTCAAGAGGCTGACTTTCTTCTGAGTAATCTGCATGAAATGAGGGTAAATTGTCACTGGGTAAATGCTTATGACTTGTTTATTATGGCCTTTAGAGATATGAATACTTTTCCATTCAATTATCCTTTTTTTCCCCAAAGTGATAAATGGAATTCCTCATTCAAACATCCAAGAATAGCGGCACAAGAGAAGAACAAGTCTTTAAATAGTCTACAGAACAAGATTAAAGAAACACCTAGGTGTAATGTGGTGCCTTTTGTCAGAAACCTTAACTGTTAGCAATTTATTTTAATCCGTAATCTTGTTCTCAGACTTAATTAGAATACACTCCTATAAATCACCTTACTTCTCCTAAGTTACAATCAAAACCCTTCCTAGGGTTTGTGCAGGGTGTGATGACTTCCTGACTTCATGTTGTATTGAAACCCTGTAATCTTTCTTCTGCCACAGTTAATGGTTTTAACTCTATGATTGAAGGAAATACTCCTTTCCCCTTTTCTAACTAGCCAAAAACAAAGACTTTACTCTGCTTTCTGATCTTTTCTGCTCTCTGCTCTTTTTGCCTTGTTTAGGTCAGAAGCATGTGTTACAGTAGCATGAAACCACTTATTGATGTGAGAAACTCTGTGATCTCTCTTTTCTGGTCAAAAGAATGTTTCCTTCATTCTTGATTTTTTTTTAATGCTCTGTTAAGTCTCTGATCTCAGTGTAGCCATTCTCTCCTACAATGCAGAATAGAAACCATCCATGACCACTCATCCTGAGTGACTTTTTTCATGTCTTTCTCTAAAATCACCACATGAAGTCCACTAAGTATCCTGGCATGTGTGCTACTTCCTGTTTGAACCAGCAACTTACATATCTCTGTACCATAAACCTCCAGAATCTGTGCTCCTCTTCCTCAGGAAAGTTGATGCACTGATCTTTGGGACTTCCCTAGGGATCAGTCATCTCCACTGCTGAAAGTACAAACTCACGAATTTAACCTTCTATGTCTAGCTATCTCTATATTCCATATCATGTTTTACTTCACATCCATTCCAGGCACAGAGACTATCCTACCATCTGCCTGCTTACACACACTTACACACACACACACACACACACACACACACATACTCTCACACACCCTTCACACCCTTCTCCCTAACTTTTTCTATCTTTTTCTCTGGATACAACTGCATGTGTAGTCCCATCAGCTGGCTGTCTTTGCATGGAGGAAGACTCCAGAGAGCTGATTCCCAGAGAATTTTGATGACTAAAGCATGTATGGATAGTATTTAGCTAGTTCCAGTGCATCTACCATGTGGTTGGGAAGAGGTGTTTTTCCCCACCCACTTGGCTACATAGATGGAACTCTTAGTGTCTTCAAAAGGACCAGAATCATCTCCCCATTGTAGCCCTTCACTGCAGTCAACGCCTGGAGGAACAAGAGGGTTCCTTCACTGTCTCACTGCCTGTGACACCATCTAGTAAGGAGGGAGAGCCTTAGAAACTTCTCCCTCCCCCCAGCTCAGGCCATATAGACCCCCAGAAATGAGGCAGAAATGAAATTGATCTTTTCATTTTTTTTTTTCTTTTCTAGGTATAGGAATTGAGTCTCCAACTTTGAAAGTTTAAAAGATGGGAAGTATGGGCCAAGAGTCCAGGAATTCAGGCTGTATTTTACAACTAGCTCAGGAATAAAGTCTCAAGGAGCTTGACAGGATTATCTGGGGTGTACTTTGGGACTCCAGCCCAGCAGATACCCTCCACAATGTCTTCTTAGGATGGGATGTGAACTTGGTGTGTGTGGGAACTGAGCTAAGTTGGGAGCCAAATCCTTTTCCTACCACCCTACCCCATTCCTACACCAGACCAAGGTGGTATAGGGGGAATTATACCTCTGAGATGCTGGAGGGAAACGGTTTAGACATTCATTCTTGATATATCTTTGAAGTAGAAATTCCTTAGTAAAACCTACCTGGTGTTAAGTGGTTAAATAACACTGGGATGCTAGTTACTGATCCCCTAAAATAGAAGAAACGTAAGTGGTGTGGTCTAACCCAGTAGCTGAGAGACAAAACATACTATACCTTTGGGTAATCTAAAATTCTGAGGGGCAGAAGTAGCCTGCAGGGGTGGGGAACCTGCAGCCTCAAGGCCACATGTAGACTTCTAGGTCCTCAAGTACAGCCTTATGTGGCCTCAAGGCCACAGGTTCCCAAGCTCTAGATCCCATTGCTCTGTCCTCTGCATCACTAGCTGCCTCTGTCATAGAAAGTGAATTCACAAACATTTCAGTTTACATATTGTGTTCTGAAATGGTAAGTACTTCTTCCAGTAGAAAAGATTTAAAAAACAACACTAAGAATTTAACTTGGCTTTGAGGAATTGGACGACCAGATCACCCAAGATGGGGCGACATTGGGAGACACCACTGACCTGCTTCTGGGAGAAGATATTATTTATTCCCCTATTACATGGGTGGAAATTGCTTGTCCATTGGTTGTGTAACCGAAACAGGCTATATCTTTGAAAACTACCATCCTGGGACAGCTTCTCCTCCTCCCCATCTACTCCACCTCATCCCCCCTTTGTCCAGGGAAGTTCTTGTTCAGAAGAACAAGGAAGTGACTTGTTCACTCACAGTAAAGGAAGGGTGGTTAAAAAGCTCCCTTCTCCCTTTCCCTTTTGATCTCATAGCCTTGAGAATTGGACTTGGGGTTTTGGTCTGATCTGTTTTGTTTGTCTTTTTCAGTTCTAGGTGCAGGTGGTAAAGACCCTAGACTTTGGAGCTTGAGCGATGGTGAGATTCCAGGGGAGATGTTGTCAGCCCAGCAGGGAAGTCCTCAGAAACCAGGGTGCTGGGATGCAAACTCAAGCAGGCTTTGGATTTGGAACTTGGCGGGATCATGTTATAAAGAACTGACCCAAGCTGTGAACCTAATCTACTTCTCCTCTCCTAAGGTGTGGAAGGGTGGTATAAAGGGAGATTATGTCCTTCAAGTGTTGGGGACAGGTAATGTTTCTATATTCTTAAAGTAAACATTCCTTTGTAAAACCTACTCTGACTCTTGAGTGAATATTAGAACCGGGCTGCAGGGGCCCCTAAAGTAGAGAGAACACAAATTAATGGTGGCTATGGCCAATAACAATCCTCAATCCTCCTTATGGGTACTGAAGAACCCTTGGGAAAGGATAAAAAGTAATAGCCCTGGCCTTCAGGCAGTAGGGGACAGGCTAGTCACTGTTATAGTAGAAACTAGAATTTTTAAAGAGGATTAAAATGGTTTTTTCCATAAGGAGTAATGAGAGTAGATTTGAAGGACTAAGGACAGAAATAAAGGAATGGGGATGAGGGTATTCTAGGCAAGGAGCAAGAACTTTTATATGCTTGAGTTCCTCCAGTCATTATTCCCAAACTAAAATTAAGATCTTTAAGTATGCATGGCATTTCCTTTCTCTACCTCACAGGAATGCAAAGAGGACTACAGACTGAACTGGATTACTTACTGACCCCTGAATACACCCCAACCTTTCCTGCCTTTGCTCACATGACTCCCTCCACCTCAAATACCCTCCCTTCCTATCTCTGCCTATGAAAATCCTAACCATCCTTTAAATCTCCGTTCAAATGCCTTTCCTCGATGTAGATTTCTGTAATTGTCCCCAGCCGGAAGTGACCTCTTCCTCCTCTGAATTCTTCTAGTGTGCTGTACTTTTAAAGAATGTATTTATCATATTTTGCTAAATTTATGTTGCCTTTTGCCTTTTATTTGTATTCTGCTAATTTGTGGGAAGGCTTTATTCTGACTGTCTCGGCACCACCTTGGAAATAGGTTCAAATAATGGGAACTTTTAATGATAATTTGTATATTTGGTTCACTTTGACGTACACAGTGAGTGAATGATGAATTTTGGAATTTGACTCAGATTTAGAAACTGTAAAACATTTAATAAGGACAGAAAACAATCTCAGACATATTCCTGAACAAGCACCACTGCATTCCTCTTTCTTCTACTCTCATTTTATCCACATCACCCCTTTCTTCCTGCAGAGTAATTTAGAAGTCAAGCTCCATCCAATCTGATAGGAAAAGTTTGGCAAAAAATAGTTCTAGCACTCTGATTATATTCCTTATGGGTCCGAGTTTGGATTAACCTCAGTGTAGGGTTTAGGATTTCAGGGAGAAACTTGGAGTCATTCGATGATCTTTCCAGGCACCACTGTGTCCAAAATAGCTCCTAGATTGTCTCGCCTCAGGAACCACTTGCAGTTTCCAATCCCAGCTGCAGTTCGTCAATTTTTTAATCTTTCTTTCTTTTTTTCTTTTTTTGCAGCCAGGATCACTCATCTCCTTGTTTTGTGTTAAACAATAAAATAATATCAAAATTCATTACCGTTACTGCTCATTTTCTAAGACTTCGTTGCTTCCTATGCAGATGTGTCCTCAAACAAACTGAGACCTGGGGAAGACTTTAATGTAGGAAGGTCAAGGTCACCCACTGCATCCTGGGTCATCACTGGTTGTCTTGACCTTTATCTTGCCACTGGACTTTGAGGACTCTGGAGGAGAGAGAGGCTGATGACTTTGTGCAGCCTTGCCCCACTCATATCCAATTTACCAGCAAGTCAAGATCTCACCCTCATGATGACACTGGTCTTCTTCAAGAGCAAAGGATGAGCAATGACAACAATGGTTATCGACCTAATAATAAGCTGCATTTTCTTCAATTTATCACTGTCTTTCTTCAATTCCCTTGAGGTAACCAATATTCTCTTGGGGTGTCATAGGAATTGGTGTTTTTCCCCCTGTCCAATTAATAGTATTCAAGCTGTGGACCAATGCATCCTGGGAAATGTAGTCCTTCAAAACTTTAACCTTGTTATATATGGACATGTAATTTCTCCCACTAGACTACAGGGTTCTTAAAGGAAGAAACTGGATCATATGTATTTTTGTATCTTTTCCAGTATCAAATTAGGGAATGTAACATAAAATCAATTCAAAAGAAAAAACCCCACAGACATTTCACCAAACTATCAAAAAGTAAAGGAACACATGAAATGTATGACTTGGTGGTTGAATAAAATTCACAAACTATTAGGATAGATTCTTCTAGTATCAGTTAGGTCCTTTCATTTGTTTGATCAAGAGCTGTACACATGTTATGAACTTGAAAAACAACCTGTAACAGGAAGGCTGCCTCACAAATAATAGGTGCTTAATGAAGTGTTTATTAAATATTGAAGGAATGCGCAAGGATCTTTTGCCCCCAAATCCTTCTCTATTCTCAACCAATCATATCCAAGACATACGATATTTTGTATCTTTGTCTAAAAGGAAAGTCTTTGAGTAAGTG
The DNA here is from genome assembly GCA_028658325.1 of Potorous gilbertii. NCBI lineage: Eukaryota > Metazoa > Chordata > Mammalia > Diprotodontia > Potoroidae > Potorous > Potorous gilbertii. Next base: position 261,538,648 of record CM053769.1, on the reverse strand, counting down.
TTCTAGGAAGCTTATTTTTGGCAGAATTCAGGGTTTAAATACCATAGGGAAAAGAAATTAGGAAATGTGATTATGGCAATAAATTGGAACCATCAGTGAAGAAAGGGAGAATCTATATCAATGATTAATGATACCAAACTGATAAGGCCACCCACCACTTGATACAGCTCCAGAGTAAGAGAAAGTCTGAAAGGTGAGTCAAAAATGCAGCCTGGAGAGGAATGAAAGCATTCCTGAGGGGGGGGGGGTTGTCTAGGAAGAACCAACCAATCAGAGGAAGGAGAGGTAGAATTAGAAACCTGGAGAAAAATGAAGATGTTGAGGATCTGTTGAAAGAATTAACAATGTTAACTAACCTTCACAAGATAAGACTTGGGGTTGGAGGGAAGATACGATAACTATCATTTGAAGGTGAAAGGAATTAGATTGAGTATGCTTGATCCCAAAGAGAACTAGGAGCTAAGAAGTGTGGTGTTCAAAAAGTTTGTCAGACATAGTTTCTGAGTAATTAATCATTTTATTAATAATGCTAAAATATTACCCATAAAATGGGTCAGTGACGCTTCTATTCAGGCATTCGCCAAAGATGAATCATGGGTAGGCTCACAGTTTATATGCCCCCAGAAGAGTGGGTAATCAACTCTGATTGGTTAATAATTACTGGAGAGAATGAATATTATAATGACAGGTGGGCCTATTCTAATGAGGGACTTGGGGATGTAACTTTGATTTCGTCATTTACTTCTCAATTGCCCAGCCTTGGGCAATCTAATCAAAGAATTTATTCCCACCCACATCTGTGTAGTGCACAGTGGGCTTTCCCACCTGTGGGGAAGGAGGCAGGTCTGAACGAGATTGAGGAGAAAATTAATTCCATCTCATTGTCAGCAATGTCCTTCAAAGACTGAGCCTTGAAATGAGGACTTTAGAAAAAGGGGGAAACTCTGGATCTCCCCAAGTCATTGGTTATTAATAGTCATTTCTCTCAGAAGTTGCTAGGCACATTTTACATGTTTAACAAATAATAAAAATTGAGTGGTTGATACAAGTTGCAAGAGGGCAGGCTTAGGTTGGTGTACAGAAGACTGGTAATGAATTTGAACTACCTAACAGAGGAAGGGCACATCTCAGAATGGAGTAGTTCTCCTTGGTAGGAGATCTTCAAGTGAAGGACAGACTACAATTTGTCAGGTAAGTTATAGAGGAGTTTCTTGGTCAGCTATGGGTTGGATTATAGAATCTCCAAGTCCCTCCTAGTTCTAGTAGTCTTTGATTTTGTGAACCTTTGAAGGGTACGATGAAGGATTCAGCATCTTCAAGAAGAAATGAGAGGCTGACTCAAAGCAACTGAACCAGTAACAATTGATAATGTTGATTGATTCCAGTAACAGCTGGCAGGAGTTAGCCAGCTGTTCATTTGTTCCACGTTCATTTCTCAGTATTCTTTGACACCTCCTAGCTATAAAACTGATAGTCTATATTAACTCAGCAGTCTTGTTTATGTAGGCTCTGTTCTGGTCTGTGTCCTGTTCTTCACCAAACTTTCTCTAGTATACTAGTTAAGTAGATTGCCTGTTCTGTCAGGTTGCATGTCAAATTTTTCTTTGTAACATGTATTCTTTTAAAAATTTAATTTTATTTCTTTTGCTAAACAAAAATGACTTCCCTCCCCCCCTCCTACCCACTCATTAGAAAAAGAAAAAAGGAAAATGAAATTCCAGTAAGAAATATACATTGTCAAAATAAATTCTCACATTGACCATGTCCAAAAAAATGTGTGTTTCATTCTGTACCCTGAGTCTTTCACCTCTCTGTCACAAGGTAGGTAGCATGTTTTGTCATCAGTGCTCTGGAGGTTTGGTTGTTCATTGAGTCATTCAGAGTTCTTAAGTCTTTCAAAGTGACTTGTTTTTACAGTGTTTTTGTTGTTGTATAAATTGTTCTCCTGGTTCTGCTCACTTTATTTTGCATTGTTCATGTGTGTGTGTGTGTGTGTGTGTGTGTGTGTGTGTGTGTGTGTGTATTCCCAGATTTATCTGTAACTATCTCTTTCCTCATTTCACAATACTATTCTCTTACATCGCATTGCATTATATCAAAATGTGTTCAGCCATTTCCCAAGTGATGGGCACCCACAGAGGTTCCCGTTCTTTGCCACCACAAAAAGAAATGTTATAAATATTTTCATACATATAGATCCTTCCCTTCTCTTTGATCACTTCAAGATGTGACTAGCTTACTTCAAATTCAATTCCACAATGCCAAGTGAACCAATGGACCATTTTTAACAGCCATCTAACTTGTCTTCCTGACTCCAGTCTCCTTTCTTCACACTCTTGCCAAGATAATCTAACAGAATTGTTACAATGGTATCACTTTCCTGCTTAAAAACTCAGTGGCTCCCTAACGTAAGAGCTGGAAGGAACTTGGAAATCATCTCATTCAACCCCTTATTTTACACATTAGGAAACTGAGGCCCAGAGAAGTAAAAGATTTTCAAGGTCATACAGCTTGCAAGTGTCAGAGCTGGAGCTCAAACCCAGGTCTTCTGATTCCTGGTCCTTTGCTCTTTTCTAGTACATCAAACTGTCCCTCTTGGCATGTCAGGTCTGCCACAATCTGTCTTCAGCCTTTCTTTCCAGTATTATATCACATTGCTTCCCTTTATGTACTTTGTAATGCAGCCAAGCTGGATGACTAAGTTGTTTCCCAATCTTGTCTGTCCCTCCCACCTTTGTGCATTCATGCGAACATCCAATTCCCATTCTTGGAATATATTCTTTCCTTGTAGCCACCTTTTCTTCTTGTCTTTTCTTCCTTTCTTTTATTCCTTTAAGACCCAGTTCTGGTGCCATTTTCTCCTGAAATTTTCCCTTGATTTCTCTAGTAGAAAGTTCTCTCTTACTTCTAATTTTTCTAGAACATATCTTCTTTTGTTTGTCCCAAACAAAAAGTTTAACCTTACACCATTTTTGTGTAAGAGGCATCATAATATACTAGATAGAGTTGGAATAAAGGAAGGCATGGGGTCAAGTTCTGCTACTCACACATACTGCTTTTGGACTCTAGGCAAGTCTTTTAATCTCCTAGCAATCTGGAAACTCTCTAAGTCTATCAGATCAAATGAGATAACACATGCATGATGTTTTGTAAACCATAAAACACTTTATCAATGCTAGCTGTTTTTATTATTTTTAGCCATACCATTGGTAGAGGGATTTTCCTCACTGGGAATTCCCTATACCATCAAGTCATATGTTTGGACTAGAAAACCAAATATTCATGTAATAATAGTCATTTTGATCAATGTAGAGGAGGAATCTCTCTCTCACCTTTCATGGAAAAGAGAGAGAAATGAGGAGGGGGAGAAAGAGGGGGGAAGAAGAATTGGGAAGAGAAAAGGGGACAATGAAGAGGAAGGGGGAAGGAGAGGGAGAGGAAGAGAGAAAGGCAGGGAGGGGATAGAGAGAGAGAGAGACAGAGAAACAAAGAGACAGAGAGAGACAGAGACAGAGAGAGAGAAAGAGAGAGAGAGAGAGAGAGAGAGAGAGAGAGAGAGAGAGACCATACATTCTGAACACAGAACATAGGAAGGTAGAGAGAGCTAGAGAACTGAGCCACTTTAATGCAGTCCTCTTCCCTAGATTTCTTCTTTCTCCCTCCTACCCCTGACCTATGAATAATAAGGGATCAGTCAGGTTTGCTGTATCATCCCAAGTTCTTTAGTATCAAGATTCGTCAAGCTTTTCAGTCCTGAGCATGTATCCCTGAAAGTAGCTAGAGTGCAGACTCAACATTCCATGGGAATGGCCCCAAGTGGAATATGTGTTATTGGATGTGGTCAAGGCCCATGAATATGCCCCTGTGTATGCCATGGGATGACTGCAGCTACATCTATATTTCTATACCATCTCCTTAAATCATTTCTACCATCATCCCCATTACATTTTAATCACTTTGAGCGCAGTCATTTTTTCTCCTTTTCATTTCTCCCATTCTGATACTTACTGCCTATATGACCTTGAGTAATTCACTTAGCCTCCTTGGACCTCAGTTTCCTCATCTGTAAAATGCAAGGATTGTTGAGGGGGAAAGAGAATTTAGATCCGAAAATGAAGTAATATTTAATTGAAAACAAAAAAGGGCTTTGGGCTAGATGTCCTCTGAGGTCCCCTCCAGCTCTAGAGCTTTGATCCTATGGCCCAGTAATGGTAGGCCAGCACCATGATTGATCCTGGAATTTGGACAGTCCTTTACTAAATCATGCTGCTCAATAAATATTGACTGGAGGGAAGGAAAGTGGTAATGCTTTGATTCCAGCAGGGAACCTGGGAACTTGATAAGGGCATACAGAGAGATAGAGAACTTCTGAAATAGCCTTATTAATTTTCTCCCCCAGCATTCAAAGTGCTGGACCAATAGCCACTTCAAAGAAAAAAATATGAGGTGGTATTTATCATCCTCTTTTAATAGCTAGGAAAATCAAATTACAGAGAAGAAGTGATTTGCTCAGGGTCAGGTTGCAAGTCAGGTACTGGTAGTGCATTGCCGGTTTCAGGACTTTTCCATCCATTTATCATATTGCAACAGCAGTACAGCCAGACAGGAACTCAGAACTCCGTGGTCCTGGCCCTTCAGTGGGGTGTCAGCAGAGTGGTAACAGATCAGAGGTGCTGAAGTGACAGGAATGATCCTCTCCCTTGCAGCCATGCTCATCCTTCCTCTAAAGTTCTCTTGCTCCCCGTCCCAGGGCTGATACTCCCCCTGGAAAGATCACAATGAGTTCTGAAACTTGCGACTCAAATGTAATATATAATTTAGAATCTAACTGGGCTTCTTTACCATCTTGCAAATCCTGGTATCACACATAAGGGCTATGCAGAGACCCAGGAGCACATAACCCAAGTGTCTGGCACGTGCACTCCTACTGCCATAGAGCCCCAGAGGTGTCCAGCTTTAACACACCTTGATTCTCTCCTTATATATTCTAATGCCAGAATCACTCTTCATCACACTGATTTGCAGATTCCCAAGCACTCAGCACAAACCCTTTATTACATGTTCATCTCTCAAACACTAACTCATTTGTCCAAACCCACCACTTGGTTTGCCAAGCCCTCAGATGCTCCTTCATACATGTTGATTGCCTTGAACACACTGTTTCTCTCAAGCACATACTGCTCCTCTGAATGGAACATCAGCACTAACTTTCCTCTCAACAGTCCTCATATCCAGAACATAACTAGGTCAGGGAAACTGAAGTTTTGTCCCTGGATGCCAACATGTAGAGGTACACTCCCTTCTTTCAATATTACTCTATTGTGCTGACTTTACACTGCTTGGCAACACTATTCTCACCCCCTTACCTGATTCTGGGCTACCATTCCAAGGTCCTGTCCTTGTAGTGGAAATACCTTCCTCCATATTATTGTTGTGCCTCCTCCTGGGAGTTGGAGAAGAACGGTGTCACCTGTTCCATAGGAGACAGGGCTGAACTCTCTGGAGGTTGGGCCAACCCTCTCCCATCATGAGTGTATTGTGACTTTCATGGACAATGAAGCTCAGTCATTTCAGTTGTGCCTGATTCTTCATGACCCCATTTGTGGTTTTCTTGGCAAAGAGACCAGAGTGGTTTTCCATTTTCTTTTCCAGCTCATTTTACCGAGGCCAAGGTCTCCCTCCTACTGCACCTGGGGCCATCATCAGTTGTTCTGACCTGTGTCTTGTCACTGGACTCAGAATGACTCTAGAGAAGAGAGTGAGGCCAATGACTTTGCACAGCCCTGCCTCACTTAAATCTAATTCATTTGCAGGTCAAGACATGACATTCCTGAGGTTATGGGTCTTCTGCAAGAATGAAAGGTGAACAATAACATTTTACAGATGAGGAAACTGAGGCAAACAGGATTAAGTGATCTGCCCAGGATCACACAGCTAGTAAGTGTCTGAGGCCAGATTTGAACTCTGGAAGATGAGTCTTCCTGCCTCCAGGTCCAACACTCTGCCATCTAGCTGCTCTTTTATGGGCAAAGGAATACATTATTCCTTCCACTCACAAATAGTAACCGTTTTCCTTTTTTTCTTCCACCACTGTGTGATATCTCAGGATGTCTTCCACACAAGACCTGATGTCTTAATGAGTTGTTGATCTGCTTATGGGAATCCGCTCTAAGAATTCTCTATGCTAATGAAATCACAACTTTGGACAATAGTAATATTTGTGTACTTATCATCCTCCACATTAGCTCATAAGCCACCCCAAGAGAGTGCATCATCTTTCCCCTTTTATTCCTAGTATTGAGCACAGTCTTGCATATAGTGTGTGCATAATCAGTACTTGTTGACTTGAATATCCTTGGGTCTGACCTTTGATCTTCCCTTTTCCCCAAACTCGATTTGTCTCTGGCACCAGAATGACTGGTTAAGACTCTATCTACACATGTAAGGACTGCTTTCTTCCATCATTCCTAAAAACAGCATCAAGGATATGTTCCGACACTTCTTAGTAAATCTGGGGAATAAATGTTAGCTTTAGCCATTTGTGTGCCCCTATAGACTTGGCCACACAGATGGTCTTTCATCAACACCCTCAAATTCCAACAGCGCAGAGTGTTGGGTTATGTGAGTAGAGGACTCCACTGTCATGCAATGCTACTGGGAAAGGGGGAGGTATGGCTGAGTATGGGATAGAGGGAGCCCAAATCTGAAGGCTCAGGCTAGCCCCAGAACCACGGAATTTAAGAGTTGGGGTTGGAGTGGGAAAGTTCAGTAGCCATCTAGTCTAATTTACACACTAAAAAAATCTTCATTATAACGTGTCTGACAGCTACTTGTCCAGCTACTGTTTGAAGATCTCCAATGAGGAAGAATCTACACCTTCCCTAGGCAGCCCATCCCACTTTGGTATAACTAACTATTCGGAAGTTTCCCCCAGCCTCCTCTGCACTCATTGTTCTTGGTTCTGCTGCCAAACAGAAAAGGCGAAATGCTCCTCCATTTCCAAGCCCTTCAGAAACTTTAAAACCTTGTTCATCCCCCCAGAGCCTTCTCTTTACCAGGTTAAACATGCCTTCTTCTTCAGTTGATCCTTATATGACACGAACTGGAGGTCCTTCCAATGTATGATGCTAGTTGATGAAAGGAGTCAAATGGAGCTGAGAAAAGATGAACAAATCAAATGGGAAGAGGATGAGCAAAGGTCTAGGAAGCAGGAGGCCAAAGTTAACACACTGCTATGAACCTAGAATGGTAAAAGAATGCAGTAACAATTGAGATGCTAATTAAGGCCGCTCACCAGGGTTGAGTGTTTGTAGACTACAACAACCACACTTTCTCTGACACCTTCAAGGGAAAACACTTGACCCTGGATCCTACTGACCATGCTTAGTCATAAACAGCAGGCCTATTTTGCCTTTGGCACTGTGCTAGGCATTTGAGATATACACAAAGGAGCTAGGCAGAAGGTCAAAGCATAGGGAGGAGGATGAGGATGAGGACTAGGAGGAGGAGGACCTGAGCAATACAGTCTTTTGCCCTAGTCAGACCCCATCAGATGTCATGGGTTCTATCTTGGGTATTACATTTTAGAAAGGACAACGATAATGTGGAGAGTATTGGAAAAGTTTCCATAATGGTAAAGAGCCTCAAATTTAGCAATGGGGTAAACTACAAAGAGCATTGAACTGAGCAAATGAACCCGGAGTTTGAATTTCAGCTCTGCCATTTTTCTATCCATGTGACCTTGGGAAAATCCCTTAATTTCTCTGGGTTTTAGTTCTCTCATCTGTGAAGTGAGGGAATTGGACTAGATGACTTCTGAGTTCCCCTCCAAGATTTGGTCTATCATCCAGGATGATGTCAGAGGCAGATCTAGGCTTAATTTAAAAAAGATATTCCTAACAATAAGAGATATCCAAAAGTAGAATGGGCTGTTGCAGGGGCTCTCCCTCACTGGAGGTCTTCCAAAACAGACTGGATGACCTATTTGTCAGCTGGGTAGGAGGCAGTCTTTATGGACTAGATCACCTCCGAGATCCCTTCCCTCCCTGAGACTTCTTGATTCTGCAATATTGAACAGTACAGTATGACAAACAGTATTTTATGCTCCCAAGGTTTGAAGGGATGTGGAAGGAAGGAGTGATCTGAATAGCATAAAATTGGCAAAGGAAAGCTTGAAAGAGCTTTAATTAATTTTGAGCATTCTCTTCTTGGGGATAGTGGCATTTTAAATGTGAAAAGTGAATATTTCTATAACATGATAAGGTTTAAAATGTGCTTTAAGTCTACTCTCTAAGACTCTCAATTGCAAAGAAGGGGAGGATTTGCTTTGGTAGAGGCAGCCTCCTCATCTGAGAGTTCTCAGTTAAATCCCCGGTCTGATCCCTATATATCCCATAACTATCTACAGATATTAGTGTGCCCTTTGCAGAGATAAAGGAACTAAGACTCAGAGATATAAGGTATCTTGTCTTTTTTTTAAACCAGTCTTTTCTCCTCTATATTTTCTTCAAAAATAATATTCTATTTTTTCCCAATTATATTTAAAGATAATCTTTAGCATTCATCATTTTTACAAACTTTTGAGTTCCAAAGTTTTTTTCCCTCCCTCCTTCCCCTCCCTTCCCCTTTCCTAAAATGATAAGCAATTTGATATAGGTTATATATGTGCAATCATGTAGAACATATTTCCATATTAATCATAGAAGTTAAAGAAAAACAGATCAAAAGGGAAAAAGCACATACAAATATAGTGAAAATATTATGGTTTGATCTGCATTCAGAGGCCATCTATTCTTTCTCTGAAGATCAATATCATTTTCAGGTGTCTTATCTTGCCCAGGGTTCCACAACACCTAAATGTTTTGATCCGTGGGATCTTCTGAATGAAGTCTCAGCAGCATTTGCATTATACCACACTGCTTTTCTCTGTAATGGGCAGAAACCCAATAGCCAGTGCAGAGGAGAAAGGGGAGGCCTGGAATGGGGTGGGCTTGATGAAGTAGAGGATGAAATTAGATGGTGAGAAGTAACAAAAACTAAAGATGATATTGTAACCTCTGTGGGGCAGCTATCTGGGCCTGACCCTCCCTTCATTCCACCAATTGTGGATCAGGGCTGCACAAGCTCTTGCTTAAGCCAATAGTATGTTGAAAAGCTTTGGAATGTGAAAATTCAAAGGACCCAAAGAAATGTGGGAAGATGATAGTTGTTTATGAGTTTGGGGGTGGGTTTTCTTTCCCTATTTTTTTCAGCACTTTTCCAAAAATAATTCCTCTGCTTTTATTTTTAGTCTGTTCCCATGCCTTGCACAAACAAACCACGACAGTTTGGACTGTGTCCGTTGCTCAGTGGATGAAATACTCCATTACTGTGTTCACTGCACATTTGTACCTAACCCCTCTTTTGTGACTCCTCTCCACAGTGGTTGAATCTATAAAAAAATGAAAATTAGAGACCACTCTGGAGGCTATCATTGGTAGATTTGGCCAGTGACTGTGGGGGAACTGCTCTGATGCTTCATGTGTACTAACTAGACGGTGTGATGAGATGGAAGAGCATGACACCGAGTCAGAACAGTTGGATTTGGATTCCAGCTCTGTCAGTTACTAACTTTGCTACCTTGGTCAAATTACTTTACTTCTCTGAACCTAGCCTCTAAATTGGTGGTAACAGTTCATTTCAAACCACAGGCAAATGGGTCTTTGTACAGATATAGCTGAATTTATAGGGAACTGAATTGGCCACAAAAGCATGGGAAAAAAGTTGTTGGTTCTACTTCTGAGGATGATTGAATCCTTAACCCTCTGGGCTCCACTCTACCAGGGATGTTACTTCCCAGCATCTCATTTTATCCTTTACTTCCTCCCTGTCAAGGGAAGTTGGAGCTGGAGGACTCCTTCTTCCCTCAATCCAACATTCTAGACACTACCTACCTAGCTAGGTGGTGAAATGGACAGAGTAGCCAGGCCGGGAGTCAGGGAGACTCATCTTTCTGGGTTCATAGCTGGCCTCAAACACTATATGTCCCCAGGCAAATCACTTAACCCCATTTGCCTCAGTTTCTAATCTGTAAAGTGAGCTGGGGAAGAAAATGGCAAACCACTGTAGTATCTTTGTCAAGAAAACTCCAAATGGGGTCATGAAGAGTTGGACAGGACAGAAACGATTAAACAATAACCCAATTTTCACACCTTTGCAGATGGTCCCAGATCAAGTCTGCTGCTCAGAATCCCAACTTCCTTTGGCCATCTCTACTTGGATGTCCTACTATCCACTCAAACTCAACATGGCCAAAATGGAACTCATTATCTTCCCCACCAAAATCCACACCACATTCCAAACTTCCCTGTTTCTATTGAGAATACCATCTCAAAATTGCAACTGGGTCTCAGTGGTCAAGCCCTCTCTACTCACTGCCATATTCATATGCCACATCTTATGGATTCTACTTTTAAAATATCACAATATCCAGGTGAGAGAATATGCAAAAGATGCTTTGAAACCACAAAGCCCCAAAGAAATTTGTCTTTATTAATATAATTTTTACATAGAACCTTCAATATGTTACTACTACCTCATCCTGACATGATCCTTCAGACCTTGAAATGTGGACATCACTTATTGCCTCCATAATTAAGTTAGCATTGAACACTAAACTAGCAGTCTGAAACCTGGGGTTTGAGTCTGGAATTTATTATCAGGCAAGCCATTTCTCCTTTCAAAACTTTAGTTTACTCTTTTGTAAAATAAGAAGGTTGGATTAAATGACCCCCAAGTTCTCTTCTGGCTCTTACATTCTGAGATCTCTACAGTTGCTGCCTTGAATAATGACTTAAAACTTGGATTATTGTTTAATTTTTCAGATGTGATTTCTTCATTTGAATATAAGCACACTGAAAGCAAGAACTATTTTGGTTTTTCTTTCTATTGCCGATGCTTGGCAAACTGTTTGACATATTTAATAAGCATTTAATAAATGCTTGTTGATTGACTCCTTGATTATTATAGATGCCATCTTTCCGAGTATGCTACAAAATTCTTGAAGGCAGAGACCTTCTTGTACTTTTTCAGATCCTCAATATCTAACTTATCTTCACATGTATCATCAGTAAATGTCAATTAGATTAATGAGAATTTTTTGGGGGGGATGTATGGGACTCAAAGGCAGAGATGGATAGAGAGTAGAGGCATAGTATAGGTATAGTGTGGCAGGATCTAGCAGTCATAGCAGTTATAAAACTAAGACTCTATTTCCATCAATGTAAGTTGCCAGGAGAGTCATACCTGAGTCCTCCCAGACCAATAGTTGTAAATAGCTACAGCACCAGATGCCTTTTTACTTGGTTTTCATTGCAACCACATACAGATATGACTGTTAAAATAGTGTCTGGAGGTTTCTTAAAACCCCTATCTTGCAGAACAAAGAAACTATGGCCTAGAGAAGGTA
>CM053769.1:261515442-261527102 GCA_028658325.1 Potorous gilbertii | reverse complement strand
CCCCCCCCAACCTCCCTTCCCCCTCCCCCCATCCCCATCTCTCTTTCTGTAATTGAAGACAGTTAAAAGAGCATTGAGACAGAATATCAGAGGTGGCATTGGAGCCCTGGTCTTCCTGACCGCAAGGCCAGCACTATTCACTGTGTAACTATATGATCTTGAGTAATTCATTTCACTACTCTAGGCCTCCTTGCCATCCTCTATAGGATGAGAGACTTGAAGGTCCCTTTCAACTCTAATACACTATAATTCTATGAATGAAGGAAAGGAATGTAGGACAACTCATGAGATACGGAGAAAGGGTTGGTGTGAGACTGCTTAGCTGGCCTGGTATCATGACAGGATTAATTGATCTAGAATGCTACTTTAGCCCAACAGTATGTTAGTGAATGAAATCCAAACGCTCTGCTAGTAGGACCCCTTGGTCTCTGTTCTGGCTGCCTGGGATTAATAAATGACTCGGGCAAGCCCTGCAGCAGACAGGCGATGGCTACACTTCTGTTTAGGGCATACACACATACCTTGCCGATTAGCAACGATGGGAAAGGAAACACACAGCAAGAGAACTTGACAGCTTAATGGGGTTATAGAAAAAAACACACTGATATTTTTAAACTTTTTTTTCTGTTTTTTTTTTCCATTTGTACATTTTTAGCATCCCGAAATGCAGTACCAAATCTTTGACTGAAATAGTGACCACTTTATATAGCTGCTTTAGTTCCAGTCCTTCCATACTTGGAAACATCCCCAGGGACTCAAATGGCAAAGGCCTATTGGCAAGGTCATTCCCTGCCCCCAGAGTGCTCAACATGGTGAAGGTATTTGCCTATAAAGGGGAAAAGGTGAAGCGAGAAAGAAAGGAGAGCTAGCCCCTGTGTTCTCTGGAAATTTTCTTGAGAATCTAGAGGGTGACCTATCAGGCACATCTACTCACCCTGGTTGCTAGTGGCCAAAGATTATTGGAACTGAGAGTTATTTTTCAAGAATTGGCAACATTAATATCCAATAGTCTTGCTGTCAATGGGCCCTTTGATCTTTGGGTCATTTGAAACCAGGACTAGAGATGTCATAGAGTATAACTCAGATACTCAAATATCCCCAACTCTTGAGATTTCTCAAGTCCCAACCCTGTCTTTTTCTTTTCTTTCTACATGTAAATATGCTCAGATCTTTCCTATTGATGGGGGTGGGACTATTTATTTGACCCTACTTTCCCTTCTAACTACTCTCTGATTTCTTTCATTTTACCATCTTATTTCTTAGATACTATCATTTCTTCTGCAATCTGGTTTCTGAACAAACCCTCCTTAGTCTACTAAAATGGTATCTTCTAAAACCTCTAATGACCAGTGGGAAATTGCCAATCCAAAGTGCACTTCTTGGCCTCCTCTACTCTTATTTCTCTGTAACATTTGACCTGAATGACCACCCCCCTTGTTGAGGTATAAGGGTGCTCAGGACCCCAAAATATTCACATGCTGGGTCCTGCCTGAATGAATTCAACTCAAGCTTTCTTTCAGCCAGAGAAAAACAAAGTTTATTAAAGGTTTACCATATTGAGTAGACTCTTAAGGACCCTAAGCTTTTGTGATGTTTGTATTAAAAAGTGGGCCAGATTGAATCTCAGCTAGATTGAATCTGAGCACCTTCATGGAGTCAAGATGGAGTTTATATACAGAAAAAGTGTGGGAGGAATCTAGGGGTCACCAAGTGGTTTGGGGTAACTAGAGGAGGGGTTTAGAGAGGATCTTGATGGGAACAGACAATGGAGGGCTAGGCTAGTTTAAGGATAACAGATTTGAGCATAGATATTTTGATAGGATCAAGGGTGGGAAATAGCCAGGGTCAATTGGACAAAGTGATAATGAAAGTTTCATGGCCTCAAAAGAAGGATACTTTTAAGGGGGTTCGAGAACCTGTACCCTATCACCTTTTCATCTTAAAACTTGTCTTCTATAATCACACTTTATGTCCCTAGTTTGCCTTCTACCACTCTAATGATTCCTACTCTGTCTCTCTTGCTTACTGCTTTTACTCCTGCTTTCAAAATGTGTAAGCACACCCCTGGTCTTATTTGTAGTGGACTCTCTGTTCAGATTTTATTTTTCTACATTCCCTTCCTCAAAGACCTTAAACGTCCACGTTCAAGTCTTTCACTTGAATTTCTGTGTTAGCAACAACCAAATCTGTATCTGCTAATTCTAACCTGTCATTCTCATTTCTACATTTGCAACTACTTAATGGACATAATTTCTACTTGAGTGATCCACAATCAACTAAAATTCAACACGTCTAAAACATATTACTCCCTTTCTCTCCAACTGTTTTTCCCCTCTTGGCTTCCTCATTTCTGTCAGAGCCATATTTGACTCTCCCCTCTCTTCTGCCTGTCCTATCCAATTGTGTCTTAATCATTCCTCTTCCAAAATACTTTTCACATCCCTTTCTTCCTCCATTTTCTCACTGCCAACATCTTGGGCCCTACTCTTATTATCTCTTTAAATATTATTTTTTTCTTTATCAACTAACAAGTATTTAATTTCTCTTCTTTCTATCCCCCCTCTCCCATGGTAAAGAAAACAAAAAGAAAAGCTGTAGTAACAAATATGCATGACTTTCATTATCTCTTTGTCAGTCAGTGAATAAGCATTTATTAAGTTCCTACCAAGTGCCAGGCACTGTGCTAAGTGCTAGGAATAGAAATAAGAATAAGAAAGACTGTCCCTGACCTCAAGGGACTTACAAATGAATAGGTTGTTCCCATAGCTTCTTAAATGGTTTTAATATTTTTAATTCTCCTCCTCCCTCAGAATCCATCTTGAATTACCAGATTAGTTTTCCCAAAACATTCTTTCTCAATTTGACCTTGATCTAAGTTCCCATCTTATCTCTTATGACTTCCCTGCATCAGCTTTTCCTCTAGCCAGTCTTACTAGGTGATTACTGTTTTCAAGTTGTTTTGCTGTATTTTTTTTCATTAAATTCAGGAATTTTCAAAATGACAAATTCCTTGTGAAAGCAGTTTGATTCTGCCCCCCCCCAAAAAAAAAACCCCACAAATTCAAACGACAGAGTAGTTTTTAAAAAAAGTGATTCAAGGGCTTGAGTTGAATGAGACCTACTCTAAAGGCCCCAGGACAAAATCTAAGCTAACAGCAACTGAAATATTTAAGTCCCTAAAGTCTTCCATCACTCAATCTTGATCAGGCTTGAGTTTCACTTCAGCATCTCTGCTACTAAATAGCTTTCTTTAGCACCTCTGAACCTCAGTTTCTTCATTTGTAAACTGAAGTGATTGGATTTGGTGATCTCTGAGGTCCCTTTTAGGTCTATATCTTATGATTCTATAACAAAGAAAGACAGAAAAAATAAACAGCCAGCAAAAGTAGGCAAATTACTTGTCTTAGTTATAAATCAAGTCTGCTTTTCAATGTCTAGGAGTTTTCATACCTTAATGATCAATCTCATTGATGTGGATACTCTTTCCTCCACTCACACAGGTCATAACCCTTTTATAATTTAGTAAAACACAAAAACAAACACTATAAACCTTTAAAGTTGCTTGCAATATCAACTCTGAATTAACTAGGAGGGCCCTAGAAGTGACTGGCCCATTGGACAGTGATTAAAACCAATACTCAACTAGATGATATCCATTTGTGCTCAGGTACTGCTTTTCTTTATGTCTTGCTCTACTCTGTATTTTCCCTAAATGTCAGCCTGTCAACTTTCATAGACTTTAACAAATGTTTATAGTCATAATTTAAACAAAAGGTCACATTTTGTAGAGAATGGGATATTCAAATATAGAAATATGTTTTAACTTCTCTCTTTGTAATCCTTGGTTAGAGTGGAGCTTAACCATCTGATATACTCCCTGTCCCTACCACTATACCATGTGAGCTAAGAGGGTTGCAGGTAAAGTGCATAGGAAGGAATCATAAGCTCCAAGATGGGTGAGTGGAAGGGTATCTTGCTAACCTAACAGATTGTATAGACCATAAATTTCATGCAAGTTATGCTCTGTCCCCCAACTGTGGTTTTTTTTTGTATTTCTACTTTTTCATCCTTGTTCCTTCCTGTAATAGTTTTGATCTTCTTTCTATCCATCATTCAAGACACAGGTCCCAACGCAGCTCTTCTGAAAAGAGTCTTTGACTATGAAAATGTACAGTCATTCCTCTACTATGAATGCCTAGATCATTTGCTATCTTACCATTTACTTAGCACTTTCCCTGCTATTGTAAGTGATTTTAAAAAGTCTTAGCTCCTTAATGGAATTTTTTAAATCTTATTTAATATTTATTTTTTCTAATTACATATAAAAACAATTTTAACATTCTTTTTTTTCAAATTTTGAATTCCAAATTCTCTCTTTCCCTCCTTTCTAAACCCCTCCCATTGAAAAGACAAGCAATTTGACATAGGTTATACATGTGTAGTCATGCAAACACATTTCCACATAAGTCATTCTGTGAAAGAAAACATAGACCAAAAACATCCAAGAAAAATAAAGAAAAAATATCTTTGATCTGCATTCAGGCTCTACCAGTTCTTTCACTGGAGATGGATAGCACTTTTCTTCATATGTCCTATAGAATTGTCTTGGATGATTGTGTTGTTGAGAAGGGCTAAATTACTGATAATAGATCATCATATAATACTACTGTTACCATGCACAATGTTCTAGTTCTGCTCATTTCACCTAGCATTATTAGTTCATCTAGGTCTTTCCAGGTTTTTCTGAGAGCATTTCTTACCATTCTAACCATTTCTTAAAGCACAATAGTACTCCATCACAGTCACACACAACTGGTTAAACCATTCCCAAGTGATGGACATCCCCTCAATTTCTAATTCTTTGCCACCACTAAAAGATCTGCTGTAAACACTTTTGTATACATAGGTCCTTGTCCCTTTTGTTTTTTTATCTCTTTGAGATACAGACCTAGTGGTGGTATGGTTAGGTCAAAGGATATGTATGGTTTTATAGTCCTTTGGCATAGTTCCAAATGGCTCTCTAGAGTGCTTGAATCAGTATACAACATCACCAATAGTACATTAGGGTTGTATTTTCCCTTCATCCCCTCCAACATTTTTCATTTTCCTTTTCTGTCATATTAATTAGCCTGACAGGAAAGAAGTAGTAGCTAAGAGTTGTTTTAATTTTCATTTCCCTCGTCAACAATAATTTAGAACCTTTTTTTCATATGACTATAGATCACTTTTATTACTTTGAAAACTGCCTGTTCACATCCTTTGACCCTTTATCAATTGAGAAATGGCATTTCATTCTATAAATTTTCTGTTTTCTATATGTCTCAGAAATGAAGATTTTATCTGCCCTCCAGAGTATCATTGTAAACTTTTTTCACGGTAATGATTACCAATATGTATCTCCCTTCGTCGTTTCCCCCGTTTATCCTATTCTCTCTCTCCTTTTACCCTGTTCATTCTTAAAAATGTTTTGCCTCTGACTTTTATCTCCCTCAAACTTCCCTGCCTTCTATCAGCTTTCCTCTCCCCACTCTTCTCTTATTCCCTTCCCTTTCTACTTTCCTATATTTCTATACCCAACTGAGTGTATATATTATTCCCTCTTCGAACCAATTCCAATGAGAGTAAGGTTCATATGCTTCCCTCCCTGCTCTTCCTATTTCCCCTCCACTGTAAAATCTCTTTCAAGCCTCTTTTATGCCAGATAATTTATTGTATTCTACCTCTCCCTTTCTCCTTCTCCCAGTGCATTCTCCTTTCTCATCCCTTGATTTTATTTTTTTAAATAGACATACCATCACATTCAACTCATACCTTTGCTTTCTATCTATGTATACTCTGCTTTAATAATGAGAAAGGTTGTAGGAGTTATAAATATCATTTTCCTAGGTAGGAATGTAAATAATTTAATCTTATTGAATCCCTTATGATTTCTTTTTCCTATTTTCCTTTTTATGCTGCTTTTTGCATCTTGTATTTGAAAGTCATTTTTAAAAATTCAGCTCAGAACTTTTCATCAGGAATGCTTGAAAGTCCTCTATTTCACTGAATGACCATTCTTTCCCCTGAAGGATTGGGTAAGTGATTCTTTATTGTAACCCTAGCTCTTTTGCCCTCCAGAATATAATGCTACAAGTCCTCCAATGCTTTAATGTAGAAGCACTAAATTGTTTTATCATGACTATGACTCCATGATATTTGAATTGTTTTTTTTTCGATGCCTTCAGTATTTTCTCGTTGGTCTAGAAAGTCTAGAATTTAGCTATAATATTCCTGGGAGTTTTCATTTTGGGATCTCTTTCAGGAGGTGATTGTTGAATTCTTTCAATTTCTATTTTATCCTCTGGTTTCAGAATATCAAGGCAGTTTTCCTTGACAATTTCTTGAAAGATAATGTCTAGGTTCTTTTCTTTGATCATGACTTTCAGATAGTCCAATAATTCTTAAATTATCTCTCCTGGATCTATTTTCCAGGTCAGTTGTTTTTCCAAACATTTTCTTCCATTTTTTCCTCTTTTGATTTTTTTTATTGTTTCTTGATGTCTCATAAGATTTTACTTACTCAATTCTAACTTTTTAAGGAATTATCTTCTTCAGTGTGCCTCCTATTCCATTTGGCCAATTCTGCTTTTCAAAACATTCTTCTCTTCATTGAATTTTTGTGCCCCTTTTTACTATTTGGACTATTTGCTTTTAAGGTGTTATTTTCTTCAGTATTTTTTTGCCTTTTTTTTTAAACCAAGCTTTTGATTCTTTTTGTCATTGTTTTCTTCATCATTCTCATTTCTTCTCCCAATTTTTCTTCTACCTCTCTTACCTGATTTTTAAAATCCTTTTTGAGCTCTTTAATGATCTGAGACCAATCTATATTTTTCTTTGAGGCTTTTGATACAGGAATCTTAAATTTGTTGTCTTCTTCTGAATATGTATTTTATCCTCTTTGTCACCATAATAACTTTCTATGGTGGGAGGCCAAGCCAAGATGGTGGAATTAGCAACTACTCACCTAAGCTCTGACATGAACTCCTTCAGATACCTCTAAAAAGGGCATCTGACCAAATTTTTCAAGTGCAGAATCCAATAGGAGACAGACTGTGGCAGATTCACAGACCAGGATGGACTGGAAGGTCAATGGGAAAGATCTTTTCCACAGGGGTTGAGAAGCACAAAGCACACAACATAGCATGTCCATACCATGACAGGGCTGAGCAAGAAAACCCCAGGGCAGTCTGAGACAGTGGCAGCACAGCAGAGTGGCAGCCCTGGGCAGAGCAGCCGCCTAGGGTGGGAGTCCAATACAGCTGAGTGAGTGAGAGCTGCTGAGCCCTAGGTATCAGCAGCTGCTGCTCCTGAGACTATCAGCATGCAGATTAAATGTCTGTAAGTCACCTACTTGAACTTCAAGGAGCCAAAATGGCAGAGTGATTGGCATATGCTCCCTCCTCCTCCCCTTAATGACCTCAAAAGAACCATAAAATGTTTCCCCAGAAAAATCCTGAAACAGTGGATCAGTAGAAGGGGAAAACAGTCTCACAACCTATAGGCTAGGAAAATTGCTAAGGAATATTCCTCTTATTGTGGCAGAGGACTAGAGATCTCTCAGACAACCCTACCTCAGCAAATGGGAGGAGATCCTGAACTACAGGAGGATGGAACCTCACAAACACCTACACCAGAAGCCCAGACATGCCTCAGTGCTCCAAATGGGAAGACAATAGGGCAGTCAGGATTACCAACCCCTGAGCTTGCCTTTGCTCTAGCTCAGTTGAGGATATCTCCCGTGACCAGACCACCCCTCCCCTACATTTAACAAGCTAGCTCCAGGGCTAATCCAGGGAAACACAAAACAAAACAAAAAAAAAAAATCACCTGGCCTGCGCTTTCTCATGCCAGCCAGGTCAAAATCAGTTTCTTTAGCTTCTAACTGAAAGAACCAGAGGCCACAATACACAAAGTGTCATCATCATGAGCAAGAAGAAGGAAAGCAAGAAGGAAAAGACCATGGAATCTTTCTACAGGGACAAGGACCAAAACAAGTATACCAAAGAGGTCAGTATTGAGACTGTACTCCCACCTGAAATTTCAGAAGGGACTTTGAACTGCTCGCATGTACAAAGAGCACTCTTGGAAGAGCTGAAGAAGGAAATAGAACAAAAACAGGCCAATGGTTTTAAAAGTATGAAAAAAGAATTCATTGAAGAGAACAGCTCTTTAAAAAGGAAAACTGAACAAGTGGAAAAGGAAGCACAAAACCTAACTGGGAAAACTGGACAAGTGGAAAAGGAAGAACAAAACCTAACTGGAAAAATTGGACAAATGGAAAAGGAATTACAAAAACTAACTGGAGAAAATAATTCCCTAAAAGGAATAATTGGACAGATGGAAAAGGACATGCAAAAGTTAACTGAAGAAAACAATTTGATAAAAATTAGAATTGGGCCAGTAGAAGCTAATGACTCTATGGGACATCAAGAATCAGTCAAACAAAATCTAAAGAATGAAAAAATAGAAGAAAATGTAAAATAACTAGTTGGAAAAACAACTGACCTGGAGAATAGATCCAGGAGAGGAAATTTAAGAATTATTGGCCTACCAGAAAATCTTGATGAAAAAAAAAGAGTCCAGACAATATCTTCCAAGAAATCATCAAGGAAAACTGCCCAGAAGTGCTATATCCAAAGGGCAAAATAGTCATCAAAAGAATCCACTGTCCACCTCCAAGAAGGGATCCCAAACTAAAAATGCCAAGAAATATTGTTGCCAAATTCCAGATCAAGTGAAGGAGAAAATACTACACTGGCAGCCAGAATGAAACCATTCAAATATCGAGGAGCTACAGTCAGGATCACACAGGACTTTGCAGCTTCTACATTAAAAGATCAAAGGAATTAGAATATGATATTCCTTAAGGCAACGGAGCTGGGACTACAACCAAGGATCAATTAGCCAGCAGTTCAGCATGATACTTCAGGCAAGGAGAAGGACATTCAATGAATTAAGGGATTTCCAGACCTTGCTGACAAAAAGACCAGAACTCAATAGAAAATTTTATTTTCAAATACAGGTCTCAAGAGAGGCATGAAAAGGTAAACAGGGGAAAAGAAAAACTTGTTACTCAATTTGGGCAAATTGTTTCTTCCCTATAAGAGAAGATGATACTTGTTAATCTTGAAAATTGTATATCTATTATAAAATATGAAAGGGATATACAAAGATAGAGGGAATGGATATAGAGTAAATTATGTGATGATAAAAATATGGTTTAAGCATGTGAAAGGATTGTAACAGGAGATATGAAAAGGAGGAAGAAGAAAATGGTAAGTTACATCACAGGAAAGAGTACAAAATTATATTACAGAACAGAGAAAGAGGGGAGGGAGATGAGCACTATTTGAGAGGTACTCTCATCTGATTTGGTTCAAGGAGGAAACAACAAACTAAATTAAGTATATAAATCTAACTACCTCTATAGGAAGTAAGAAGGGAAGGGGGAAAGAAAGGAAAGGGGAGGCTAAAATGGAGGGAGGAAGTAGTAAGGGTAAAGGGGAGTAAAAGGAGGGGGGCTGGAAGAAGGAAGGGAAGGGTGGTAGTCAAAAATTAAAATTCTACTGTGGAGGGGAAGGGAGAAGGGAGAACTAAAAGCACAAATGGGGGAAAAGAGGATGGAGGGAAAGATACAGATAGTAATCATAACTGTGAATGAGAATGGGATGAACTTTCCCATAAAACAGAGATGAATAGCAGAATGGATTAAAAGTCATACTACAACAATATGTTGTTTACAAGAAACACTTTTAAAATGGGGGGGATACACACAGGGTAAAGGTAAAAAGTTGGAGCAGAATATATTGTGCTTCAGCTGATGTAAGAAAAGCAGGAGTAGCAATCCTAATCTCAGACAAAGCAAAAACAGAAATAGATCTAATCAAAAGAGATAAGGAAGAAAACTATATCCTGCTAAAAGGCATCATAGACAATGAAACAATATCATTACTAAACATATATGCTCCAAGTGGTATAGCATCCAAATTCTTAGAGGATAAGTTAAGGGAATTACAGGAAGAAAGAGTCAGCAAAACTATACTAGTGGGGGACCTCAATCTCCCCTTCTCTGAACTTGATAAATCTAACTTTAAAATAAGCAATAAAAAAGTTAAGGAGGTGGATAAAACTCTGATTAAGGTAGATATGATAGATCTCTGGAGAAAATTAAATGGGGATAGAAAGGAATATACCTTTATCTCAGCAGTACATGGCACATATAGAAAAATTGACCATGTACTAGGGCATAAAAACCTCACAATCCAGTGCAGAAAGTTAGAGATAATCAATGCATCCTTCTCAGATCATAATGCAATAAAAATTATATGTAATAAAAGGTCATGGAAAGATAGACCAAAAATTACTTGTAAACTAAATAATCTAATCCTAAAGAAGTGGGTTAAACAACTAATCATAGAAACATTCAACAATTTCATTCAAGAGAATGACAATAATGAGACAACCTACCAAATCTTATGGGATACTGCAAAAGCAGTATCTTAGGGGAAGCTTTACATCTTTGAATGCCTACATGAATAAAATAAAGAAAGAGGAAATCAATAAATTGGGCATGCAGCTGAAAAAGCTCAAAAAAGAACAAACTGAAAATCCCCAAGTAAATACCAAATTAGAAATACTGAAAACCAAAGGAGAGATTGATAAAATTGAAATTAAGAAAACTACTGAACTAATAAATAAAACTAAGAGTTGGTTTTATGAAAAAAAAAATAAAATTGATAAACCTTTAGTCAATTTGATTTAAAAAAAGAAAGAAGAAAGCCAAATTACTGGTATCAAAAATGAAAGGGGGTGAACTCACCTCCAATGAGGAGGAAATGAGAACAATAATTAGAAAATACTTTGCCCAACTTTATGTCCATAAATTCAACAATCTAAATGAGATGGATGAGATTTACATTTTAAGAAATGTAAATTGCCCAGATTAACAGAAGAGGAAGTTGAATACTCAGAAAAAGAAATTGAACAAGCCATCAATGAACTCCTTAGGAAAAAATCTCCAGGGCTGGATGAATTTACAAGTGAATTCTATCAAACATTTAAAGAACAGTTAATTCCAATACTATATAGACTATTTGGGGAAATTGGGGAAGAAGGAGTCCTCCCAAATTCTTTTTATGATACAAATATGGTTTTGATACCTAAACCGGGAAGAGTCAAAACAGAAAGAAAATTATAGACCAATTTCTCTAATGAATATAGATGCAAAAATTTTAAATAAGATTTTAGCAAAAAGAATACAACAACTTATCATGAGAATAATACATTATGATCAGGTAGGAGTCATACCAGAAATGGAGGGCTGGTTCAATATTAGGAAAACTATAGCATTATTGATCATATCAACAACAAACCTAACAGAAACCACATGTTTTTTCTCAATAAATGCAGAAAAAGCTTTTGACAAATTAAAACATTGGAGAACATAGGAATAAATGGAACTTTCCATAAAATAATAAGCAGTATCTACCTAAAACCTTCAGCAAGCATTATATGCAATGGAGATAAGCTCAATGCATTTCCAATAAGATCAGGGGTGAAACGATGTCCATTATCACTACTGTTATTCAATATGGTACTAGAAATGTTATCTGTAGCAATTA
>CM053769.1:261446037-261514942 GCA_028658325.1 Potorous gilbertii | reverse complement strand
ATTTTAACTCTTCTATATTACATGACTATATTTAATAGGAATGTATGTGTAGAACTTATGTAAAATTGCGTGTTGTCTCAGGGAGGGACAGGGGAGGTGGGGGGAGGGAGGGAAAAAAAACCTAAGTTATATGGTAGTGATTGTAGAACACTGAAAATAAATAAAAGAAGAAAAACATAACTTTCTATGGTCAGAATTTTTTTCTGTTGTTTACTCATTTCTTCAACCTGTTTCCTGATTTTAAACTCTATGTTAAAATGGGGCTCTGTTTCCCAAATGGAGGGGGCACAGTCCCAAGCTTCAGGCTTTTTGTGCAGCTATTTTCAGAGGTAATTCTGGGGACCTGTAAGTTTTTGGGGTTTTTGGGGTGGTATGATTTAGGGAGAGGTGTGTTTACTACTCTCCTGTACAGTGCATTGGTTTATAAGCAACCATAAACACTCTTTTCAGTCTTAAAACTGTAACCAGGTTCCCTGTTACCCTGAGGCTACAAGATCTGTTGTATTCTCCTTGCACTGGGACTAAGACCCAGGAACTGTGATCCAAATCCAAGTATAGGAAATGCTGCCTAGTCCTGCCACCGGTGCCAGCCAAGGGATCCCTGTAAATCTCTTACCATCTGTAGGGTGAGAGGTCTGGAAACCGCCACTGCTGCCACTCATTTAGTTGCCCTGAGGCCTTCTCTTGTTTGACTGTGTTCCCCTCTGACCCAGGTGCAATAGACCTTTCCTGCTGATTTTCCAAGTTGTCTTGGGCTGGAAATTTGTTTTATTATGTCTTTTTCGTGGGTTCTGTAGTTTTAGAATTTGCTTAGAATCATTATTTAAAGATATTTGTAGAGGTTTGGGGGAGAGATCAGGTGAATCCCTGCCTTTACTCTGCCATCTTGGCTTTATCCTCTTCAGCTGAATTTTATGAGCCTTCCCTGTTTCATCTTTTTTGTTTTATTTTTCAGCCAAACACTTGTTTTATTATTTTGCTTATTTATATAGTATATTTTTGTCATTCATAATATCAAGTTGAATGCATGTATCTCTCTCAAAGTGAGAATGCTATAGCACCTTAGCCTGAAAGGACCAGGGTCTCCCATTGCATCCTGGGCCATCTCCAGTCATCCTGATGAATATCAGGCCACTGGATCCAGATGCTCAGAAGAAAAGTGAGGCTGGTGATCTCACATAGCCCTCCCTCACTCAAATCCAACTCAACTGCCATTCATGTCATTATTTTGATGTCATGATCCTCTTTGAGAACGAAGGACAAACAGAAGAACAAAATGTGAACATATGTCTTCTTTCTACTCCTTCAGCTACTTCCAGTAAACAATAATATTCAGTTTTATTAGTAGTTCCTACTGTTCTGTAAAGGAACTAGAAAGTACTTAAGAGACCATTAACTGCAACCCTCTTGTACAGATTGGGAAACTGAGGCCTAAGGAAGTGATCTGTCTATGGTCACATATATAGAGTTTAGAGAAGAACCCAGTTCTCCTAACATCTAGTCCAGAAATCTCAAAAATGTGTGTGTGTGTGTATGTGTGTGTGTATTAATCTGAGAGCACTCATATCCTCTCTTATTCATCCATCCTTTGCAAACTTTTTTGAACCTGTTCACCTAACGAGTTTCAGTAGAGTCCTACTTTTTGCCAAATGGATCATGAGGTTACCAGTTTGGCATACACCTAGAAGTCTTGCCTTTGACCTAAATATTGTTTTTAAAAATATATTCCAAGAATTGATAGTACTCTCTTCAATAAGAAAACAATGTGTACATTGCACTAAAATATAACATTTTTGTTTTGATTTTAATTTACACATTGAAATTCTAATAGAAAAAAATATGGAGACCCTTTTCTCTTCATTGGTGACTCCTTTGCTGGGTTTACCATTTTTGGAAAGACTTCAACTGTACTTCAGGATTCTTCAAATTCCTCCTTCTCTTGCCTACCATACTGATTTAACCCAAGCATTGAGGGAAAGATCTCCCCACCTTAGTAGCTATTGACATTGTGGTTGTATGACCTTACAGTAGTGTTAAGTTAGGATCTGGGAAACCCTTTGTCCCTGAGCAATGGCTGTCACTTCTTTAATACTGGAATATCTGTAGGACCCAAAGGTAGACCTAATGAGAAAAGAGAAAATAGGAGAAAAAAGGGGAAAAAAGAAGGAAAAGAAGATAACTGCAGTGGGAAGAAAAATGGGATGGAGGTAGGAGGAAAAAAAAAGTAGAAGAGGGTAAAGATATACAAAGGATGGTAAATATTACTTTAGGTACCACTCAGTGATACCCAGGCCAGAACCTGACTCCCCATCCTATGCTTCTCACCCCTACACTATCTGTTCTTTCCACTTGATTACAGATAACCTTTATTCTCTCACTGTTTTTCTCTGAGACCCCCTTATAAGACATCAGACAGTGAACTACAGGAGTTAACCCACTCCAGGACACCTCTCTTGGCATGCCACCATGTTCAACCTCTCTCCAGTCCAAGTACTTAACCTTGTCTTTCCAGCTTTTGTCTCACACTTCTCTCTGGTGCCCAATCTCTGCTTCAGCTAGATTGGCCTCTTCAATGTTCCCTGAATGTGCCTTCTACTTTTTGGTTTTAGTGCTTTTTTCTAAGTCATTCTCTTTCCTTTTTAAAGTTTTTTTATTTGTAATTTATGGAATAAAACAAGCATTTCTATAACAGCATAATAAAAAAGATAGTACATGAAACTGAAAATCTGTTATGTACAAACTTGCTGTTCCATTTACACATATAAAAATTCATATATAATAAATTTCTTTTTTTCTCCTTCCCCCCTGCCCACCCCTGAGATGACTATTATTAGACACAAATATATATATATATATATAATATATAAAATTATTCTAAACATACATCTGCTTATCAGTTCTTTCTCTGGATGCAGATAGTATCTTTCTTCATAAATCTATTGTAATTAATTTGGATATTTATAATGGTCAAAATTATTCACTCCAAGTCATTCTTAAAACAATATTGCTGTTATTGTGTACAGTGTTCTCTTGGTTCTCCTCATTTTACCCTTCATTATTTCATGCAAGTCTTTCCATGTTTTTCTAAGATCATTGAACTCATCGTTTCTTCTAGAATGGTAGTATTCCAACACAATCATATACCACAGCTTGTTCAGTCATTTCTCAGTTGATGGGCATCCCTATAAATTCTAGTACTTTGCCTCCACAAAGAGAATTTCTATAAACATTTTAGAACATATAGGTTCTTTTACTTTTCCCCTAATCATCTTTGGAAATAGACCTAATAGTACTATAGACCTAATTCAATTAATTAGGCACCTACTACATGCAAGACATGGGGATGCAAAGATGAAATAAAACATAACTTCTTGATCTCCAAGATCTTACCACCTAATCAGGGGAAATGAGGCTCAAATAACTGTGATAATATAACTTCAGAAAAGCAATTTGAGAGGATATGCTTGAGGAGGTTTCATAAAGGGAAACATCACTTTTAACTGGAAGAGTAGAGGAAGACTTCATGGAGTGGGTGGCACCTGAGATGGAAACTGAAGGAAGAAACAGATCTTAGCAGGCAGGGATGTAGAGGATGTATGTTCTAGCCATGAGGAAATGGCTTGCATTAATGCACAGGAGTGGAAAAGTTAGGACGAAATTTGGAAATAGAGCCGGATTGTCTGGTATGTGTAATGTAATATGAAATAAGGCTAGAGTCGTACTGGGATCAAAGGACAAGTAGAAGGATTAACTTTGGCATGTTTTGGAGCATAGCCACCTTTGAGAAAGGAGCAAAGGAAAAGAAGTTGGGTGACCATGTAAAGAGTGCAATGGTGACAACAATGATGATGTTGATGATGTTGATGGTGAAGATGATGAAGATGATGACAGTGATGATAGTAATAGACATTTATAGAACTCTTTAAGGCTCACATGATGCTTTGCATATATTATCTCATATTATCTCATCAGTTGATATTCTCAACTGTTGCCCTGAAGGTATAGGAGTTCCATGTGCACCTTCATTTCTCCTATAATAAATCCAGTTACGATGCATATCTCATGGATTTATGATTTCTTTGATTAACACAGCAATCCTAAAAGGAAAGTATTTATTATTAAATTTATTTCTCAAATGAGGAATGAGAATTTCGGTATTATAGACAAGATGAAGGAGCTCCCAGTGGATGCCTCAATATTCTTAATATTTTTACTATTGTGGACTTAAACATTATTAAACTTGATTATAATGAACAAATAACAAAAAGAGGGTTGTATTCAAAATATGAACTTGCTTTATACATGGCTTATCTTACATATATATTAATGTATATTAAATCAATGCATATTAAATTAATGTATATTAAATTTAACATAGTAGTAACAAAATTACCGTTTGTGTTTCGTTAGAATATAAACTTCTTGAAAGCAAGAATTTTTTTCTTTGCATTCATTTCTACAGCACCTAATGCATAGTAGGCACTTTATAAATGGTTGTTGATTGATTGTTTCTTTTTGAAACTATTTTTGTTTGCTTCTGTGCGTTTTTGAAAATGTTGTGACACCTTTTTTTTTGTATCACTGCCTACCATTTTCAAGTATTCTCTCATCCTTAATCTCAAAATCTTCTCCGTGAAGAAAGAATGTCATCCTTTGAGTGGGAATTGAGTAGTTTTGATACTTGAGGAGAAAGCTTTGGGACATTTAGAATGAAGATTGTGAGGGGATTCAGGTATCATCCAGTAGTTGAGGTTACATAGAGTGAATTTGTAGGGAGCTCATTTGCCATAATTTTTGTGACTTCTTCCAGCAGTGGTCAGTTGTGCAGGGTTAGTTATGCGGAGGAGGAAAAGAGGGGTACTAAAAGTCCATGATTAGCAGCAGTGGAGGGCAAAGGATTTAAAAAATGAAGTGTCCTTCCTATTCCTTTCATTTGTGTGATTCTACTCATCTTTTACAATCAGAGGATCATATATTTAGAGATGTAAGGGACTTCAGAAACCATCTAGTCTAACCCCCTCATTAAGTAGCCCAGGGAGATAAAAGAATTTGATCAAATCTAACTGGTATTAAGCATCCAAGATAGGATTGAAAAAATATTTATAATAAAAATTAGCATTTATATGGGCAACTAAATGGTTTGGCGGATAGAGTACCAAGCCTGGAATCAAGAAGATTCATCTTCCTGAGTTCAAATCTGGCCTCAGACACTTACTACCTGTGTGAGCCTGGCCAAGTCACTTAATCCTCATCTATAAAGTGATCTAGAGAAGGAAATGGCAAACCACTCCAGTATCTTTGCCAAGAAAAATCCCAAATGGGGTCATGAAGACTAAAACACAATGGAAAAAAAGCAACTGAACCACAAAGGATTTATATAGCATGTGTTATTCACAGGCACTATAGAAAGGAATATAACTCTATGAGGTATTCCTCTCTACCAATGAGTAGAGAGCTCCACACCAATGGCTTTGGAGACAGAAGTTATAGCACTTACAAATATTGTTTCATCTTCACAACAAGTGAGGAAATAAGTGCTCTTATTATACCCATTTTATAGTTGAGGAAACTGAGGCAAACTTACCCAGTGTCACTTGACTAGTAAGTATATGAGTCTGGATTTGAACTGATTTTAGGCCTAGTGCCATTCTGTCTACTGTGCCATATAGCTGCCTGGGATTTGAACCCAGGTCCTAATATTCTAGAGCCATTCTAGAGTCACCACAGTGACCTCTAGGACAAGTCCTATATCTTCTATAGAGTGTTCCCTAACCAATATAACTCACAATGATTTCTCATAATGAGCTTCTGAAGTAGTTATAATCAATCAACTTGTTTGGGTTTCATTCTTTACTGCCTTGTATTATTAGCAAACTATTCATGTACATATAACTCATCTCCCATTTTACTATGGGGCTGTGGTGCTTAAAACAATGCCTTGCACATAGCAGATGCTCCATCAATATTTGTTGATTGATAGGCTTCATCATCAAGGAAATGACTCATGTAAGGCATTAACATTCAACTAGTGAACAAATTTAGGTTTAATTTATTATGGAAAAGAGAACATCTTATGGTTCGGTGGGTATTATTGTAAGTATTGTTGCATGATGATGGTGACATATGGATGTATCATACATATACACATGTGTATTATATATATATTTCTACTTTCTTCTTATCAACACTAAGACAATTAAGTGTTCTAAGGGGGTTGGCAAGGCATGAAATTAAGAAAAACACAAAATGTTCATGAAATCCCAAGTGACACCTTCCACTTCTGCAGAAACAAAAAATGGGGCAGAATTTTCAGATTGTTTAGAACCATTAACCTAACTATGGACTTGTTGAATGTGAGATCCTTGTCCAGTGACCAATAATAGGCATACTATTGCAGAAATGCAATCATATAAAATGGTCGACATTCTGGCTATAAATAAAATCAGAATCAACAACCATGCAACATCTCTAGAGAATCTCCTGTGCGTCTAAAATTGTGCTAGGGCTTGGGGATGCAAAGACAATAGTAAAACAATTTTTTATTTCAAGAAGCTTATACTCCATCAGAGGAGATGTCAGGTATCTGAATTTGTGTATCGAAATTAGTGTATCAAATTAGTGAGTTGGTGTATAAAACACACACACACACACACACACACATAGTTGTAACTATGGAGTGGATTAGAACAAGAATGTAAGGCAATAAGAAAACAAAAGGAAATTACATAGAAATAGAAGAACAGTTTCTAGGTCTTTCTTGGGGAGTCAAATAAAGAAGTTGAGGGATTTGATTTTATGGTATGTCCAAACACTCTAAAGAATATTGCATGGAATATTTAGTCATCTCCTATTGCAGTATTCATGCTAAGTAGCTGCAAAAAGACCACTATGAAAATAATTGCAGTTTCTGAAGCCATCTGCTGCAAAGGATGCAGAAGGCAATAAATTCTATTAATAACCTACAAAACCTTGCAAAGCTGATATATACTTTGGTATTGAATGACTCCAATGCACGTGTGTATATAGGTGGAGGGAGTGACAAATAAACAAAAAATATTTACCAACGAATAATGTTGGTAAATATTGATCACAGATAAGGAACAAGAGAAGTCAACAGCTGGCAAACTACATAGAAGTCTCACAAAAGTACATCATGAATTCTTCAAGAAAAGAATCAGATGGCATTGCTCATAGTAAGCCCTGAATAACATCACACACAAAAATGAAATTAATTATATTTTAATGGAGAGGAAATGCCTAATTGCTCATGTGGGAATCATTCCTGAATCAGCTGTCTATGCACAATTAGACCACCAACTTGTTAGAGCAAAGACAATAATTAATACATGAGCATGAATTTAAAAATGAGAAACATATATGGTATGATATTAAAAATAAAGCTCTGTCCTGGATGATTTAATCAAGTTATTGTTGCTGAAATATGGAAGATGGATAGAAGAAATTAAAACAATTTTATACAGAAATTTAATCCATGTAAATCAATTGCCAAGTGAGGATGTCAAAAGAGCTTAAAACCATCTTAGTCAGGAAACATAACTTGCCAAGGAGAGAGATATTGCAATCAATGGGAAATAAGAGATTAGAATACATACTCTTTTGTAGAATCTTAAGAAAAGGATTGCAGAAGACTGTGCCCAGTATTGTCTTATAGAATAGTAAGAAGCAGTAAATGGAAAAATTAGTTTAAAGAAAGCTCAGTGAGAGACTCAAGTGGGCAAAGTCACTCTGAAGGAAAACATCAAACACATGAAAGATTGAAAAATCGACAGATTTTCACAATAAACTATTTTCACTATCAAGGAAAATGGAGTTACTGAACTTGACTGGAATATTACAGTCCTGGGTATGTTTATAAAGAAAATAGAAAAATGGAAGAAATAGAAAAACTACAGAGAACCAAAAAAGCCTGCTGGATGAGACCAAGTATACAGAGAGGAGGTCTGTGCTGGAGGCAATACAAATTTGAGGGCATGATAGAATAAAATCTGTATGTATTTAAAGAAAGGAAAAATATCAAAAGCATGTAAAAAAATCTCTAACATTATTACCAAAAAGAGGCAACAGAGAACATAAAATCTAACATATGCCTATTTTTTCACTATATAAATTTTTTGTGAAAATAATCTTCACATTCACCAAAATGTCCTTGATGAGGGTATTAGAAGGGACAGACAAGTCTTCCCTGCATTTTATTCTGAACAAATAAAATGAGCATTTCCATGTACAAAGTAGAAGAGAAAAAGACATGAAACTCTGAATCTCTGTTATGTACAGCTTGATTTTCCTTTTAAGTATGTAAGAAATTCAACATGTAACTTTCAAAGTTATACTGCTTGACTTTGATTCTTTCTGACTTTCTGTTCTACTCTGAGAATCTTTTTTGATACTTATATGACCATCTTTACAGGATTTTTTTGTAACCCCCAATTAGTGTCCTTCTCCCCCAATAAAACAGGAAAAATCAAATCAAATCCCTTATAGAGCATGTATAGCCAAGCAAATTTCTCCTCATAATTGACCATATCCAAAAACACGTATCTCATTTTACACTTCTTGTCAAGAGGGTAACTAATATCCTTCATCAACTATCCTCTGGAATCTTTACTTGGTTATTGTAGTTAGTCAGTCAATGAGTATTTAAATGCTTACTATGTGCCACACTCTGTGCTAAGCACTGGGGATAGAAAAAAGAAAAGGCAAAAGATAGTCCCTTCCCTCAAGAGCTCAAAATATAATAGGGGAGATAAGCAAACAAATGTGTATAAAGAAACTATATACAAGATGAATAGGAAATAATAAAAAGAGAAGACACTAGAATTAAAACAGTTTGGGAAAGACTTGTTCATAGAACAGCAAGGATGACAATGTCACTGGATCAGAGAGTACCTGGCAGGGAGTAAGGTGTAAGACCAAATAGGACGACTGGGAGGGGCAAGTTATGAAGGGCTTTAGAACCCAAAGAGAGAATTTTATATTTAACGCTAGAAGTGATAAGGAGCCCCTAGAGTTTATTGAGTAGGGGAGTGACATGGTTAGAATTGTGCGTTAGGAAAATCACTTTCATGGCTGGCTGGATGGAAGATGGATGGGAGTGGGGAGAGGCTTGAGGCAGGCAGACCCACCAGCAGCAGTCGCATTGTGAGGGAACGAGGGTCTGAACCAGGGTTGTGTCAGTATCAGATGAGAGAAAGGGGTGTGTTTAATAGATGAAACAAAGGGGAAATTGATAGACTTTGGTTTATAGGGAGACAGGGTAAGCAAGAATGAGGAGCTGACTATGACATCTAGGTTGTGAACCTGGGGGATTGAAAGGATGATGTTATCCTCAACAGTAATACGGAAATTCAGGGGGCAGAATAGAGTTAGGGAGAAAGATAATGAATTCAGTTTTGGACATATTGTGTTTGGGATTTCTTCATCTTCTGAGGTTTCTCTGAAATGGTCCCTTTTTCTCATTTCACAATAATATTCCATTATGCTCATATATGTGGCTGCTAGGTGATGCAGTAAATAGAGTGCTGGGCTTGAAGTCAGGAAGACCTGAGTTCAAATCTGGCCTCAGATAATTACTAGCTGTGTGACCCTGGGTAAGTTATAATCCTGTTCGCCTTATTTTTCTCATCTATAAAATGTGCTGGAGAAAGAAATGGCAAACCACTCAATATCTTTGCCAAAAAAACTCAAAATGGGGTCATGAGGCATCAGACATGACTGAAAGATGACTGAACAACAGCAAAAATGCTTACGTCGTAATGTGTTTATTAATTCCCCACATGGTAGACACATCTTTAGTTTTCAGTTCTTTGTCACTTCAAAATGAGGTGCTATAAACATTTTATACATATGAGTCCTTTCCCTCTTTCTTTTTTGATCTCTTTAGAATATAGGTTCAGCAGTGGTATAGCTAGGTCAAAAGTCATGCGCTGTTCAGTGACTTGGGGACATAGTTCCAAATTGCTTTCCTAAATAGCTAGATCAATTCACACCTTTATCAATGGTGCATTAGTGTGCCTATTTTCTCACAGCTCCTTTAACAGTTGTCTCTTTCTTTTGTTGTCATTTTTGCTAATTCAAGGGGCATTAGATAGAATCTTAGAGTTGTTTTCATTTCATTTCTCTATTTTTAGTGATTTGTAGCCTTTTTTTCTGTAGGTTGTTGATTCTTAGACTCCTTTCTTTGAAGATTGCCAGTTATATCCTTTGATCACTTATCTACTGGGGAAATGGCTCTCACTCTCATTTATTGGGATAAGGTATACATACGTACCTACACACAGAAATATCTATATCTATCAAACTTTTATCAGAAATATTTGCTACAAAAATCTTTCCCAAAGTTATCTGGTTCTCTTCTAATCTTAACTACGTTGATTTTTTTTTAAAAATGAAACTCTTTAAATTATATATAATCAAAATTATGCATTTTATCTGAGGTGGTACAGTAGATACAACACTAGCCTTGGCATCAGGAAAACGTGAGTTTAAATTCTACCTCAGACACTCTTAGTGTATGACCATGGGAAAGTCCCTTAGCTTCTTGGGTTTCAATTTAGTCATATGTAAAATGTGCTATCATCTTTATTATATTGGCCCAGCCTGACCACTAGCAATTTAAGTGTTTCTTTTTTCTTTCTTTCTCTCTTCTCTCTCTCCCTCCCTCCATTCTTGTCTCCCTCCCTCCTTCCTTTTTTCCCTTTCTCCTTCCCTTCTTCCCTCCTTCTCTCCCTCACTTCCTCCCTTTCTCCCTCCTCCCTCCTTCCTTCCTTCCTTCCTTTCTGTCTTCCTGCCTTCCTCTCTCTCTTTTGAGATTGCTTCACAATTCTGTTCATATAGTTCCCTCGATGACTGCAGCTAAAGATTCTCAGAGGTGGAGGGGAGGAAGGAATATATTCCATGCATAGAGGAAAGCCTCTGCTAAGACACAGAGATAAGAGACTAAAGGTTGCTTGAGTTCAAGGAACTGTTACCAGGCCAGTTTGGCTGGAACATAGAGTATGCAAAGAGGTTTACTTTGAAATTGGGTTGGAAAGATAAGTTGGGGTCACATTGTGGTGGGCCTTAGATAACAGAATGAAGAATTAGGAAGTCACAGAAATTTCTTGAATAGGGGAGCTGTGGATTTGGAGTCAAGATATGTGGGTATGAATCCCACCTCATACACTTACTAGCTATTCAATCATAGGCAAACCATTCACTTTCTCTGAAACTGTCCTCTTCTGTGAAGAGGAGGGGGGTTATATCTTATAAGATATAACTCAAAGGGTTGTTGTGAATAAAATGCAACATAAACCTGAAAGTGTTATAGAGACATGAGTTATTATTATAGTTACCATGGAGACTTCCTTAGATGGAAAGACCTCTTTGGGGGGAGTCACAGCTCTATTGTTGTTGTTGAGTCATCCATGACCCCATTTGGGGTTTTCTCGGCAGAGATATTGGAATGCTTTGCCATTTCCTTTTCCAGTTCATTTTACAGATGATAAACTGAGGCAAACAGGGTTAAGTGACTTGCCCAGGGTCACACAGCTAGTAAGTGTCTGAGACCAGATTTGAACTCAGGAAGATGAGTTTTCCTAACTCCAGGACTATGACTCTATCCAATGCATCACTTAGTTGCCCCCCTTAAAGTCACAAATCTGCTACATTTTAATGAAAGACTTGCATTTGAGAAGAGTTGCGAGAGTACCTTCTATTTCTTCCCCATAGCCTATCTCACAGCCCCTCTGATGTATTTTTAGTTCTTCACTCTTCTTTGAAGAGCTGAGTTCTCAGACCAAGTCATACAGTGACCCCACACAGAGTATTCCTCAAGAGAGTAAGAATGATGTGAAGCAGTCACATTATAGTGGCACTTTTAAAAGACTCAGGTTAGGTAAGGTGATTGTTCAGGTTTGGCTCAAGACTTCTCCCTAAACTAAAAAATTTAGCTCTCTCAATCACTTGATATTCCCTAAATCCTTTGCCCATTGTGGTGCCTCATTTTTTTCCTTATGAAAATGGGTATAGTTGTCCAGTTTTCATGAGCTGCCTTGAGCAGAGGGAAAGGAAAACCATAATTGAGTTTTCATTCAGTGTTTTTCCCTCTGAAGAACTTCCCCCTATAAGAGGAAATATCTCTTGTATTGGAATTTGTGATCTTTTATGACACTGGTGAACACCATCATATAATTTATATCTCCCTATTTTACAAATTCCTTAGTATTGCCATTTGGAGGACCACTAAACAAAGATGTCTCTAGTTACATCTAACAAATCTTGTACAATCTGCTTGAATTGTTTTTGTTTGTCCTTTGTTCTCAAAGAGAACCATGACATCGGGAAGGTGATGTCATGACTTGCAAGTGAATTGGATTTAAGTGAAGCAAGGATATGCAAAGTTACCAGCTTCACTCTCTCCTCTAGAGTCACCTGGATTCAGTAGCAATGTTATAGGATGAGGGGAGCTCGTCAGGGATGCAATGGGAGATTTTGGCCTTTGTAAGCTATGGTCTTTCCTGGGTCTCACCTTTTCTGAGTAATTAAAGCTGGCAAGAAATGAGACAAAACATGGCAACTTTTAGTTAGTCTAAAAAACAAACAAACAGTTATGGTGCTGATATCTTAAGCAGGAAGAATAAAAACAAAGAAAACTATAGACCAATTGCCATAATGAATATTAATACAAAACATTTAAATAAAATACTGGCAATATATTAGTGAAATCTGTTATGATCCAGTGGGATTTATACCAGGAATGCAGGGCTGGTTCAATATTAGGAAAACTATCAGCATCATTGACCGTATCAATAATAAAAACAACAAAAATTATACGATAACTTTAATAGATGCAGAAAAGTTTTTGATAATGATAAGTAGCATCTATTTAAAACCACAACACTTATTATCTGTAATGTGGATAAGCTAGAAGCCTTCCCAGTAAGTTCGGGGGTGAAGCAAGGACACCTATTATCACCACTATTATTTAACATTGTACTAGAAATGCTAGCTGTAGCAATAAAAGAAGAAAAAGAAATTAAAGGAATTAGAATAGGCAATGAAAAATCAAAACTATAACTCTTTGCAGATAATACAATGGTATACTTAGAGAATACTAAATAACTAAAAATTAGTTGAGTTAACAAGTAAAGCAAAGTTGCAGGACATTTTTTAAAACCACATAAAACATTAGGATTTCTATATATTGCCAACAAAGATCAGGAGGAAGAAAAAGAAAGAGAAATTCCATTTAAAAGATCCAAAGAGATCATAAAAAAGGGAAAAGGAATTATTTGTACAAAATATTCATAGCAGCTCTTTTCGTGGTGACTAAGAATTGAAAATTGAAGGGTTGTCCATTAATTGGGGAATGGCTAAGCAAGCTATGGTATATAAATTGTGATGGAATATTATTGTGTTATAAGAAATGACAAGTAGAATGATTTCAGGAAAACCTGAAAAGACTTATATGAACTGATGCAAAGTGAAGTGAGCAGAACCAGAAGAATGTTGTATGTAGTAACAGCAATATTGTACAATGAATAACTGTGAATGACTTAACTACTCACAACAATTCAATGATCAACAACAACACAACAATCCCAAAGGACTCATGATAAAACATGCTTCCTCCAGAGAAAGAACTGATGTTATCTGAATACAGACTGAAGCATGCATGCTATGTTTCACTTTCTTTCTTTCATCCTTTTTTAAGATCTAAGTCTTCTTGTCCAAAATGACTAATATGGAAATATGTTACATGATTGCAAGTGTATAACCTATATCAGATTGTTTACCATCTCAGGGAGTGAGGAAGGATAGAATTTGGAACTCAATATTTTTTTTTTAAAGTTTAAAAATTGTTTTAACATGCAATCGGGGAAAACATAAAATACTATTTATTTTTAAAAGTACCTTCAGATAATATAAAATGCTTGGGAATATACCTTCCAAAACAAATCCAGGAACTATATGAACACAATTAAAAAATGCTTTTCACACAAATAAAGTCAGAGCTAAACTGGAGACAGTAAGAGCAATGTTGTAATGATAATTAACTGTGAAAAACGACTACTCTGATCAATGCAATGATCCAATACAATTCCAAAGGACTTATAGTGAAAAAAATTCTGTCTACCTTCAGAGAGAACTGATGAACTCTGAGTGCAAATTGAAAGTATAATTTTTTCATTTTCTTTATTTTTCTTCCCCTTTCTTTAAAACTATGGGAAATATGCTTTGCATGATTTCACATGTATAATTAATATCATATTACTAGCCTTCTTGGTGACTGTGGAAAGGAGTGGAGGGGAGAAAGAGAGAATTTAGAATTCAAAATTTAAAAGGAAAAGTGTCAAAACAAATAACCAAACAATTGGAGAAGTATTAATTGCTCATGGGTAGACTTGAACCATTATATAAAAATGACAATTCTACCTAAATTAATTTACTTATTCAGTGCTATACCAATCAAACAACCAAAAATTATTTTATAGAGGTAGAAAAAATAACAAAATTCATCCAGAAGAACAAAGAGTCAAGAATATCAAGGGTATCAACAAGAAGAAAATGTAAATGAAGGTGACCTAGCTATACCAAATCTCAAACTGTATTACAAAGCAGTAATCATAAAAAAGTCTGGTACTGGCCATAAAATAGGGTGGTGGATGATCTACTAGAATATATATTCCTAGAAAGCAGGGACTGTTTCACTTTGGTGTTCTAAAATATTTTATTGATATATTTGATTTTTATAATTAAAAACATCTAATAGTCCACTTTGTGAATGTCTCTTGTAACAAACTAAAACTGATAATACAATGATGTCATCTGAAATTGCATGCACATTTCACATCTGTTTCCCCTTTTTTCTATTAAAAAAAGCAAAACTGAAATCTATTTTCTCTCCCTCATCTCCAACACCTAGCACAATGCTTGGCACGTAATTTGTTGTTCGGTTGTGTCAATTCTTCGTGACCTCATTTGGGGTTTGTTTTGGTGGAGATACTGGAACAGTTTGTTATATCTTTCTCCAGCTGATTTTATAGATGAGGGAATTGAGGCAAATAGCATTGAGTTACTTGCCAAGATCACACAACTAGTAAGTGTCTGAGGTCAGATTTGAACTCTCAACCCTCCCTTTCTCTAAGCTTGGCACTCTGTGCACTATGGAGCCATCTAGTGCTTATCACATGATATACTTACTAAAAACCTGTTGAGTACATTAATCTGTGCTTTCCACTCCTCTTAGAACCACTAAACTCCTTAAAAAATCATCTCAGGTATCACTTCTATGGGTGACCTTTAAAGACTCCTACCTACCAGTATTTCTCCACGCTGAAATGATATTGAATTTACTTTTTTATATAGTTTACATTTACTTATATGTATACATGTTGCAGCTATCAAGACATCTTGTAGAACCCAATGGAATGCAAGCTTCTTCAGGCAAAGGACTGTTTGAATTTTGTCTTTGTATCCCTAGAACCTAAACCAGTTCATGGAACATAAATCCATGTCAATTGAATAGTTGATTGGTATACACAATAAGAGACACCTTGGTAGAAGAGTACTTTTAAAACTACATTTTGCTCTACAAAATGCCTTTTTGGGGTGGGGGAGGGGACAAATGGGGAGAAAATTTGGAACCCAAAATTTTGTGAAAATGAATGTAAAAATTTAAATAAATTAATTAACAAAAAACTCATCAAGAAATAGCAAACATGGAAGGATTTTGTATTTCCTACCTTCTCAGTCAAATATACAAGAGTAAAAATGTAATTTGCTATAGATGTTTGTCTGTGAAAACCTGCCTATTTCTTTGTCACATCATAAGCTCATGGGATTATAGACTTAGTCAGAGGGGATCTTAGAGGCCATATTATCCAACCACATCCTTTTTATAGATGAAGAAACTTGAGGCCAGTAGAGGTTAAATGACTTGTCAAGGTCAAACAGCTGTCAAGTGTAAGAAGCAGGAGCTCAGTTCTCTATCCACTGAACCATGCTGTTTCATGTACTGACCATTGTGATAAATGTTTTATGAAGGTGGGAAAGTAGATATGAGGATGAAGAGCTGCGGGTGCCTTTTCAGCCACATTTTCTGATAACAATATTATCTGTAATCATTTCTATTCTTTTGGAATCTTCCCTTCTTTAAGACGCATTTAAAATTAATCCTTAAGTGCCTTTTCAAAATATGTTTCCATCCAACTTCCTTCACACCGATTTAGTTTTATCCAGTCACTCTTCCCAAATTTATCTTCTTAAGAACCATTTCCACTTGCTTGAAAAAGCACATCAGGTACTGTTTTGTTAGAGTCCAAATGTGGTGGTTCCAATGTCATCAATGATGAGCCTAGAGCACCGTGGAGATGTTGCCAAATCTGTTCCATTTCATCACTTCTCTTTGTTGTTTTCCTTCCAATTTCATCTATAAATGCTCTCGGGATGATCTGGCTTAGCTGGGCTTCACACCAAGCCCGACGCTTTTTCATTTTCCACTCTACTGCTTTTAGTTATTCTATAAGACAACATTCCTCATAATATTCCATCATCCTTCTCCATGATGTTTAGCAAATGAGTTTCTATTTCAAACCAGCACTGCCCTTGGCTGCCATGTCTTTCTTCTTGGCAAGGCTATCAAGCGTTTGTTGGCTGAGGTACTTTCCGCGTTCTTTGGCCTCCTTCATTGTGGAGAGTATTTATATTAGTTAAACTTCTTTAAGAAATAATGATAGTCAGGTTGGGTCAATATCATTACTTTTGCCCTCTTCCTTTTGTCCAGGGTATCCTAGTTTCACGCTGCTTTAGACTTTGTGCTAAACCATCAGTCATCTGATTGCACTCAGAGTTGATTCAGAAATGGCTCCCATGACAATAACTAGTCATTTCCTCTCTGTTAAGATAAAGCTTAGTTCATTTTTGGTGCTGCTGTTCAGTGCTTAACATGCCCAGTGACTTCTGTCTCTCTTTAAAAAAACAAAACAAAACAAAACATTTATGTGAAATAAGACGAGGCTTGTGAAAAGTCTGTAAACTTTTAGTCTCTTTCATTTCTTAATCCAGAAGCACATTTTCCAATATATTTGGAGTCAGAAAAATCTGAGTTCAAATCCTGCCTCAGATACTTCCTAGCTATATCACTTAGCCTTTTTTAGTCTCAGTCTCTATAAGACAGGGTAGTAATATCACCTCTCTCATGTATTTGCTATGAGGTTCAAATGAGATACATCTTATTTGATAAATGAGAACTTTTGCAAAGCTCGAAGTTCTATGGAAACATTATTTTTTAGGATTGTTGACATTTTTACTACTACTTTTGCATCCATATTATCAGTATATACTAGCTTGATTTGAAGGATCTTTTGAAGTTCATATAACTACATTTTCTCTTACAGACATTGATGTATAACCTATAATTTTATCAGCAATAATCTTTTTGCATATTTTCATCATAAGTATCACATGAAGTGCCACCTAAAATGATTTAGTGTTTCCTCTTGGCTTTGTATGCACGCTGAAACCAACCCTGAGACTCCCTTCTTCATATGAAACTAATTTCTCCATGGGAGAATTCATGAAATATTCTTTTATCTCGCTACAACATCTTTGTTTCTTTCACTCCTTTTGGAGAAAGATGTCGTTATTGTTACAGTCTAGGACTTACAATATCCTAGCATCTCAATGATTGTAGTTCAAAGATCTCACCTTTAGAGTACATTTAGTTCAGCTGGTCACATTCTCATAGATTTATAGCTAGGAGAGTACTTAGGGCTCATTGAGTCCAATTTCTGATTTTACAGTTGAGAAAGCTGAGGTCAAGGAAAGTAAAGTTACTTTTCCAAGATTGTACAAGTTAGTAAATAGTAAATGTGGGATTCATACCTGCATCCTTTGATTTAAAATCTTTGCAATATTCCACACTTATTTTCCTATTTAAAACAAGCCACTGAAGATGGACAACATCAGTATTACATTGGTATCCATTAATATTAAAAAACCCAGGCTTCCAGCATGTTGGCTTTATTCTCTATGAAATATGTGATGAAATAATGTGGATAGAAATCACACAGGATGGGAAGGAATGGATGTTTTGCAATCTTTACTAATAGAGGGAATGACTATGCCAAGATCATGAATCCATAAAAATATTAAGGTACTTTCTTAACTTTATTTCTACTAAAGTGTTGACAGCATCCTTAATCCTTGACTTTTTATGGGGTCAATTATTAATATTCATAACTGAACTTTGCAGTGGGGAAAAAAATGTTGTAGGGATGGGGTGATACAAAAGCCTGGGTTTCCATAGCCTAAACAGAATAATACCTTGCTCTAAGAATTCAGGGGGCTGAAGACTATGGGAAGGTTAACCTACATGCTGAGCTCTCTTATCAACTGAATTTTTTTAGAAGGACCTAGGGAATGAATCAACCTCTTCATCCCTTCTCCACTTCATCCTGAAGGGGTGACAGTTCCCAAATCTGTTGATTCTCATATTTTCTTTACTTGATCCAACTTAGTCAAAGTTCTCCAAATTGGCTCCCTAGTCCAAATTGCAAAGTACATGTTGCTGTCTTGTTATGAAAATGTGTTCCCTCCTCTTTCCTCCCTGTTCTTTTCAATGCCTCTTTAGTGCCTTCAGCTCTCCAGCTGACCTAACACTGGACAGCAGAGTGGAGAAAATAACTCATGAGAAATGAAAACAAAATGCCTTCAAAACAACAAATTAGTGAAGGAAATTGGAAAAGGGAGAATAGTTTGTTTAATACTCAGATTATTAATAAATTTAAAAAAAAAAGGCCTCAGACCTCTTCCTTGTAAATGTTTTTGATCAGTTGACAAACAGTAAAGTGATTACTTTTTTAAAAGGGCTACATTTTCCTGACCAGCCCCTTCCGTATCAAAAAAGTCTTTAGAAATCTCCTACCCTACCTCCCCTCCCCTCCACTCCTCCTTACCATGCATATGAGTCCATCTGGATTGGGTTCTCTCCCTTTTCAGGCTCCTTTCAGATGATACATAAGATGCAGGAGAGAAGGCTAATATGGGTCCTCGCTTGTCCTTTTCGGATATATACCGAGGTATCCATGTCTTGTATTTACCCTGCATGACCCTAGAAAGATGAAATTACCAAGTCAAGCACTGTAATTTTATCAGGGACATGCAGTTAAATGCATGAACATGCATACAGCTTATGTCAGAATTATGGGTGATTGATGGAAAAAAAAATTCCCTTTTGTCTCCCTTTCCAAGATTGTCTACAACTACTCCCATCCTGAGTAGCTCTTGTGTCTAGTAGATTTATCCTTTCTATCCATGGGTTCTGTTTCTGTCCTCGCTACCTTATTCTATCCCTTGCCCCATCCTATAACCTCTAGCCTTCTCTCTCCCATCATGGATCTTGAAAACCAGCCTGGAAACTCTTTTTGGGGGGTGGGAGGCCTGCAGGGGACAGAGGAGGAATGCAGAAGAAGGAAAAACTGGAACTGTCATTTCATTAACATAGGTAACTTCCAATGAGTAGATATCAGTACCTACTCTGCAGCTTGAAATCTTAAAGGGATGTCCAGGAAACAGAGAGTTTAGGGGACTTACCATACAGGAGGACTTGAACTCTAAGGCTTCTTGATTTGGTTACATCATGGTAACTCTCACTTTCAACTTAAGTTCTCACAATGACTAATGCCCTCTAATGCTGGCAGCATGCCTATATGACCACCCAGGCTATTGGTTTCCTGAGAAATAATTTGTACTTTAGTGCAGTAACCCAGACAGTAGAACCTGTCATGACTTCACAATCACCCTACTTGTGCTAAATTCAAAGAATAAAAATAAAAAATCAAGACAATAGGAGGACTTGAGTCCAAATCTAGTCTCAGACACTTAGTCTCTGTGTAACCTTGGGCAAGTCACTTAACCCCAATTGCCTCCAAAAAAAAATTAAGACAAGTCCTGCACTCAAGCAGTTCATTCTCTAGAACCAAAGTGGAATCAGTGGAATAAAAGGAAGCCTTCTCTCTTAAGACATTAAGACCATGCTTGGGTCTCCAGAGGTAGTCCTTCTTGGCTCTTGTGTGTCAAACACAGGAATAAATCTACTCAATACTAGTCATCTTCTGTGAATCTGAGATATTCTCCTTCCTTGGGGTTAAGAAGAGGGAAGCTAAGTGGCACAGTGTATAGAGTATCAGGCCTAAAGTCAGGAAGACCTGAGTTCAAATCCAGCTTAAGACACATACTAGCTATGTGACCCTGGGCCAGCCATTTAATCCTGTTTGTCTCAGTTTCCTGATCTGTAAAATGAGCTGCAGAAGAAAATGCCAAAGTACTCCAGTATCTTTGCCAAACAAGCCCCAAATGGGGTCACAAAGAATCTGACCAGTTGATAATTAAACTCTTGGTCCTTTCTGACCTCCTTCGACATTCAGCACTGACATAGTACCTGTCCTGGACTTGAGTTTCCTGAAGAGCAAACTGATCCACAAAACAGATTCTCTGTAGAAGTATATTAAGGCTTCTTTTGGCTTCATAAAAAAGTCTTGAAAAATAAACATTTATCTATTTTAAAATCCTTACTAGACTTCCTTTTCTTTGTTTTTAACTAAATTGAATGGTTCAGGAAATGTTTTCCTAGAATAAGTCAACATTTCAAGTGATGTTTGTTCTTTCTGATGAATGAATACTGTTATCTGAACTTTTACCTAAACTCTATAATTAAATATAAAAATACTCTTGAATACTGTAAAATTTTCTTTGTTCAGGAATTATATTGGCAATTAAAAATGGCTTGCATTAGAAAAATTCCCAAAGGCATGAGAACACTCTGCCAGTTTGGTCTTTTCTCTCTCTAAGCACAAAGATGAGTATTTTAGAATCATTTAATTAATAAACTTATTTCTGATAGTCTTGTACCCAAAATGCAGAGCACACAATTTTCTTTCACATTGCATAGTAGTCTTTGATTGGAGTTTTGGAGAAGTGTTTCAGTGGATACGGTGTCTCTTTAAGAAGCTAGGTTTGGAATGGGGAATTTTTTGGTCTTAATTTGAGATTTTTTTGTAATTCCAGATTTAGGGTTGCTGTTATTGGTGCTGCTGCTGCTGTGGGGAACAGCATCTCTTTGAAAAGAGATCCTACCTCCCAGGGAAGAGTTCTCTACCCTCAGGGTTCTGGTGATCCATAGACTGCTCTGTTAAATTAATACAGAGAAGAATGTATGAACTTGAAACAGAGGCAGCTTGAGTTACAAGGAGATTTGCAAGTAATTG
Organism: Potorous gilbertii; assembly: GCA_028658325.1. NCBI lineage: Eukaryota > Metazoa > Chordata > Mammalia > Diprotodontia > Potoroidae > Potorous > Potorous gilbertii. Next base: position 261,493,676 of record CM053769.1, on the reverse strand, counting down.
AAGACCCAGAAAATCAAATGGGAGGATCAAAAGCAGGGACCAAAAATAGAATTTCAAGGGGTTAAACATGATTTTGAAGGAGAGATAGCATAAACTTGAAGCTCAATTAAAAGTTAATAAGGAAGAAGAAATAAAATTGGCACAGAGCACTAGAGAGAACTGCAATAACTCTAAGGAAGAAATAGACAGTTTGAAAGGTTGGCCCAGGATGTACCGCCTCTTCGTTGTTTGCTATGCCAGGAAAAAAATCTGCCTGGCACAAATACAACTCAAAGAATTAATGGAATTATTAATTGACCTAGGCCTTAGTCCAGGGACCCCAACTTCTGATACCCCAGCAAGAGAGAGAATAGCCAGGGAGTCTTGACTAAGCCTTGGATTTATGGTCCTCATTTTTCTTCTAGCTACAGAAACCTCCTTCAATGTGTCTCAAGAGAAGTTAACAAGGTGTCAGTAGAGATTTGTGCCTCCAAGTTTTCTGAGTTCATGTAGACACAGGTTCAACTTTTGTAGGAACTAACCCCAAAGAGGGTCGTATTCTTTCTTTGGCTTTCTCTACACTCTGAAGTGTAGAGTACACTCTAAATCTCTGAAGAAAGCTTAAAGTATGGTTTATATCTAGACTTTCCCCAAGTTAGGTAACAGGCCTCCTTTTATTGAAAAAGAACCCAGTGTTCAATATAAACACCAGGTATAGGACAGCTATTTATTTTCTCCATTACAGAAATCCAAGATGCAAAAGACTCACAGGTAGGCATTTTCTCCATCATTTGTCATTTTTCTATTTTGTCATGTTAGTCAATCTGATAGCTATGATGTGATACTTCAGAGTTGTTTTAATTTGCACTTCTAGGGGAGAGGTTTCTTGACAAGAATGCATAATTCTGAGTACCCCATCATCTTTGAAAAAGTTCGTAGTCATCAGGGATCAATCAAGAGTTCCCTGTATTATCCTAGCAAGACATTTGCTTCGAAGCAAGAAGACAAAATCTACTGCAATGAGAGGGGCTCCAATCCAACACAAGTGAAGGGTTCCTCTGGTTATTCCTCTGACTACCCCTGCTATTTTATATAAATTTTCAAATCTTTTGGGGGCTGAAGAAGAATAAGGAAAAGCACAGATGATTGAATGAGATAGTCAACAGTAAGGAACTTTGGACTTTGCTTAGAGATATTCCTATTATAAATATGGGGTACACAATTAATAAGAGTTAAGATTTACATAATGCTTACTATGTTCCAGGCACTGTGCTAAGCATTTTCCATTGTTATCTCATTTGATTCTCAGAAAAACCTTGGGAAGTAGGTGATATCATGCCTATTTTCATTCCATTTCTGGACTATCATCTCTTGCACGCCACCATATCTTTTTTGTTAGGGAAGCTAGGCAGTGCAGCAGACACAGCAGAAGTCAGAAGGACCTGAGTTCAAATTTCCCCTCAGACACTTGACACTCACTAGCTATGTGACCTTGGGCAAGTCACTTAACCCCAACTGCCTCATCTTGGGTCATCTCCAGTCATCCTGATGAATATCTGGTCACTGGATTCAGATGGCTCTGGAGGAGAAGTGAGGCTGGTGACCTGCCCAGCCCTCCCTCACTCAAAAAAAAAACCAAAATCAAGTGCAAGTCATGTCATTATTTCTCTGATGACATGGTCTTCTTCGGCAATGAAGGACGAACACACACAGATCTTTTCTGTCAATGGAATATTCCTCAGACCATCAAATTGTAAAAGGCCACATTTTCACTTAGAAGGTAACAAAAGAACTTTCAGAATTCTGAAAACTGACAGGTAGTTTTGCATGATCCCCCACTGACAATCACTTAGGAAAGTGGAACACACTATGGGAGTGAACAGAGCTGATGAATCAACAGATGAATGTCACAAGAAAGGGCCCACACCAGATGAGATTTCCCATGCAGGTATGTGGAGGTCTTCTAGCTAAGACAATTGTCTGAATAGGAGGCAGACCATCCAGCACCCATACACCTATTCTAACAAAACCCTAAAGTTAGTACCATACATACAAACATATATGCATCAACACTCCTGGCTAAAGCAAAGAACTAGAGACAAAATTGGCAACCATCAATTGAGGAAATTAAAGTATATGAACTTAATTGAATATTATTGTTAGGAATATAGTAGATCCAGAAAAACCTGGGAAGATTTACATGAACTGATACAAACTGAAGTGAAAAAAAAAAAGAGGACAATGTATACATTGATTGCAGCAGCAAGGAAAATCACTATCTGAGACATTAGAACTCTGATCCACTTGATGACCAATCATGACTTCAGAGACTCATGATGAAGTATGTCTCTCATCTTTTGGCTAAGAGGTCAAAATGATAAGATATAAAGAGGTATAGAATAAGGTATAAATTTTTAATCCAGTGATTTTGATGAAGTATCTTCTTGGCTTTACATATTTGCTAAAAGGCAGTATTATTATTTATGGGGGTCTAAGAGAAGTTGACATGTAATAATAGAGATTAAGAAAAAAGAAAGAAAAGACCATGGATGAAACAGCAAAAAATACCAACAAGAGATTAGAAGGAAGTTTAAAGATATGGGGTAGTTTTGTTTCTACTGCGTTAAATTTAATATTCACTTAAGGTGTTTCAAAAGTTTTGAGCTTTAATTAGTTAAAAAGTATAAATGATGCAAACTTACAAGGATATTTGAAAAGTTACTCACTTAAAATTTCAAACATTGGTGTTTGGTGTTAAAATTCAACATAACCACCATCTTACACTACCTATGACCCTCACTGATTTTCAAAGTCTGTAAAAACTTTCATCAGGTGCTACTTAAAATCTGAAAGGATTGCATTTGTAGTCTTAGACTTAAAGTCAGTCAAGGAATGATGTTTTTACGTGTACACAATTATTTTGATGCGACCCTTCAAGAAAAAATTCTAATGAAGATAGACCAGGTGCCTGAGGTGGCCAAGCCACAAGACCTCTTCTCCACTGATCTACCAAGTCTGATAAAGTGTCATCCAGAAACTATTGCATGCATAATAACAAGGTCCACTATCTTGTCAAAATTAAAAATTTGTTATTCAAATTCACAAAACTAAATAAGTGTAAATGTAAACTAAACTTTCAAATGATGTTTATGCAAGTTGTTTTTTTAGCATTTATACTGCTGAAGTTATTAAAACAAAACTGTATCAAGATTTTTGAAACATCCTATATAATCCTTTTTTCTGTCATTTTATATTGACATGTTCATGTTTGTTGCATATTAATTTCATTTAAAAAAAGACAATTTTACTGAAAAGATAGGAGAAGCTGAATGACATTGTGTGTGTTTGTCCTTCACTGCCTAAGAAGACCTTGCCATCAAAAAAATAATGACATGACTTGCACTTGACTTTATATTGAGTGAGAGAAGACTGTGCAGGTCACCAATTTCACTTCTCCTCCAGAGCCATCTGAATCCAGGGACCAGATATTCATCAGGATGACTGGAGATGACCCAAGATCGGGCAATTGGGGGTAAGTGACTTGCCCAAGGTCACACAGCTGGTGAGTGTCAAGTGTATGAGGTGAGATTTGAACTCAGGTCCTCCTGACTCCTGCACTGGTGCTCTATCCACTGTACCACCTAGCTACCCTGAATGGCATTGTAGGAAACAGAGAAAAGAATTCTGCTTCCACAGATTAATCAGAGTTGTGACCTATCACGATCAAAGTGAAGGTCAAAAACTTGTGGGAAGACTCGATGAGGGAAAGTCTATCAGAGAGGAGAACACAAAGTCATGTGGCAATGGATGGTGCAGTAGAAGGTCCAAAATTCAGAACAATGTAAGAAGCTTCCATTGGTCTGAACAGATTGTAATCTTCCTGTAACCTTACTTGGGAAGCTACCTGTCCATTCAGGGGGACTGAACCTAAAGATTAATAAAAGCTCTCCTGATTTCACAACAGGTATTGTTTTTGTTAAAGCTGAGCATGTTCTTCATAGTTGGAAGCTTGTTGGTTGGGCTCATTTCTCACAGCATTGACAATGGTGATGAGAATGATGATTGACATTTATTTGGTGTTTCCAAAGTATTTTGTAGAGAGAATAGCATGGAAGGGGTACACAATGAAATTATTTTATCTAAGAGGAGTTCATATTTGGTATTTGATCTCAGAAAAAAGACAGGATAAGAGAGCGGGGAGGATGAAGAGACAATAACTGGAACCCATTCAAAGGGCAAAATTCAAATATAAAAGTCGAGATATTTCTTCAGAAAATAACTTCATTATCTAGCCATTTCTCAAAGGCAAAATCCTTAAGCAATCTGAGAGAGAACTGTTGCCAATAACTAGAACTGAGTTTATTTGATCTGTCTGCCATCACCATGAACAATCTCTTTTTACTCAACCTCTATAGGATATTCCACAAGAGTTTTCAGGCGGTGACTAGGCATCTTATCAGAACTCTGGTTACAATCCAAAGACAGGTTGGAAATGCAGTCTGGTCTGGACTTGAATCACAGAATTATATGATTTTTAGAAACAATAGAATATAATAAAACACAAAGAAGCTTTATAAAATAGTAGAGTCTTCTATTCAAACTCCTTCAATTTATGGATAAGAAAACCTGAAGTCCAGAAATGATGGTGATGCAGCTGGCAGATGTGAGCTAACAACTCAACTTTCCTGGCTCCTAAGGCAGGATCCTTTCTACTACATGCTATGCCTCAGCTTTCTCCACTGAAGCAGTTAATAAAAGACAATCAGAGACAAGCACCTGGGGCAATGCGAAAAGTGCTTTCAAATTAACCTTTTAAAACAAATTCAATTGGGGAGACTCTAGAGCATGAGAATTTGAACCTTGAGACAAAAGACCCCAGGATCAAAGTATGTGATCTCAGGATATGGCCCCTGGGGTAGAGACTATAATACATCAGAATATCATACTTCCACTAGAGAGACCCTGTTAGGGGAAGGAGTAGGCCATGGCTACACCTAGGATAAACTCATCATGCTACCAAAGGAAGCATCCTATTTAAATTTGTTTTTCTTGCTATGTGCCAAAGGCTTGCTAAAGGAGTACAAATGTTGTTAGTGTCCTTTGAATTTTGTCACTCTGGACAGGTTGCTCCTTTCTACTTAGAGTTGTTTTGGACTTTTTGGTTATTCGTAACCATGTCTCCTCAGAGACCCTCATGTCTCTTTCCTGTTATTTCTATGACTGCATTAGGGGCTCAGGACCTAGAATCTCAGTGTGCATCACCTGGTAAAGATAGTGGTTGGTGGGGAATAAAAAAATGATGGGGAATAGTGGTTGGTGGGTGTAAGGAGAGATACAGAGTTTTTTTTAAAATAAATGATAGGGGCTCAAGAGAATCTGACCTTGACCTAGAGGAGAATTATTGCTCCATGTTTTCTAGAGACTTGAGCTTAGTTGCCTTAACTAGATTATCAAACAGGAACTAATTAACACTTTTGTTCCGAGCTCAGCTCTCCATGGGCAGGGCCTCTACTCAGAATGAAACTTTCCTATGGGAGGAGAATCACATTAATTGTATTATCAGGAAGGACAAATATAAACAGGAAAGCATGATTCTACTGCTCTGAGACTAATTAAAGAAGAATATTTGCATTTCTTATACTCAAAGATAAATGGGGATTAAACATGTACGTATTTATGTAAGTGTGTTTTCCACAATATCTACTCTGACTAGTCGTCAGCCCCCTCATTTTCCATATCAAACAAGCAAGCAAATATTTATTCAATACCTACTATAAGTTAAGAATTCCAAGTGCTAGGGATACAAAGAAGGAAGGAAGGAAATCAGACATGACTGGAAAAACAGTGGCCTTATGATTGCAGCAATAATGTCAACCTTCCTAAACAAGCAAATTTAGTAAAAGGGAGAGAGCTGTCTCTGGAGTCAAAAGATTTGAGTCTGAATCCTAATTCTGCCACTTATTAGCTGTGTAACCTTGGGTAAATCACTTTACTTCTCTGGGGTTCGTTCTCTTCATCTATAAAATGAGGAGATTGGGCTGGATGACCTCTAAGGTACAGTCTAGCTTTACTCCTCTGAAAATAATTTGTTCGTCTCATAGCAGTACATGGAAGTTGAGATTCTCCCTCTCCAAAGTGAAAAAGGATTTGGAGAGATTTGTTCTGCCCTAGCTCCTTATCATCCACGATTCCCCCTTGAGAGATGGGTGCCTTGGATTTTGGCTGCTGTCCATGGACACAGGACATAGTTAAGCTAACTATCACACTGAGGAATTGATCTTGTAATTTAGGGATCATTAACTCTATCCTTGGCACCTGAGCTACCCACATGGAAGTCCATTAAGATGTTAATAATGATATTCAACACACACACTTTTTAGGATTTCCAAGGATATATATACTTCATATAAATGATGATTTTGCTAATAATAGAACTGAGACCTAAAAAATATGACTTTTTTTAAGAATACAACTGGGGCCAACAGCAGGGGAAAAGCTAAAAAGAAGAAGGTGTTATAATTCATCATTTATAGCCTGTGTGGCTGGCAGCACATTCATGATAGCAGTATTTCCTGTGGGTGTAACATCTGTCATGGCCCCCAAACCCTGCTTTTCTCTGAGCTGGCTCATTGATCCCTGCCTGCATTAAAGATGGCAAGTCTGGAGGCTTTCCTAGACTGAAGGGCTGGCCATAGGTGTGACCATACAGTTGTTAGTCAATGTTTTCAGCATCAAAGGGGCACAGAAAGTTACACTACTAGTGAAATAGCATGGAGGGGGGAAAGAGAAGGAGCCAAGACAGAGGACTACAGAATACCTACAACTGGTGACATGACCTGGATGAATATCCAACAAAGGAAACTGAGGAGCAGGTCAGTCAGATGGGAAAGCAGCCAGAAGAACAAAATGTCACAAAAATCTAGAGGTAAGAAATTCTCAAGGAGAAGGAGGTGATCGTGTCAAAGGTCCAGAGTGGTCTTCCTGGACTTGGTGGGTACTGCTTGGGCTGCTGAGCCATAACTAGGGGTCACTGGGCACTGCTCTGGTCCTGGTCCTGTCTCCATCCCGGGCTTCCTTCCTACCCGTCTCCTGTTATAAGACCTGGCTGCATCCAACTCCACCATTTTCATTTCCCAGCTTGTCTACATGTAAGACTTCTGTGGGATTCTCAGTGTGTATACCTGATTCTATTTGATGTTCTTTTTGCTCTTTCTGGTCCATTTTTTAGAACTTCAGTGGAGTTGATTTGAAGGGGTCTGGACTCCTCAAGGTCCTAACATGCCACCATCTTCCCACAATCCTCAGATCTTTTCAGCATATTTTCTGGGGAGAAATTTTCTCTCATACAACAGACTTCATCTCCTTCTACCATCTTTATCTTGAGAGTTCTTTTCCTGCCTTATCCAGTCACTAAAATGTTTTCATAACAAAGGGTATGTACCTTTTACCTTCACTCCTTCAACAAACATTTATTTATTAAGCAGAGCACTCCTTACTATCATGGAGTCTAGTAGACATATGATATAAGCTCATAACTATTTCACTTCCACACATATTTAGGTTCTTCCTATCTGTAATATATAATAAGATGTGATAAGTAGATTTCAGAGAACAAAGTACTCAGTGAGATAGTAGGGTCATCACTAACCAAGGGGATCACAGAAGGAGGACACTGAACTTCAAAGTTTGGTAGTGATTCTGAAGACTGAAAGGAGGAGGAAGCATATGTGAGAAAAAAGGATCAGCCTAAACAAAGTGACAGAAGAGGGAGGATACCCATATTGCAGGCTGGGCTAAGATTTGAACAGTTTGGGTAGGCTATCTGAGGAGAAGCACTATGAGAGAAGTATGGACAGGTAGGTTGTCTCCAGAATGAAAGTCTTGAATGCCAAACAAAAGAATATGAACTTGACTCAGTAGACAATAAGAAACTACAGCAGATTTTTTTGAGAATAACAGTGAATTAACCAAGATCTATGTGTGGGAAAGATTATTCTAGTAGAAATGCAAATGATAGATTTGAACCTGGTAAGGGACAAGAGGAAAGGTCCCATTTTTTTTATACTTACTCACATTCCCTGGAATGCCTAGCATTGTGTCATTCATAGATTAGGTGCTCAATTAATTTCTATTGGTTTAATTAGATTTGATTTGTTAAAATATGTAGGGCCTATCAACACAAACTGTGATGGAATTCAATGACTTTGGTTAGAAAAACCTTTCTTTAGCATTAATCCAAAATTTCTAAAATCCACTTGCACAATGATTTAATAATGTTTGAAATAACCATAATAAAAAGTGGTGGTGTCTGCTTCTCTATGGGGCACAGCCCTTCCCTCAGACAAAACTAGACTCCAGACCCTAGGAAGCAGTTCCCAAAGAACTCTCACCCCTCTCCAGTTAGTCTATGGTCCCTGTTTCCCATCTTTCAGCATTTCCACCTCTATAACCTATTGCTTGGTCTTTGTACAAATCACTAGAGGGCTATGGATGGTTTGTTATGGATTACAGGTTTATATGTTTAATATGGAATGCATTTTCATAGAGGCAACATGATATTTTGGGGAGGGATGGAATAAACATTTATACAGCTTTCACTAAATGTGCTAGGCGCTGCGCCAAGTGCTTTCCAAATATCATTTCATTTGATCCTTCTAGCAATCCTACAAGTCAGGTGTGGTTATTTTCCTCATTTTATGGATGAGGAAACTGAGGTAAGAAAAGGTTAAGTGACTTGCTCAGGGTCACATAACTGAGGTGGATTAGAACTCAGGAAACTCTATTATTTATTTGTCTGTTTTTTAAAAAAAATTTCCCAGTTACATGGAAAAACAATTTTTAACCTACATTTTTTCAACTTTGAATTTCAAATTCTCTCCCTTCTTCCCTCTCCATCCCCTCATTGAGAAGGCGAGCCGTTGGATATAGGTTATACATGTGTAGTCATACTAAACATATCCATAATAGTCGTTATGAAAAAAATATATAGACAAGAAAAAACTCAAGAAAAATAAAGTAAAAAAGTGCTTGAATCTGTATTCAGATGCCATCAATTTTTTCTCTGGGGATGGACAGCATTTTTCATCACAAGTCCCTCAGAGCTGTTTTGGATCATTGTATTGCTGAGAATAGCCAAGTCATTCATGGCTGATCATCTTATATTAATGCTGTTACTTTGCACACAAGACATTTCACTTTGCATCAGCTCATGCAAGTCTTTCCAGATTTTTCTGAGCATCCTGCTCATCATTTCTTATAGTATTCCTTCATAATCACATACCATAACTTGTTCAACCCTTCCCCCATTGATGGGCATCCCCTCAATTTCTAATTCTTTGCCCCCAGATATGATATGCTATAAACATTTTTGTACATATAGGTCCTTTTCTTTTTTTTAAATCCCTTTTGGGATACAGACCTAGTAGTGGTATTGCTAAGTCAAAGGGTATGCATGGTTTTATAGCCCTTTGAGCATAAAGGAAACTCTCCTTACCTGTAAATTGACGATGATAATTCTTGCACATTACTTCTCAGAGTTGTTGGAGGGAAACATTTTTGCAAAACCATAAAGTATTATAGAAGTAGTAGAAGTACTAAAGGAGTATTTGAACTAAATACACGATGGCATTATTTTGACTGATCTCCTCTGGGAACTTGCCTGGGAACATTCCTTATCTTTCCTTAATCTTAAATCTCATTTTATTCACTAATTATTTTGTTACCATTTCTTTATTCTTTACTGCTCAGACCTCCCTCCTTCTGAAGGAGCTTTCGTTTACTCCCATCCTCAATTCAAGCTTCATTCTTTATTTCCTCCTTTCTTTAAGATCTAAACTCCTACAAAAATCTATTGATATTCATTGCCTCCACTTTCTGTCCTCCTTTTTACCTTACTGTCTTCTGACCTTATCCTTCAGTTGAAGATGCCCTTTTAATTTTGATTTGTGTCTATGGGGTAGATTTATACAATTGGGCCCAAATTCATAGCAATTCTACATTTAAAAGAGTAGTTATGAAATAGCTCGTGCTTAATACCCCCAGTTAGAAAGCAAAACTGTCTAAAAAATTGGGGGAATGGAGCCTTGAGCTAGAAAAAGTCCCTCTCCTCTATGGCTCCCCATTGTGCCTTCATGCCACAAATAACTGAACACTCAGCAGCATACAAACAGGGTGGAATACAAGTATTTATGAGAAATAATATTCAATCCAGCAAATGTATTCTTTAACAGAATAAATTAAAGGAATACAAACGGAAACAGGGCTGGGGCAGCAGGGTAGAGCCTGCCCATTGTTGCAGATGATACTGAAGGACCTGGGATGATGGTGATTCCACCACAGCTGTGTTTGGGAAGTCTGTGTTACAGGGTGTGGGACCTTGCATTCAGAAATTGCAGGAGCTTGGTAAATAGTCTAACAAGTGACCAATGATTGACTAAGTGAGCAACATGAGCAGAATGCAGTAACAGCAATAGTTTTAAGGACAAGTTTGAGAGGCTAAGTCATTTTGTCTATTACAAATACCCTAGTTAACTCTAAAGGACATATGAAGATGCTGTCTGCAGTCAGAGAAGGAATTGATAAATAGAAGTATATATAGAATAACTTCACACACATACACGTGTGTGTGTGTGTGTGTGTGTGTGTGTGTATTTGGATCTAATGGTAGGTATCTTGAGGATAGGGGAGGGTGGAGGGAATTGTACTTAATAGATTTGCAATTTTGTATGAAACCATCTTTTTTATTACACTATATTACAGAAATGTTTGTTTTATTTCATAAATTAAAAAATAAAATTAGAAATAAGCAGTGAGAGGATCAGGGATACTACTTGTGGACTTGGATGTCTATATACCAATGCATAGACTATATGTTAAAAAAAATACAATACACTTTTTAATGGGTAAATAAACCCTCTGTAAGTTTTATGAGCTTGAAATCTTAACTTGCTTTAAAATAACTGTGACTTCATCAGTGTGGGTGCTACCTTCTCTCATGCAAATCACAATTTCTCCATCCCTTGGTTTCATGAGTTGCTGAGGTCAAATAAACGGCAGTAATCACCTGATGGTCTAACTCATGGTGACAAGCCTCTCCAAATGCAGGTAGGCTGATCTGGAGATGATGGGTACAAAGGATTTCAGAAACACCCTAAGACTTTCCAGCCCACTTGAACGTATTAGAGCTTGTTCTCCACCAGGTTATCCCTTGAGACTTCAAGGTCACTTTCACACCTCTCTGAAGTCACCTACAACCCTCGATCAGAATAGGACTTGAATGGGGAAAGGTAACGAAGAGGAAAATACAACCTTTTGAAGGTCACCAAGAATGTGTAGGTTAGGACATACCACCAAAATATGGCCACACAAGTACACTTTTTTGTTCAAAATTTAATTTAGTTATCCATTAAATGAGTATTTATTAAGAGCCTCGTATGACCAGAGCTGGGCAGCTATGTGGTGCAGTGAATAGAGAACTAGGACTGGAATCAGGAGAACTCATTTCCCTGAGTTCAAATCTGACCTCAGACACATACTAGCTGTGTGACCCTGGGTGAGTCACTTAACCCTGTTTGCCTTAGTTTCTTCTTCTCTAAAATGAGTTGGAGAAGGGAATGGTAAACCACTCCAGTATCTTTGTCAAGAAAACCCCCAAATGGGGTTGTGAAGAATCAGGCATGACTAAAACAACTGAAAAGCACTGGTCAGAGCGCTGAGTTGGGTCTGTAAGAAACATATCTGAAAGAAAAGAACAGTCATGATGATGATGATGGTGATGATGATGATGATGAGTAAAATTTATATGTTACATGGCATCAGCTAGGTGGCTCAGTAGAGTTCTGAGCCTAGAGTCCGGAAGACTTGAGTTCAGTTCCAACCTCAGATATTTACTAGTTGTGTGACCCTAGACAAGTCACTTAACCTCTGTTTGCCTTAATCCGCTGGAGAAGGAAATGGTAAACCACGGCAGTATCTTTGCCAAGAAAACCCCATGGACAGTACTGGTGTGCTATGGCCAACAGGGTCAAAAGTTCAGTCAACATGACTGAACAGCAACAACACTTATAGCACTTACTATATACCAAGTACTATGCTACAATAATAATAAGTGCTATACTAATAATAGCGAACATTTATATAGCACCTACTGTGTGCCTAGCACTTTATGATTACCTCATTTGATCCTCATAATAGCCCTAAGAGGTGAGTGCTACTATCAGCTTCATTTCACAGATGAGGAAGGGGCAGCTATGTGGTACAGTGGATAGAGCTCCAGTGCAGGAGTCAGGAGGACCTGAGTTCAAATCTCACCTCAGACACTTGATCCTCACTAGCTGTGTGACTTTGGGCAAGTCACTTAAACCCAACTGCTTCCTCATCCTGGATCACCTCCAGTCATCTTGATGAATATCTGGTCACTGGATTCAGATGACTCTGGAGGAGAAGTGAGGCTGGTAACCTGCACAGCCCTCCCTCACTCAAAACAAAGTCAAGGGCAAGTCATGTCATCATTTCTCTGATGGCATGGTCTTCTTCAGGCAATGAAGGATGAACACATACAGATGAGGAAACTGAGGCAAACAGAAGAGAAGTGACTTGCCCAGGGTCATACAACTAATAAGAGTCTGAGGCTGGATTTAAACTCAGATCTTCCTGATTCCAGGCACTGAGCTCTACCCACTATGCCACCTATTTGCCTCATACAGTACAGTATGTCAAGAAATTATACAGTGTAATGGAAATCCATGAACATAAATGGGGAAAGCATAGTAGAAAACATTTGAGTGTGGGTAGAGAGAGAGAAGAAAAAGCAATGATACTGTTAATAGGATTTAGAGCTAGAAGAGGTTACCTAGTCATACCCCTTCATTTTATTAATGAGAAAATTGAGGCCTAAAGTGGTTAAGTGACTTGCCCAAAGTCATACAAATCACAAAAGTAATAAGTGGCACAGTTAGGACTCAAACTCAGGTTCCATACCTCCAGATTCATCACTCTTTATTCTGAATTAAATTGGATGCTACAATCTACATGGTGAAATGGACAATACTGATCAAACTTTCCCAATCTATATCTCAAAACTAGCACATAAGGAAGCTATAGATAGTGATTACTTCAAACTATTCAAATATATACTAGAATTTTTTTCTGTAAATACAAAGTATGTGATGACTTGTTGCTCACTATTTCATCCCACTGGAGGTAGAGGACTCAAGATGAGGGGAGAATTGCTATCTCAGCAAAATCTTGAAGAAGGAGAAAGTGGTTAGCAAAGCCACAGTCACAGAAACCTTGGAAGAAAGTGGTCATGTCATTGAAGGGTACCTGATAGTTAAGGGTATTATATGATGTATCTGTGCTAGAATTTAAAGAACACTAGATGTATAGTCAAAGGATCTGGTTTCAAATTCTGTCTCTGCCTCTTACTATCCATATGATCTTGAGAATCATCATCCATTTATTAAGCAATTACTATGTCCCAGGTACTGTGCCAAGCATTGAAGAAATAAAAAGAAGCAGAAGGAGAAAAAACCATGAACTCCTATCCTCAGGGCACTCATATTCTAATGGTGGAGGCAATAGGCAGACAATGACGTACATACAAGATTTCTTGTTATTTGGTCATTTCAGTCATGTCCAACTCTTTGTGACTCCATTTGGGGTCACCATTAGCAAAGATAATGGAGTGATTTGCCATTTCTTTCTCTAGCTCATTTTACAGTTGAGGAAATTGAATCAAATAGGACAAAGTGATTTGCCCAGAGTCAGACAGATGAGTCTTCCTGACTCCAAACCCAACACTCTATCCACTGCACTACTTAGCTACTACATACAAGATAAATGCAAATGGGGGTGTGGTAATCCAAGAGCAAAAGCATTAGCTTTCTCCACTAGGGTGGGGAGAGATGACTGGGAAAGGCCTCTCAAAGAAGGTGGGATTTGACCTGAATCATGAAGGAAGCCAGGAAAATTAGGAGGTGGAGGTAAGGAGAGAGAACATTTCAGGAATGCCAACTACCAGTGTAATAAAATGAAGTCAAGAGATGGGGCACAAGGAATAACAAGGTTGGTGTGCCGGATGATAGAGAGGAGTAAGGTATAAAAAAGACCGGAAAGTCTAGAAACAGCATTTAAGTGCTAGGCACTGTGCTAAGTGCTAAGTGTGCTAAGCAATAAGACATTCCCTGCCCTCAAGAAGCTTATATTCTCATGAAAGGCTGGGTTGTGAATGGATTAAAAGCTAAACAGAATTTAATACTTTATTTATTATTTGATCTAGGACTTAATATTTATTCCTAGAAGCAATAGGATACTGCTAGATTTTTTTGAGTATGAGTGGGAGTGACATAGTCAGACCTGAGTTTTAGGAAGATGAGTGGGAAGAGACTTGAGACACTAACGTCAACCAGTAGGCTCTTACAGTAATAAGGTGATAAGGGTCTAATACATCAAGAGATTGCATAAAGGTAGAAACAAAAAAAAAAATCTGACAACACAATTGATATTCAAAGAGAACTCAAGTGAGGAATGAGTGGTGGATGACCCCACCCCGGCAGGCCTCAGTTTCCTCACTTGTAAAATAAGAGGGTCCAGCTCTAAGGTCACTTCTAGCTCTAAATTCTGTGATTCAGCCCTAGCTTTAAGGTCTACATTTACAATAAGTTAAAAGGCTTGATAAATGTGATCATGACCAGAGAGCACAAAAGGACAGATAATTCAAGAGGACACGCTCTCAAAAGTGACATTTTAGTGATCTAATCACCGATTATTCCACCAAAGAAGGAAAAAAGGGAGCGGCTAGAGCTGTGGTTATACAAGGCTCTCTTCAATGAATGAAGAACTAAAAAAGGATATACACAAAAGATGGGAGATCATAGCACAGGAACAAAGATTTCAAAAAATGGCACGGATCTTAATGAAGCACGTGGGCTAAAAGCCAGGATATCTTCAGTTTGTGGGGCCAAAGATGCTTAACCACAATGAAAGGGGCTATTTTGGATATGTTAAAAGGGAGAGGAACAAGGAAGGGATGGGCCCACTGCTCAGAATAGATGCTACGGTGTTGACAGATGAGAGAAAGAAGTCAAAATGACTTCCTCTTGCATTTTTTTTCTTCTTTCAAGAAAAATTATCTTTGGACTAGAAAGAACAAACATGCTTGAGGGTGATTGAACTGAAAGATAGTAAAATAAGACCAACTGGCTCTAAAAGAATTTAAGACTCTAAGCCCAGACAAATTAATCCCAGGGCACTAAGAACTTGCAAATGAGATCAATGAACCTATTCTTGAGGAAAGATGGAGAAGTACCTGGAAACTGGAGACTAGAAAATGTTTTCCCTGCTTTGAAGGAGTGAGGGGAGAGGGGTAAGCATTTATAGAGCACCTACTATTTGTCAGGTGCTAAGTGCTTACAAATGTTATCTCAGTGGATCCTCACAACTCTAGGAGGCAGATGATATTACTGTCCCCATTTTCTAGTGGAGAAAACTGAGACAAATAGAGGTGAAGCGACTTACCTAGGTAATAAGTATCTGAGGCCACATTTGAACTCAGGTCTTCCTTCAGACCCAGTACTTTATCTGCTATACCACTTAGTTTACCTTTTGAAAAGGAAAGACTGGTGGATTTCAAAATGAATAGACCATTAAGCTTGAGGTCAATCCACAGAAAAATTCTAGAACAAATATCCAATGTGATGATTTGCAAATACTTTTAAAAGACAAAGAAGATCATCTGGAGCCAGAATGAAATCTATTAGAAAGTAATCATGCCAGACTAAAGTAACATCATTTTTGATGGAGTTACTAGACTGGTTGATCAGAAAAGAGATGTGTAGACAACACTTCCATTCCCACAAGGCATTTGACAAAGTTGCTTGTAGTATCCTGGTAAACAAGACTGGGTGTATGAGCTTGATGGTTGTATAGCATTTTAAAATAGTAGTTTAAAATAGCAGGCACAAAGTATGATAATTAATCTGTGTCCACGTAAAAGGTCTCTAGTGGCAGGCCACAAGGTTCTATTTTTAGATATACTTTGTTCAATATATTTATCAATGACCTGGATGAAAACTTAGATAGCATACTATCAAATTTTCAAATGACTTAAAGTTAGAAGGGATAGATATGTAAATTACAGAATCAAGATCCATAAATTTCTAAAAAATTACCATGAGAGAACAAATCTAACAAAATGAAAACTTTTACATTCTCTTTTTTTATGTATGAACTTGTCAGCCATGAACAAATACGAACATTTCCACATACAAAGGAGAACAGAAAAGAGTTGCA
The DNA here is from genome assembly GCA_028658325.1 of Potorous gilbertii. Classification (NCBI taxonomy): domain Eukaryota; kingdom Metazoa; phylum Chordata; class Mammalia; order Diprotodontia; family Potoroidae; genus Potorous; species Potorous gilbertii. Next base: position 261,477,407 of record CM053769.1, on the reverse strand, counting down.
TAAGAAACTGAGAACTTCTGTTATGAAATTTTTTAAAAGTATATTAAATTTAATATGCTAGTTAGTACCAATACATCCTGCTTACCTGTGTCTTTTGAAATTCCCTCTACTTACTTTTTAAAATTAATTAATTTTTAGTTTTCAACATCCACTTCCATAAGTTTTAAATTTTCTCTGCCTCCCTCTTCTCCTCCCTCCCCAAGACTGTGTACAATCTGATATAGGCTCTACATACACATTCTTGTTAAACATATTTTCACATTAGTCATGTTGTATAGAAGAATTAGAACAAATAGGAGAAACTGTGAGAAAGAAAAAACAAAACAAAAAAGAGGGAAAACATTATGCTTCCATCTGCATTCAGACTCCATAGTTCTTTTTCTGGATGTGGATGGCATTTTCCACCATGAGTCTTTTGGAGTCATTTTAGGTCCTTTCATTGCTGAGAAGAGCTAAGTCCATCAAAGTTAGTCATTGCACAATGTAGCTGTTAATTTCTACTCTCTTTTGTGTATTTTTTGATGTCTCATTGACACTGTCTTTTTTCCTTTCCTTTTTAAAAATCCCTACATGGTGATATTCAATAGCCATACAGGTTATGGAGTCTGAATGCAGATCAAAGTATACTATTTGATCTCTTTTTCTTTGCTGTTTTGTGTCTTCCTTCTCAAAGTTTCTCCCATTGGTTCTAACACTTCTTTACAAAATGATCAATGTGAAAATATGTTTAATATGAAAAAAGAGGGAAAAGTGAAGTTGGCAACATACTTATGGTCTATTACATTCATGTGCTGTAGATGTTGAAAAAAAATAGCCATAGAGGTAAAACTCTAAAGTTAAATTCAAAAAAATCAACTGCATAAATACAGAATAAAGGACCATGGCATGTGATGATAAATGATGTGGAAAAAAAACTCAAGCCTGATATGATAATGGAAGCCTACAAAGATTTCTTCTAAATCTGATACATTAACGTTAGTGGAGCAACCAGAGCAAGGGACATAATATTCCATTGTCCTGGGCTACTGTCAGGTTGCATCTGAAGTAATGTTTTCATTTTTGAAAGGGCATCTAGATGGCACAGTTGATAGAGCACTTGACTTGGAGTCAGAAATACCTGAGTTTGAATCCTGCCCCAGACAATTTTGTTGCTGTTGATAGTTTTGTCCTACTCATTTGATGTTTCCTTTTTCTTTTTTCCATTTAATAGTATTTTAGCTTTTCCAATTACATGTAAAGGTAGTTATCAACATTCTTTTTTGTAAGATTTTGAGTTCCAAATTTTTCTTCCTCCCTTTCTTTCGCACCACCCTCCAAGACGGCAAGCAATCTGAAATAGGTTATACGTGTACAATCATGTTACCTTCATCACTAGAAACCTCTACAACTGTCAGGTTTATGCTATTCATATCTACTACTTAATCAAAATCCTGGTAGTTGCTGTCTATAGATCCCCAAGGCTCTCTCCATTCCTTGAGTTCAATACTTGACTCAATTTTTCTCTCCTTCCCAACTCCTGCCCTCATACTAGGGACTTCAATATGCCTATTGACCCTCCCTGAAACACCTGAATCACTCAGGTCTTGAACAGTACTTTCCATGATCTGTTGCTCCATACCACCTCAGCCACACACAAGGATGAGCATATCCTTAATCTTGCTGTTACCCACAAATGGACCACCTCCATGTTCAAGACTTCCTAAATCCCCTTATCTGATAATAATCTATTGGCTTTCCATTTCTCCCTCTGCCTTCTCTTACCACACTACACTCTTTATCCACCTCCTATCCCTTCTTCTCTCCCAGGATAATTTCCCTGCCCTACCTACCCACTTTTCCTTATTTTCCCCACTTTGACCCCTTGGTGAACTAGTTCAACTCTACTCCACCTTTTTCTCTTGAGGGTCCTTTTATCACATTGTCAACTGTGTTCTGCTAAGCTTTGCCTGACTCTTACCATCCATCACTCCTACATAAGTATTACTGAAAGAAGGTGGAGAAAGCATTCAACTGTTCTGACTTGTTTCACTTCATATTTATGTTATACAGTCTCAACTGGGCCTTCACTGCTGCTAGGTATAATCCCATTATACCTCATTTATCAACTTGCTATCCCACTCTCCATAGTAGCTATTCCAAACCTTTTCATCCTTCCTCAAACCTTCCATGACTTCCTTTCCCCTCCCCCATACTCTCAACTGAGCATCTTACCTTCTATTTTACAGGAAAAAAAACTAAGCCCATTCACCATGAGTTCCCTCTTCTTTATCTCTTATTACTCAGCTGCCTTGTGCCATTCTCTCTCCTCCTTTCCATATGTCTCACATGAAGAGGTGGCTTTGCTGCTTCCTACAACTCTACCTGTGCTAAAAATCCCATTCCATCCCATTTCCTTCAGCAGATTGCCTCCTCTGTCATCCCTACTCTATCACTTATTTTCAATCTTACAGGCATCTTCCCTACTGCCTAAAAACAGGTCCATGTCTCTTCCATCCTAGAAAAATCCTCATTTGTTCTTTCTATCCCTATATCTCTGTGATCCTTTGTAGGTGAACCCTTGAAATGGCTGGCTACGATGGATGTCTCCACTTTCTCTCCAGTCACTCTATACTATGCCACCTGCCGCTACTATTCTTTTGTAACTGTTCTCTCTAAAGTTACCCGTTCTCACAGTCACTAAACCTAAAGACCTTTTCCCAAACCACACACTCCTTGACCTCTCTGCAGCCTTTGACACTGTGGATCTTCGTTATCTTGCTACTCCTTTTTTCTCCAGGGTTTTGGGACACTACTTTCTCCTGTTTTTCTTCCTACCCTTCAGTCTATTCCTTCTCAGTCTTCTTTTCTGGGTTCTCATCTAGGTCATGCCTTCTAAACACAGGTGTCCCATAGAGTTCTGTCCTGAGCCTTCTCCTATCTCCTTCTTCACTTGGCAATCATCTCATCAACTCCCATGGATTTAATTCTCATTTCTATGCTGATGGTTCTCAGATCTGCCTATCTTGTCCTAACCTCTCTGCTGACTTCTAATCTTGCATCTCCAAAAGTCTTTAAAAGATCTAGAACTAGTAGACATCTTAAACTTAACATGCACAAACTAAACTCATTATCTTTTCCCCAACCCATCCCCCACCAACTTCCCTATTACTGTAAAGAGCAACATCATCCTCTCAGTCTTTCAGGCTCACTATGAGTCATTCTGGATTCCTCACTATCTCTCATCCCCCATATCCAAGCTGTTGCCAAGGCCTGTCCATTTCACCTCTGTGACATCTCTCAAATAAGCCCCACTTCTCTCCTCTGACACCATCACCCTCTAGTGCAGACCCTTATCACTTCATGTCTTGATTATTGCAAGAGCCTCCTGGTGGGTCTGCCTGCCTCAAATTTCTTCCTATTGCAATCTATCCTCCATTCAGCTGCCAAAGTGACTTTCCTAAAATATAGATCTGACTCTCTCTCTCTCTCTCTCTCTCTCTCTCTCTCTCTCTCTCTCTCTCTCTCACACACACACACACACACACACACACACCGCACATACCCTCCTCATAATCAGTAAATTCCTATAGTTTTCCATCACCTCTTGAATCAAATATAGAATCCTTTATTTGACATTCAAAGCCTTGATAAGCTATTCCCCTCCCCCCCCACACACACACCCCTTTCTAGTCTTGTACCTTTTTTCCATACCACATACTATTCAATCCAGTAATATTGGCCCTGGGAATTTTCTCTAGCTATCCCTCATTCCTGAAATGCTCTCCCTCCTTATCTACTATGGGTTTTCCTGTCTTCCTTCGATGTGTAACCAAAATCCCATCTTCTACGTGAAATTCTCCAATTCTAGTGCCTTCCCTTTTCAGTACTTTCTATTTTTCTTGTATGTAGCTTGTTTGTACATGTGTGTTTGCTCATTGTCTTCCCCATTAGACTCGGAGGTCTTTGGGTGGAAGGATTGTCTTTTGATTCATTTTTTATCTCTAGGGCTTAGCACAGGAACTGGCACATAATGTACACTTAATAAGTGTTTATTGACTGACTGACTCTCTCAGTTTCCTCATCTATAAAACATGGATAATAACTGAACTTCATTTATGGATCATTTATGAGGATTAACTGAGATAACATGTATATAGCATTTTTGTAAACCTTAAAATGCTATATAAATGCTAGCTAATGTTATTTTGAGACACCACTTTTTGCCAGGGACAATAAATGTTTAGAGGACAATCAAGAGGGTGATAGGTCTAGAAACTATTTTGTTCTAAGTAATTGTCTTCCACTGCCATGTGAAAGAGGGAATATAATTATTCTACATAGCTCCAGAGGCTAGAACTAGGGTCAGTGTGTGAAAGTTAGAGTGAAATAGATTTCATCTCAGTATAAGGAAGAATTTTGTAATTGAGATCTCCAAAAATGGAATAGGTTACTTTGCACTAGAGTCTTCCCACCAATGGAAATTTTCAAACAGGGACTGAATGACAACTTGTCAGAGACTTTTCAAAAAAGTTTCCTGTATCAGGATGGTTGGGTGATATGGTTGACTTGTAAAGTCCCTTCCACCTCTAAGATTGTATAAGGTAAGGATCTCAAAAACAACTGGAGAAACTGGCTGCTTTTCCTTCTGTACCCCCAGCAGACCAGTGTTGTGTGTTTCCATGGTACCTTTAAGAATAAAGAAAAATGCTAATGTCAGCTTCAGTTTCCCATCTCAGCTGCTCCAGTCTTCATGTATCAGTCTTGCAAGAAAGAAATCTTTCACTCTCAGAAGTATATGGGAAACATAGGTAAGCTAAAAACTCTGGGAGGCAGTTCTGGCTGACTGCCTCCTTGGCTTAAAATACAACAAAGTAGAATCACAGGCTTTAGAATTAAAAGACTGGACCTTGGAGTCCAACTCTGATTCCCAAGCTCTTCTCATTATTCCATGCTAATTGCTACATTCACTTGTAGAGCAGAAAAGGAAGTGAGCCAATCCTTCCCATCCCCCTTCCCTCCCCAGCACCCCACCTTCTCAGACTGAGTGATTGTAGGAAGAGAAGAAAACAATGGAAAACTGGAGCCATTCCCACTTGTTGCTGAGAGGGGATTTTGGTCGGATGTTAGGTTTACCTGGAATGCCCCTGTTGCTATTTTGGATAGGCAAGCATCCTATGGAAACAATGAAGTGAAAAAGAAAACAGCTAAAACAAACTCGACGACTTTATTTCCGCCAAACCAACGCTGGTTAGCCTGAGGATCCCATTTCAGTCTGATAACCGAGAGCTTGCCCCTGAGAATTCTAGCACCCACAATCGGAATGCGGTCCATCTTTGTAGAATCTTTACATAAATCATCTTGTTCATATTTACTTAGGAATTTGGAGGGGCTAAGGATTTTTATCTTCACCTGACAAACAAGCCCAGAAAAATGTCATATGGTCTCTAACATCCCAGAATAAATTATTGGCAGAACTGGGGGGTTATCCTCATTCATTTGTGCCAGCCCTAACCAGTGCCCCAGACTATACCATTTCTTTCTTTTCTGTGACTATAGCCCTTGTCTTGACATGGATTGTTTTCTTCCTTCTCCAGAGTTGTTTTCATGAGGAATTAATGGACTAATAATGTCTGACCATAGACAGACAGGGATTACCCAGAGTTCCCCAAATTCCTATGACTTTTAACCTTGAAGGGACTTCCACAGAGAAGCTTGGGAAGTTAGGTAGACAGACTATGAAAAGAGAAAGAGGGTGGCAACATCTGTGTTAGGACATCTCCCTACTCGCCAAGATGCACAGGAGGAAAGCAGCCCAGAATAGTGAAAATGAGAAGTCTGAGTGCCAGACTTGAGAAACTGACCAGGTGTGAGCAATGATGAGGCGGACCATATGTGGATATTAAGGGAGGGTTGGTGGAACCAACAGATCAGATCATGGTTCTATCAAGACACACAAAATTGAACTTCATTCTCTTCCTTTTCTGCTCAGTTCCTGGAGCAGAGAAACCATTCTCCATTTACCAATCTGGCCAAACCTGTTTTCTTCCTGACTTAGTGGGGATACAGGTGCTTGGGGGAGAAAAACTTTTTGTCCAGCCTTGACAGCAGCAAAGCAGGTGAAATCTAGAAGTTTTATTGCTTTGTTACTTATTCCCATTTCTATGCTACTTGAAGCTATTACTAAAAACTAGATGTCCATCTTACAAGTTCATCTCACTATTTATCTTATTATAAATATGGAAAGCAGTATTGAAAGAGAAGAAACCAAAATCTAACAGGAAGAGATTTTTTTTTCCCCCATAGTGCAGGCCGGGATGGGGATGGGGGTGGAGTTGAAGTGAGACAGTGAGTTTACTATCAATATCAATTTTTCAGACACTGTGTGTGTATATATATATATGTGCATGTGTGTGCATGTATATATGTATGTTATCTATTCATAGGTGAATTGTGTATTTATATAATCTGTACATTTACACGTATTGCTTATACACATATGTATACCTGTGTATTTGAGCTTTAAGTTCACATATAAGCTTTAAGCTTTTATATTTATACCTTAAATACAGTCTGTGTTGCATATATTACCTACACGTATATATGTATAAATTGCATAAGTGTGCATGTATACTATTTAAACTCAAAACTGTCCTGACTTTTAGTGTTCCTTCTTTACAGATTATACCCCCATAGCCTTCCTTTAGAACTCAGAGTTAGAAAAACAAGGGAAATGAGCCTATGAGCAGCATGGTGTAAGGGTTGGTACAGTTTTTGCTTCAAGGCATGTTAAGAAGTAGTCAGGTTTGCTTTCTTCATCAGAAAACTGACTGTTCATTTCCTTTGACCACCCATCAATTGGGGAATGACTCATATTCTTATAGATTTGACAAAGTTCTTTATATATTTGAGATATGAGACTTTTATCTGAGAAACTGTCTATAAAAATCCCCCCCCCCAGTTTTCTGCTTTCCTTCTGATCTCAGCTACATTTGTTTTATTTGCATAAGAACTTTTTAGTTTAATGTATTTGAAATTATCCATTTTACACCTCACTCTGCTCTCTATCTCTTGTTTATTCATAAATTGTTTGACCAGTGATAAATCCGATAAATAATATGTTCCATATTCTTCACATTTTCTTGTAATATCTCTCTTTACATCTAGGTCATGTGGTATTAGCTATGTGAGGTGTTGAGGACCCTTGATGTCCATATCCTGGAAAGCCACTGTTTCTCATGGGCCTTCTTCCTCTTGAGATACTCAGCCCCATAGATCCTTGGAGATAATCTCAAGGAAGATTCAGTGATATCCTAATGAAGATCCAAAAGGTCCAACAAATGTGGCTTATTATATTGACCCTCTTGAGGTCAGTTTCTCTGAATAATAAAGGATATTTTTTACTAGCATTTGTCATTCATTACTTTCTATTGAAATCCTATTCTGACCGTGGAGGTAGAGATGACCATGAGTTTTCCAAGGCTATGTTTTCACATTTCTGTGAGTTCTGGTAGGTCCTGCCAAGCCAAGGTTCTTGAAGAACTGTATAGCCCAAGGATCTGCCTGCCTAAATTCAGAGAGGATCCTTCCAAGAGGGTTGGACTCCAGATGATTTTTTTCTGAATTCCCCCCTCCCCCATACCCCAGGGGTGGCAGTGGAGATGGAAGTGAGAGTTGTGATATATAACCATTTAGGAAGAACTCACATTGATGAAATCACACATACTTGAAATATTGACTTCCATAACTGAACACTGAAGTCCCCAAAGGAAAAGGCATTTATGAATAATATTGACTTTGATTCTTCCCTTCCCAGGGCACTAACAACAACAAAAAATATTTTTGTCTGTATTTCCCTCAGTGGGAAATATTTGAAATATTTCCACCTTGAAATATTTGTGGATCTGAGCATGCCCCTGGTCAAATAGAACAGGAACAATTAGTAGATGTGGGGGTTATATATGGTAATGTTTATATTGTGAAAATTATTTGGCAGATCACCAAGGTGATAAGCCTTTCAGTAAAAACCCAGAGAAGTGAATATGGGAGTAGAGGGGAGAGAAAAAGAAATAACGAAGAAAAAAGAAATGTTTAAAAAAAATGGCAAAATCAGAAAGCCAGCATTGCAAAAAAAAAAAATCTATTTTAGAGCTATCAGGAAGAAAAAGAAACAGCATCAGCTGATAAAAGTTTTAATAACAGCAATATCAACAATACTTACTATTTAACACTTTAAGTTTTGTAAAGAACTTTACATACATTATCTCATTTGATTCTCACAGCAACCCTGTGAAGTAGTTGTATATGTATACATCAGAGTCACAAAGTTATGAGACAGGCAAACCAGGGTCTGTTATCTGAGGCCTGAGATGGGAAGAAGGTTTAATGATGTATGTAGGGATCGGGCAGTTTATAAGACCGGAAAATCATAGATTCAGCCAATCAATCAATGAGCCTTTATTATGAACTTACTAGATGCCAGATATAGTGCTGGATTCTGGAAACATATTTATTTTGAGACTCAGTGTTCCTATCTGAAAAACAAGAAGACTTTACAAAATGATGTCTAAGGTCCTTTAATATAAATAAATATAATATATAATCATATAAATACATATATATATTTTATATATATACATTATATAAATATATAAATAAATATAAATTAAAATGACATAGTCCCTTCTCACAAGGAGCTAACAGTCCATCAGATACCTTGTATAAAGGTATGTATGTGTGTGCATGTATGTATGTATATATGTGTGTATATACACACCATACAATTATATGTGTGTTTATCTATATAAGTGTATGTACACACACACACATTTTATATATATATGTGTGTGTGTGTGTGTGTGTGTGTGTGTGTGTGTGTGTGTATATATATATATATATATATATATATATATATACACACCTTACCTTATGTGGCATATATGTATGTAATTATATGTGATATACATATGTATATATACACACAATTATATTAGTGTGTATATATGTGTAAATCTATGTGTGTGTGTCTATATGAGTGTATGTATACACACATATATATACACATTACTTTGTATGGCATATATATGTGTGTGTGCTTATATATGTGATATACAATACATATGTGTATATATAAATATATATTTAGAGAGTATGTTTGTATTGTGGAATACATATACACATATATGTATGTACATACACACACAGGCATACACATAGTAGTTGGAGGGGAGAAGAGGGAGGATACTAGCAATTAAAGGAATAAAATTCACCTTCACATAGAAGGTGGTGTGTATATATATATATATATATATATATATATATATATATATATGTGTGTGTGTGTGTGTGTGTGTGTTTATCTATATAAGTGTATGTACACACACACACACACATATATTTTATATATATATATACCTTAGCTTATGTGGCATATATGTGTGTGGTTATATGTGATATACATATGTATATTTACACACAATTATATATGTGTGCATATATGTGTAGATCTATGTTTATGAGATGTGAGATGAGTTTTAAAAGAAACTGCGAATTCTAACAAGTGAAATTGTAGAGGGAGTACAATCTGGACTTTGGGGACAAGCAGTCCAAAGGCACACAGAAGACACAAAGCATCATTCATGAGGAAAAGTAAGCTGATGAATGGCTACACTGCTTCACTCCTGGTAGATAGGTGATAGATTCAAGAGGCAGAGTGAAACTTGTATTTTTGGACATGGACAAGGTGGGAATTTGTTTTGCTCCATTAGACATATTTGTTACAGGAATTTTGTTTTTTATTTTTCTTTTAAATTGAGGATGGGAAAGAGGGAGAAAAAAGTAAATAGGCCTGTTTAATCCATAGTGTATGTGAAAAGAAGTAATGTGTAATAAGGCTGGAAAGGAGGGTTGGGACCAGGTGATGACAGGTTTTAAATGTCATACTGAAGAGTTTATATTTGATCCTAGAGGTAGTTGGGTGTTTATTTGCGTCATTATTTTTTTTGAGTAAGGGAATGACATGGTCAGACATGTATTTTAGGTAAATCAGAACATAAAGGACCTTAGATGTCATTTTGTGAAGTCTTATTTTTCAAATAGGAACACTGAGTCTCAAAAGAGGCACAGTCATTGAAGGTCACACATCTAGTAAATGTCAGTAATGGAATATAAATATATATATATACACATATATACATACATACACACATATATACATATGCATATATATACACACATACATACATACATTTGTATCTATCTATAAATATCTATATACACATAAAAGATCTTTTCTTTTAAGTCCATCACTAGCAATTATACAATTTGGGGAGAAGATAAAGAAGTATAAGTTGGTTGAATTTGTGGTTTGCAGGGGGCAATTAATAGAATCTCTGCTGCAGAAGGAGCCTAGAGACTCCCAGATTTCCATCCACGGCATCACCACTCATACAATCCCCTATGTGTAAAACCTTGGTCTTTTCCTTCTCTCAACTTCTGCATTCAAGCATTTATTAAGCACTAACTATCTATCAGGCACTTTACAAAGAAAGACAAAAAATGAACCCGTCCAAGCCCTCAAGGATACTCTATAGGGGGAGAACAATGGATACAACATGTACACGTATAATAAGTATATACCAAACAAAACAAAGTAATATTATGGTTATTCTTATTGATGAGGCGACAAGGGCAGCTGAGAAAGGGGATGAGGAAAGGCCTCATACTAGAGATAAAAACTGAGATGAGCTTTGAAAGTAACTAAGGATTCAGGAAAAAGATTTGGATTCTAAGACCTGGGTTCAAATCCTGACTGCCACTTACTACCTGCATGATGGTGGGCAGGTATATGGGCCTTAGTTTCCCTAACTATAAAATGAAAAGAGTGGACCAGATAATCTCTGAGGTCCCTCAGCTCTAAATCAATTATCTCTTGGGGAGTAGCAGTGAAAGATTGTAAAGGCAGAAGTACAGAGGCTGTGTGTTTTAGGCATGTGAGTGGGGGCTCCTATGTAAAGGCACACAGGTAAGATTTGGAGTGTCCCATGTGAGGAACAGCGAGAAAGTCAGTTTGGAATGACTGGAGAGAGGACAAATCTGAGAGGACTTGTGGAAGAAGAATTGACCAGATTTGGCAGCTGATCAAAATAGCATTGAAGGAGAATGGGGAGTTTGAGACAACTCTGTTTGTGTTTATAACAGGAACCTGCATAAGATAGATGATTTTACATGTCTATTTCTATTTGTATGTATTGTATTTCTGCTATCTCCCCCTACAGAATGTTAACTCCCTGAAGAACCAGACTTCTGTTTTTTGGTCCTTCTTTGTAAAGTGCCTGTTTTATTTTTATACCTATTTTACAGATGAGGAGACTGTGATAAATTAAATAAAAATAATAACTAATATTTATATCATGACTAGGCATTATGCTCAGCATTTCACAATTATCTCATTTGATCCTTGCGACACTGCTGAGAGGTAGGTGCTAGTTATAAATGAAGAAACTCAAGCAAATAGAGGTTAAGTGACTTGCCCAGGGTCACACAGCTAGTAAGTGCCAAGGTCAAATTTGAAGTCAGATGTTCTTGACTCCTGGCCCAGCTCTCTATCCACTGTTGAGATACCCTCTATCCTTGCTATTTAGAAAGCACCATACAATCATACAGCTAACATGTCAGATTGGAATTCAGATCTCTTGATCCCAAGTCAAATGTTCTTTCTACTATATCACAATCATTTTGTATTACAGGCATTTCACAGAATTATAGTTTGTCAGAGTTGAAAGGAATTTTAGAATGTACTCCTTCATTTTATAGACAAGGAAACTGAGACTCAGAAAAAAGAAATAGCTTATCCCAAAGTTCACCCTTCCCCTGCCCCTCTACCCTCCCAGTGGACTTAGAAGTGGAGTTCAGGTCTCCTGATTCCCAGTTCAGAGCTCTCTCCACTGTGCATGGATCATATCCTCCTACTAACTTGCAACTTTCCTTCCCAATATACACAATGATCTGCATATAGTAGGTACTTAATAAATGTTGAAGTTGATTGATGTAGAAATGAAAGAGTTCATGAAAAACTCATCTGAGTCAAACTGAACTGAGCAAGGAGATTGTGTACATGTCTTAATTCTTACTTGTTATTTAGGTTCTCAGCAGAACAGATTTTTTTCTAGAATTTTTTCCCCATGTCATGCTGGGGAGACTGAGGAAAAAAAATAGCAGAGAGAAGTAAAGGAGAGGGTCTGTAGAATCTAGGAAGTAGTCTCAAGAGGAGAAAATTTTCACATGGCACAGAGGCAAACAACACTGGATTTGAATCCAGAGATCTGGATTTGAATCCTGACTGCTACTCACTATCTGTGGGATGTTGGGCAAGTATATGGGCCTCAGTTTCCCAGTCTATAAAGTGAAGGTGCCTTTTAGCTCTAAATTTATGATCTCTTGGGTAGTAGCAATGAAGAGTTTCTAAGTGTAGAGGCATGTATTGGGGAAATACGTTGGTCCTACTTTACCTTCCTCCACCAATTTTTTCCCTTCCTTCCTTTAGTCTTATCTCTGTGTGAAGAAGATGCTCGGCATAGTGTAATGTAAAGGTCACTGCACTCAGCGTCAAGGGACCTGGGAGATTTTCCTGACTCTTCCACCTCTTGACCTTGAGATAACCATGGAAATTCTTTGGGCTTCATTTGCAAAAGGGCCATTTTATGCTGGAATTACCTGCCATTCTCTGATTTTAGGAACAAGCTAGCTTCTAGCCTGAAGTCACAATGAGTGGCTGACTGACTAAAGGATGTAAAGCAGGAGAGAGGGACAGCCTCATGCCTGAGGAGGACCCACTTTCAGCATCCAGAGGCTGCCTCTTTTCAAATTTCCATTGATCAAGGCAGAACACGTTGAGAGGCACTGTGGTATAGTGTATTAGAGAGCACTGGACTTTGCTGGTTTCCATCCAAGTGGTAATGCCTTCTCCTTTCAGATTACCTTACATCTCCTCTATACATATCTGTTACGTACCTAGGCAATTTCATGCTTTCTCCCCTATAACAATGTATACTCCTTGAGGTCAGCAGCTGTTTTTAGACTTCCTTCATATCTGCAGTGCTCAACACAATTTCTAGCACATTGTAAGCTCCTATTGCATTCTTGTTGACCACCTGGATTCAAATGCCACTTCATAAATTAGCTCTGTGACCTGCACAAATCACTTAACCACTCTATGTCTCAGTTTCCTCATCTGTAAAAGATGAGGATTGGACCTAGCCTCTGAAGCCCTTCCTAGTTCCAAGTCCATGATCCAATGATAAGCATTTTCTAACCTGGGACCTCCTGCCATGGTAGGGAGAGGGGAACATGAAGAGTCAGTCCAGGTCTCCAGATATACAGGAAGATGAACTAAGGTGTAAAACAGGATATAAGGGTGACTTTGGACTTTTACTCCATGCAGCTGGTGCAAAGTGAGCTGATATGTCCTTCAAAGGAAGAGAAAAGAACCCATTTCAAAATTAGTGGAAAAAAAAACTATTCAACAGTAGCAACATGATGTAGAGATAAGCATAATGAATGTAGAGTCCAACTCTCCTTTCCGGCAACCTTGGCTAGGGTCCAACTAGGTTCAGCATTTCCTTTTCAGCCTTCCAAGAGGCAACAACCAAGAAAGATCTCTAAATTTCAGTGAGTGGTAACTAAAAGGTCTGAATTCCCTTAGTTCTGGGGCCATATCCCAGACCCCTCCTCCCCAATTGTGACTAGTCCATTAAAAGTAGTCTTCCTCTCTCCAGTGGTTGCCTTTCCAAACCCCAGTCACCCTTTCCTTCCCTTCCCAATCAAGAGTCCCTAGTCTTTCAGCAACCTAGAAACCCCATGATGACCCAGACACACCTTTCTCCTTCAGTCACCCCAGAACCCCACTCCTCCCAGCAGCTCCTTCAATAGTACAGAAACCTCAGTGCCCCAAAGTTAACTTCCTCCCTCCCCACACCCAAGTGAGCCCATCTGTTTTGACCACCCCACCAAATGACTGTTCCAGTTGCAAAAATTGCCAGTTTGGGAGAATGGCCTATGGGCTAGGAATGTTGCAATGTGGAAAAGAGAGACAGCAGTTATAGGACAGAGAAGTATGCTGAATAAGAGCTGTGCATTAAAAACCAATTAAAGAATAAACATCCAGATGACTGAGTAGATAAAGCAATGGGGTCTGGAGTCAGAAAGATCAAAGGTAAAATCTAGCCTTAGGCCCTTATTAGCTGTGTGACTCTGGGCAAGTCACTTAACCTCTTCCTGGAGAAAGAAATGGCAAACTGCTCCAGTATCTTTGCCAAGAAACCCTCCATGGACCAGAATTGGCTAATTATGGTCTATGGGGTCATGGAGAGTGGAACATGACTGAACAACTCAACAACAAAGAATGAGCAAGTCAATATGGATGTTCACATAGCAAGCCAACAGAGCTTGGGGGCTTTGTCTATGCATCTAGGACTTGTACGAGCAGAGGGAGGGATCTGAGAGCAAGGCTGAGTGGGGTCCAGACCTAGAGGAACTGTGAAAGTTGCTTGAAAAGGAAAGTGGGTAATAAGAGACTGTGTACAGTGTAGGGCAATGAAGCTTTCCCTAAACAAATGGTCACACCAAAATGGAATGGGGGTACCTCTGACCTATAATGGGTTCCCCACCCCATTGGAGGTCTTCAGGCAAAGACCAGATGATAACCATTTGTCTAGTGTGTTGAGATTCCAATCCTTTTCTGAGTATGGGTTTTTTCAGATGGTCACAAAGATCATTTCCAAGTTTGAAATTCTGGAGTTCTAATCAGGTTGCTAATATATTCCATATTTCCCTCCTCACTTCCTCCCTCCCCCAACATAGACACACCTTGGTTCTGGCCAGTCCAGTGGAGTAAGGCATGATGAAAAACTCCAAGGTCAGATGCTGTCCAGTCTGAGCTAGCTGAATTACCAGCTTTTGGTAATGCCTTCTGGGATTCTGTTTTATATAGACTGCCCCGGAGAAAGGAGGAAGTAAGCAAAGTGATGTAGGGTCCTGCATATCAATACAGGTTATTAATTAATAATAGCAAATTATTAATAATAGGAACTAACATTTAGATATGCAAAGTGCTTTTTCCTATGTATCACTGGATCTCAGAACGATAGATGTGACCAAGGAGTTATAATTATCTCCATCTGATTATGAGCTGGTAACTATAGAAGCAATCCTCAAGTTTGAAATCAGCTGACCTGGTTTCAAACACTCCTTCTGAACATAGGCATGTACAGAGTGAAGGCTGGGCATGTCAGTATACTGTGGGCAAGCATTCCCATTCCCTGAAAATCCACTACCCAGAGGGGACATCCATGTATTTATCTATGTCCTCCTATGCTTTTGACATTTAGTAGTTACATGACAAGACACTCCATCTCCAGACTCTAGGTATTTTCCTGGATGTCTCTCATGCCTGGAATTCTCTCCTCATCTCTGATTCTTCTCTTCTTTAAAATCTCACCTAAAATTCCTATACTATAAGAAGTTTTTCATGATTCCTCCTTAATGCTGGTCCCTTTTCGTTGTTGATTATATCCAATTTATCCTATACATACATATATATACCTTATTTGTATGTAGTTATTTTCATGTTATCAATTTAACTGTGAGTTCCTTGCAAGTAGGGATTGTCCTTTTACCTTTCTTTCTATCACTAGTGTCTACATATAGTGACTGCTTCATAATGTTGATTGATTGAGTCATTTAACTTCTGAAAGCTTCAGTTTCCTCATCTGCAGAATGAGGTTAATGATACCTGTGCCACCTACTTCACAGGATAGTGGTAGAAAAGTAGCTAGTCCTCCCCCGCAGGAATTCCTGCTCTGCATGAAGGAAGAAATACATCTATGTAAATGGAAAGCAAAGTTCATGTGCTCACGTACAGAGGTACTACTGGAAATTCTTACAGTTCTAAAGGAGCAGTGGAAAAACTGCTTAGAATGCAATACTTACATTAGCCACCAGATGATGCTTTGGGCTTGGGCTGCTCCAGCTCCCTTTCAGTGCACATAAAACAACAGGACTTAGCCTGAGTCTTTGGATTAAATCCCTAATGTACATGTGTAGACAGGACCCATGGGTCCCAGTACCCTAGTTCAGATTCAATTTAGTCTAATCTAAGGATATAAAGGGAAAGTAGATGGCACAGTGGTTCAGGCCAGGCCTGAAGTCAGGAAGACTCATCTTTGCAAGTTCAAATCTGGCCTCACATACTTACTAGCTGTGTGACTCTGAGTAAGTCACTTAACCCTGCTTGCCTCAGTTTCCTCATCTATAAAATTAGTAGCAGAAGGAAATGGCAAGCTATCTTTGCCAAGAAAACCTTAAATGAGATCATGAAGGGTTAGACATGACTGAAATGACTGAACAACAACAAGGATACAAAGATTTGTAACACAAATTCACAATTTAGGAAATCAAAAGTGAAAAGCACAGCATTAGAAATCCTGATGGAAAATGAAATAAAAAAAGATTGGCTTTAAAACTCCTAAGTTATGACACCCCACTGCTCCTAGTAAGTAGGATTTGAAGTCTCACCTTCCTCCTACCAACTTTTTAGGGAGACAAATGAGGTCACCAGGTCTTTATTAGCACTGAGAATACCCACCCTTAAGGAGTTTGTAGTCTAATGGGGGATGGAAACAACTATGTAAAAAGAGACAAATACAAGAAACTGGAAGTAATTTCAAAGGAAGGCACTAGCATTAAGGGAGAGAGGGAAAGGCTTATTGCAAAAAGTTAGGTTTTAAAAGCTAGAGTTGACCATATTCAGTGAATCCAGGAGGGAGAGATGAGGAAGGAGAAAATTCCAAGAATGGGGTAGAGTCAGCGAAAATGCTCATTATTGGGAAATAAAATGTCTTATAGCAGGAACATTAAGGAGACAATGTCACTGGGTCAGTATATTCCAGCACTCCACATTCAAAGTCTCATGGAGAAAGAAGGAAATCATCTTACTGTCATGTGAAATCCTTCCAAATGGAAGACAACTTGATGCTATGTTCAAAGAAGACTCTTGCTTGGAGAGTCCCAAAAGGAAAGTGGTTAAGAAGCTCTTGACTGACATCAACTGGACTCTACCTCTTGTGGGTCAGGGCCTTCATTTCCACCAATGAGGAGAGAGTTTCACACCAATGGGCTTCAGATAGGGGTTACATGTAAAACGTAGGTAATAATAGCACTTATCTCACAAATTATTGTGAGGAACAAATGAAATACATGTAAAGTGATTTGCAAATTTTGAAGCATTATAGAAATGCTAGCCTTTAAAATTCTGACTGGAGTCCTGTAATCTGTCAGATTTTAAGAGCTACATCATTTTGCCCTTACTCATGCTTCTTTGGTGCCTAACAGAAAATGAAGGGCAAAACCCAGGTACTTGCGCAATCAGGTACTACAAGAGGACAGCACTTTGCAAATCTCAAAGCACCCTATAAATGTGCCTTATTAAAGTAAGAGTTGATTCAGTGACTGTTGACTTTAGATAGTGTCCATTGTCAGGATGGTTTCTCAATGATAAACCTTGGAAACAATTACTGAGAGGGATACCCACATGCAACTGAAGTTTTCCTTCATTTGGTGTTCATTTAACAAACATTAAGTACCTGCTGTGTGCAAAGCATCATGCTAGGTGATAAGGAAGATGAAAAATTCAGGCAAGGTCTAATCTCTACCTTTTTGGAACTTAGTCTAATAAATAGTCTAATAAACAATAATCCAAGGAAAAAGCTCAATTCACAAATCAACAAATATTTATTAGGCATCTATTAATATGCATTAAGCACTGTGCTAGGCAATGTAAGAGATATTAAAATGTTAGATGTCTTTGTTTTCGATGGACTTAAAACCCACTAGAATATGCCATGTAATAGATGCTTTGAGATCCTTGTTACTGTTTGATTGTGTCTGACTCTGATCCTACTTGGGGTTTTCTTGCAAAGATACTGAAGCAGTTTGCCACTTCCTTCTCCAGTTCACTTGACAGAAGAGGACCTGAGTCAAACAGGGTTACATGACTTTCCCAGAGTCACACAGCTGCTAAATGTCTGAAGCTGGATTTGAATTCAGGAAAATGACTCTGCCTGTTTCTAATCCCAAGGCTCTAACTACTGTACCACCCAGCTACCCTGTGAATAAGGTGAACTGGAAGGGAGGAAAGAGAGAAGACAGGGTAGAGGAAGGAGAGAGATCTTACAACAGGAGAGTTTAGTGGAATAGGTGATATTTCATCAACCATAAACAAGGGAGTTAAAGGATAAGGTAGAATTCCAAGAAGATAAGAGAGGAAATATTCATGGTAGTGGGAAAAGCATGACCCACATACAGAAGTGGAAAAGGGTAGTTTATATCTAGTTTTAATAGAAGACTTTGAAGGTTGATTAAAAGATCTGTGACATTTATATTTAATTCTGACTGAGGAGAATTTCTTTAGGAGGATTGAACTGGCATCCATGGAGAATGGATAAGGGCTGGTAAGACTGCAGACAAGAAGGAGGGTAATGTGATTAGATGGAAGCTAGTAAGACTGGAGACTCTCCAGAACAGTTCACGTGAATGATAAGAATGGGTTAAATTAAGGCAATGGCACTGAGAATGGAAGCAACAAGTTATAACTGAGGCAGACCTGACAACCTTATCAATTAGTTGCCTGAGGGGCGGACAGGGGAGGAGAAGAGAAGAAGCGAGGGTTTCTAGTCTAGGAGGCTAGAATGGTGAAGGTAGATGCCACTAACAGAAAAGTACAAAGGGACAAGTTTGAGGAAATATGATGGGTTTGGTTTGGGACGTGATGTGTTCCATCTCATTCTATCCAGCAGCTATAAAAGGATGCAGGCAATTTCCTAGTTTAAATGGGTTCTCACCATGAGCTTGTGAAGTAGGTCACGTTCCATTCCCATTTAGGCAGTTGGCAAAACTGGGGACCCAAGAGAGGAAATGACTGACCTAAGGTTAGAGAGTGAGGCTGGGATCCAAAATGGGAAGCTCCAAGCTTCCTGTTGCCAAATGCATGGACACAGCTCTAAACACCTCATCATGATGAAATTGTGTACTTTGTGCTGTGTGTCATGATTTATGACAGGTGAGTGTATCAGACTACTGATTAACTGTGTTTGCTCCTGGTGTCCATCCTGGGGAAAGGGGGAAAGAAAAAGTGCTGGTTTAAAAGAAAAAGACAAGAGAAGATTAATTCCAACTGATCCTCAGAAACAGACCAGCTGTCTTATTCTTGGCAAGTCATTTAACCTCTCTCAGCCTCAGTTTCCCCATCTGTGAAATAGGGATGATAAGGATGTTGTTGAAGATCAAACCTTACAATACTTATATGCATGTTAGCTATTATTATTTTTGGGGGGGATGGTTTCAGAAAACACGGCCAATAGGTAGACTTTGGTAGACATATTTATTCTACATCTAAATGTATAGTTTTAACCAGAGTGAGGTTGTCATTCTTTTCTACCTCTAAATCTATTGGCAGGGAGGAATATTGGCCCTAAAATTTCAGTGGTATCAAGAACTCTAAGTGATGAAAAACTTTTTACTAATGATGATGGAAACCTATTCTGAAATTTTTCTTCATGGAGAATTGCCAGGCATGTTGTGACTCAACTGGAATTAGTCTATTCCCGTCTTTATCTTTTAAAGTAGCTCTTTCTCTTTGCCCCTTTCACCAGGATGGCCACCAGGTGTAAATACTGTCAATCAATGAATGGTCTGACATACTCATCTGTCATAAAATGAGATTAAATGGCTTTCTCAGGGTCATAAAGTTCTTATGTGTCAGAGGTTGGACTTAATCCCAGGTCTTTCTGACTCCAGAGTCAGCACTTTATCCAACTTACCACAATTATTTGCATCATATCAATTCATTAGAACCTTTCTTATTAGTTAATATTATTAATAGTGGCAGCACCGTGTTGTAGAAAGACCACTGGAATTGGAGTCGAGGAGCTGTCACTCAAATCCTGTCCCTTAAACTTTCTGATTATACAATAATGAAGCTGTCTGGCTGTGCCTCAGTTTTCCCATTTGTAGAAATAAATGGGTGACCTCTGATTGCTTTTCTATCTCTGATTCTATTTGCCCTGATGGTGGGATGACATCCAGGAAAGAACTTTTTATGCTAAATTCTTCACTTGCAGTATTAACTCGTTTATATATGTGGGTACTAGTTAATTTCTTGGCATTAAGGATCATAGGGTTTGGAACTACATGTGTCTACAGATCATCTCTGTAGCTCCAATGTCAGAAAACTATAGCAATCACAGGAATTGGTTCACAATTAGTAGTCATGTAGCTGACTATGACAAATGATTACAAAGTCATCCCATAAGTGGCATCATCCAATAAATCACACCTGTGACTGTGTAACATGATGACATTTTACCATGGTAATTATACAAATGTAAATTATGACTTATATACATAATATATATATATATAAAACAATGAATCATACATGCCCTGTATGTTATCTATTACACCAGCATGATGTAATAGATATAATGCAAATGATATTATTATATTGTACTATATGTTACTATAATGATATATGATATTATATTATTGCAATATACATACACACGCACACACACGCACACACACACACACACATCTTTTTCCAGAAATAGCATAAGTGCATACTAGTGGCTAGTGATGTGTAATCAAGTACACTTGAGTTCGAATCTTGTCTCCCACTTTTCTTTCTGAGCTTGATATCTCATTTGTGACATGAGGCTAATGATACCTGTGTAGAACTTACCTCCCAGGAGCTCCTTGGGGCTGAAATGAAATAAGGCATATAAAGCACTTTCCAAATTTTGAAGGGCCTTCTAGATACCAGTGATAGCTGGATGTTTTTGGAGCTGGCCTGGGAGAGACAACAATAGAAAGAAGGACAGCATGTCTACCAATGAACACATTAGAGTCATACAGTGTTAGAGTTGAAAGAGTTTAGAAGTTACCAAGTCTAACCGCACTCATTTTACAGATGAGGAATCTAAAACCCCAAAAGGGGGAGTGACCTGCCCAAATCACAAACTGTTTCAGAATCAGACCTGGAACCAGAGAATTTTCCATGACACCACACTAACTTCCCTGGAGTGATAGAAAGGAAACTTTCATCAGGTCTTGTGGCTTTAACTCCCATTGGTCTTTCCATTATATTAGATTAATAATAACTGACCTTGGTACCTTGGTTTATACAACACTGACCAGATGATCCTATTCATCTCTTCTCCAACCATGTATAATTTAGAGGTGAGATTAAAAAGTACACACTCTCATAATCAATATTTTCCCATACACATGTATAACTATTAAAATAAT
Source organism: Potorous gilbertii (assembly GCA_028658325.1). Taxonomy (NCBI): domain Eukaryota; kingdom Metazoa; phylum Chordata; class Mammalia; order Diprotodontia; family Potoroidae; genus Potorous; species Potorous gilbertii. The sequence continues at coordinate 261,456,071 of CM053769.1, read as the reverse complement.
GGTACAATATAATGTCTAAGCAAATATAACTTATTTTTACATATCAAATTTTAAGAAATGATTTGGAATTTTTTTTCTTAGTATTGGGCCCAAATGTGTACCTCCAATTTTCAACAGCTTTTAATCATCCCCTAACTCAGGCCTGGCTGAAACATTCTACATTCCTCACATGTAGGGCTATGAGCAATTCGTATCTCCAGTGCCATTTCTAATAATACTTTGTATTGCTTATAAGCTCTTCTCTGGAGACTACAGAATCTTCACATTTTTTACTCTTTCCTTTGTCAGAAAGATGATATTTGACTCCTGCTGCTACATCTAATTAACTCACTGCCTGCATGATTTCTCTGGGGTGCCCTTATGAAAATCAATATGGGGCCCTCCTAATTTTTTCTACAAGAAAGTGGTCTGACCATAGCTATCTGTGACATGAGCTAGTAAGGCAGTAGCAATGGGTGGCTCTTTACTTAGGTTTGCAATTTTGTATTCTATATGTAACCTATTTTCCACTCAATCTGGATTTTTGACAAATTACTGGGTTTACTGATGGGATAATTTGATGTACTTCAAATATTTTGAGCTCCTATCTTAGATTTGGTAGCCTCCAAGATCCAAAAAACTCAAGAATAACATCTTAGTGGCAGAACATGACATGCCTTTTTAAATGCAAGGCGTTTAATTGAGATTAGAACAATTAGTACAGAAATAGGACAACAATCTCATGTCCTTCTCAGGAGATCAGGGTTTCATCCCTGAACCAATATTGGAGAAAATCTGGGGACAGGATTCCAAGAGAGACATATTAAAAAAAATGCTTTCTCTTCTGAAACCAGGGAGCAAGGGGATCATATTGCGGCTACCCTGCCTTTATTCACAGAAGTGAATATGAACTCTGTCACAGTATAAGATCATTTCTTCCTCCCATTTCTCTCATCTTTTTCTTGCCAGTCAGTATTTTCTATTGTAGGTACTGTCTTGAATGTTTCTCTCTGGTGGTATTCTCTGACTCTCTTGTTCTTTCTTTTTGCCTTGTACTCCAGCTTCTATTTACATTCCAGTTGCTCAGCACCATAAACAACATTATTTTAGGGGAAAGGAAGGGAATAAACATTTATATAGTACCTACTATGTGTACCAGGCAACATACTAAGTACTTTTTACAAATATTATCTCATTTAATCCTTACTATAACCCTATAAAGTAGATGCTATTATTATTATTTTACAGTTGGGGAAACTGAGGCAAATGAAAGTTAAGTGACATGCCCAGGGTCATACAGCAAGTAAGTGTCTGAGATCAAATTTGAACTCACATCTTCTTGACTTCAAGTCCAACTATACTGCCAACTGCCTCCAATGAATTCTTAATTGAACAGGCTCTGCCATGCTCACATCATTGGTAACTTGCTACAGGCTCTGTATTTAATGATAAAAAAAGAATTTAAACAATTCTTGATATTAGCATTCTTCTAGTTGTTATTGTATAGCTATGAGCTAAACTTCATTTCTGTCATTTTCCTAAGAGTGGTGTGATATGCTTTTCTAATAGCCATTCTAATTCTTTATTAATCTGCTTTTAAAAATTTATTAATTAACCAATTGCTTAATAATCCATTCCATAATCTTCCCAGGAGTCAAAAGTCAAACTTACTGTCCTATAGCTTTCAGACTCTATTATCTTTTCTCTATTTTTAAAAATTGAGACATTTGCCTTTCTTCAGTCTTGCTTTTCCTCTCCTGTTCTCCATGATATTCCAAATATTATTCACAGTGGTTCAGAAATCATTTTCATTAGTTTTTTCTTTACCTGAGGATATAGTTCATTCAGACCAACCAATATACAGTTGAATGGCCCACCTGTGGACTTCATCCATCAGTATAACTATCTTGCATGACCCAAAATTCAACAGGAGAGAGAAAGAGGGTTGGATTACCAAAATGATAAAATTCCTTCTAATGACCCCAAACTTCTCCCTGAGACATATATCTAGTTTTCTAGTACCCATATCCTCCCAGCATTGTTTCATGACCATGAGTCAAGGAATACCACAGTTTCTGAAGAATTTAAATGTTTGTTACCCAGTGCAGTGGAGAAGCCTACAGTCATCTTGATAAGGAATTACAAAGAATTACATTGAAAAAAGATGACATCAAAAAAAATATGGACAGAAAAAGATAAGTTGGTCAACAGGATAAAATTATGGATATCCAATGAATAGGTCATGAGTTGCAAGATGTCAATCAATCAACAGCTATTTATCAATATTAAGCACCTACCATATGCCCGGTACTATACTAAACACTGGGAATGAACAAAGAGGCACAAGACAGTCCCTGCTCTCAAGGAGCTTACAATCTAATAGGAAACAGTTAATGTGTTCAGGCACTCTGCCAAGCAAGGGTACTGTCAAGGGCAATTGAAAAAGGTCCCCCAGCCTGTGGTGAAAATATGAGTTTCACAAGGTGGGTAGGCATGAATGGGTTGAAGGAAATATCCGCATGGATGACATCAGAGATCCATTTGAGTACAGGGAATATTTATTCTCCTCTCCTTGTCTTCTTTCTAGTAATTAGATCATTGACATTTTGTCCTATATCTCCTTCCACAATTTTCTCCCTTTTTACACAAAAGTATTTATGAGAGCCTTCACTTAAACGATCTCTAGCTTTTCATCTTCCTCCATTTTGGCACCTTGTAAACATATTTTTCAAAGTAGAAAACAGATTTTAGATAGTGTTTTTTTTAAGTAAATCAACACCATTATCAATAACCCTTCAGGAGAGCTACAGAAAGGGTCTATCTAAAACCTATAACTAACACAGTATCCCTAGGAGAAGCTGAGAACAATTTAGGAGAAGAGAAGAAACCTCAGAAATGCTACTGGATTGACTGGTCATTCATTGACGCAGCCTAAAAGAAGAATCTCCTCTGAGCTGATTATGCACTGACCTCTGGTGATCAGGAGGTGTCACAGCAGTGACAGTATATATATGTGTGTGTGTGTGTGTGTGTGTGTGTGTGTGTGTGTGTGTGTGTGTGTGTGTATGTGTGCATCACATCTCTATCATATATGTCATTATGACTCATCAGAATCATGTGGTAATAAAGACAAGAAAGGCGTGTGAAACTACCATGTTATATTTGAAATATGTTTTAAAAAACAAAACAACCTTTATATAATAGAGAATTAGGGTTTCATATGCAGTTCTTTTCTGTTCTCTGCTTGGGAAAATATTCATATTTGTTTATGTTTGTCATGTTCATAATAAAAATTTTAAAAATTAGAAATAATTGCATGGAAATATTAATTCAAAAGCAACCATAGTAGTGATAAAATGGCCCATGGAGTCTACTGTCTTCAATTTACCCAAGGATGTTCTAGAATCAGATTCTAAATCTAAATTTTTGACTAAGAATTTTCTGGATCCTGAGAATTGGAGGGAAAAGGAGAGCAAATGATTGTCATTTTCAGAAGAAATGAGAGGATACTCCTGAGAATTCAAAGTCATGCCTTCACATGAGATAATGATATTCCAAAGGTAGAGGAGCCCTTGGGGACATAGGGAAAATAATTAAGGCTAACTCCCATTGCTCTGTTCCCTGTTTGTCTTCAAGATAAGCTCTTTGTTTATAGTATTTCTATGGGCTCCCCTCCCCACCTTCTTTTCAGATCTATTCCGGTCTTCTGACTTGGAGCTGAGCTTTAATAATGCCTGATACACTTAAATAACCAAATATACCTTACACCTTTCCAGTGTTTAAGACCTTTTGAAATGTTTTCACTAACATAATTTCATTTGAGGCCTGGGAATATCTTACTTATCATTATATCCCATTAGTAAGTACTTAATGAAGGAATAAAAGAAAGGAAACAAAGGAAAGAGTAAATGAATAAATTAATTTGAATCCAAGACAAACTTTTAGCAGCTGTCTTTGAACAGACATCTGCGGACCTCACTATGCTTTGATTCTTGCTATAGGTAATCTTTGTAAAGAGAACATAGATTTAGGATCAAACATTAAAAGTGGGAAGGGACCTTAGAGTATATACCACATAACCATTTGGTGAATTCCCATTGCCAATCAATTAATCAATAAAGATTTATTTTTGTCTTTTAATTTTTTTTTCAAGGAACCAAAATCTATTTTCTCTTTCTCCTAATGGGAAAGAAAAGAAGAAAAACCAAAACAAAACTCTTGAAACAAATATGCAATCAAGAAAAACAAATTCTCACATTGGCCATGTCGAAAAATAATGTCTTATTAATGCAAAATGAAGTGAACAGAACTAGTGGAACATTGTACATAGTAAGAGCAATATTGTAATTGTGAAAGACTTAGCTATTCTGATCAATGACAATTCCAAAGCACTCATAATGAAAAATACTATACACCTCCAGAGAAACAACTGATGGACCTTGAGTATAAATTGGAATACATCTTTTATTTTCTTTCTTCACTTTTCTTTCTTCCTTCCCTTCCCCATAGTTAATATGACTTATGTGGAAATATTTTGCATAACTTTGTATGTGTAATGGGTATCATATTTCTTGCCTTGTGAATGGATGGGGAGAAGGGGTGGAGGGAGGGAGAGAATTTCAAAGTAAAAATTAAAATTAAAAAAATGTCTCATTCTGTATCTTGAATCCATAATTTCTTTCTCAGTAAGTGAGTAACATGCTTCATCATTGATCATTTGGGATGGTGGTTGATTATTGAGTTGAACAGTTTTCAAGTCTTGCAACACTTTTTGACTTTACAATATTGTTGTGAATATATAAATTGTTCTAGCTCATGTGGAAATATGTTTAATAAGATTGCATATGTATAACATATCAGATTGCTTGCTGGCTTGGGGAGCAGAGAGGGAAGGAAAGGAGGGAGAAAAATTTGGAACTCGAAATTTTACAAAATGAATATTGAAAATTATTTTTACATGTAATTGGAAAAAATAAAATAGTGTTAAATGTATATGTATATATGTATATGTAATGTGTGTATATGTACATACATATACATATATACATATATAAACATTTACACACACACTCACACTCACACAGTTCTCTTAGTTTTGCTCACTCTACTCTCTACCAGCTCATATAAGTCTTTCCTGTTTTCTCTAAAACCATCCCTTCCATCATTTCTTATAGCTCAATAGTATTACTTCACATACCTGTAACATAATTTGTTCAGCCATCTCCCAATTGATGGGCTCCTACCCACTCAGTTTCCAATACTTTGCCACAACAGAAGAGATACTATGAATATTTTTGTACATGTGCATCCCTTTCCTCTTTCTTTGATCTTTTTAGAGTATAGGCTAATCGTGTTCTCATTAGGTCAGTATCAGAGTATCACAGTTCAGTAACTTTGGGGGCATATTTCCAAGTTGATTTCCAGATTGTCTGGATCAAAGGTGCTTTAATGTGCTTGTATTCCTGCAGCTCCTCCAACATTTGCAATTTTCTTTTTTTCAACATTAAGTACCTAATATGTGCTAGATACTATGCTAGGTGCTGGGGTCAAGAAGACAGAAAGTAAAACCATCCCTTTCCTGAAGAAACTTACATTGTGTCTGTCAAAGGAAACAACATGTACCCTTAAGTCAAAGTATGTGCAAAGTAAATATATGATATTTTTTGGAGGGATGGGGAGACACTAATAATTAGAAAGGTCTTATACAGGAAGTGGGACTTAAGTTGAACTTTGATTCAAACCAGAGATTCTGACAACCATATTAGAGGGAAGGAGTTCATTTTAGTCAGGAAAACAGTTTGCATGGAGATGGGAGATCTGATTGGAACTGGAACTGTCCATCTATTCTGATGAGTATTCTAGTGACCTTTGAAGTGTTTTGCACTGATGAGAGTTCAAGACTATAATTAGGAAGATAGAAATGACTTTCAGTCATCTAAATTGTTCACATGAAAAAAATTCCTTCCTTGCCAGGTTCTGATTCACAGGAAATGGTTCTCTCTTCACCTATGATTTCTCCCTCCTCCAACCCATCCTATATGCCAATAGCAGATTAATTCCTAATGTATTTCTAATCATGATACTCCTCCTTTTAAAAAATCTTCACAAGAAACAGATATAACAGATATATAATAGATATAACAGATATTATATTAGGATTTGGGACCATGTGAGGGACACAAGAAACCTACTCACTGGAATCTCCTAGAGCCCCAAGATGGGATCTGGAAGGTTTCTAGAACAACTTTTCCCCCAACTCAGACTATTCTACGGACTAATACGATATCTACAGTCTTTACTTCGAACCATTCTCCCCCTCCCCCTCACCCCTTTCTAAAGTCAGAGGGTTTTAGCAGCTTTGTCATGGTAGCCAAGAGTAAGAAAAAAGGAAGCATAAAGGAGTTATTGTAAGGAAAGAGAGAATCAAGAGCCTTTAAAAAAAAGTTTATAGGAAATAAGGACCTGTGGCAGTGAAATTTTGGGGTACTAGTAAAAAAGAAAATAAAAATGAAAACACATAGTGAGGACTGGTACCACGAGAGGCAGCGCAGTATAGAAGATAGAGGATGAATCAAGAAAATCAAATTGAAATTGTTCCTTGGACACTTACTTTCTGTATGACCCTGGACAACTGACTTTCAAATTCTATTTCCTCATCTATGAAATAGGGTTTGTATTCAGTAGCCCCTGGGGTCTCTTCCAGTTAGACCTGTGATCATGGACAAGGGAAGTCAACAAGAATTTTAGAGATGGAAAGGACATCAGCAGCTATCTTGTCCAAACTGTACCAGACAAAGCCTCCCCTCTGTAACAAGGTGCTAGGTAGCAGAATGGTGGTTAGAAAGGTCACAGAGAGGCATATGGGTCACCTTTTTTGGTAATATTAAAATATCAAATATTAAAATTCTCCTCAGCCAGGTCTCTGAAAACAACCTGGGTTTTCCTATCTGGAAAATGGAAAGAACCATCTCTTCTTCCCTGGACCAAACCCTACTTACAAACACAGGATTGTTGGGTGAAGCAATGGGCACCCCATCAACTGAACATAGGAAACTCTTCATTGACAATAGGCCAAATTAGTAACTTCTCATTCACAGCCCCCGTGGCTCCCAACCTAAGAGTTCATTTCCAGCCACTGAGGCATGAATGTTGGGGGCTAGGGTTTCCATGCCTGGAAGCCTTAAAAGCTGATGAAGTTTGGAGATATCAAACAAATCATGATGGGGAGACGCCAACACTGGTGGAAAGGTTGGCCTAACTATAAGCAATCAAGGAAGCTATTTGGAAACCTATACTTGGAAAGGAAGGGAGATGAGGGAAGCCTTCATTGGCGAGTAGACCATTAGATAGACTGGAAAAGAGACTGATGAATCAGTTTTCTTTGTGTCCCCACTGTTTATTACATAGCCTGGCAGTAGGAGGAGCTTAATGGATGAATTTTGACTGATTATCTTACATCTTAATCCTTTAATGATCAAAAAGGGTTTGACTGTGATATGCTTGTGGCACCTTGCTCTGGGCTCACTCTCCCTCTTCTCCTAAGTCTGGTCTCCAGGAGGTAGCTAGTCAGCTATTTCCTCTCAATTTGCTGGTGATATCTCCTAGGATGTGGAGCTGATTTCTAATGTGAGTGCTCATGATTCCCAATCAGATGTACTCTCTGCTACCCATTAAGCATCCACAGTTAATTAGCTTTTTAAAAAAAAGTTTTATTGACATAGTAAGGAAAGTTAATATAAAATATTTCTCAGAAAATCTGTGTAGCACTCTCCCATAAGTATATACAAAGTCCAAGCGAAAGTGTACTCATGCTTAGAAGGCACATTTTACAAAAGAGTAACCCACAGTTCTGGTCTCTAGAAGTCCTTCTCTCTCAGTGTGTAATTAGTTTGAAGTTCTCCTCATGTGAGTGTGTCTCTCAGCTTGGCTCTGAGGACTGATGTCCCCATGGAGTTCAGAAGTTGACTAAAAGGGGTCAGACTACTTCAAGCTGCCCCTTCTCAATATATCTACTTTGTACCTCACAGGATGTATTGTTTGTTACCATTTGTTACTCCCTAACGACATGGTCAAGGTAAAGGTGGGACAAAGGGGGAGTGCTGGATTCCCTGTTAATGTCACCCCTACTTTGCTACTGTGGCTCTAGTTTATGGATCTGTCTCTTCAAAGTACTCCCTAAAAGCAGCTGTTGGAATCTACTTCTCTAATATACATAGGTCCAAAGCTATATTTACTTATTTCTACAAGTCCAATAGCTTTAGTCACCAGATTTCATCTAATGACTCAAGCACTTCACTCCTTGCACAATGAGTGATTAAATATTCTTAGCCAATAAAGGTATCAGGACATAGAACATCTTGTTAGTTACATTAATTGGTAGTGGGATGAGGCACTCCTCATATATACTTAATGATAAGGAGAGACAACTAAGAATTAGGAAGACCTGTGTTATTTTATCCTGACCCAAACCTTCACTGCTGTGTGACACGAGACAAATCACTTTAGCTTCTGTTTCTTTATCTGTAAAATGGGTAGAGCAATATCCTAACCTTCTGTCCCCTTCAAGTTTAACTAGTTTTGCCTTAAAGCAATTAAAACCACCTGCAAGAGTTAATTGGGGAAAAAACGTTAATTGGCTTAGGTGACTGAAGGATTGTTGACATCTTTCCTGGTCTCTAGAATACAAACATCCACTAGGAACTTTGGTGTCAAGCTCTGTTGTTTGACTAGAGGACTGACATAGGAAACTGAGGGGCAGGGGAAATTCACTAGTCCACTTATAGTGTCCTCATTTCACATCTTTGTTGAATATCCTTCACCTTTGATAGCGTAAGTAAAATCTCATCTTGTTAAGTGTCTCATTTGATTTTAATATAAAATCAGAAAGAGTCTGAGTAAACCTGAGCCCAGAAAAGAATAGTAATAGCAACTACCTCAAAGGATTATTATAAGAAGAAAATGATATAAAGTATATAAACTACCATATATACATGAGCTATAACTAAGTATAACCCATTTCTCCCAGAACTTTAAGAATCAGAAAGCCTGAAAAATGTCTAACATCTAATCCAACCCCTTCATTTATAAGAATTTGAAATATGAAGGCAGGATGGGTTTTAAGCTCTCAGAATCAGAGATGGATGAAGTGTTTCTTGAGAAATTCATTTTGGTGCAAATCTGAAAAATGCTATGGAGTTGGCTGACTAGGGACAATGCTTGAAGTTGATAAACTTAAGCTGTGGCTTCTAGTCTAGCCTACTACTGGATGTCATATGAGTTCAGCCAGTCCTGATGAAGGACTAAGCTTCAGAGGTAGTTGCCTGCTCCAACCAAGTTTTTTTGTCCTACATTTGGACTCACCTGGACATGATGCTTGGATACTAGGACACTGAGATGCTGAGACACCTGGAGGATTACTCTCCTGACCTTTCAAAATTTGCAAGGTCAGAGACTCTAATACCTTCACTCAGAACACAACAGAATAAAATAGAATCAAAAAAAATTGAGGCTCATTTTACAGGGCCACAAGTTGTCCTCAGAGGGGAGAAGGCCCAAGAGTCTCTCCTCTTAAAGCATGTCAGTGAAGAGGTCAAACTAAGAGAGAACAGCCAAAGAAGATGCAGAAGAGTATGTCCCAGGCCAATCAAGGCTTTCTGAAGGTGGCTCCCATTCCATTTCTGCATCTGAAACCAAAAAGGCTATGGTCCACCATATTGTTACCAGACCAGAACCAATTAAAGGACAGACCCTTAGGCTGTTCCATATGAAGAGATACCATCAGAGCTCTTGGAGATATAAGTCCTGTACATTTGGTAGGGATATTGTTCCTTGGCCTTCTATAGCTGCAACAAAAAGCAAAGAATATGCAAGAAAGTTTTTGAAACTGTTGGCCTCCTAAAAGTTCTTCTTCTAGTTATTGGATTTGAATGAAGAGTCTTCTTCACCTAGATTCACACCACACTGAATAGATCACTCTGTTGACTGTGAGTTCTCAAGGGCTAGACTATTAGAAACCAAGCAAGTTTGGGGAGAGCTTATGCTTCAAGGGCTTCAAA
>CM053769.1:261367753-261445537 GCA_028658325.1 Potorous gilbertii | reverse complement strand
TTTCAAGAGTTACAAATATTATCTTTCCATGTAGGAATGTAAACAGTTCAACTTTAGTAAGTCCCTTATGATTTCTCTTTCCTGTTTATGTTTTTATGCTTCTCTTGATTCTTATGTTTGAAAGTCAGATTTTCTATTCAGTTCTGGTCTTTTCATCAAGAATGCTGGAAAGTTCTCTATTTCATTGAATGACCATTTTTTTCCCCTGAAGTTTTATACTCAGTTTTGCTGGGTAGGTGATTCTTGGTTTTAATCCTAGTTTCTTTGACTTCTGGAATATCATATTCCAAGCCCTTTGATCCCTTAATGTAGAAGCTACCAGATCTTGTGTTATCTTGATTGCATTTCCACAATACTGAATTGTTTCTTTCTGGCTGCTTGCAATATTTTTTCCATGACCTGGGAACTCTGGAATTTGGCTACAATATTTCTATGAGTTTTTCTTTTCAGATCTCTTTCAGGAAGTGATTGGTGAATTCTTTCAATATTTATTTTACCCTCCGATTCTAGAATATCAGGGCAGGTTTTCTTGAAGATTTCATGAAAGATGAAGTTTAGGCTCTTTTTTTATCATGGGTTTCAAGTAGTCCCATAATTTTTAAACTATATCTCCTGAGTCTATTTTCCAGGTCAGTTTTTCCAAGGAGATATTTGATATTGTCTTCAATTTTTTCATTCTTTTGGTTTTGTTTTGTAATTTCTTGGTTTCTCATAAAGTCATTAGCCTCTATCTGTCCCTTTCTAATTTTGAGAGAACTATTTTCTTCAGTGAGCTTTTGAATCTCCTTTTCCATTTGACTAATTCTGTTTTTTAAAGCATTTTTCTCCTCATTGGCTTTTTGGACCTCTTTTGCCATTTGAGTTAGTCTATTTTTAAAGGTGTTATTTTCTTAAGCATTTTTTTGTTCTACTTTAGCAAGCTGTTGACTTATTTTTCATAATTTTCTTGCATCTCTCTCATTTCTCTTCCCAATTTTTCCTCCACCTCTCTTACTTGATTTTCAAAATCCGTTTTGAGCTCTTCCGTGGCATGATACCATTGCATATTTATTTTGGAGATTTTGGATGCAAAAGCTTTCACTTTTATATCTTCCTCTGATGGTATGCATTGTTCTTCCTCATCAGAAAGAATAGAAGAAAATACCTGTTCACCAAGAAAGTAAACTTCAATAGTCTTATTTTTCCCCCTTTTTGGGCATTTTCCTAACCAGTTACTTGACTTTTGAGTCCTTTGTCAAGTGGAGGGTATACTCTAGGGACCTGTAAGTTCTCAGTTCCTCCAACGTGGTACAATCAAGGGAAAGGAGTTTATTCCTCTCCTGGCCTGTGCTCTGGTCTGGGAGCAACCACAAGCTTTCCTGCCCAGGATCTGCAAGTAGAATTCCTTCTCCAGAACCTCCACCATCTCCACCAGCCAGTGTTCCTCCTCACTCCCGGATCACCATTCAGGGCCATGATTCAGATCAGCAGCTCAATTCTCCCAGGGTCTTTAGGCTGAGGGCTCCAGAAACATGCTATTGAAACAGTGGCTTCTGCTGTCCTGAGGCTGAGGCCAGACTTCATTTCCTTCTCACCCAGGTGAAGAGCTTTCTCACTGACCTCTGAAGCTGTCTTTGGTATTTGTGGGTTGAGGAATATGGGATCTGCAGCTTCTGTCTGTGATTCTGTGCCCTGAAGCCTGCTCCACTACTGTTCCATCTGTATGGCCCATGCTAGACCTTACTCCATTCCGAGCTAGTGCGATGGACCTTTACTGTTCGCCTTCCAGGATGTCTTGGGCCTGGAAATCTCTTTCACTCTGTCATTTTGTGGCTTCTGCTGCTCCACAATTTGTTTAGAGTCATTTTTACAGGTATTTTATGGGCTGTGAGCAAAAAGGTTCTCCAGGTTCATCCTTCTACTCTTCTTCTCATCCTTCTACTCATCCTTCTACATCCTATCTTAGCTCTGCCCCTCTTACTGTACTATTTCAACAAAGGGAAAGGAATGGGATCCTCCAATTTCTCATCTAGACCACTGCAGTGGCCTCTCAACTCTTCCTCCACATACAACTGCCAAAGTGATATTCCTAAAGCACATATTCGACCTATTCGACCTTATCATTCTACTGCTAAATAAACTGTAGTGGCTCCCTATTACCTCTAGAACTAAATAAATACTATTCTGAAGTATTTAAGGCCATCTTGTGCTGAGTCCAATCTACCTCTTTAGGCTCATCACACATAATTTCCATTTACACACTTTAGTCTGCATAAACTGTGTTTCTTAATGTTTTTGACATCTGACATTCCATTTTCCATCTCTGTGCTTTTTTTGAGGGGGTAAATCTGATGCCCACTTTTGGAAAGCACTCTCTCACGGATCAGAAAACTGAGTCTAACAGAGATTAAGAGGCTAAGGTCCAAGGTCACATAACTAGTAAGTGCCTGAGGTCAGATTTGAACCTACATCTTCCCAACTGCAGGTCTGGCACTCTATGTATTACGCCACCTAGCTATCCCATTAGCTAGTAATTTAGCAAGATAATAAGAAGATAGAAAGGTCATGAAAGTCACCATAAGATATAGCATCCAGACTGAGAAGAGGTCCAAGGTGATAAGTAGGGTGTGATGAGAAAACAGGCTTTGGTGTTAAGATCTTTAGTTACCCTGGAGAAAGGTCTTTCTGTAAGAGAGGTGAGGACAAACCAGATGGTGAAAGACTGAAGAATAAGCAGGTGGTGAAGAAATGGGGGCAATGAATATCACCTCTTTCTGGGAATTTGGGAATGAAGAAGGAAGAAGAAAGATAGGTAGCATGAAGAGGTGGCCTGGTCGGGAGAAATGTTTTGTTTTGTTTTGATTTTTAGAATCAGGATGACTTGTTATCATTCCCTACTGAAACATTTCTCATTTAATGAAACCTCAATATTACTTAAGCCTTGTTTTCCCTCTAACAGAGTAGCCAGTAGATCTAAAGAAAAACTATAAAATTGAAGCTGGAGTTTTTTCATCTGGGATCTGTGATGAGTGTGGAGTAGTACAGAATAAAATATAACTATGGGTATACAGAATAGCCCATCACCTATTGAATTAGGCCTTATACCTTGGGGATGGACAGGAATCTGGGTACGGTGGTTGAAGGAGTAATATAAGGAAAGGTACAGGAATAATAGTTGCTCCCAAAAGGAAGTATCTTCCCCACTGGGAAAGTCATACTCATTCCTCCTCTTCACATGTAAGCCCTCTGAGGCAAAGCCCCATTTACCCCATGCCAGCTAATGGTTCTATTCAGGTTTTAGTTTATAACACTGAGCACAAGCTACTTGGTTCCCTTGGTTCCTCAGCAGCTTTAGCCCATTACTGGGGGTAAGGCTGGAGATTAAGGGCAGTGCCCCCTTTTAGGTAGCCACAGTTCTGCAATTGGCTGATTTCCAGGTAATAATTCAGAAAAGCCTTTCAGTAGCAAGATCCTTTCAGTGTTCTGAATCAGTGAACTAAATGCCTGGAAGATTAATAGAAATCATGTACATTGGTACATAATACAGCCAGTCCTAACCTGCTCCATCAGAGTGTGGATTATGGACATTTGTTCAGTGATGTATTGCCCCATTGTATTCGATTTACAATCTTCTCTCTTAATAGCATGATTAATCCTTGGCAAAAAAGAGTAAACTGGACAGCAGACACTGAACCAAACAAATGATCTACTACAGTCTTGGGATAATCTCTCCCTCCCCCCTCAACCCCCTCCTTGTACCAAATCTCTAGAGCAACAAACTAATAAATATTCCTGAAAGCTCTGTTATTTAGGGGAGATCAGGACCAGACAGAATCTGACCGTAGCTAACTTCGGCCTGATCAACATGTTTTTATAACCAACAGAGGAAGTCGAGGGCAGATAAGGTCATTGTGCTTGCACGCGACCAGGGCCTAGCTCGTTTCACTCCTCTTCAGTAGGGTGGAGAAGGTCATATAGAAATAAACATCTGCTCCAAGAAACCTAAAGGAAAGAAATTCTAAAAGGCACTGTTATCTCCCAACTAATATTTTTGACATTCATGATAATGTATGTATGTATATGTGTCTTTATATATACACTCATGTGTGTGTTTGTATATGTGTATACTACAACTAAGGAAAATGCATTTTCTTCTCTAATCTCTCGAATACCCTGTGGGATAAACAATGTAAGAGAATGATGACTCGGGATAGATATTTTACACAAGAGGTCATTTGGAGAAAGGAGGTAGAGGATGAGGGAGGGAGGGTGAAGCAAGACAAAACCAATGCCTTGAATTTCATTACTTGGAAAGGTTTGGGAGAATAAGGGATGAGGGACAGGGTCAGTGACAGTGGCAAGAAGCAGCTTTTTTCCAGCTGTTTTCAGGCTGAGATTTGTGCTGCGTAATTTGAATGCTTTTATCTGTTTCTGAAAATAGACAGGAATTTTTTCCACAGACTGCTCCAATCTGGCGGGGGAGACATGAAGGAGGATTAGAGGGCTAAGTTCACATTGAGTCCAGTAGGCACGTCTTACACAAACCCACTGTCATCCTCCCTGTTGTCCCAACCTAGCTATAGCACATTTGGACTCCTGAAAGGGAGATGCCAATCTTGGGGCCATGGTCACAATCTGGATTCCACATCATTCCATGTATCTAATTTAAATCCCTTCCTTTTCCTTCAGTGTCCAAGACTAAAGGGCAAATATGTCCACATTGGCTCCCAATTCTACCACAGGAGGCCTTATGGAGGTAATAGCCCCCATGTCTACATAATGTCACTCTTCAGTGGCATAATACGCATAAAGAATAAATAAAAGCAACTTAAAAAGCAAGGAATTAGTCTTTAATTGGACCCTGTGATGGACCTGGTGCTATTGGTAGTTCCGCTTTCCTAGCCTCCTCTCCAATGAATTTAGATTGTTTCCTGGCTCTGACTACAGGCAGGTATCACAAGTTAACCTCTCACCATTAACTATTGTATCCACTTGTAGAATCATACCACTTAATATAAGATATCCAGCTCCTTCACTTTATACATGAGGAAATTGACAGTTGCCAAATTTGGTCAACTCCATCTCCATGAGAACTCAAGTCCATACCATACTCATCACTTACTCAGCTGACGATTTCCTGCAGGCTCTCATTGCCTTTTAACTGGACTTCCATTATAGATTTCCAATTGGTCTTCTTGATATTAATATCTTTCCTCTCCAGTCCATTTTTCACAGTTATCAAAATGATCATCCCACAACCTGGCCCAATCATGTTATTCCCCTCTTCAGGAAGCCTTGGTTGTTACCTACCGCACATTTTTATTTTTATTCTTTACATTTAAAACCCTTGGCCATCTGGTTGCAGGCTTACATCACCAACTTATTTCACATTTCACACTCTATGTTCCAGTGAAATATACCTGATTGTTATTTCCTTACAAGACGTTCCATCTCCAGACTCTGTGTGTCTGCCTGGGATGTTTTCTTTCCTCATCTCTGCCTGTTGGAATCTCTAACTTCTTCCAAGGTTCAGGTCAGATGCTACCATTTCAACAAGACCTTTCCTTATCCTCCCTCTGCAAGTTGTTAATGTTCTGTCTTGCTGTTGAAGTCACTTTCTATTTACTTTGTAGGGTATATATTTTGTACTTGAGAAGCACCATGGAATAGTGATTAGAGAGTCAGTCTTAGTCTGGAAGACTTGGGATCAAGTTGCCCCTCTTATCCAAAATGACTGTGTGACCCTGGGCAGGTCACTTGACAGCTCTGTGCTCCAGGCAATTCTCTAAGACTTTAAATCCTGCTGATTTGCATTGGTAATATAATAATAGTAATAGTTAATGTAGTAACATTCATATAAAGTTTACAAAAGGCTTTACAAATACTATCTCACTACATTTTTACAACAACCCTGGGAGGTAGGAGCTATTACCACCCCCATTTTACAGATGAGTTAAATGCAAATGGTAGAAGGCTTTTCCTCATTTGGCATTCCCTATGCAATGAAATCAAAGATCCAGTTCTCTCTCAAAAATTTTGTATTGACTTATCTGTGTATGAGTTGCATCCTGTTTCCTATCCTTCCATCCCCTCCTTAACCCCTCCGCAGAAGAATGAAAGTTCTGTTTTTGTAGTCCCTTGCCTAGAACACTGGTTGTACCTAGTAGGCACTTGAATGCCTGCTGAAGTGAGTGGACCTATACATTCTTCTGGAATGCTATCCTGGATTAAACCAGATTCCTCCTCTCAGCAGCTGGTCCATTTCTCCAAAGATCAAAGGGCCCTCTAGCTTTCCAAGTAAACCGTTGTCCCAGCTCACAGCAAGGGAAGCTCCAAGATTATTTATAGAGTACTTTGTTTTTGCAAAGAATTTTTGTAATTATTTATGGGTTCCTTCTTGTTACATTCCTGAGGAGAGCTGTGACTGGTTTTATTTTAGACAGAGGAAACTGAGGCATGGAGGAAGGAAATGATGTGTTTGGATTCTTAAAAGAGAGTCAAAGTCAGAGCTGAAAATAGATGTAAGTTTCCTGACTCAGTAGAACAGCCTTGATTTGTTTGAACCCAATCTTTTGATCATTTACTTACTTATTCGTCTTTACCTTAGTAGCTTTCATTTGCATTACTACCTGGATCCTCTGACACCTAGAAGAATAGATACAGTTCTTTGAGGCTAGCTACTCTAGGGAGCTGATTTGATTTAAAATGCTATTTTATTATGAATGGAATCCAATTCAATGTTATAAACGTTTATTTAGTAGCTATTATGAGTCAGGGCCCTGGGAATAGAAAGTCAAAAATGAAAAAGACCTCACCTTCAAGGAACTTACATTCTACTAGATGTGAGAAATAAATGCTTGCTTCCTCTTTGAAACTTGAAAAAAAAAAACAACCAAGTATCTGGTTTTGTTTTTCAACTAAGAAGCATTTTTGTTTCTATCTCCCTCTCCACTGGGGAAGAAAACATGAAAGAAAAATTTTATAACAAATATGCAGAGTACAGCAAAATAAAACCTGAATTTAGCCTTGTCCAAAAAAATGTATGCCACATACATATCTGTTTTTCCTCCAACAATTGTGATTTTAATATTTGTCCAATTAGTGAGAGTCAAGTAGAACCTCAGGGTTGCCTTAATTTGAGAGTGGTTTGGAGCATTTTTTTTCACATAACTTAATAATTTGGACTTTTTCCTATGAGAATTGTTTATTTAGATCCTTTGACCATTTATCATTTGAGGAATGACTCATTCATCATTTGAGGAATGACCCATTCTCATAGGATTCACTGAAGGGGCATCACCTCACTCTAAGTGAGTACCTGAATAGGCCTTGGGATAAAAAGGCCAAGGTCTCTCACTGCTTTCTGGGCCATCTCCTGTCCTCCTGATGAATATCTGGTCACTGGACCCAGATGGCTCAGGAGGAGAAAGTGAGGTTGGTGACCTTGCACAGTCCTCCCTCATTCAAAACAAAGTCCAGTGCAAGTCATGTCATCATTTCTCTGACGTCATGATCTTTTTCGAAAACGAAGGACGAACACGAAAACAATATTCTCATAAATGTAAATCGGCTGATTATGTATCTGGGAAATAAGACCTTAATCAAAGAAAACTACTGGAAAGATACTTTTTCCCACTGAACTGTTCTCCTTCTAGTTTTAACTGCATTGGTTTTGTTGGGCAATTTTCTTTTGATTATACATAATAAAAATTGACCATTTGATCTTCTGTAATTTTCTTTGTCCCTTGATTGGTCATGAATCTTTCCTTTATCCACAGAACCATAAGGTTATTTCTAACTTGTTCCTCTAATTTGTTTATGATGTGACATTTTATATCTAAGTATATCTAAGTCATATATTCACTAGGAATTTATATTGGTATATGGTGTGAGATGCTGGCTTAAATCTAATTTCTGGTAGACTATTGGTGATTTTTTTCAAGAAATTTTCCCTAGTTGTGAGTTTTGGGCATAGTTAAAAAGTGGTTTCCAGAATGGTTTGACCAATTTACAGTTCCACTATTAGTGTATTAATGAGTCTATTTTTATGGAGCCCCTCCAACATTTGTCATTTGCTATTTTGTCATCTCTGCCAATCTAATTTCTTCTTTGTAATAATGCCAATATCCCTTCTCTTTTTTGGTACTCTGGTGATGATCTTACCAATCAAGAACATTTCAATTAATTAGATAACAGCTGGGAGGAATTAGAAGTGGAGAAATATTAACTTTTATGAGAAGCCATGGTAGACATAACTTCCCAACCTTGGGCTTCTGTGGCCATGGCCTTGCCTGACAATGGCGTCCTGTTAGTCAGCTTCCTAAATATACCATTCTTTAATCTCATGTGCACAACAAGTGGCAAGTTGAAGGTCTCATTTGTCAGAAGCCAAAGAACTATAACATCTACAATATAGAAAATGGCACCATCTTATATTAAATCTCTGTATATAGAGAAGGTAATTTCCAGTCTGCTTTATTTATTTTACCGTGCTTCTTCTGTAGACATTGTTATCAATCCATTCATTATAGAAGAAGAGAAAAAATAGAATAAAGAGTTGAGAGGAAGGTTTCATGGTATAGTGGGAAAATAGACTTTGAGCTGAGCGGATGTGGAAAGAGTGGAAGATGGGCATGGCAAAGTGATCATGGACTGTCATTTGTGAAATCCAGATTTACCACAATGATTTCATTCATCAATTGCATCAGTTGGCAACATGGCATGACCTTTACTGAACCTCATGTATGGAGAATTCCTCAAGGATGATCATTTACCTGGTGAGGACATATTGAATCTAGGCAGTCTCTTCCATTATCAAGCATGTGTAGATATGGGCTGACCGGTATTGATGGGAGGTTTCCATGATGTAGAAAAGAGGGGTGGATTTTCAGTCAGAGGAACTTATTTCAATTCTGGCTCTCCTGTTTACTGATTATGTGATCTTGGGTAAATAATTTGAAACATCCCTGGGTTTCTGTTTGTTTATAAAACAAGGAGCCAAAGCTAGGTGACTTTAAAAGACTCTTCAGCTCCAAATTTATGATCTTCAACACTTTAGGATTTGGCTTTACATTCCTAAGCTACTAGCCAATGACAGAAGCAACCATTTGAAGGCTAACAGAACGTCTGACGCACCATTATGGAATATCATAATATATAGCTTCTTATTTGTGATTTTATTTTACATCCAAGGAATTCCAAGAACAGGCCCAGGAAGAGACTAAAACTGGCTTTCTACATATCATACCACTCTCAAGTGACTGGCATTATATCATGCTGGAATGCTTTATTAAAGGATCACATAAAATGAATTTTAGGAGGTCAAGTCCTAAAAGGGTGGGAATGTAGTATCACAGATGGTATTTTATACCTTTCAACGGGGATCATTAAATGGCTAAGGCTCTTCTTTGGTTAGGATACATGAGTCTATGAATCAACAACTCTAGAAAGGAGAATAAATAACTAATAGCTACCACAAGTGTTAAGGATTCACAAACTTCCAAATTATAATTCCCACACTTGTGCCCTCTGGGAGTAGGTGAATCAATATATAGAATGCTAATCCCGGAGCTGAGAAGGCCTCAGTTCAAGTCTGACTTCAGATAGTCACTAGCTCTCTGACCCTGGGCTTGTCACTTCTTTCTGCCTCGGTTTCTTTAACTATAAAATGTGGATAATAACAGTCTTTACCTTCTAGTGTTGTTATGAGGATAAAATGAAATATTTACAAAACGCTTAGTACAGTGCCTAGCATATAAGACGTGCTTAATAAATACTTGTCTCCTTCTCTTCCTCCCGGCTTTTTTTCTTTCTTTCTCCCTCTATTCCTTCCTTCCCTCCATTCCTTCCTTCCCTCCATTCCTTCCTTCCTTCCTTGCCATCCCTAGAAATTCCCTAGCTTCAGGATTGTCCCATATCGTCCTCTTGACATGAGAGGGGTCTGTTTGTACCTTATGACATTAGAAAAAGGACAGGAAGAACATTTCAGGGTGTGGGATCTAGGATCTAGGCATAGAGGCTGATATGGTGGTATTGGGTTTATACGTGGGAGAAATAACTGGGGTTTGGGGGTGTGGAAATACCATATGACAGCTCCCATAATTTTGTTTTAAATAGAAATGGGATTTGTTAATCAAGTCATCAGATAGATACCAGTCTAATACTGGAAGTTAACTCCTAGAAAAGACTCATTATGAAAAGCACCTTTGCTCTCCTGATGAGCTGCTTTTCCAAGTGTATTTATCCAAGACAAATTTTGATGCACTTTAGGGCATTACCCTAAATTACATTTAGGGCAGAGTTGCTGACTGCTGGTAATTTGACATGTGGGTTGGCACTGTACTGCCTTGCAAAAGGGAGAAAGACAAGTTATTTTATATATAATAACAATAGACAAAATATAGAGCTCTGTGGGGGAATATAAGACTATCTGAAGGCTTTTTTTGATGATTATGGGGGTGCTCTACAACTGGTAAATATTGGGTATAATGATACTGATATTGTATATTGCTGTATGTATGTAATAGATGCCTATAGTTGGAGAGCATATAAAAATATATACTTTACATGTAAACTCAAGATATGGTATGTGTTATATATGATCTATGCAACATATTTTTTTCATTTTTTTATAGGAAGATGTAACCCACCTGTGTCTGGAGGTTAAAAGGCTTCTTCTCTGTCTGTGGTCTCATCCTTATCACCTAGAATTCTTTGGAGTAAAGGAGCACGTAGGTCCTGAAAGAGACTTATGTGGGATGCATGGATGCTATGAGGTAGAGATTTTTGAAAGAAAAAAATACAAACTGAATGGAATGAAATGCAGTTGTGGCATCTATTTCCTCCAGGAATGGATGGGTGATTCTGAGGTTAGATTGCGCAAGTCAGGTGGTTCCCTCATGGGTATTGCCCCTTGGCCATCTGAACCATGTCCTACAGAGGTATGTCCTGAAGGCTTCAGGGAGAGACCCTATGGTAGAGTTCCAGAACTGGCAGAAAAGAGTTTCTGGGATTCTGAACTTGTCAAAATTTTTCTCTATTTGCTCAGGTAGCTGTGGTTATAACAATTAAAAAAATACACACACACACAAAGACCACACTCAAACTTGTACATCATCTTCCAACCTTGAAGTGGAAGAGCAGTGTCAAATTCAAACAGAGACCGATTCCCAGGGGCAGCATATTGATTTACAAAACCACACATTCACATGATCTGTACTATATTATATTATATTTTCATTTATTTTGTTAAACATTCCCTAATTACATTTTAATCTGGTTCAGGCTGCTTAGGAATTTTGCCACAGTCCACAGGCAGTGAGTTTGACACCGCTGGTATATAAATCTATTATGATTTACTCTCTGTGTCCAGCTCACATTTATTGGGAGATAGACGAGCTAGAGAAGAACAGATCGTATTTCTCCTAGTACTTTACACATCTCATCTCATTTCATTTCCACACGAACCTCATGAAGTACTTGCTTTTATTGTCCCCATTTTACGCCCCAGGAAACTGAAGCTCAGAGGTACTAACTGATTTGCCATTCAGTCACACAGCCAGTTAGCATCTGAGATAGGATTTGAACCCAGTTTGTCCTTATTTCTGAGTCCTAAACTTAGCAGTTAAGCAGATGAGAATCTGCTAAATTATATTGTCTTTTTATACTGGCTACTTGCTGTTGTTCAGTTGTTTTCAGTCCTGTCTAACTCTTCATGACCCATTTGGGGTTTTCTTGGTAAAGGTTCACACAGGTAGTAAGTGCCTGAGGCAAGATTTGAACTCAGGAAGAGGAGTCTTCCTGACTCCAAACTTGGCATTCTATCCATTGCATTACCTAGGTGCCTTTTTTAATTTTCAGGGTTAATTAACTTTCCTTGTTTCTCTTTCTCTCTCTCTCTCTCTCTCTCTCTCTGGAAAACTGAAGAAATGAGAAGTAGACTCCAACCTAAAAGGGCTTTCTGCCTTGGTAGAGGCTGGATCTAGGAATTGAATGAAAATGCTATTTGTGCCACATGTAATCAATACTTCTGTTTTTACTAAGCAATGATAACTTTAGTTAAACTGTATTTAAATTATAATTTTATAAATTTCAAATTATAATTTTGAGCCAAGACAAATAAATAAACCTGAATTCAAAGCAAAGTTAGGCATATGACCAAGTAGATGGGGCCAGAGTCAGAGGTTAAATGAATTTTTCTTCTAGAAAAAAAATGTGGGATATAAGAATAATATAGAAGTGAGGTTAGAGTATTGGTTGATTGAAGGCCACATACCCCATCTTTATTGCTGATAGCATTAAAACTATTTTCCTTTCTATAATTAATTACCTAAAGAATTGCTACATATTGTACTTTCTTTATTCTGTCCTTGATTTCTGTAATATTTGATATGTGTGGTAAGTAAGGACAGAGTATATTGAGTAGGAAAACTAACTGGGTCTGTGTTTGCTTTTATTGAAAAACTGTAGTGCTTCTAACATTCAAATAGTAAATTTGTTCTGCGGAGAGAATTCTTTTACCACTCTTGTTTTATCACCAACATGCTGGCCAGGATGATTTTGTTCATCCTTTGTTGCCAAAGAAGACCATGCCATCAGAGAAATGATGACATGACTTGCACTTGACTTTGTTTTGAGTGAGGGAGGGCTGTGCAGGTCACCAGCCTTACTTTTCCTCCCTGCCAGGAATATACAACACTGTAGAAAGAATGCTTAAGCTGGAGTCAGGAATAGGTGGGTTAAAATCCTATCTGCAATCCTAATCTAGTTATGTGACCATGAGCAAGTTACTTAGTCTCTCCAAGTCTTAGGTTTCTCATTTGTAAAATGGAGATATTTTTCATAGTATCTACCTCATAATGGTGATGAGACTTGAATAAGATGTTGTATTAAAATTTGTTTTTCAAACCTTAAAACCCTATATAAATGTCAGTCATCATCATCATCATCACCTGACTTATTTGCCCTCCCTTCATAGAAATATTTTGTAAGCAAAGGTTGAACTATGGTAACGACTGGAAAGATAATCTATTAGAAGAGTTCTTAACCTTTTTATGTGTCATGAACTCCTTTGGCAGTCTGGGAAAGTGCATGAAACCCGCCACAGAGCAATTTTTACTTGCATGAAATAAGATACATAGTATTACAAAGGAATACAATTTCATTGACATACATTTCTCAAATATATGTATACACGTATGTATATATGTGCCTATATACACATATACATACAAACATATATATGTGTGTATATGTCTGTTTGCTTATACATGTATACACATACACCTTCCCTACACCTACACGTACATAGACATATACAAAATAAGATCACAGACCTCAGATCAAGAACCTCTGACTGATTTTGGGCCAGACCCTTATGAAGACTAACAACTTAGCTCCCTAGCAGCTTGGGGAAGCTAGTGACTATTGGCCAATGGATTCCTGGATCTTAGTCAAATCTTGAATCAATCCACCAGTTGAAAGGATCAGCCTAAATAACTGATTCTGCCCAAACTACTTTCACGAATGTGCACAGATATCTTTCCTCTTTTGAATCACAATCTTAGGACCATGTTTGGCCCACTCCACCCATTGTCCCTCATCTCCCTGAATTCACCCCAAATCTACTCAGGATAATTGCTAGGGAGAGAGAAGTGGAGGTGGCATCAGGAGCCAGAAAAGAGCTGTGTAGGAGAAAAATTATATAGTGTGATAATACTATATTCTATCTGTGTAACTAAGGCAACACTTGGTTAGGGCCACAGCCATAGGTTGTAGAACTGGACAGAACCTTAAAGATTATTTTGTCCAATGCTGTTCATTTTGCAGATGACGAAATTGAGGCATAGAAACATGAAGGTATGGCGATAGTAACAGAGTTAGGATTCGCATTCAGGTCCAGTGCTCTTGTGAAAAGGCACGCACTTGTATCTGGGTGGATGTAAGCATCTAACTTTCCACTCTGATCACCTGTACCATTTCAATACAGAGAGGGAGGGAAAAACCCATCTGAAAGAAAGAAAAGAAGGAAGGAAGAAAGAACAATGAAAAAAAGAAAGAAGGAAGGAAAGAAAAAGAAAGAAAGAAGGAGGGAGGGAAGGAAAGAAAAGAGAAGGACATCCCATCTCTATACAGTCATAAACTTTCCCCTGTACCTCCCTCCACATTTCCATTTCTGTACACAATGGGGCTGAGGATCCAGGAATCTGATCACATTATTTTTCTTCAGCCAGAACGTCTCTCTCCCCGACCCCAACGCTTAATAGTATTTTATTTTTCCAATTACGTGTGAAGATATTTTTCTCCCTCCCCTGCCCCATCCCCAAGAAAGCAAGCAATCTGAGAGTTATACATATACAGTCATATTAAACATATTTCCACATTAGTCATATTGTGAAAAAAAGAATCAGAACAAAAGGGAAAACCATAAGAAAGAAAAAACAAAAAAACACACAAAAAGAAGATAGTATGCCTCGATCTGCATTCGGACTCCACAGTTCTTTCTCTGGATGTGGATGGCATTTTCCATTGTGAGTCTTTTGGAGTTGTCTTAAGATCACTGTATTGCTGAGAAGAGCTAAGTCTATCAAAGTTGATCATTGTACAATGTTGCTGTTACTGTGTACAGTGATCTCCTGGTTCTTCACTTATGGCCAATGTGAATTCTGCTCCTTGGGTGAGAGTCTTAGAGGGACAAAGATTCTCCAGCTCAGTCCTGCTCAGTCTTGTGAAGAATGCCTTAGCCCTGGAAGCATCCTTGCATTCATGCCATTGAACAAGTGCAAAGGGTAGGGTTGTCCCCACAGACAGAATGCCTTCTCCAATTTTCCTCTGGCTATTGCAGATACACATTGATCTTATTTTTTCCTCCCATGCCCACCCTCACCCCTACCCCCTAACTGTGGGAATAATTCCTTCTGTCCTTCCCCACAGTCTTTGTGTATTCTCTCAGAGACAGACCTCAGACTAGGGACCTGGGCGCAAAGCTTCTCCCCTTCTCCCTCTGGCCTTTAGAAACAGCAAGATTTCCACCGTTGACTGACTTTCTCGGCACGGCCTCATTTCCTTCCACAGCAGGGGGGCAGCCTTAGCAGTCCAGCACTGAGCTGTGGTTAGCCAAAAATAGCTGTGTTCGATGTGATGAATGGGAAGGCATTTGCTCTTTTTTCCCCCTTGCTTCAACACTGGGGTCTAAATCATATTGGGGAGTGACATTTTATTAATACAAGCACTTTTGTTTCCTCCTGGGCTCTCATCATCTAGGCAGGGCCCTCACCAGGTCTGGTTTTTAATATTTAAAGCTTCCTCAAGGATCCATTTAGCAATCACCTCCCACCCCCACCCCCATTTTCTGTCATTAGGGAAAATTTTTGACAAAATGGAATGAAAAGAAACAGGCCTGCTCCCTACATCTTTATGGTCCTGGGGGATGGAGCACAGGCTGATCAGATCCCATCCTTTACCAGGCCCTCATGGAAAGAACAATAGACCTGGAGTCAAAGGGCCCTGGGTTCAAATCCTGTTTCTGCCACTTAGTAGATGTGTGACCTTGAGTCAGTTATTTTACCAGTCTATTCCTATCCTAATCTATAAAATGAAGAAGAATGGAACAGATGACTTCTGAGGTCTTTTCAAGCTCTAAATATATAATTCTATGAACCTATCGATGCAATAAAGAATTATCCATTTTAGAACAAATGGGCCTATGGGCAGAAATAAAAATTATAACTACCTGACTTATAGGATTGGCTTTGACTGTTGGAGAACATGCTCTTCCCTTGGAGTTGGAGAAGAAAGAGCATAGCCAAAAAGGAAGGAAGGAAGGAAATTTATTAAGCACCACCTATGTTCCCTGCACTATGTACAAAGCTCCTTTGATCCTTTCAAAAGGCAGTGCGGTAGGGGCTATTATTCAAAGATGAGGAAACTGAGGTAAAGAGAGGTTAAGGAACTGGCTTAGAGGTAACACACCAAATAAGTATCTGAGGCCAGAGAAATATATATTGCTGGAAAGGTTTTAAAATGAATTACTAAACTAAAGGGTCATGTCATCCTACACAGAAGCAAAGAAATCAATGGGCTTATTTTCTTGTTCAATTTTGAACTGGTTTAGTGAACTGAAGAACTGGGTAGAAAAATTGAGTTCTTTCTTTCAGGCATGCTCTTTGCCTGAGTCCTAAAAAAGCTCGAGGATTTCTAGCCTCTAGCAATCCAAGAACCCAGAGATCCTCACTTTGTTTCTTGAATACTACCACAAAATTACAAATTCATCCTATAGAGCTTTTCTCCGATCTTATTACAGTCCTTGGCCTATAATCCTAATTGGGTTAGGAACTGATTGGTGAGATTTTTCCATAAGTGACCTGACCCAGACTCTCCACATTATTGCCTGACAGTCTTCATGATAATCCTCAAGGCCCTCATTCATACTCTTCCATTACTTCCCACCCCTCTCCGCCATCCTGCTTTCCACCTCTAGTCTGGAGAAAAATAATCAATTAAGCACAAATATTCCCAGAAAAGGTTCCATTTATTTGCCTTATGACTATACTTACTGTTGTTGTAACTTCACAGACCAAAAGTCCTTCCTAAAAAGTTTTTCCTTACCTGTCAAAATATGAGCTTTTAGAGAGCAAGAACTATCTGGTTAGCTTGTTTTTGTGCCTTCAGTGCCTGTATGTGTGTGTGTGTGTGTGTGTGTGTGTGTGTGTGTGCGCGCGCGCATCTATCTCTCTGCCTGTCTGTGGGGCAGCTTGATGGTGCTGAAGTACTGGATTTGCAGTCAGGAAAACCTTAGTTCCAAATGCAACCTCAGACACTTACTAGTTGTGTGACCCTGGGAAAGTCACTTTACTCTCTTTGTTTTAGTTTCCTTATCTGTAAAATGAACTAGAGAAGGAAACGGCAAACCACTTCATTGTCTTTGCCAAGAAAACCCCAAAAATGGATCATGGAGAGTTGGGTACAACTGAAAAATGGTTAAACCAAATGGATGTGTACATATGTACACACATATATTCCAACATGTATATATAAACATCTACATATGTACATATATACATATATAGGTATGTATTTGTTGATTGCTTAGGATACCATGAGAGGAGATTCATTTGGAAGCAGATATCCTATATTTTCAGACCCTGAGGATAAGAGTTTGTTTGACAGGCTAGAGCATGGGGCTGTATCTAATAGGATGAGATTCAGTAAGGATAAATGTAAAGTCTTACCTTGAGGTAATAACAAAAAACAAAAAATATCCCAAGGGCAGGATGTGGGAGGCATTTTGACAATAGAATTTTTAGTGCAAGATAAACTCATTGTGATGTGAGGCAGCTGCCAGAAAGATTAATATGACCCAAGCCTGCTTTAGGAGAGGTACAGCTTCCAAGAATGAAGAATTGATAGTCTCTTTGCATTCTGCCCTGGGCAGAACACAACCAGAAGACTGGGGTCATGGTAGGTACCCCAGTTTTAAAAGGACATTGGGGAATTGGAGGGTATTCAGAGGTGGGTAACCAGGAGAGTGAAGGATCTTGAGCTAAAGAAATGGGAATATTTGGATTGAAGACATTCAGAGGGCTCAGGAAAGGGGATTTCAAATCTTTGAAGGGTTGTCACGTGGAAGACAGATTAGACCTGTGGGAAGGGGCTCTAGATTACAGGACCAGGAGCAAGGGGCAGACCTTACAAAGAGGTGAAAGTAGGCCTTGATGCTAGAAAAGCTTCTAAACAAGTACAACTATCTAAAAGCTGACTACAGGTAGCGCGGGTTCCTCCTCATTCCGGAGATATTTTTTAAGTTAATTTTTTCTTTTTTCTTTTTTTTGATGATTAAAAAAATAAAATTTCTCTCCCTTTCCCATCTCTCATTCCCTCCCTTTGTAAAAAATAAAACACACATCACAAAAATGCAGTCAAGCAAAACAAATTCCCACATTGGCTATGCCCCCAAATAAATAAATAAATGAATGAATGAATAAACAAATGAATGAATGAATGAACGCACATATTATATATATGGGTTCTTCTCATAGAAGTCTTCAAGAAAAAGTTACATGACCATTGACTTGTGAGGGTTGATGGAATGGAGATTCATTTTAAGATATAGGTTAGACTAGATCACCCCTGAGTTTCCTTCCCACTCTAGAACTGTGATTATCTCCAGTTTTTTTGGTAATTATGGAACTTTGATGAGATTGGTATCTTGAGGAGATAGTTCCTATGAGATGCCCTAGCTCGTGTTCCTTTTCTACCTAAGCACAGTAATATAAGCATTAGAAACTCTGAGAAAACTCTTCAATAAGAACTTACATTTGTATTGCATGTGATAATCCATTAGAAATCCATTATCTCAGCCCTCACACCAACCATACGCAGTAGCTACAGTTATGTATTATCTTTAATTTACACATGAGGCTCAGAGAGTAAATTGACTTGCCCAAGGTCACAGAGCTAATTACTGATGGGACAGAATATCCTACCACCCCAGACCTGAACCTTTTGGAGACTGTGTTATCTACAGACATGTCTATTACCAGGATTTTGACCTGTTTATTTGTGTATACATGGGCATTAGCAATCATATACTTATTAGATGCTGGAAAAGTAAGGACATGGCCCTTTAATCATGCCCCCTTTCCCAGGGAGCGCACCAGCTGGAGGAGACAAGCAACAAGTGGGGCTGAGACGGAATATGTAGACTTGAAAGGAGAGGAAGATACACACCAGCTGGAAATGTCAGAGGGCCCGGGGGGATAGAGGAGACAGAGAGACATATACCAGTCAGAAAAGATAGAGATGTATGAATGGACCAGAGGAGATACCGATATATACCATCTGGAGAAGGCATAGGGAATGTAACCCAGAGGAGGCATAAACATAGGGTAAAGCAAAGAGACACACAGAGAGAAGGAAAGGGTCAGTGAGTCAATAAACATTTATTAAGCACCAACTACGTAGCAACATTGTGCTACACCCTGGGAGACAAAGAAAAGTTAGTTTCCTATTCTTAAAGATGGTATATAGTGTAATGAACTCAGACACCAAGAATAAGACAGGAATAGTGAGAGGGCTACACAAGGTCGAAGGAAAAAACAGGGCTTTTACCACAACTGCCAAACATCCTTCCTTCCTTCCTTCCTTCCTAGACTGTTGTGTTTTTTTTAAATGAACATATCATCTTAATCATGGAAGATTGTTGTTCAGTCATTTCAATCATATCTGACTCTTCCTGACCCCATGTGGGGTTTTTGTGGCAAAGATACTGGAGTGGTTTACTATTTCCTTCTCCAGCTTATTTTATAAATGAGGAGTGGAGGCAGACAGGGTCAAGTGACTTGCTCAGGGTCACACATATATTAAGTGTATGAGGCTGAGAAGATGAGTCTTCCTGATCCTAGGCCTGGTACTCTATCTAATGTACCACCTAGCTGCTTCTAATCATGTAGTATATGTTTGTCTATGTAAGATAGGAATTTCTATATAGGTTGTCTAAATGTATAGACATTACATTTGTGTGGCATGAAAAGATTATGTGTAATCTGGACACCTCTGCAGAGACAAAGGGGTTTTGACATCAGCACATTAACTGGAGGGAGGGAAGGGCAGGTAAGCTGCAGAAATGCCAAGAGGTTGACCATTCTTTTTCTCCAGAGGAGTATTGGACCACAATTATATCTATACCTTTCTCAGATATCTCTGATCTAGGGGGTCTGATTTTATGAATTCTGAAGAAAACCTGTTTTCCCTCAAAGGGGAAAGCAGATTTTAGTTTACATGTATCAGCTTAGCTTCATCCTATCAAATGCTAGCTATAGAACAGACTGTCACAGTGACTAGTGAGTTAACCCATTTTGACCAAGAGAGTTGCACACAAAAATTGGAAAAGTTCTAAGGATAAAAATATACCAAGAAATGCATGAGTGAATGTGCTTTTTTCTGCTGGAAGTGAGATGAGATCTCAGTTCAAGCTAGGATATGATTTCTAATCTCACCCAAAAGGAAATTCTCTCTTTAAAATCTTTAAGGAAGCCAACTGGAAATCAGGCACATGTTAAGGAGCCAACTTCATCTACAAGTCTGTGGCTTCTAGAGTCTTTGTTCCTCCTCTCCTCTCCTGTCCATGCATCTCTCCTGAAGAAACTCTGGTCCCTCAAAAAGCTCTGGTTCCAATTGCTTTGTCATAGCATTCTCTTGGCCAATTAAGAATCATGACTCCCTGCATACACAGAAGAAACCTATTTTGGTAGGACCTGAGTTACAATAGTAATTACATTTTATTATTTACTTCTGCATCCTTTTCTGTCCTGTCCTTTCCCAAAACCTTAACCCTATTGCACTCTGCAGCTGGGATGCCAATGGGCCCTGCCTAAAGGGCTCCTCTGGGCCCTCCTAGCTTTAGAGTATCAATAGTAACTGTTGCTGTTTCCCTCTCACTCTGATGTCTTAGACTTTCTCTTAGCCTCATTAAAGGGGTCATGCCCTGGCTACTTCTTAAACAGTCCTGTTCAACGAATGGACATTACCTCACCCTAAGTGAGGCCTTAAAGAGCCCAAGGTCTCCCAGAGCACCTTGGGTCATCTCCAGTCAATCTGATGAATATCTGATCACTGAATTCAGATGGCTCTGGAAGAGAGGTGAAGCTGGTGACCTGCACAGCCCTCCTCACTCAAAACAAAGTCAACTGCAAGTCATGTCATTTCTCGGATGGCATGGTCTTCTTCGGCAACGAAGGACGAACACAATCCACTTTTCATACTTTATATACTGTTGGATTTTGAGGTGTTTGATTTTGAACTGAACCTGTGATATTATGAGTGTTGGGAAAATAATGATAAATAAGGAATCATTCTTCCAATGCAGATCAGTTCTTTCTTAGCAAAGTCTTAAGAGAGTTGCCTGTGGGCATTGAGAGGTTAATTAACTTTTTCAGTCAAAGTGACAGCTTGTGTCAGAGACAGGACTTGAACTCAGGTCTTTCTGACTCTGTTAAGACCTTGTCTCTATCTACCATACTCTGTTTTTATGGAGTCGTGTATATTTCAGATAATTGCTTGTTTACATGGTTGCAATAAATATGCAGGTTCTGCTTCTACTTTCTTTGCTCTGTGTCACTTTGTATCAGTCTTTCCATATTTCTTTTTCTCTATATTTGGCATTTCTTATGGTACAATAATAGTCTTTTTATGCTGATCTACCACAATTTATCTAGCCATTCCTTAGTATTGTAGATACAGGCTATTTTCTGTTTTCCAGTGTTACAGATCAACATTTTTGTATGGCTCCATCTTAATTTTCCTCTTTTCAAAACACTTTAAAAACATTGTCTTTACAGTCACATCCCTGAGGTCAAAGGGTATGATTAGTTCTGTAACTCTTAGTATGTAATGCTAAGGTCGAGTGTTGTATATACTAAGCTACTCTGGGAGAATCCTTTTCCCTAAAATCAGGGCATTAAAATCATTCATAGGGAAGATTATTTTCTTGCCTTAGTAGGGTTACATCCAGACCTGTCAAGCAATCTTGCCATTTGCCCTTGCCTAGGACTCTTACTAATTGTGTGATCATGGTCAAGTCCCTTATCTTCTCTGAGCCTCAGTTTCCTCACCTGAAAATGCAGAGATCAGTATTTTCCTTATCCACTTCAGAGGTCTCTTGTGAGGGAAACGCTTCACAAACCTGAGTTGTTATTCAATTCAATAAACATTTATTAAGTCCTCAATGCGGCAGGCATTGTGCTAGGCTGGGGAATACACAGAAAAATAAACAAAGGTCCCTAGAACTTCATATTCTATGCAGAAGGAAGCAAACTGTTTTTCACTTTATTTTTTTCATGGTTTTTTGGTCTGCATTTTATTTTACAAAATGACTCATATGGAAATACGTTTTGCACGATTGCAGATGTATAACCTATATCAAATTGCTTACCATCTCAGGGAGGGAAGAGGAGGAGGCGGAGGAGGCAGAGGAGAAAGAAGGAAGGAAGGGAGAAAATTTGGAACTCAAAATTTTAAAAAATGAATTGTTTTTACATGCAGCTGGGAAAAATAAAATATTACTAATTTAAAAAAGAAGAGATCAAGCTACACTAACTTTATTTGCTTTTCAGGAGAGTCCCTAATGAGAGATCAATGAAATACTGTGGTTTGGCCTTTGTTCTCAAAGAGGACCATGACATCAGGGAGATGATGACATGACTTGCAGTTGACTTTAAGTGACCGAGAGATGTGCAAAGTCCCCAACCTCACTTTCTGTACCAGAACTATCTGGGTCCAGTGGTCAGGTATCTATTAGAAGAACTAGAGATGAACCAGGATGCAGTGGGAGACCTTGACCCTTTTAAGTTAAGGTCTTTCCAGGTTCTCACTTTGAGTAAGGCAACATCCATTCAATAAATAGACTTCTTCAAGAAGTGAATCAAGGGATGGTCCCTTTAAAAAAAAAAATCAAACTGTATACATATATATGCATGTATGTATATGTACGTACACATGTACGTATGTATTTAATCTAGATTTTAGTGAAGCTGTTGGCAAACATGTTATTCTATGGATAAGATGAAGAAGTGGAGATGAAATGATAATACAGTTTGCTATCTTTGAAACAATGCGTGGCATAGAGTATGTGTGTGTGTTCGTCCTACTATAAGTCTCAGTTTTCTCATTTGAAAAACAGGGTTGATGATAACTGCAGTAAGGCTTCAGTGCAATAATGTGCACAAAGCACTTTGCAAACTTTAAAGCCCACTATAATACCAGATATTATCAGTAGCAATGGTAACAATGATGATGTTATGCCTTGGCGCTTGAAGTTAGAAGATCTAGGTTTTATCACTGCCTCTGCTAGTTACATGATCTTAGGTAAGTTGAAGTTATTAAATTTCTCTAGGTCTTAATTTATATTTATAAATTGGGAACAATCACCTAAGTCATAGGGTTGCTCTGAAGATAGTGACCTAGATGCCTCCAGTGTGCTGAAAGTACTAATAGTAACAGCAGTGACAGTAAATAGCTAGCATTTCTATGCCACCAACTCCTGTGTGTCAAAGCATTTTGCAATAATTATCTCATTTGATCCTCACAACAACCCTGGGAGGTAGGTATGTTGTTATTCCCATTTTACAGATGAGGAAACTGAGGCAAGCAGAGGTTAAGTGATTTGCCCAGGGTCACACAGCTAGTCAGTGTCTAAGACCAAATTTGAACTTGGGTCCTCCTGACTGCAGGCTCAGTGGTCTTCACTTTGGGTCACCTAGCTCCCTCTAGTCCATCACAAAAAATAAAGTGCTCTAGAGATGGAAGGAATTATTATAAGTAAATATTTATTGTATATCTACTGTGCACTCAGTGTGCTGTGCTAGAAGCTATAGAACATAAGGAGTTTAATAAGACTGATACCCTACCCTCAAGGAATTTATAGTTTTGTAGGGGAGATTAGACCAACACATGACATCAGAGCCAAGTGGAGAGATGCCCAGTATAAATGGGCTAGTCTTCCTTCTTTCTTAATATGGTTTTCTGATTTGACAATGAGAAAAGGATTTTCACAAATTGCTTGCTTGCTACAGCTCACGTTATATTGTTTTTCCATGGCTGGTTTCAGATTATATCAAGATTCCCTTGAAGCTCATAAAGTTCCTTTTAAAACCTCATAAAATTTCACCTGTGGATGTTTATTGCCCATGGGATGGGAGTTGGGCTCCCTAGGTTTTGATAGCTTTACCATTATTACACTCGAGCTCCCATTTCAGAGAGATCTTTGGAGTTTACCTCACTGGGTTTTCTCCTTTTCCTCCCTGTTAGGAAATACTTCAGCTCCCCTCAAGTTGAACTCTCCCTCAGTTGGCTATACATCTCAAGTTCTGGCTTCTAAAGTTTATGAATTCAACTATAACTTCAGTGGGTGGATATATTCCAAGTTTATTCCAGTCCAACTTGCCCAGATTCCTCCCAAAGATTCATTCTTTTGGAATCAATCAATTAAATATTTTTGAGATATGTGGGATACACAAATGTAAACCACAATCTTTACTCTTGATGAGCTTGCAAAATAGTTGTGAAGACAGGACATGTACATAAAACGTGTAACCCCCTCAATGCCAAGGGATGTTGCATTTGTCAATAACTATATTTTTTTTTCAGACTTTGAGAAGTTAGATGACAATCACCCTATTATAGTAACACCCTGATATTGGTGTTCCTACTATTTATATCTGTCATTAGTCAACAGTAGTGGATTTATGTTTCCACCAATCAGATTATTCCCACCCACTAGTAACTCATTCATTTTGCTTTTGACTGTGTAGCTCTATTAATTTATAAACATTAGCCAGATTAGATCAAAAATCACGAAAAAAGAAGCATTAACATAGATAAAGACTGCACATTCCACTTTATCCTTGAACCCAGCTGGTCCACAAAGTAAAAATACTTCCTGGGTTGAAGTTCAAGTCGAGAACGCTAACCACTACCACCTGTGCAGAGCCATGGGTCCCGTATATTGAGTTGAAGAACTGTTCTTATAGCCTTCTAACTCTCAATAGAATTGAAGTAAATGAATATAGTTAAACTCCCAACTGATTTACAGTTCTGGAGAATTGGGGGCTACCTCTTCTAGTAGTAACTGCACTTACATTGAGAATGCAAGCTACCAAAATAGAACCCCAATAGATATATTCAGTCCCCCTTCTTCCTCTCTCCCTGTCCCTTTACTCTAGGACAAAGTCTGCTAGATCTTTCCATCGAGTAGTAGCTATTAATAGCTATCAGATGCTTTTCCAAGGCAAACAGTATGTTAGAATTAGTAAGCTATATATGTACCATACTTGGCTGCAATTGATTCTTTTCCAATCTCCTTGAAAAATCTATGTAGCAGGCTTCTATTTCTTGTATAGGCATGGTTTGTGTGAGCATGTGTGTTCCTGGTCAGGTTGCACCAAATACACGTAAAAGAGGCAAATGATAAAAGATAAGGCAATAAATAAATGCTAGGTGAAGGGGAACAAACATACAATACATACTATGGAATTTCAAAGAGATTCCATTAATCCAGGGGCAGGGGATATTAGAATGAATGGGAGATTAAGCTGGACCTTGAAAGAAGGGTAGAAATTGGAACAGAGAAATGGATGGTCCATGCTGGGAGAATGATGTGAACACAGAGAAAGGTAGAAATGTGCATGATATTTGCAGGAACAATAAGTAAGCCAGTAGGTTTCTGTTTGGAATAAGTAGGATCAAAGGTTGCAGATTGAGAGAGAGACTAGATGGGAAGGGCCTTCAGTGTTGTGCTAAGGAGGTGAATTTGATTTATTAATTTGTCGATGCACTGCCCTAGATGTGTTCTCAAAGAGGGATTGGTCAGGGAGAGATGGGAACAGGACTACAAACTGTTCTTTTAGGAAGCATGTGGGATAGTGTCGGATTTGTCATCAGGAGGCTTATATCAAAATTTTGCCTTAAATGCTGACTCTTTATGAGTTTGGGGGCCAATCACTGAATCTTTCAGAGCTTTAACTTTCTTATTTGAAAAATCAATTCACCAACAAATCTTTATTAAGTGCTTACTAATATGAGAAACACTTCACCCTTGACAAGGCAAATTTCTCTTTGTGCACAAGTGATAATTTTCCATCTTGTCTTCTCTAACAGATCCACTATGATGCCTACCATCTCACTAATCTGTAGTTTCCTCCTCCCTTTTTTTTTCACCATTTCCATACTAACTTCAAACATGTCTGTGTCTCCCTGACTTTCAAAAGAAAAAAACCAAAAAAACCCAACCTACTTGCTCCTTCTGTTCCTACTAGAAACTATCCCATGTGTCTCCTTCCTTTTGTGGGTTGAGAAAACCACCTACCACAGGTGCCTCTTCTTTCTTTCTCTCCTTTCACTTTCTTCTTAGATCTTTATAGTCTGCCCTCCAACCATATCGTTTAACAAAGACTGCTCTCTCCAAAGTCATTAATGCTCTAATTGCCAAATTAATGACCTTTTATCAGTCTTTATCCATTTCAACATCTCTGTAGCCTTTGACACTCTTTCACCCATTTCTTGATACTCTCTTCTCTCTAAGTTTTTGTGACACTGTTTTCTTCTGGTTTTCCTTCTACCTTCTACCTGTCAGACCCTCCTCTTCTTTGCTGGATCTTTATCTGTGCCATGCCATTTTACTATGGGGCCCCTATGGTCCCCTCTTCTCTTCTCTCTGTATACTGTATCTTTTGGTGATCTCATCAGCTACTATGGTTTCAACTATTGTCTCACTCTCCAACTGCCAACTACCTTTCAGAAATCTCAAACTGCAATGCCTCCTAGAAATTAAACTCCACAGGTCTAAAACTGAATTCTTATCTTACTCCTTCCCCCTCCCCCCACAAAAGTCCTCTCCTCTTCCTAACTTGTGTATTATTGAGGAAGGTATTCCCACTGCCTGGTCAATGGGGCTCCTAACCTCAATGTTATCCATAACTCTTCACTCTCTCACCCCACCCCTCATCCAATCATTTGTCAAGTTCTGTTATTTCTATCTTCATAACATTTCTCACATATGCCCCCCCCCTTCTCTCCTCTTACACTGCCACTATCCTGGAGAATTGCAATAGTCTGCTACAAGTCTGTGCTAATAAACCTTTAACAATCAGCTCTCCATAAATAAATATATCAACAACCTACTTTTAAATTTAATCTACGTTATTGATTGCCTTATTAACATTTTCCTCCATCACTTTAAGTTTAGACAATCAACAACAACAAAAAAAATCAAGACTTGATTCGTTCTGTTTGTCAACTTTTGCCAATTTCCTTGGCCAAGATGCCCACACTGGAAATTTAACAATAGGCTCTCTAGAGCTAGTCAATTCTGGCTCCAGCATACTCCTGATGGGTAATCAATTTGCATCAAGTGTCTCCCCATTCCAGTCTATCTACTCAACTGTCAAACTGATCTTCCTAAAGGGTAGGTCTGTTCATATCAGCACAGCCCCGATCAATAAACTTCTTTATTACCTCCAGGATAAATATAAAATATTCTGTTCACAATCTAGCTCCTTCCTACCTTTCTAGTCTCCTCACATCTTGTTCCCCTTGATGTACTCTTGATCCAGGGACACTGGCCTCCTTTCTGTTTCCCATAGACCATATTCCATCTCTTAACCCTGAGATTTTCATAGGCTGTCTTCAATATCTGGAACTTTCTTTTCTTCATCTCCACCTCCTAGTTTTCCTGGTTTTCTTCCAGTCTCAGCTAAAGTAGCACCTTCAGCAAGAAGCCTTTCCTAGTTCTCTCTAATCTTAGTGCCTTCATTCTAAGGCTACACACAATTTATATTTCATCTTGTAGGACCGGTGGTATCAGACTCACATAGAAATGGCCTACATATTGACTTAGAAAACCAAAAATTAGCATTATCTATGTTGTATTGTATTTTTATTTATTTTGTTAAACGTTTCCCCATTGCATTTTAATCTGGTTTGCTGTACAGGGCAGCAAGGTGTTGTAGAAAGATTCATCTTTCTGAGTTCAAATCTGACCTTAGACATTTACTAGCTGTGTGACCCTGGGCAAGTCACTTAACCCTGTTTGTCTCAGTTTTCTCATTTGTAAAATGAGATGGTGAAGGAAATGGCAAACCATTCCAGTATCTTTTTCAAAAAAAGCCCAAATGAGGTCACAAAGAGTCAGATGCAACTGAAAACTGACTGAACAGCCACAGCCCTCACAGGCCATGAGTTTGGCACCTCTGCTATAGATAATAGGAGCCACTGGAAATCTTGTGAAAGTGTAAATAACAAGACTTAGAATAGATTAGACACTTGGGGAGAGCATGAATGCAGAGTTTGAGGATGACACTGAGACTGAAAGTCTGGTGTTATTGCCTTTGAGAGTAACAGAAATGTTGGAAATGGGGGGAGGTTTGAGGGGAAAGATGCCGGGTGCTGTTTTGGACTTTTTAAATTTGCGATGTATCTGTTATATGTAGTTGGAGGTATCCAAAAGGCAAGTGATGATGGAGAACTAGAGCTGAGGAGACATTAAGGAAATACAAATCTAGTAATCATCTTCATAGAGATGACTATCAAACCCATGGAAATTGATGAGTTCATGGGGCAATATAGCATGAAGGAACAAGGGGTGATGGTCCAGGACAGACTTTCAGCTCCCCCACAGATAGTGAGTGTGACCCGAGTGAAGATCCAGAACACAGCATGAAGAAAGACTGGTCAGACAGTACCAAGGCCCCAAGAGAGCAGTGTCACACATCCTAGAGAACAGACAGTATCCAGGAAGAGAGAGGGTGACTGTGACAAAGCTTAAGGGTGAGGACAGAGTAAAGGCCATTTGATTTGGCAATTAATAGATTCTTTCTTCCTTCCCTCCTTCCTTCTTTCCTTCTATCCTTCCATCCTTCCTCCCTCCCTCCCTCCCCCTCTTCCCCTGTCTCTTTCTTTCTTTCTTTCACAAAATCTTAAATCCAGTTCACTCTAAAGCTCATAGATTGAACCACAATAAGTCCCTGCCCAAGCTTCACTTAATGGGCCCTCCTGGCTTACAGTGAATGTCAATGCTGTTTCTCTTTGGAACAGCAACCCTGAAGGTCTTCCTCTCCCAGCTTGATTTTTTTTTTTTACTTTTTCTTTCTTTTTTCTTCCTAATTAAAGGGGCCATCTCTTGACACATTTCTTAAAGAGGCTTATTCATTGAAAGGGCATTACCTCACTCAAAGTGAGAACCTAAACAGGCCTTAACCTAAAAGGACCAGCATCTCCCATTACATCCTTGATCATCTCCAGTCATCCTGATGAATATCTGGCCACTGGATCCACATGGCTCTGGAGGAGAAAGTGAGGCTGGTGACCTTGCACAGCCTTACCTCACTCAAATAAAAGTCAACTGCAAGTCATGGCATCATTTCCCTGATGTCATGGTCCTTTTCCAAAATGAAAGACAAACACATTGGTAACTTTGGAGGTGGAAGTTTCAGTTGAAAGATGTCAGAAGCCATATTGTTGAGATTTTAGAAGCTAATAAGAGGAGAGGAAATGGAGACACAAGTTGTAGATGGTTTCAAGGAATTTAGCCAAGGAAGGGAGGAGGATGAAGCCACCTCTCCTAGAGGGTTAATATAAGGAAAACACTTTTTAAAAATATGAGTTCTTTTGGGAGAGTTCTCCAAGGTGTAGTCTTTGTTTCTAAAATGTAAGCATGACTGTCTTTTTTTTCAATAAGGGTAAAAGAATAAGATTTACAGAAATCTTAACTTTTTCTTCCCTTTTTATAATAATCTTAAAACCCATTGACTCTGAAGTTGGACAACAGGGATTTAGACATACCTATTACACTTAATATCTTTGTGACAAGTCACACTATCAGTTTCTTTGTCTGTAAAATGAGGAGTTTGGACTACGTGGCCCCTGAAGTCCCTTCCACCTCTAAATCTATGAGCCTATAAAATGTTGGCAATATGTGGCTATAAAAGAAAATACTGGCTTCAACTCTGTTAATTACATTCTGAGTAATTTTTCTTCTCCAACTTTAACCTCAAATATTTCATAGTTTAGAGATATTTCTTTGGGCATTGTTTGAGGGAAAGGGGTACAAGGCAGTGAAGTGACTCCTAGAAACATCTAAGTCACCTCATTGACATCTAATATGCCATTTTTTTTTACTTTTTTGGATAATGACACTCTTTCCTTCTCTTTTTTCCCCTCAACTGTTTTTCTCCTTGACTTGGCAACTTTCCTGACAAGCTCAAGGCTGAGCTGAGGTGACAAGCCATGTTTCAGTCACATTCCTGTGTTTCCTTGTCTTCTTGGCTCCCTGTGAGCTGGGAAGACTGTAAAACATCAGGGATGACTCAGACAATGAGCTGATCAGGCTCTTCATGATGTGCATTTGGTGCCAGTGTGCTGAACTTAATCTGAGGCAAGCATGCTATAATGTAGGTGTGGAACTGAAAAAGAACCCTTCTCAGATCTTAGGACCAGATGGACCCAAAGGGCCTTTGGAGAAATAGCTTGTGAGGGAACTAATCAAGTGACCCTGTTTGGCCCCTGTCCACAGTAGGTGCTTAGGTAACATGTGTGTACCATGTTTGACCAAATGATTTAGACCAGTTTGTGTGATCCTGGTCAGATCCCTTCACCTCCCAATAGCCCAGCTAACTCTCAAGTCTGTAAGTTGTAGAATAGGTGCTGGTATGCTTTGGTTGAGGGTAGTTCTTCTCTGACAGTTCTTTACATTAAGGAAATCATGGGCCAAATTTAAACCAGAAAGAACTCTTAAGAATAACTACATTTCTTTAGCTTGCTTTTCTTCCTTTCACTTTTTCTTCTCTTTTTTCACTATTTCTTCCTTCCTTTCTTTCTTCCTTTCTTTCTCCTTTCTTTTTTCTTCCTTCCCTCCTTTCTTTCCTTTTTCCTCTCCCTTCCTGTCTTGATCCTTTCTTTTTTTCTTCCTTCCTTAATTCTTTTTCTTTCTTTTTTTCCCTTCCTCTCTCTCCTTCTCTCTTCCTTCTTTTCTTGTAGGTAGGGTTGGAGGTGAGAGCAAAGATTTTTTTAAATGCTTGATAATTGGAGGAAAAATACAAGAAAGTCCAGAAAGAATTACAGACAAGTAGAACTGCTTTAAAAATCATGTGTTGAATTCATCATCTATTGAAAAGACAAGCAAGCCATATAAAATACGAGTCTGCAATTTCATGTACAAACTGTTATACTATTCCTCTTTTATACTATGTATATGGAAATGTTTACACTATTAGATACTTGTTAAGATCAGAATTTAAAAAAAATTACCATTCAATGAATACCCTGACATTATCTATGTGTGAGTTTTTTTGGGGGGTGGTGTTGGGAGAGATTCTGATGGCAGTGGAAATGTAGCTACTATTTTTGGAGGGTGTCATAGAAGTTAAGATTGAAAGAGGTGGTTTGAAAAGTTAGATACAGAAACAGGAGGGGCAGCTAGGTGGTGCAGTGGATAGTGCACCAGTGCAGGAGTCAAGAGGACCTGAGTTCAAATCTCCCCTCAGACACTTGACACTCACTAGTTGTGTGACCTTGGGCAAGTCATTTAACCCCCAATTGCCTCATCCTGGGTCATCTTCAGTCATCCTGAAGTGCATCTGGTCACTGAATTCAGATGACTCTGGAGGAGAAATGAGGCTGGTGACCTGAACAGCCCTCCCTCACTCAAAACAAAGTCAAGTGTAAGTCATGTCATCATTTCTCTGATGGCATGGTCTTCTTTGGCAATGAAGGATGAACACACACACACACACACACACACACACACACACACACACACACTCACGCAAACAGGAACCAAGATGGTGGAGTATAGGCAGCGACTCAGCTTAACTCTCCCCTCCAAACAACTCTAAAATAATGTCTTAAATAGAATTCTGAAGTGGCAGAGTCAACAAAAGTTCAGGTGAGGCATTTTTAGGAGATGTCTGTGACACCAGGAGGTCGACCCGGAGTGCAATGCATGCTGCAACAACACCAACTAACAGGCCTTTGGGTGACCTCTGAAGTGCAATAGTAGCTTCAGGAGCCCTCAGCCCAGAGATAATGAGGAGAATCAGACAACTGGTCAAAATGAGATTACAAGAGATCCCTTGCTAGTACTGGGTGCAGAACCTTGTTGCATTGCTTATATGTAGTTCTGGCTCAGAGTTCCAGGGCAAAAAGGAGTACCAGGGTCATAGAGGAGCAGAACCCCTGCTCACAGTTTCAAGGCAGAGAGAAGCAATAGCACCCATAAGTAGGGGCCCTCATCACAATCTGGAGGCAGAGAAGACTGTGGTCACTAATAAGAGAGCAGGGGCCCTGGTTCAAGTTCTAAGGCAGTGAAAAACACTAGCTCTTGTGGCTGCAGGGGAACAAGATCCCATCCTTGGTAAAGTCCAGAGCACAGATCAGGAGAGCAGTAACCACACCTTTCCTTGGATCATACCACCTTGGAAGCACTGAAAACTTGCAGACCCCTAGAACTAGCTCTCAAAACAGCAACATGAAAACTCTAAAGAATGGGACAATTCTCCCTCCACCCTGTAAGCAGAGCCCTTGAAAAGTCAAGGAAAGGGGATAGGGGGTGAAGGTGAGCAAACAACAAAAAAAAGAAACTGGTAATAAAAAGGTTCTATGGTAATGGGGTAGATTATGACACAAATTCAGAAGGCATGAATGTCGAACCAGCTACAAACACAGCTTCAAAGAAAAAAAAAGTGAATTGGACACAAGCCCAATAAGATTTCCTGGGAGAATTCAAAAGGGCTTTTACAAGATAAAATAAGAGAGGCAGAGGAAAAATTGGGGGAAGAAATTAGAATGAAGCAAGAAAATTATGAAAAAAAAGAGTGAACAGTTTAGTAAAAGAGGGCCAAAAATATTGAAGAAAATAACGCTTTAAAAAACAGAATTGGCCAATAGTAAAAGAATCACAAAAGGTCACTGAAGAAAATAATTCCATAAAAATTAGAATTGGGCAACTGGAAGCTAATGACTTCACAAGGCATCACAATAAAATAAATAAACAATAAGAAACAATAACAGGAAATAAGAGACAATAAACAAAAAAATAAAGTCAAAAGAATGAAAAAAATAGAAGAAATTTGAAATATCTAATTGGAAAAGCAACTGACTTGGAAAATATATTGGGGAAAAATAACTTAAGAATTGTTGGTATAACTGAAATCCATAACCACAAAAGGAGGCTAACCATAATATTTCAAGAAATTATCAGGGAAAAACTGCCCTAATATCCCAGGACCAGAGGTTAAAATAGAAACTGAAAGAATCTACTGCTCATCTCCTTAAAGAAATACCCAAATGAAAATTCCCAGACTATAGTCAAATTCTATAGCTCCCATGTGAAAGAGAAAATATTGCAAGTAGCCAAAAAGAAACAATTTAAATATCATCAGAATAACATAAGATTTAGCAGATTCTACATTACAGGATTGGAGGGCTTGGAATATGATTTCTGGAAAGCAAAGCAATTAGGATTACAACCAAGAATCATCTACCCAGCAAAACCAAGTATAATTCTTCAGGGTGAAAAATCGATATTTAGTGAAATAGAGATCTTTCAAGCATTCCTAGTGAAAAGACAGAGTGGAATAGAAAAATCTGACTCTCAAATAAGAGACTAAAGAAAGGCAAACATGAAAGAGAATTCATAAGGGAAACAATAAGGTTAAACTGTTTATATTCCTATATGGGAAGATATTGGTAACTCCTCAGAACTTTACCATTATTAGGACAGTGAGATGGAGTATACATAGACAGAAGGCATAGGTATGAGTTGATTTATGATGGGGTGATCTAAAAAGCATTAAAGGATGAGAATGAGAGATTCACTGGGAGAAGGGGAAAGGGAGAGGAAAAATAAGGAAAGTTATCTCCCATAAAAACAGGTACACAAAGAAGAG
This sequence comes from Potorous gilbertii, assembly GCA_028658325.1. Classification (NCBI taxonomy): domain Eukaryota; kingdom Metazoa; phylum Chordata; class Mammalia; order Diprotodontia; family Potoroidae; genus Potorous; species Potorous gilbertii. The sequence continues at coordinate 261,412,124 of CM053769.1, read as the reverse complement.
CTTTTACAGTGTTTTACAGTGGAGGGGAAAATGACTAGAGGGAGTCACAGGCAACACTTGAACCTGACTCTCATCAGAATTGGTTCAAAGAGGGAATAGTAAACAACTGGATAGAAAAATCTTTCTTACCAACAGAGAAATAGGAGGGGAAGGGCATAATAACAACAAAAAGGTTGGGAGAGCTGATAGAAGGGAGGAGGATAAAGGAAGGTAGTAGTTAGAAGCTAAACAGATTTTTGAGGAGAAATGGGACAAAAAGAGAGAGAGAGAATACACAGGGAAAAATAGAATGGGAGAAATATATAGCTAATAATCACAAATTTGAATGTGAGTGGGATGACTTTACCTGTAAAACGAAAGTGAACAGTAGAATGGATTCGAAATCAGAAGCCAGCCATATGTTGTTTACGAGAAACACACTTGAACCAGAGAGATACACATAGACTAAGTAGGAGGGCCTGACACAGAATCTATTATACTTCAGCTGAAATGAAAAAAGGAAGGGTAGCAAGCAAAGGAAAAGAAAAAAATGGACCTAATTAAAAGAGATACACAGGGAAATTTCATTTTTTTAAAAAGGTACTACAGGCTATGAAGTAATATCAATACTAAATATATATGTGCCCAATGGCATAGCATCCAAATTCTTAAAGGAAAAGTTAAATGAGTTATAGGAAGAGACAGTAAAACTATTCTAGTGAGGAACACCAACTTGCCCCTTTCAGAGCTAGATAAATTGAACTGTAAAATAAATAGGAAAGAAGTTAAGATGAATAGAATTTTACAGAAGTTAGATATGATAGACTTCTGGAGAAAACTGAATAAAAATAGAAAGGAATGTTTATTTTTCTCAGCTGTACATGTTACCTACAGAAAAATTGACTATATATTAGGGCATAAAAATATCACAACAAATGCAGAAAAGCAGAAATATTAAATGTGTCAGTTTCAGAGCATAATGCAATAAAATCACTTTCAATAAAGGGTCATGAAAATATAGATTAGAAAGTAATTGGAAACAACATATTTTAATCTTAAAGAATGAGTAGTAAAAGAACAAATCATAGAAACAATCGATAATTTCATTAAAGAGAATAACAATGAACCAAAATTCTGAAGTCTAACGATCCCTTCTTAGAATGCATAAAATAAAATACATAGAATTGCCAAGGAAACCATTATATTGAAGCAGTTACCTATTTAAAAAAAAAGTTCTTGGCCCCCAGGTTAAGAACCCTTGCTAGTCCAAAGAGAGCAATGCGACACACAAAGGATCCAAACGCTGATATAGCCAGCGTTCTGAGAGTCAGAGAAAACCCACTGTGTTCCCTGGATCATCCTCTGGATTTGAGGGGTGGGGAGGAGGTGCAGAGCAGATGGGGAAATGAGAATTTGATTATTATTATAGTACATGATCATTATTTTATATGGTCAGGTTCTGGTCCCAGCATCCCCTAGTTGGTACATACTTCCTTCTTCTTTCCAGCTCCTTGTCCTTCAGATCTCTTTCTGTTCTATTTCTCTCTTCCTTGGAAGGATTTCTTTTTTAATAACTGAAAAAAACTCCTTCTCCCTTTAAGTTTTATTATTAGTATATCTTACAGAATGCAAGTTCCAGTGCTATTATCTCTCTTGGTACTGAATACTTGATACTTCCTGTGCTGGAAGTGAGAGACTCCAGGATAAATTGTATGTGAGAATAGCCAGACTATTAGCATTCTGTGCATGTCTAAAACTCTCAGCATAGTGTTCCTGGCATGAATTTTTTTGCAGGACAAAGACTATTGTTTTTCATTTTAAATAAGTGGTCATTTAATGCCCTTTATAAAATGCATTCCTGCTTCACAGGGAGATGACCATGCTGCTTGACTCTCTAGGTAGTAGGAGTATCTATTTACTTATTTATTTAATTTTGGCCTGACATCTCTTTTACTTCTAGCTTTCTTCTTTTATATCATATGTAACAATCTCTCAGTTCCATATTCACTACTATTTGCCAAAAGACCACAGCAAAAGTTGGGGGAAAAGGGGGAAATTGATGTAAGATAAATCAAACAAAGGACAGGATGGAGGAAAAGAAAATGAGAGGATGGGAGGAGAGAGAGCAAAAGAAGAAATGCAAGGGAGAAAGAAAAGGAAAGGGAAGGATGGAGATACGGAAGGGGAGCATCTGAGCTGGAGAGACACAAATAGAAAGGGAAAAAACAGAGAAACTCCAACAACTGATTTCTAAAAACACAAAGTGCTATCACCATGCTACTTACTCAAAGGCAGTGTAGAGAGTCTGAGCCAGGTGTGTAGAACATTAAGTGTACGTGTAGCACACCTAGGCACACCCAGCTCACACTCTACAGACAATTACAGTGCTGCCCTATATGAGATGATATATTTTGGAAATATAGAGAAAGCAAGAACAGTAACTAACATAATGTAAACATATGACATCATCTCCTTGGTCTGTTTTTTTTTTTAAGACAATACATCTAATTCTTTTATAAACAGATCCCAATGAGACCTAATTTAAATCTTAGCTCCAATATTTACTAGATGTGGGACTTGGGTAAGTCACACTACACCTTTCTGGGCATCAATTTCCTAATCTGCCAAGTGAAGAGTCTAGAAAAGATGAGCCCTTAAGTTTCCCCAACTCTATATCCTATGTGTTTATGAAACCCATTTTCAATTTGAAGATACCAGTTTCTTCCACAGGAGTTACAATTGATTGTGCAGAGGCTTTGGTCTTTCTGAACCATTCTGACCTTTGTCAGTTAGAAACCAGAGTATAGAAACTGCTCTCTAGGGCATGCCACCAGCTGCGGTAAATTTGGGTCAGTTGTTCAACAGCTGGATCATATCAACATACAGCAGGGCTAGAAATAGAGCCGGAGAAAGGGGGTGAAACAGAATGAGAGAGACAGTAAAACCTTCCCCTAGCATCAGCATATCATTTCATGCTTTTCCTTTTCTTTTTTTCTTCTAAATTTCAGTGGTAGATAGGGCACTCACTGTCATTTGACACATAGCCCAATAATCCAGTCTATCAGGATAGCTATCTTGAACAGGTGATGTTTATAAACCAGACGCAGAGCTGTATTGGAGAAGAGTGAGTTGAATTGTATTTGTGAAATTGAAAAGCATTTTGATTCTCCCTACTGTAAAAACCTATATATTTTTTTAAACCAATATTCTTTTTTCAGTGACGCTATGTGACTTTCAGTTATATTACACAGTGATATCAGAAGAATCACAATTATACATGACTCAAAAGGCTATGCAGAAATTCATGATAGACATAAATGAGCTTCAGAATATTACAACAATGACCTGAATTTTACAAAAATGAAAAAATAAATCATTGAGGACATGGATGATTAGAAAATGCCATGGATGTAGACTAAGGGATAAATGTGGAACTCAAGGACCATACTGGTATCCAGGAAATATTCAGAGGATCCCAAGGAAGCATCCAGAATATTGAGCTGAAACTCAGTAGTGTATCTATGGACGGGGAAGGTACAAGATGAGAAGGAATGGATTTGTGCAGCAGGAAAAAGGTATCCACTCTGATGATATCACAGATCCATTTAAGCATGCACTTTATACTTTTATAAGCTTTTTTTCTTATTCAGCATGCACATATATTTTCTTATTTTTTATTTTTATTTCTTATTTTTTTAATTATAGAAAGACATTAAAATGATATCTACACTAAGCCAATGTGTTCTAAACATTGCATATCTATTTCCTATAAATTTAACATGCCCAAAATCTCATTTTTCCATTGTTTTGTACTTTATTTTTTTTATATGCTTTGCCTTTGTATCCAGTTCTCAACATTAACACATTGAGGCTTTTGTATCTCTGTGTACCAGAGTCTTTATCCTTGTAATGTGATTCTATATTTTTCTTCTTTTTTCCTTGAATTATAAACTCTTACAGATTAACTACAGTTTACCTGTTCTTTGCACTTTTAAAACATTTTTTGCTAGCAAAATGGTTCCATTGTGGTGTAGTGGAAAGACCAATGAATTGAAACCAGAAGATATGCTCAAATTCAGTCTTTTGTAGGTAACACATATATGACTGACAAAGAGTTAAGATCAGAAGATGTCTAAATAACCTTCCAGTTTCATCGTCAACATTTCCATCATCATCTTTAGCACTTTATATGGCACTTTAAGGTTTATGGAGCACTTTAGAGTTTATTATTTCTGCCTTTTTACAATTATGGCAAAATCTTTGTGCTTTAATTCATGATCAGCTTTTGTAAATTTCCATGTGGTGCTGAGAAATGATCTCTTTGTAATTCAACCAACTTTTCCTTTATGAATTTAGATGGTAAAACATTTGGAGCACAGTAGTTTAATATTGATATTGATTTGTTTTTGATGGTCCCTTTTGTTGTAATGTAAAATCTCTCTCTCTCTCTCTCTCTTCCCCCCCTCTACTTTTTTGGATTCATTTGATACATAGTAAATTTTCTTCTACCCCCTCATTTTTATGCTATATATTTCTTTTCTATTTAGGTATATTTCTTATAAGCAACAGATGGTGAGACTTTTTTCCTCTTATCCAATCTGTCATTCCTTCATTTTACTGAATTGCTTAATCCATTCACATTTGAATTCACAAGTTAAGTTTATATTTACAAATGGAGTTAAGTTTACGTTTATAAATGGAATAACATTTGTTTTGAATATTGCCTTTTTACTGAATTAAGTTTTTTTCCTCTTTTTCTTTAAATATGGTACTTTATCTCCAGTTATTTTGGCTTAATCAACTTTAAATAACACTATTCCCACAAGCTTCATCCCTTCCATTTGTCACCCTTTTCCCTAATTTTGAGTTTTATTTATCAGTTTCTTTTTCTTCCTTATTTTTAGTTTTCTTAATCTCTTTTGTTCTCTCTGTAGAGTAAATTAAAATCCTCTTTGCTTATTAGTTTTTAAAATTATGTACCTTTTTCTAAAAAAAGGAATTTTTTCCATTTTTTCGTAATTTTCTTCACTTATGTCTATCCTAAACTTTTATCCTCTGATTCATTGATCCTTATACTTATGTATTCTTTGTTTAGCCTCTGTGTTCTTCATGGAATTAAAGTTCTCTCTTCTAAACTGTTGCAAAGTTCAAATTGACAAGGTAACAATCATTTATTAAACACTTACTAAGGGCGGGACACAATTCTAAGGGCAAGGAATAAAAATAAAAGTAGAAAGACAGTCCTAGTTCTCAGGGAACATATTACTAAAGAGGAAGACATGATCAGAAGGAAACTGGATAGGGGAGGGGCATTGTGGGGAAAAATCTGGGAAAAGAGTCTGGAATGCATCCTGGAAAGGAATGGCAGCCTCCTTAAAATGGAGGTTTGGGGAAGAACCAGGCCATTAGAGGGAGAGGCAGAGGGGACTTCCAATGGGTGACGTTCAGGGCTACGCTTTCAGGGTGAAGAGATTGCTGAGGCATCAAAGAGAAAGTTCAGGAAGAAAGTCAGGAGAGCATCTTGGAAAGTAATGAAGATGTGGGTGGCCCTAGGCATCCTCTCCAATATCTCCATCCCCTTATTTCCTTGAAGATCTTGTCCACTCACACCCCTGCTTTTCTCTCTTTTGCCTTTTTCTTAGAAGTATCTACTCCTGTGAGACATAGAGATATAGCCTCATTGTAGAAATTTCCCTATATCTCTGATCATGGATTCTGATTCTGTTCCCAGAACTTCCCAGGATCATTTTCTTTCTCATTTGACTAGGAACTTTCTCTTTGGGTCTGTTACCTCCCACCCTTCCGGACCCAAGGATCCTCAGTAGCTCTGTCTTCCTATGTCTCTTCTTCCTTTAAAAAAAAAACACATTTTGAATAGTGTTTTATTTTTTCCAATTATATGTAAAGATAATTTTTGCATTCATTTTTAAAAATAAAATTTTGAGCTCCAAATTTTCTCCCTCCTTCCCTCCCTTCTCTTCTGTGTCCCTAAGATGGTAAGTAATTTGATAGAGTATACCTCTTCTTCCTCCACAAGTAGGAGGAATGGAAGGTGCTTCTTACTGCCACAAAACATCAAGGAAATTGCTGAGTGGATCCCAGAGCACAGCCATCAGCGTCAGTGGTTTGGATTATGCATCCTGCCCCGTGTGAGGGCTTGGGAGTTGTACTAAGTGAGCAAGTTAGGGACTAGCCTTCTCAGCTGTTAATTCATTAGGCTGTTCCTTCATTAATCTTGGTGTCTTGGACTTCAGAGACAGCTGCGATTATCTTACCCGTTCGCCTTATTCCTAAATTGGGGAGTTTCTGTGATTTCATGAGGACTGGAGGAAGTGTCTAATCTTCTGTTTCTGGTCACAAGACCAGCACTTTGCATATATAACAGACCACCCAGAGAAGGCACTCCCAGGGTTCTCTAGTACCCCCTTTTTTGGTGGTGGGGGATATCTAGACACTGCAAAGGGCTCCAGCCCCCACCAATGTTGCTCCTTCCAAGTGTAGGGGTGGATCGGGTTCTCCAGCATCCCATTTCTATCACAGTCAACTTCGTTTTTTAAAAGTAAATATTTACTCAAAGACATCATGCCAAATGTATAAACATACTCTTCAACACTGGGGAGGCATAATGCCCCTCCCCTACTTTGTACCCTTTAGTCTCTGGGGAGGGACAGGATTAGGTTCATAGCTTAATTCAGTTCCCATAGAGCACAGTTCCAGTTCCAAATCCAAAACCTTCCTTGGGTTTGTTGCAGTCCCCCTGGTTTTTCAGGGCTTCCATGCCAGACTAACCAACTGTACCTTCACTTCTGCAATCCTGGCTCCAAGGTCATCATATCATGGTACAAGGTCCAGGGTCCTGTGGAGACTGCCTCCAACACTTGAAATTGGGGATTTCAAACAATATAGGACAGAAACAATCACCCTTGGGTCCATTTCTCTGAGCTGGGTTAAAAGAGGGAGAATTGGGGAAGGACCATCCCTTCCCTTTCACAGGTTCAGTTCATGATACCCAAGGTGTGAGTAAACTGGGGTCTTCAGTCTCTGGATAAAACAGATAGAAACAACAGAGAAAGAGTCTCCAAAAAGGGCCTAGGTCTCAGTCTCTCCAGTTTTAAAAATGTAGGCTGTCAATCAAAGGAAGTAACTCCCACTCACGTGGTGAAGGATACAAAGACTCACCATCTCAGGCAATCTGAGCATGTCCCAGAGGTCCTTCATGGGCCCCTCCATGGCAGGCAGAGGCAAGCGCTGGTGATGCATCTGTTTTCTTTTTTGATCTTTACAATAATCCTGCGAGTTAGATGCTGCTGTTATCCCCCTTTTACGTACGAGGAAAGTGAGGCTGAGAAGTCCAGTGACCCGTCCTGGGCAACATCACTAGTAAATAGCTGAAGGATTTGAGCTCAGATATTCTTGTCTCCAAGTTCAGTGTTCTATTCACTCCATTCACCTAGCTATCTCTGAATAATTTCTGTTTTTTGAACCCAAAAGACGTTTGTGATGATTCATTTAGAGAGGAGATGGTATTCTACCTTCAGCTGCCCACAAGCATCCTGCTCCTGATTTTAAACAAATCACTGAACTTCTCTCTGCCTCAGTTTTCTTCATCTGTAAATTGGGTTAATAATTGCATCTTCTTCCGAGGTTTGTTGTGAATATAAACTAGGATATTTTAAAAGCTCAATGCAAACGGTAGAGTGGTATATACATGTAAGCTACTATTATTATTACAGAATTGAATATAATTTTTTAAAATTGCATTATGGAAAAAACAATGGCTCTGGAGTCAAACGACCTGGGTTTGAATCCTGCATCTGACACAACTGGAGTGACCTAGGATCAATCACTTGACCTGTTTGGGCTCTAGTTCCCTCATGGACCCTCCACATAAACACATTGGACTAAATGACCTCATGATTTCTTTCCAGCCCCATCTACCTATGATCCTATAATTGATATAAACAATCATTTCCTGAATGCGTTCCTTTCTTGGGCTTTCTTTTCCTCTCCTCTTCTTCATTCTGCTCCAAATTCTCCATTTTTCTCTGCCCTCCTTCTCCTTTATAGTTTCTGTTCCTGACATTCACAAGGTGCCCTTAGCTAAAGACACCTGGGAGAAAAGTCCAGACCTTTGCATGTTCCAACCCCCACAGGTTTTCTGTTACTCTTCCTGCTCCTCTCTTTCCTTCAGCAGACAATGGGGAACACATCACAGTTTTAACTCCTTTTCTTCAATGTATCAGTCTATTTGGATTGAGATGACATCAGCAGTTCATTATTTTCCTTTTCTTTATCCTCCATATCTCCGGTGGCCGCTCCTCCCTCCATGCAACACTTAAACGCGGACGAAGCTCATCTGTTCTTCACAATAATCCTGCAAAGGTGCTAAAATGATTATTAAAATTCCCATTGTTACAGGTGAGGCAACAGTCAGTGGCAAAACTGGGACTAGAAATCAGGTCTCGTGACTTAGAATCAAATGCTATTTATTTAGCCACCAGGCAACACAGTTAGCTAAATCTTGATTCTGTTAAGGAAGATCTAAAACTGGGCAGTGCCATGTAGCTCCTGGCAATGGTGCACATCCATCCCACTTAATAAAAGTGCTAAGAAACACTCCAAAGTTTTCAGAAAGACAGGGACTTCACCTTTGCCCCCTTTAAAATTTTTTTTCTATTTATTTTATTCTGAACTTAAATAAATCAAATAAGCATTTCTATAATGTAGTAGAATAGGAAAAAAGATACTTGTATATGAAACTGCAAATCCGTTATGCACAGTTCTTTCTCTAGATGCAGGTAGCATCTTCCTTCCTATGTCCTTTGTAGTTAATTTGGGTATTTATAATTACTTAGTCACTCAAAGTTGCTCTTAAAGCGATATTGCTGTTATTGTATACAATGTTCTCTTGGTTCTGCTCATTTTACTTATTACTATTTTCTGCAAGTCTATCCATGCTTTTCTAAAATCATTGAGATCATTATCTCTTATAACATAATAGTATTCCATCACAATAATATCCTGCAGCTTGTTCAGCCATTCCCCAATTTGACAGGGACCTCACCTTCGGAGCAGTGTCAACTCATTATCCAGGGGTACAAGGATCATCCAAGTTTTCTCAAACAGAAATAAGTTCTGAGCTCCCATGTATTACTAAACCCTCCCTCCTCCTTGACTTGGACCTATTTCAATGAGCCCTAGTCATATGATGGATTTGACTGTTCATAGAACTGACAAGTATGCTTAGATACCATATGGACTGTTTACTTGAAACTTAGGAGCAATAAAAGTGATGGATAATTTATAATAAAGCAATTAATACATAAGAGAACCACTTCACATTCTCACTCTCTTCCAGACCCCTAGCAATCCCCAGTCATAGGATAGAACGTAGCTCAGGAATTCTAGGAAATGCCCAGTTTGAGTTTGAATTATTTCCTTAACCCTGTTTCATTCCTCCTGTGAAGTAAAGAACAATGCAACACTTTATGTTGGACCCACAGTTCCCGGAGGACTGATATTTAAATGAAGACAGAGAAACTCTGTATTCTGCTAAGGCTATGGGATTCAGTCTTGGCTTAACACAAGGTGTGGAACCAAGAATTTGACAGACATGATCAGAGTTGTTTTTCGTTTTTGTTTCGTTCCACAAACTAACCTTTCCTATTCTTGACGAGGACCTCTGACTTGATTCTTCCAGCCCTTTGTGGAGCATGGGTAGTGATCTCAGAAGCTAGGTCTGACAAGGAGTAACAAATTGTCTTCCTAGCCCTTTTCAGTCTTCACTACATTTCTGTTTTACAGGTATCTCCCCTTCTTCCTGTGACCAGTTTTTCTTTCTCCTGTTCCAGATGAAAAGTCCTACTGTTCTGTGCAGTGGGAAAGGAGACAGACAGAGCAAGAGGGGTACAATACATCAATAATATGTTGCTTTGAGATGTAATAAGTACCACTTTCTTAGACAAGCACGAGCATACAACACACTGCATGAAATAGGTGGAGGAAGGAAATCTGCTACTCTATAGAGAAGGTAAATGATAATGATGTGGAGCACTGGAATTAGGGTGGCCTTTGTTAAAAAAAAACCAAAACAGTGACAGAATAAGACCCAAGACTTCACAGGAGAAGCTCCAACTTGCTCTAGGATTTGAAGTTGGAAGGAGAAAAAAAAACCTTGCTTCTATGAGCTCTTCCAAGATGAAAGTGAGCATGAAGTACTCAGTTTGATTAACTGGTAGAAAAAATGGGAAACCAACAGTTCACTTCAGGAAGCATTTATTTATTAAGTCTCTACTGTTTGAAGGACTCTGTTTCAGGCTTCTCCAGGGAGGAGCAGCTAAATTTTAGCTAATAATATTAATTCACATTTCCATAACTCTTGAAGGTTTATGAAGCCCTCTCCTTTCCATAAATCTGTGAGGCAGACAGTACAAATATTTTTCTCTCCATTTCATTGATGAAGATGTTGAAGCCTCATTAAGGGAAAAATTGCTTTGCCCATGGTCATACAACTTGGTAAGTGTCAGATTTTGGACTTAAGTCTGTCTTCTGGCTCATCAGCCTGCCTCATATTTTAAATTTCCCCTCTAAATGGAAGTTGCTGAGTGGAAGATTTAGGCTTGATTTAATTCAGAATTTCCTAATGATTAGAACTGTCCAAAAGAGCAAGATGCTTCTTTGAAATGTGGTGGGGTTCCTCTGCCTCTTGAGATCTTTGAGTAGAGAGATTGGATGGCCACATGGTGGGGAAATTTTATAGGGGTTTCTTCTTCAATCATGAGCTGAACTAGCTGACTTCTGGGGTACCTTCCAACTCTTAGATATGAAGATTCTGAGATAATACATGAGTGTTGCTCTCATGAATTTTGGAGTTTACTATGTAACAAAGTACATTAATATGATATGATATATATTGTGATAAGATGTGACATGACATGATTTGACACAACACAATAAAATATAATATGTAAATACATAAATATAATTATTTATATAAATTAAATGAATATGTTCAATAAGTGCATGTAAATTCTTGAGAGTAGGAAGATCATTTCTGGAGGTAGAGGAAGGAGAAGTGAGAATCAGGAAAAGCTTCATGGAGAAGGGTCATTTGAGTTGGGCTTTAAATGATTGATAAGAGTTCAACAGAGCATGGGAAAGAGGAATTTCAGGCACAGAAAACATTTTGAACAATGACATGGAAAGGAGATTTTGGAACATGTTTGTGGATGGGGAGTAGTCTAGTTAGCTGGAGATCAAAAGCATAGAGGATTATGCAAGTTGGAGAGAGAAATCAAATTGTTGGAGTCTCTGTAATGGATTCTCCAGAGAAGTACTAAGATTAGGATAGTCATGCTCTGACCCAAAGTTGTAGAGGATATAAGTGGCATTTTGAGTTTCAAGTTCCTTCCTTTACTGTTTTTCCATCTGTGAAATGAAAGAAAATCTTAATTATTTCCACTGGTATTGTGAATAACAAGACTTATAAAAATCTTGAAATTCCTTGGGTAGGGGTATGGGAGAATATGTAGGGGTAGAGAAAGAAGGAAAGGGCATTGGATAGGGTTATGAGAGAGAAAGACAGAGAATAAGAGAGGTGAATAGGAGAGAAGGTGATGTTGAAATATGAAGGTGATTCTTTTTCTTAGAGAAGTCGCAGTTTGTCATAGCAGAGTAGTATAACCAGAATTGATAGTCATGTAAAAACAAAAAAAAATCCTCATAAAATACAAATTAGTTTTTAAAAATACAAAGGAGACAATTGGTGTGGGATAAAAAGTCCTGGATTTGAAGATGAAAGATAGGCTTCAAAATCTGACTCTGCCACTTATTGCCTCCATGACCTTGGACAATTTACTTTGCTTTTCTGAACTTCATCTTCCTTCTATATAAAAATGAGCAATTTGCACTAAATGCTCTGCAAAATCCCCAGATCCCAGATCTACCATCCTATGACTAATTGAAATCTTGAATTATGCATTATATAGCATGACCCATAAATAACCACAGATTCCAGGTCAGATCCCAACTTGAGAGAGTTCTTCACATTCCCAGACTAGGAAAGCAATGTGTCACCCAGTAGCCATGGCAACAACTATCCCCTAATAAATAAAGCAAGATGTCAGAAGGCTAGGAATGGGCAGGAAAGTGCTCCATGGATGGAATGAGCTGGAAGAACTCGTGGTTGTTCATCTAAGTGGAAGCTTTGGAGGTTCTTTCCACCTTCCCACTCTTTCAAGTCCCTCTGCAGCTATGTACTCTAGCCTGTTGAGGCCATATTGTCTAGGATTGGGGGAATTAGGAAAAATGGAAGAAGAAATGATAGACTGATGATTGAAGAATATAGGAAGTCCTGAATATGAAAACAGTTGAGAAGCCAGTATGAATCAGTACTCATCTGCATCTCTTTATCAATATCTTTATGTAACTGAGTGGCCTTGGGCAAGTCATTTGACTTTTGTGGGCCTGATTTTCCTCATTTATAAAATAGGTGGTTTGGTCTAACTGGCCTTAAAGATCCCATCCTACTCTAAAAACAAAGATCTTAGTAAATGCAATTATGTGGGTGCTTACCCTTTCTCGTTCATTAAATTAGGAGCTTTTTGAAGGCAGGAATCACAATAGTCTATTCCTTGTGATGCTTGAGCACAGGGTGTTGTGGGACCAGCTAACATAGTCAGTTATCATGGAAGCCCCTTAGAGCTCAATGTACTTTACCTGAAATTTAGCTTTATATCTATATTCTTGCTCAGGCCAGGAGCACTACCTGCCTGTCCCATGGAAAATGAAGAATAGAGATGCACCAGCAGAAGAGTGACAGTGTCTTCAACTAGTTCACAACAGGATGAGGAGCCTTCATATAGGGAAGATCCTAGAGTTGGGCATGATTGGTAAAGGTTTAACAAGTTGATCTCTAGGGAAAAAAAATTAACATATAATTTATAAATACTATATTTATATTCTCCAGATTGATATATGTATATATTTAATAACCATTATATATTTTAAATATATTATCATATATATTTGTAGCACTCTTTTATGTTTATCTACCTTGTTAACATTTTACCATCACTTCAAGGCTAGACATTCAATAAAACAATAAGCCCTTATTTGTAGTGTTATAAATGTTTACACTGAAAATTTATCCATTGGCTCTCACAAGTAGGTAGCAGCTGACTGAGAATGCCAAGCTTCTCTATGAAATATAGTGGAATGGAAGGAGGAACTGGTATCGTAAAGCCTACTTCTCTAGCAAGCTGTGCTATTGAGTCATGAACCATTATTAAGAGACAGCTGGATTTTCACTGGTTAAAATACTGCACCAAAGTGAAGAGTCATTGTTGCTAGAGATGCATATAATAAAGACAAAGATATGTCCGGGTGTTGCTGCTCATGCTTTCTTTTTGAATAGGCCAGTGATGTCATATCAATGATATTATGTGTGAATTGGACTAAAGTGGGGCAGAGTTGCACAGTCATCAGCTTCATTCTCTCTTCCTAAGTCACTGAAGTCTAGTTATGGCTAGGTAAGTGGTGAACAAGGACATCACCTTCTTAGATAATCTTTGGTTCTGCCTCAATATATTTGCATGCTAAATCTGAAAGGTCCTTTGGGAATTCTTATTCTAAATGAGACAGTTACCTAGAAATGAAGGCTAGGATCTCCACCTAGGTACAGGGTAGATGAGAAAAGGCAGTCTTATTCTAGCAGCACTCTGCCTGGCTATTTTTTTAGCTAGGTATGGTGACTATGACTAAAGAACTGTTAACATGCTCTTATGAGGGCCAGGTTTGAACCATTATACCCTAGTGGATTGGAGCTGAGCTGACCTATGAGGCAATAAAGTCCAGAAACTAGTAAAAGAGAGCCATAGTAAGTTATAGAATACCTCCCAACAACTACCAATAGAACAATGATCTGCTAAGGTTATATGCCAAGCAATCATGACAGCAGTAGGAACTGTTGAAGCAATATACCAATGGGAGAAACTGCACCCAGAAAAGAGTAAGCCTACTCAGAGCATCATGATGACGTTCCCATAAGATATCAGAGATCCCATAACACTGGAGGTGTGAATTGCCCCCGCCATGTACTGGCCTTGACCACAAATGTTCCCGACAAGTGTTGACCCTTCATTTGTGATCCTTACTCATACTCATTCTCCTCTCTGACAGTGTATTTGCAGGACAGTATGTTCCCAAGTTTATTCTAGACTGTTAGGTGATGCAGTGAATAGTTAGGAATCAGGAAGACCTGAGTTCAAATCTGACCCAAACATTATTGGTTGTGTGGCTTTGAGCAAGTAACTTAACTTCTGTCTGCCTTAGTTTCCTCATTTGTTCATAAAATTTCTTTGCTTTGAACTAGTTTTGTCCTCTGACTGATCAGAGTAAAAGAAGTAAATAGATAAAGTTAAGGTCTTCTGGGATGTGATTTTGTTTTAGTAGATGTAGATTGACTGAGCACTTTGAAACTGGGCTAGCTGTTATGGAATCCCATATGTGAGATGCTTTAGGTATTACACTATGAAGATCAAATTTACATAATCAGAGGTTAGTGCTTTCATCAAATAAAACTCCTTACAAAATCTGACATTTTATAGAGTGATAGGATTTTAGAATAGTTTTTTGACTGAATCCATAGATAAGGAATAATGAAACTCAACTAAATGCTGTTTCTGATCATCTATGAAATAGATGAAACAAAGGCAAAAATGCAGTCATGCCTTTCTTTTCAACACCCACAGAAAGAATTTTCATGTGCTTTTCTTTTGCAATAACGTGGGCTACTGTCAGTGTCTGTAGGTAACAGAGACGAGGGTGTTGTTTCATAATAGCCCCCTCTTCTCCTTGTCCCACTGGCCTTCATCTGTGTCCATTTGTCATTTAGTCATTTTCAGTCATGTCCAACTTTTTGTGACCCTATGTGGGTTTTGTTTTTGGGGGGGCAAAGATACTGGAGTGGTTTTCCATTTCTTTCTCCAGCTCATTTTGCAGATGAGGAAAACAGGGTTAAGTGACTTACCCAGGGTCATACAGCTAAAAAGTGCTGGAGGCTAGATTTGAACTTAGGTCTTTCTGTTGCTGCTGTTGGACCCCAGGCCCGCCACTCTATCCAGTGTGCCACTTAGCTGCAAACAAATGGGTCTCAGTACAGTTCCATGTTCCCTGGCATATAGTGATAAACTTTAGCATAGTATATAGTAGGTGCTTAAAAAATGCTAGTCCTGAACAACACAAATAACTCTTTTGATAAAAAGCAGTCCTACTTCTTTTTCTATATTAATAAAAGCTCTTGTTTCCCTGCACATTCAGCTTTTCAAATCCCTTGCCTCATGATAACCCTGTGAATTTCAGATTATGAATATCAGACCCATTTTACAAATGAGGAAACTGATGTGCCCCAGGTAAAGTGACTAGCACGGGTAAGAGACAGAAACCAAGGGAAGCATTTAAATATGAAAAGCTAACAGGCATATGAGGGCAGCATGGGATCCAGTGAGAAAAAGGAGTTAAGTTTTTGCAGGTCAGAGTCCTTTAGCAAGTCAGTGTCAGAGCAACATCTTCTTAGGAACCTAGATTTAAAGCCGAAAAGGACGTTAGACTCCATTTAAGCCTTTGTTTTAGGGATGAGGAAACAGGTCTAGAGAGCTTAAAGTGACTTGCCCAGGACTCCCAGTCAGTGAGTGATAGAATCGAGGCCTCTGACTCCAAATCCAGTGGCTTTCCCTTGCTATCTCTCTTTCTTTCCATGACACTCTACCCATGTCTCTGAACAGGTAAGAGCTCTGGGCCTCCTTCCCAGAGGCTGGTCATATCATGCCTCGGGCAATGGGAGGCAAGGAAACTCTGACTAAGGCAGATTTCAAGAGGTGTGTCCAAGTTTGAAAACCTGGAATGGGGCTTCCAATTCCCCTTTGAGACAGTTTATGTATCTTCCTGCTTCCTCCAAAACCAGTCATCTCAGCTGCATCGTAAATAAGGGGACAATATAGCTGCATATTTATAGTCTCTGTGAATCACTGGTGGGTGACTAATTTTTTCCCATTTTCGTCACCCTGAACAATTTTTTTTCCTTTGAAACTTTCGGTAGAGTGATGACACCAGCCAATCATTTGGATGAAAACATACATTTCAAGTTGTTTTTAAAAGCCCTATCTCAATAAAGGACAGAACATCTGCTGATCTGGGCATAAACTTAAAGAAAGATCAAATTTTTTAAAAAAAAATTATTTCACCTGCACTGGTCTCTGAGAAGCGCAAGATACTTTTAACTTTTAAAATTTAGAATCTTCATACTAAGAGAGAACCTCAGAAGGTATCCACCCTGTCTTCCTGATCCTGGGCAAGATGCCAAATTATCCTCATTTGCTCTAACATCCCCAAAGGAGTGAATAGAGTGCCAGGTCTAGAGTCAGGGAGATTCACCTTCCTGAGCTCCAATCTGGCCTCAGACACTTCCTAGCTGTGTGACCCTGGGCAAATCACTTAACCCTATTTGCCTTAATTTCCTCCTCCCTAAAATGATCTGGAGAAGGAAATGGCCAACCACTCCAATATCTTTGCCAAGAATACCCCAAAATGAGGTCATGGAGAGTCAGACATAACTGAACATCAACCTCTAAGGAGGGAAGGAAGGTAGTAGGTCCGCCTGTATTTTGTGAATCTGCCAATGTGCCTCTAAGAAAAAGCAAACTCTGTTGAGGTCAGATACCCCACATTCAACCACATTCTTATTTAAGATTAATCGCTCCTTTTAAAATTAAGCTTCTGGTATGACTGCTGTAGGCTATATTCCTTTCTTATCCTACCCAAAGATTCCATTGCTTTTGTATTTCTCAGTTTATCTAATACATTCCCTTCCCCCTCCCCCAGGAATTCATTTCCTTGGTGTTTAAAAAAACCAAACCACTCTCATTTCAGTGTTTTTTATAATTCATAAGTAGGGAAAGAGGAAAGCAGGAAGTTGTAAAAAAAAGTTCATGGAATTAAGAGACATAAGGAGAGAGAAGGAAAAGGCTTTGACAGGAAGGCAGATTTTACTAATTTTCAGAGGGAGCATATTGTAGCGGGGTCTGGACACTGGACTTGGAGTCAGTAATCTTACCTTAGACATAAACTAGATGTGGGACCCTGGGCATGTTACTCCTCTGTGTTTTAGTTTCCTCATCCGAAAAATCACCTAGAGAACAAAACAGCAGACCACTCTAGTATCTTTGCCAAGAAAACCCCAAATGGACTTCTCCAAGAGTTGGATGTAACTGAAACAAATGGTGGAAAGGATGGGTGGGCTGGTGTTGAGATTTGAATATATGAGAGGATGAAGCTGCTTTGCAAACCTTAAAACAAAAATTCAATGTGGCAATCAGTTCATCTTTTGCAACATCTCTTGTTTCTGCCCCCTTCTCCTCTGACATAACCACCACTCTGGTAAAGACCCTCACCACCTCAAACCTGGGCAATCACAATAGCGTGCCAGAGGATCCAATGTTTGTCCTCCACTTAGCTGTCAAAGTGACCTTCCTAAAGTGAGGGTCTGACCATGTTACCCCTCTACTCAATAAACTCCAGTGTACCTCAGCACTTCCAGGATCAAATAGGAAATCCTATTTGAAAACTGGATCCCTGCTACTTTTGCTTCACATTCTAAAATACTGTGACACTGGTTTTCTTTGCTATCCCTCAAGCATCTTTTAATTGTGCATTATCATCAGATGTTCTCTATCCCTGGAATAAGGCAGCTGGGTGGCTTAGTGTATAGAGCACCAGATCTGGAATCAGTAAGCCTCATCTTCTTAAGTTCAAATCTGGCCTCAGATACTTAGTAGCTGTGTGACTCTGGGCAAGTCGGCTTCAGTTTTCTTATCTGTAAAGTAAGCTGGAGAAGGAAGTGGCAAACCACTCTAGCATCTTTATCCTAATGGGTTACCAAGGGTCAGGCACAATTGTAACAACTGAACAACGTTTCTGGAATGTTCTCCCTCCTTGTTTCTGTTTCCTGACTCTTTAAAATTACAAGTAAAATCCCACATTTTGCAAAATGCTTTTCAGATTCCCCTTAATCTGAGTACTTCTCCTCTGAGATCACCTCCAAATTATCCTGCCTATAGTTTGCTTCTATATGGATGTTTGCATGCTGTCTTCTCCATTAGGCTGTAAGCTTCTTGAGGGCAGATCTTTTTTTTTTCTTTCTTTGTATCTCTAGCACTTAATACAGTATCTGGCACATTGTAGGTGCTTAGCCAATAAATGCTTTTTGAATTGACTTAACTAATAAGAAACTCAAGATTACACAAACTGTCTCTGAGGTGAGTTTTGAACCCAAGGGCTCCTACTTCCAGATCTATCATTGGCATCATGCTGCCTCTTGAATGGAACCACACACCATCCCGACCTCCAATGCCACAAAAAGTTCAGACATGACCACATATCACTGGTATGAAGTCTAGATTTTCCTAGCTCTCTTATTGAATGTAGAAAGAGAACTGAGAGACCTTCTAATCCAAGTACCACATGTTTCAGGTGAGAAAACAGACCCAGAGAAGCAAAGCAATATGCTAAAGGTCAAGTGTCAGAGGCAGAATTTCAACTTAGGTCTTCTGACTATCAATTCTATGTTCTCTCCATTGTACTGGGCAGTCTCTCTTCAAGCAAATTGTTGGAAAAAAACGTCTACTCACCAATGTTTAACTCTTTGGGCTCTCAGTGTTCAAGGTTTCATCTAAACCACAAATCAAGATGAAAGACAACATCTTAAATTGGCATTTCAGCTTTAGCATCATTACCTGATCGTCCTGGCTTGAGTACCCAATTGTGCACAGCCTAGTCTATTGTATAAAGTCAGAAAAGGTTCCTGACCCTGCAGACCTCACCATGGAGAACAGGCAACACCAGTGAGTCAATGGAGCAACTGAGTATTAGTGGAGAAAGAATGATTTAATTCCATAGTGTATTTTTATCTCTCTCCACCATTTGGTTGCTACAGCTCTCTAGAGCCATTTATGACATTAACCCCTAAGAGTCACATCCATTTGGTCTATAGAAGTGTACCAGTTTTGTCATTTATTTTGGTCAATTCAAGAAACGTTTCTTAAGTGCCTGATAGACACAACACTTCAGGAACACTTTGATGGATCTGTGGTCTCATCAAAGGGAATATTCCTTTCAATCATACAGAAAACATCCCATCTACACTCTCTCACTCTATGGGACTCTTGTCCATGGCCTCCTATAAATACTCCCCAGGGAAATTTACCACCACCCTCCAATACGCTGGAGGCCTGCCTTTAAATCTCATGGTACATTTAGGTGACCCACAAATTAATCAATATACAAACATTGATTAAGCCCCTACAAGATACTAGCTACTGTGCTAGGCAATAGGGATATACAGAGACAACAATGAAATAGTTTTTACATTCTATATGCCAAGTAGTAGTTGTACAAGGAGAAAAATAAAGCAATCCCTTCTCTCCAGGATCAGTTACCCCTTGTTTTGGCTATGTAACTGGCCTAGCTTCCTTATCCTATCACATAATTTTCTGGTGGCATCCTTTATGTTACTTCTCCTAGGGTAACTTTTTGTGAGTGATGTGTGGCAGCCTATTTAGGCCTGCCATGGACTTCAACACTGTCCTTTGCATGGCCCTTAACTTTAATTCTTAAGATGATGGTATCCCTAGAAGAGTTCAACTCTAATGTCTCATCTCGATGAGGTGGTGATGCAGGGTTCTGTGGGGCTCTGCTGGTGAGGTGTAAGTTCTCATGATAAAGAGGCTTTGAGATGGAGAGATTTCAGCAATATTTTCCATCTGCTTTCCAAGGATGGACCCAGCTAAATACAAAGAGGTTTATCAGCAGTAGGTTGGACATTTGGTGATATAAACTTTGATCTTCGTAAGGCATAAAACAAACAAAAAACACATACAAAATGGTCCTTGGTCCTATGCAGTTCTTTCCTGCTTCTGAAATGACAGAGGCAGAGGATGCTAAGAATATCCATTTTTAAAGCATTATCAGTTATCAGTTGGTGCTCTAAATGAATGAGAGTCCCATCTAGTCCCAATGAATGGGCATGCTACTGGAGGAAATGAATCCGATTGATCTTGAAATTCTTGCTATAAATGAAGCAGGAAGGCAAAAGGAAGTGGCAGCTAGATGGAAAGACGGCTCACAGGTTGTCTTTGGAGAAACAAATACAGGAGTTGCTGCAATTGTTTTTTCTTCCCATAGGTCGAGTGGCAAGGAATATGCTTTCCTGGGGCATTTGGTCATCTGCCATTGAAATGCTCATGATAAGTATTTGCAAAAATATCTTCACCAAAGTAATTACAGTTTATTCAACAATATCTAGTGCAGAAGCTAAGGCAGTTGAGAGATGCTCTGAGGACAAGTGCTTCTCTGGGTGAGCAAGTTTACAAAGCAGGGTTCCTTAGGGACTGACAGGAAAATCAGAATTATTTACCGTAGGAGCACAGATCTAGAGTTGGAAGGGACCTCAGGAACCATTTAGTCTAAACCTCTTATCTTTCATATAAGGAAATTCTCCCCAGGAAGTTAAATGACTTGGCAATATCACTCAGGAAACAAGCAGCAGAGGATGGGTGTAAACTCACTGTCTCTTGTCTCCAGGCACTGTTCTTTCCACTGCCCTGCTGTGACCCCAGAATCAGACTAAGAACATTTCCAGATCTTTATTAATGATCTAGAGGAAGAGTGCACAGTCAAGTCCCCACATTTCTGTAAAACACTAAACTCTTCCAGATAGCAAAGAGCCAAGTCTGGGGGCTAGATTATGGGAAGATTTTGTGTATTTGTGTGAGTGGGCAGGAACATAAAAGATGAGCTTTAAAATGAGCAAGTATCAGGAAATGTATCAGGTTAAAAAATATTCAAACTATTCATAGTTCTCAAATGTCTCATTGTGACATGGAATGAGTCTGGGTTCTGGAAAGCTATGATCACACAGTCTAAGATCTGCTGGTCTTAGACAGGAAAGGCTCTGAGGATATAATCTGCATTGGTAGGAGGGCCCACTGTCTCTGTCTCTCTCTCCCTCCAAGGTTATATAACAGAGTGCTAGATATGGAATCCGGAAGTTCAGATTTTTTTCTTAGACACTTACTGACTTTGTGATCCCTGGGAAAATCATAACTTCTGTCTGCCTCAGCTTCCTCATTTGTAAAATGTGGGATAATACCCTCCAGTATTAAAGGCAAAGATAAAATGAGATATCTGTAAAGTGTTTTTAAGCTTTAGAGCACCATATTATATATGCTAGCTCTCATCATCATCATCATCATCATCTATGTACACCATCATAATTATCTACATACATAGAGATATCTATATAGATAGATGTAAATATAGAAATTCTGTGTGTATATATATATGTATATAATGTCCTCACCTTAATATAATAATCCTTTATTCAACCAATTAGCAGTTAGTAAGCACCACCTAGGTACCGGGTGCTGGAATAAGAAAAATGCAAAGAATGAAACAATCCCCATGCTCAAAGAACTTACATCCTATCAGGCAAACCACAGGTACATATGTAAATATATGTAAAATAAAAACAAAGTTAATAATACATTATAAATAGAAGGTTGTTAAATACAAGGTAGCTTGTGAGGGAAGTGCACACAGAGGGCCTTGGCCATGGGGGAATGGGGAAGAGCTTCATGAGGATGATGGTGTCTAAGCTGCCTCTTTAAGGAATTCTATGAGTCAGAGGCAAAAAAAGCAGTGAAAATGCACAGACAGCCGTGTTAGGAACACAGGCATACTGAGTGCCTACTCTGTTCTAGGCACTGTGCTGGGTGCCCGTAATACGAATACTAAGTGAGAATAGTGCTTTACAATCTATTGGAGGTAGACAACAAGGATACAGAGAAGTATAGACAACATATGGGTCAAGTAATTCAAATTAATTGGAGGGTTGCTGTTAACAACTGGAGGAATCAGGAAAGGCCTCTTGGAGGAAGTAGCACTGATCTGTACTTTGAAGAAAACTAATGATCCTATGAGGAAGAGATTAGGAGACAGAGCATCCTAGGCATTGGGGATGTACTGTACAAAGACTTGGATGTGGGAGATTTAATGTCATGTAGTGGCAATAATAAGCAGATCCATTTGTCTATGGCCAGAGTGCACGATGGGGACTGAAGAGTAGGCACAAGTCTGGAAAGATAGATGGAGGCAGAGAATTTTGTGTTCTATCTCAGAGGGAGCCACTGAAGCTTCTTGAGCAAGGGATCAAAACAGGAAGAAAATCAAACTAATTCTCATGCCATTTTGTAATTGATTATATTCTGTAACACCACCACTATGTTGTAAAATGGCCTGAGGCATGTTTCTTTAACTTTGAGTTAAGTTCACTTTCCCTCTCTAAGTCAAGTTCAGCTGCGCTATAAATCACTTTGATTCGACGAAATAGATCATCTCTATACTTCTCATTGCCCAAGTACAATTAAGGGAAATCTATTATTTCTTGATCATGTCTCACAGGTGGGTGCCAGGAAGTCTGTTATCTCTGCAGCACTGGATGTCCTTCAAGGAAGTCTGGTTTGTTATCATGACACTAACTTGCCATGCAGGTAGACACTGCCAATGAGCTTTCCATAGCAACAAGAGGGAAGGAGGGATTGCTGCTAATCTTGAATTCCAGACTTCCATCCAACCATATTGTTTTCCATTATCAGTAACACTTCAGGTTTTATAACCAATCATAGTGGTTTCTATCTGCAATGAGTCCTGTACTTTGTTCTCATCTGCTTCCCAAAACTATATGAAGGCTGGTAAATCCCACCTCCTGGTCTTTTGACTGGCTGAGGAGCTGAAAGACCCATTTTATTGGTTATTGCTAGCCTTACCAATAAATTGAACATGCTCAGAACTTTGTGCCTCAGTTTACCTTAATTTTAATTGGGACCATGGTCAGATTTGCACTTAAGTATACATAGATGTACTCATTTCAAGGATCCATGATTTTGACACGTTGACTACTTTCTCCACCAACACAGATCAAAATTCCTCTATTAATTAGTAAGTATTCAAGAACTGTTGTCTAAAAATTCATCCTTTATCCAATCTGCTAAAGCTATCCATACATACAATCCATAGTTAGGTCCCTACTTGAAGCCTTTCTAGATTTCATGTTCAGGTGAAGCAGGCTCCTGTGTCTGAAGCCACTGTGGTTGCCTTAGTTCCCTGAGTCTAGATCGCTGACACTAGCTGTTTGATCTTTTTATTATACAGTCCTCTCCCTTTGGACTGCTGTCAACTCATCTGCCTTCTTGTTTCTTAGTCAACTGTCTGCCCATATTGACTTATGCCATTGGTACCATGATCTACCATCTGTGTGATAAGTTCCTTGCTATCTGACTGTTGATAAGGACTGCCATTATCTTGCTAGTGCCAACTTTAATTATCTTGCTTCTGGCTTAGTTTTCTACTCCTTCCACTGGAATCTAGAATGAACCCTGGCTGTTGAATTTCCTTGGACTTTAGACTTTTATATTTTATATTCTGTTTCTTTTATCGCTTCTTGGTGGCCTGAGCTCCCAGGTTTACTTCTCCATTTGGTCAACTACAACATAATGCATTCTGTTTCCTGGTCTCTGCCCACTTTTAAGGTCCTGTTAGAACTCCCATTCTCAAACTTTTCAGATCAGTATCATCTGAGGTCTTTCCCTACCACCTATCATATAATGTCTGAACTACCCTCTCTATCTCCAATCTCTTTCCCCTCTAATTCACCTAGTATACTGCTGCCAGAGATCCATTGTCTTCAAGAACTATATTGACCAAAGACTCTTTTTCTGCACAATTTCCAGTCACTGGTCACTGCTGGAGAGATAAAGTCTAAAACCTTTACTTTGATTTTTAAGGGCCCATGCCATTAAATCCAAAGCACTATTCTAGCCTTTGAGGGAGAAGTAGGGAAAGGGATGATGTTTTGGACATGTGATTGTGATGGGGTTTGGACTCTGGGGGCCTCCTTGAGCTCCCCTTGGATCTTCCTATTTAATCTGGTCTTTCTTACTCAAATCTAATCTTCCCATTTGATCTGGCAATCTCTGGAAGCCCAAGGGCTTTTCCTTATCACTGTGCCCAGATCTCTGTAGCACACTCCACCCTTTGTTCCTGTTATCAGCCACTCCCATCAAGATCCTCCCTAGAATTTGTCTATATATTCACCCCAGGGTATGGATCATTCCCATACCACCCCTATCAAGACCCTACCTGGGGCCCCAGATGAGTTGGTGGCACCTGGATTCTTCCCTTCACCCCAGGGTACTGGTCCTTCTCATCAAGACCTCTGGATTGTCCCACCTGCTTCAGACCCAAGCCCTCCATTGTCTGATATCTTCTCATTGCCTCCAGCTGTTTCCAACCCTTGACCAGTCACCCACTGAGGGCCTCAAGACCCTCCCTAAACCCTTCCTCCCATCACCCTAGGCTGCCAGACCACCCCCACATCCCTCCTATAGTCTTTTCTGTATTTATGTTCCATCTTGCCTCTATGAAGGTGCTCAAATTCAATCCAGCTCAGACTCTGTCTACTGGAGATTCTATCTGGCCCACAAGCATTACAAATGCTTAGGCTCCTTAAGAGTCAACCCCATATGGTGAATCTTCAATAAACTTTGTCTTTAAAAAAGCTTGAGTCGAATTCTTTTGAGCAGGACCCTGTATGTTGGTATTTTGGGGTCCCCAGCACCCCTGAACCTCAATAATTGCATTAGTGTGGGCTATTTATGGTCATGGAGAGTTGTCTAGGGCATTGAAAGGTTAAATGACATAGTCACAAGGCTAATATATGTCTGAGATAGGACTTGAATCTTGGTTTTCTTGATTCCAAAGCTAACCCTCTACCTAATATGTCATGCCACCTTTTGTTTTCTGCTTCATTTCTTCACAATTTCCTTATGTGAACCTTTACGCTCACTGAAACAGTCTTCTTGCCATTCTTTGGCCGTATCTTACACTTTTCTGCCTCTGTGATTGCACTCATCCTTTTCTACCTTCATGAAACAGTTCCTCTTCCTCCTCTTCTCTGAATCTTGTTGAACATTTGAGATCTAGTCTTAGTTTCACCTTCTCTGCAACAGTATTCCTCCGAGTGCTCCTGGTCTGATAGACAGTGGCCTTGGAGCAGTCTCCATTTATTCATGTCACAGAGAGCAAAGACTTAATGATCTTGTAGAGTCTACAGTTAGTGTTGATCTGTCTCACCTTGAATATCTCTAGCTCAGTCTCTTTGTCTCTGTTTCTCTCTCCTTTATACTGCTTCTGTCCCTTCAAAGGTCCTCAGATGTCCCCACCCTTAAAAGAGTTCCCGTGACCTCTCCATATCTCAAGTTATCATCCAGTATTGTTTCTCTTGTATTCTCCTCAGCCTAGAGGATATACTTTGTCTACACTTATGTTCTACATAAGCTAGTACATGCGTTTCATTAAGTGTGAATTTGGCCGAATAGTCCCATCCCACAACAGAGGCAAGGACGTTTTGAAGCCTGGGACTCAAGGTTCCATGAGCCTTTATGACTTCCAGTGGGAAGATATTCTCTTTCAGAACCTCTGAATATTTGCCTTCCCCGTCTGACAAAAGGTTCACAGAATCAGTACTGAAGAGACTTCAGGGGCCTCTGAGTCTAATCCCCTTATTTTAGATATGAGGAAACTGAGGCCCAGAAAGTGGAAGGAACCTGTTCAAGGACACATCTCACCCCTTCAAACAAAATAATTGCCTTAGGTTTATGGAAAAATTGTTGGGGTCTAATAAGGAAACCAAGAAATAGTTCCAGAAATCAGAATTTCTAAACTTTCCCCTGCCCTCTCTGTCATGTTAGTGCCCACTCCTGCCCCTCCACATTTGATTTTTATTCTCCAAATGGCCTTACTGCATCAACTTTTTGGTTTTCTTTTTATAGATGCTGCCCAATAACAACAACTCATTAACTCCTCATTAACCACTGGCTAAATCCTAATTGCTGCTTGATATATGACTAGTCACCAGCAGGAAATCAGCTGCTGCCATCTCCCTGGATACCTCATTCCTATCAGTTCTGTTATCAGGGGCAGAGACAGCAAAGGACAAGAAATGTCAGGAAGGAGAGTACTCTCTAATATGTAGAGCTGGAAGGCTAGTCTTCCTACAAGGTGACCCACAGCCAAGGGAACAAAAGCTTTTCTCAAACAGCCCATCGCTCATAATATTCAAGGGATGACATGGAAGATGCCAGAGATTCTTTCCAAACCACAATTGCTTCTGAGTTGGGGCTGTGAAATTTGCCTGCTGGGGACCATAAACTCCTGCCATGGGGATATAAAAACAAGGAAAAATCTTAAATCTTGGCTCTAGCTTAGGGGAAAAATAGAACGCCCTGCCCCCACAAGAATAAGAGTCTTAGAAAATTTACCAACCCAATTCACAGACTGTTAACTGGGTCTCTGCTCTGGAAAAGCCAATCTAAAACAAAAGAAGGGACCTAAAAGCCAGAGAAACAGCTTTTTAAAATGACTGGAAAAAAAGTGTATGATGGAAAAAAGCATAGCCATGTTCTACGTAACTTAGAGTACAGAAGTCATGTTGAGGGTTCCCACTAGTTCCCTTTAGTATTGGTCAGTTAGACGTGAGGGAGGGGGCCAAAGTCTTCCCAGGTGAGTTCCCAGGTGACATGCTATCCTGGTTCTACTAGGTTAAAATAATTGAACTGGCATTTTTGCTAAAAGGAGGTTCATGAGGATTTAGTTTTTGTAGAAATTAGGATTGAATCAAAATAGCAATGTCCTTCCTATTTTTATTTTTTTTTTTAATTTGTGAGCGGATCAATTCAACAAACAGTTATGAAGCATCTATAATGTCAAGGATCTGGTAGTAGATGCTACAATTCAAAAGCAAAGTATTTCCTGCCCTTAAGGAATTTACATTCTACTGGGGATAATTGGTTACAAAATGTGCATATGAGAAAATACAAACTCATTTCTCTCTTTAAGTGGGGGTTTAAGGAAAGGTCCGGGGATTCAGCTAGGTGGAGGTGAGAATGGAATGCATTCCAGACTTGGGGGAATTATTTATGCAAAGGCAAAGAGGTGGGAGATGGAACAATGTTTATGAGAAACAGCTGGCAGTTTGTTTGACTCTAGTGGAAAGTATGTGAAGGGAAGTAATAAGTAATAAAACTGGAAAGGTATGGAGGAAACAGATTGTGGAGGGCTTTAAATACCAGGCCAAGGATTTTGTATTTTGTCCTAGAGACTATAGGGAACCACTGATTATTTCTAATTAGTGGGGTGACATAGTCAGATCTGTGTTTTAGGAGGATTGACTAGAGTGGGGGAAAGTTGTAAGTAGAAAGACCAATTAGGGAGCTCTTGCAATAATCCAGGTCAGAAATGATAGTGGTCAAAACTAGGGTGATGGCTATTTGAGAAGACAGAATGAGATGGATGTGGGAGATTTTGTGAAGGTAGGTTTGACAAGACTTAACAACTGTTGGAATGTGGAGGCTAAGGGAGAATGAGGAGTCAAGAATGACTCCAAATTTGAGAAGTTGGATGACCTAGATCTAGAAGAGAGATGACTAGAGATCTAGTTCTAGAGAACTAAAGAAGACTGGAGGAAGAATGGGTTTGGGAGAAATATAATGAATTCCTTGGGAATGTTGAGTTTTAAACGTATGAATGGGATTGTCGTTGAATTATTTCAATCTTACTTAATTCTCCATGACTCCACCTGAGGTTTTCTTGGCAAAGATACAGGAGGAAGAGAAAATAAAGGATAATTAATTGAAAAAATGTTAATACTGACTTCAAATATAACTTACTGCACATGTAGCAGGTTTTAGGATTGACACCATTCGTGAATAACATATGTAGGTATGCATGTACTAACATATAAGCCACACAAACTTACTACCAGTTACTGGCTCATTTCTTTGTTGATTCTCTACCTGGGTTCTAAGGTGATCAAGAGTTAAGCTTTAATCTTTCCTCATAACTAAAAAAAGTACAAATCTCTTTGTACTTAACCAAGCTGTTACCTCCAAGCCTCACAAGCCCACCAACAAGCATTTTTTTCTTGTGCCAGACACTAATTTGGAGACAAATCTTCTCCCATAAGCTTTTGCTTATCTTTCTCAGTGTCAAATCCTAGTCTCACAGGTTTAAATAAAAATCAATGTTTCTGGCTATACAAATTATTAACAACATAATAGACAACTTAAAGGCATAATAGAAAATTTCAGTAATGTATCAGCTATAAAAAAAGATCATAGCCAAAGTTACCTCTAACCATAGGCTACAAATGTTGATTTTTCCATTAGACACTGAAATTAACTTAGTACAGCTGTTGGAGTCTCTCAAAAATCCTCTTCAGAGTTTCTTCTCCACTGAATATATCTTCTTCCCAAGCTAAAAGTTAAAGTCAGTTCTCTCAAAACTTCTTTAGTCTCTCTCAAAAAGTCTCAGGAAAGACTATTGGAATAACCCTTAACTGGTCCCCTGGCAACCTGTTTTAACATCTGAAAACTGGATGTCCCATGGGCATCTTCAATCAATATGTCCAACCTGAACTATTTATCTTTCTTTTTTCTTTTTAAAATTTAAATAGTATTTTCCCTCAATTACATATTAAGAAAACAATGTAGCATTCATTTTTCAAGATTTTGAGTTTCAAATTTTTCTCCCTCCCCCTCTCTGAAAATGGTAGGCAGTTTGATATGATTTATACATATGCTTTCATGTAAAACATGTTTCCATATTTGTCACAGTTGTGGAAGAAGAAATAGATAAAAAGGAAATAAAATCATGAGAAAAATATGCTTCAATTTGCATTCTGAGTTCATCAGTTCTTTATCAGATAGAGATAGCATTTTCCTTTGTGAGTCCTTTGTACCTATCTTGGATGATTGTGTTGCTGAGAAGAACTGAGACATTCATAGCTGATCATCACATAATATTGATGATATTGTGTACAATGTTTTCCTGGCTCTGATCTTTTCACTTTATATCAATTCATGCAAGTCTTTCCAGGATTTTCTGAAATCTGCCTGTTCATCAGTTCTTATTGCATAATCATTCCATTACATTCATATTTCATAGGTTGTTCAACCATTACTGATGGCTGAATATTTTGCTACGAGGAAAATGGTTGCTATAGTTCTCTTTGTGGTGGTCAAAAACTGGAAATCAAGGGAATGCCCATCAATTGGGGAATGACTGAACAAGTTGTGGTATATGAATGTAATTATAAGAAATGATGAACAGGAAGACTTCAGAGAGGACTGGAAAGACTTATATGAACTGATGCTGAGTGAAAGGAGCAGTACACAGCAACAACCACAGTGTGCAAGGAATTTTTCTGGCAGACTTAGTCCTGCGAAGACCTAAAAAATTCTCAAGGGATTTTTGAGGCAAAACACCTTCCACATTCAGAGAAAGAAAGAATTCGATTGCAGAATGAAGCAGACCATTTTTTGTGTGTTGTTATGTTTTGTTTTGTTTTATGCTTTCTCCAATTCATTTTAATTCTTCTATTCAACATGACTAAGGTGAAATTGCATTTAATAGGAATGTATGGGTAGAACTTACACAAGATTGCATGCTGCCATGGGGAGGGAGGGTGGAAGGAGTGAGAAGGAGAGGGAAAAATCTAAGATATATTGAAGTGATTATATAGCACACTGAAAACAAATAAAATAATTATTTATAAAAACAAAAATGGCTGCTATAAATTTTTTTTTTAGATTCTTTTTCTCTTTTTTATGATCTCTTTGGGATGCAAACCTAGTAGTGGTATTGCTGGATCAAAGGGTATGCAGAGTTTGGTTGCCCTTTGGACATAGTTCCAAATTGCTCTCCAGAATGGTTGGATTAGTTCACAACTCCACCAGCAGTGCATTAATGCCCCAATTTCCCCCATCCTCTGCAACGTTTATCATTTTCTTTTTTTTGTCATATTAGCCAATATGATTGATTGATGTGAGTGGTATTTCATAGTTGTTTTAATGTGCATTTCTCTAATAAAAATTATTTGGAGCACTTATTCATATGCCTATTGACAGCTTTGATTTCTTCATCTGAAAACTGCTTCTTCATATTATCAATTCAGTAATGACTTATAGTCTCATGAAGTTGACCCAGTTCTCTAATATTTAAGAAATGAGGCCTTTATCAGAAACATTTGCTGTAAAGATTGTTTCCCAGCTTTTCTTCTTTCTTAGTAATCTTGGTTGTATTGGTTTTGTTTCTATGAAAGCTTTTTCAATTTATTATGATCAAAATGATTTGTTCTACATTTTATAATGCTTTTTTATTTCTTGTTTCATCATGAATTCTTCTCTTCCACATAGATCTGACAGGTAGACCATTCTTTGCTCTTCTAATTTGATTGATTCATTTTCTGTGGTACCTTTTAGCAAGATATAGTGATCAATGAATTCCTTCAATGCCTATCTTGCCCTCTGGTTCCAAGATATCAGGGTAGTTTTCCTTGATAATTTTCTAAAAGATCCTGTCCAGGTCCTCCTTTTGATTATGGCTTTCAAGTGGTCCAATGACTCTGACATTGTCTCTATTAGATCTATTTTCCAGGTCAGTTGTTTTTCCCATGAGGTATTTTATATTTTCTTCTGTTTTTACATTGTTTTGAATTTGTTTGATTGGTTCATGATGTCTGATACAGTCTTTAGTTTCCACTTGTTCAATTCTGACTTTAAGGTATAGTTTTCCTCAATTAACCCTTATACTTTCTTTCCCATTGGCTCAATTGTAATCTTTGAGGAGTTTTTTCTTCAGTGGATTTTTGCATTTCCTTTTCTATTTGGCCAGTTCTACTTTTTAAAATAGCTTTTCAGTTTGTTGATTCTTTTTTTCATAATTACATGAAATTTTTCTCATTTCTTTCCTCAGTTTTTATTCTGTCTCTCTCATATGACTTTTGATCTCCGTTTTCAGCTCTTCCATATATTCTTTCTGGGCTTAAGATCACTTCCCATTTTTCTTTGGGGTTTTTCCCATAACTGTTTTGACATTGTTTTCCTCTTCTTAGTTTGTGTCCTGGTGTTTCCTGTCACCATAATCGCTTTTTATGGTCAGATTCTTTTTTTTGTTATTTTCTGCTCTTTTTTTGTCTTTTTCCTTTCTTTTAAACTTGAGCTCTTCTCCCAGGGTGAAAGGGAGTTGTAGTCTGCCAGCTCCCCTGGCTATGCTAAGACACCTGGGGGTGTTTGCCTGTTCCATCACACTGGGATACAGAATCTTCCACTGGTTTGCTGAGATGGGACTTGCTGCTGATTTTCCAGGACATTTCCTGCTGTGCTCACCTTTCACCCAAGTGAAATGGGCCTTTCTTGCCAACCTTACAAGTTTCTTGGGCTAAAAGACTGTTTTACCCCATCCTTTTCCTGGTTGTGCTGTCATAAGATTTGTTTTTGGGGACCTATTTTATAGTTGTTTGGAGGTAAGTATGGGAAAATTGCAGCAGTTTACTGCTTACTCTGCCATCTTGGCTCCCGGAAGTCCATACTGCTTGTCTTCTCAAACTTTTCCTTTTTTGTAACTTCCCTGTTACTGAAAAAGGGATTGCCATCTTCCTAGTCATCCAGATTGACAAATTCTCATTCATTGTTTACCCCCTGCCCTAGTCAAGGCCTGTCAATTTTATCTTCATAACATCTCTCATATGGTCCCTTCTCTCTGTTGACATTGTCATTACCCTAGTACAAACTCTTGTCACCTCATGCCTATATTAATACAATAGTCTGCTGGTTGGACTCCCTGCCTTAAGACTTTACGTATTCTAGTTCAACCTCCATTCAACCTCCATCAAAATGATCTTCCTAAAATACAGTTCTGCTGATGTCATGTAGCAGAACCACCCCTACTCAATAAATTCCAATGGAACCTTGTCACTTCTAGGATCAAATATAAAATCCTCTGGTGTTCAGAGTCTTTTATAACACAGTCCCACCCCGACATTTCTTTCTTTCCTTTTTGGCAAGGCAATTGAGGTTAAATGGTTTGCCCAGGGTCACATAAATAATAAGTGTCAAATGTCTGAGGCCAAATTTGAACTCAGGTCTTCCTGACTCCAGGGCCAGTGTTCTATCTACTATGACACCTAGCTACTTTGCACCCCCACATTTCTTGTCTTAATACTTTACAACTTCCCATGTATTCTGTGACCCAGTGACATTGGATCCTTTCTGTTCCTTGAACAATACACTCTATCTTCTGACTCTGGGATTTTCACTAGTTGTCTCCATGCCTGGAATTCTCTCTCTCCTCAAATCTGCCCTTGGCTTTCCTGACTTCCTTCAGGTATAAAACACTAGCTTCTACAGGAAGCCCTTCCTATTCTCTTTTCATTCTAGTGCCTTCCCTTGGTTAATTATCTCTAATTTGTCCTGTATATATTATGTATGTACATAGATGTTGGCATATTATCTCCCCCACTAGATTGTGGATTCCTTGAAAAAACAAATAGAGGGCTTAGCCTTGACAAGAGGTAAGGCCACTTCTTTATGTGAAACAATGGTGAAGGAGAAAGTAGCAGAAGGAATCTGAGTAATAGGAGATGAGGAAGAGGGAAAAGAGGACATTCACAGAGAATGGATTCAAATATTTTTCTTGTAAAATATGAGGCAAATTTCTCAGTTAAGAGAGTGAGAGACATTGGAGTTTTGAGGGATGAAACGGTTTGGAAGAGCCACTGTGGAGAGTGGGATATTGAGTTGTTAAGGGAGGTATAATAGGATTGTCTACCAGCAGTGAGGGGTCAATGGAGATGGTGTAACATCAATTTGTGGTGTACTCAGTCAGAACAGTTGTGTGATTTTCTCCACTTCCATTCAGTAGGACACGTGTAAATGGTGGGAGTGATCTCAGGCTTGGCTGGGAGTAATTAAAAAGACGATAAGGGAGGTAAGGATTCAAAAGAAGAGGACAGTGTGGAGATGAATTGATTCACCAAGGGATCAAGATGGGGAGATGAGGGGAAAGTGGCTAGTGAAGAGGAAAGAACTGAGGAGTCAAGGGATTGAAGGTCATGATGTAGGTAAAGAGTAGAATTTTGCAAAAGAAAGCAGAAGGAGAGGTAAAAAGTCAATAGATTATGGTCAGCTAAAGGGATTTTGAAATTCTTGAATATAGAGGCAGTAATGGCAAGATTAAGCGTATGACCAACTTTATGTCATCTTTAAGTAGAGTAAAGTGGTAACTCAAGGGAGGTGAGTAGGTTGAGGAACTAAGTGTTTCGGGTAAATGTAGGAGAATCAATATTATGTTGAAGTCTCCTACTATGGGAGCAGGAGTTGGGAAGGAGAGAAAAATTGAGAGCCAGGTATTGAACACATTGAGGAAAGAAAGAATGTGTGGGTCTATAGACAACAGCCATCAGGATTTTGATTAGCTGGTAGATATGAATGATATGGACCTCAGGGGAAGAGAGGTTACTGAGTGATGGAGATAGAGGGAGAAGTTGAAAGTAGCAATGGGGAACAAGTTTTCTAGTTCCCCTACCTCAACCAGTGAATCAAGGAAAGTGAATAAAAGTGCTGCCAGTACTGGAAAGGATGGCCAGGAAGGCTATGTAATCAGAAGTCAAGGTTTCAGTATAAGAGAGAATGGAAAAGGAAAAGATTTAAGTTGAAGGCAAACTTGTTGCCTATGGAACAGGCATTCCAGATAGCACAGTGGAAAAACTGGGGGTAGTTAATTTAAAACTTTGGGTTGGGAGGAATGAGGGGGATGGGAATGAGGAATCAGATGGTAGGGGTATGTATTGAGGTTTGGATAATGATCCAAAATCAGTTTAAAGAGTTGAAAATCAATGGGATATGCCTAAATAGATTCAATCACTATGGTCCAAGCATTGTGCTAGGTGCTGACAACAAATTTTAAAAAAAATGAAACATAATTTGGTCCCTCTCCACTCTGAATCTATCTTTCTATGAAGTTAACCGTTAACAATTGGATATATTCTCTCTTTTGCAAGTATACTTTCTTTGACCAGAAATCCAGGAGGTGGCTGACTAGGAGTCATAAGATGGTTCCTAAAGTCCCTTCCAATTCTAATTCTATATTCCATAAGAACTTTTTTGGAGTGGAGGAAGGATAATTCAGAAGGCCATAGATGACTACAATAAAGATTTGAAAAGATGAAAAGAATTTTAAAGGTGAGGGTTGCTAGTCAGTGATGGGAGAGGAAGGGACTGAAAGTGGCCCTAGGGAACAAAGGGTATGCCAATTTCTTCTGACTCTGTATGAGTAAATGAGAGAGAATGAGCAACCAGTCCTAGATACAATGCCAAAGGATATGACTTCTTTAGGAGAATGCTAGGTTTCAAAACATTGAAGAAATGTGAGAGGATGAAAACTAATATCCTAGATATGTATATTTAGAGTGGAGAGGGACCTTGGATGTCATCATGGCTGCTGCACGTTTCATTGTTGTCTTTATATCATCAGTGTCTAGCAAAACGCCTTGAAACATGGTAGGCATTTAATAAATGTTTGATGAGTGATTGATTTTACAAATAAAGAAACTGAGTCCCAGAGAGTTAAAGTTAAGTTATACAACTAATAAATACAAGAGGAATAATTGAAACTGAAGTCTTCTATATCCAGTGATCTTTTCACAAAAGAGGGGTATCTGTGGAATAGTAGAAACAAGGGCAGAAGGGGAGAGTAAATTTTGAGTTTACCATGGAAGGAGTGAGAAGGGGAGGGAAGGAAGCAGCCTGTGTGGTCAGCATTGCAGAAGGGCTTGATGATCACTGGACCCTTGGGAGAAAGAGAAAGGGGAAAGAATCATCAGTCAAAGTTGGGGGTTAGAGCCTGGGAGATTCTGGGCTAGTTCCCATTGAGGGGAATGCATAATCTAGCCAGCAAAGCAAGAGACAGTACTTACAGGACACTCTGTGAGTGTACAAACAAGAGCATACCAGTCTAGTGAAAACAGAGTTCTTGCTGTGAGGGAAAATTGTGGTACTTGACAGTTATTGCCAAGAGATTTGGAGTTTTATTAAGAATTCCAGGAAGCCAGAGGCTTTGCCTTAAAGTGTGAATCAAAGGGAAGAAATCCACCATGTGGGGGCTCAAAGCAAGCTCTGTTTGACACAGTGACAATAGGTCTTGGAATTTCTATTACCTTACCTTAAGCTGGCCCTTTGTGATAAGGTAGCAGAGCTTAGTGAAAGTCATATTGTTGGAGGTCTCAAGTATTGGAGAGAGGGAATGTACCTCTTCTCCTTGTTTAGAGCTGGAAGTTTCTGGCTCATCCTTGTCTCTCTACTACAGAGAGAGGGATTGGTCCCAGCAAAAGGTAATACTATGATACCCAGTATAGTACCCTCACTTTATGCATCTCTCAGGGCCTCATAGAGTAATATCAAATTTGCCTACAGTGATTCCTTTTCCATATAGCTAACCCTACCTATATTCTTTTCAATATCAAATTTGCCTACAGTGATTCCTTTTCCATATAGCTAACCCTACCTATATTCTTTTCAACTATCACTGAATAGATTCTGTTACATGATGATGGCACATACTCTTCTTTTGCAAGTAGGCTTTCTTTGACCCAAAATCCAATAAATAGACAACTAGAAGTCATAAGACCTGGAATCTAGTCCTGGGTTTTTGCTACTGACAAGCTGAGTGGTCTCAGACAAATTGCTTCCCCAATTTGAGCTTCAAATTTCTTCTGTGGATAAAAGACATATGAAATGACCTTTAAAGTTCCTTCCAATTCTAAAGACCCACATTTCAACAGTCTTTTGATCTTGAAAGATGCCTGGTAATCATCATCCCAACTTTTGTGACATATTACATCATGACAGTTAAAGACTTATCACACCATCTGTGACACATTGCACCATGACACTTGGAGACATATTGCACCACATATGACATTATACCATAACTTAGGGAGAATTTCATTATTAATGACAGCCCAAATCAACTTATGTGCTACTTTCCTTAAGTGTGTTGACAGGCAGAGTGTCATTATGTCAAGTATCCACTGAAGGAGTGCAATATCTGCGTTTTCCATCAGGGACTCTCCTTGAACCACCAGCTCAGTGGCTACCTTAGGTCTTCCTGAGCTCAAGTAGGAGGGCTTTCTAAATGCAATATCCATGATGACCACCAGAGGGCGAAGACCCTGCAAATCTACCATTGCTATATGAGGTTTCTAACTGGTACCAAAGGCATTTAAATTCACCATGGATGGGGTTCAGATTTAGCAGGGGGATGATAGGGAATATGGCTCAAAATACAAGAAACCTGAAATCTTTTGCTGTTGAGCACCCACCTCACACCTGGAATCTAT
Source organism: Potorous gilbertii (assembly GCA_028658325.1). Classification (NCBI taxonomy): domain Eukaryota; kingdom Metazoa; phylum Chordata; class Mammalia; order Diprotodontia; family Potoroidae; genus Potorous; species Potorous gilbertii. The sequence continues at coordinate 261,375,802 of CM053769.1, read as the reverse complement.
TTCAGTTAATATTCCCCACCTCTATATTTGCAGGACATAAGTACTCAATATACTATGGCCATGTATTTTTTGAACTTGTATAAAATAGAAGGAAAAATATTAAGGTCTCTCACATGGAACCCTCTACCTCCAACCATCTTCCAGTTAAGTAACACAGTGGATAGGGAAAATCTGAGTTCAAATCCTGCCTCAGGCACTTCTTAGCTATGTGACCCTGGGCAAGTCACTTAACCTTTGTCTGTCTCAGTTTCCTCAAATGTAAAATGAGGATAATACTATATCCCAGAGTTGTGAGAATCAAATGAGGTAACATTTGTAAAGTGCTTGGGCATAATACTTGGCACATAGTAGGTTCTTAACACTTATTTCCTTCCTTTCCTTTCCCTTCTCAGAACTTTCTCCTGCTTAATTCTCAGTTCTTTTGTATCATGGGGCAAGTCAGTGAAATACATTGTCTTTCCCCAGCTCCATCACCTCCACACACACAATTCACGGAAAGGAGAAAAAGATAATAGAGGAGAGACACATACGTCCAAGCTCCCAACTTGGATTTTTGTTGTTGTTGTTGGTTTGTTTGTACCAAAGAAAAGCAGGCAAAGCACAAAAGGAAAGGGTCTTTCTTCACCCCAGACCCCAACAGTTCAGCAGATGTCATAGTAGCTGCTAGTCTTGGCTGCTCAGTTCTCATCTCCACTCCAGAGTTGGACCTGCCTCTGCAGCTCTACCATTCACAGTCTGTACTGTAGTTGGCTGCTTGAGACTTTACCCAGAGCTACAAAGGCAGCAGCTGCAGTAGATGTCCCAGCCCCTGAATCACATCATGGAAACACTGTCAGTCATAATCTGATGGCTAAAGCTGTTCACTCGTATGATGATCAGCCAGCCCGGTTTCAGTGGTAACCTCCAATTGCCCCCAGTTCACCACCTGGCAATGAGGAAGTCCAAATCTCAAGGCGGAAACAAAAACAGTCAATGCTCAGCCCTTATATTCTGATGGAGTTGCCTTGTCAAGAGCTGCTACTTCCCAAGATTCTTGTTGTTGCGGGTGTGTAGGTTGAGGTCCTTGAGCTTTCTTTCTCTCTGAATCATTATCCCAGAGTCAGAGGTAAGTTAGAATGTGAAAGAAATATGAGACGATGGTGTGGGCAAAGGTGCGCTGCTAATGTTTTTTGGTCATCAGACTCTTTGTGACCCTATTTGGGATTTTCTTGGCAAAGATACTGGAGTGTTTTGCCACTTCCTCCTCCAGCTCATTTTACAGATGAGGAAATTGAGGCAAACAGAGTTAACTAACTTGGCCGGAGTCACACAGCTAGTAAATGTCTCAGACTGGATTTGAACTCAGGTCTTCCTGACTATAAGCTTGGCCTCTATCCATCGGCCACCTACCTGTCCTGTGGGCATAGGTAATACCTTATTAAATTGACCATATTTTGAAGAATCAAGGAAAAGATATTTGGATTACAAAGGCCAAGTGAGAAATCTTTCTCAGCTTCAAACTGCACAAACCGTTTGTGTGAAAACTTCTAAATAGTAAATCAATCAGCCAATCAACCAACATGCATCTATTCATTGGCTACTATATGAGCACTTATAATAAGGAAACAAGAAAGAAACCAATTAACAAATAAATAGATGAATGAACATATAAATGTATACATATACACCTATGCTTATATATAGCTGTTACATAAAACATATGATATATAACAATGTTGGTCCTATACATATGTAATATACATTTATACATGTACACATATGTCTTTTGAACAAATATAAAATAAATATACATATTTAGAATATTAATAAATTTTTAAATCAAAACTAAATATTCAATTTATTTCTAAATATTTTAGAATATTATATAAATATCCTATTTTATATAAATATTTCTAATATAAGTATGTGGAATATTTATAAATATTTCATAAATATTTAGAATACACATATTCTAAATATTCTATTTCTGAATTCTATTTCTTTGTAAATATTTTAGAACATTCTATAAATATTCTATTTCTAATATAAATATATGAAATATTTATAAATGAAATATTTAGCATAAATATAAAATAAATTCAAAGTAGTTCAATAAAAGGTACATTGGGAGGAAGGGCACCAGCAGTCTGAGGGATCAAGGATGTCCATTAAAGGAGCCATCTACGTGTATCCTTTGTTTCCTTTGAAAAAATTGTCTTATTTTAAAAATAATAGTGAACATCACCGCATCCAAACTTGCTTAATGACTATGTATATATAATTTAATTCATCTTAATGAGTGAAGGGATAGGGAACTGATCTGTTATTTTATTATTATACAGAACTCCCAGATGAAGAAATTTTCTCTACCAGTATAGGTGGTCATTTTCCCTAAAACTTGTAGTCTTGGAGAGTTGCCTAAAACCTCAAGAGGTTCAGTGACTTGTCAAGGGTCATGAAGCAGTATGGGTCAGAGACAGGACTTGAATCCATATCCTCCTGTCTCCAGGGTCAGATCTTGACCCATTATGCTATGGTACCTCTCACATTACTGCCACACCCTCTATAGCATTATAAAATCTTTTTCAGTCATTCCCTCTATATTTCTAGTATGGTATATTTTTGTTTTGTTTTGTTAAAGAACAAACAAATGAATTTTATCAATGTCTTTTGTCTTTACATTACAGTCATTTCTAGAAAATGACTCCTCTCTCCAACCCTTTTACTACAAATCCAACTCTCCTTTGTAACAAAGAAAAACACTTGAGCAAAAACATTCATTTCATTCTCTAAGCCTGTGGGTCATGACATGGGAGGGCCCTTCCATGCGTATGCTTTTTAGGATTTGTAATATATGTGAATGCTGTATTTGGTTAAAGACCTTTCCCTATAAAATACTGAACTGATCATGTGAACTTTGGGGTGGGTAGGACTGTTTGTATTATTTTACCAATTGTTTTTCTAATGTTAAGATATCCTTATAATCCAAATATGAATCCATTTTTTCATAGTGAATTATTTTATGGATGTATAATTTTAGTCTTCTTGTAAGGATTTAATTAAAATTTTAAAACCAATGTTAGTGAATATTGATCTATAGTTTTCTTGTTATATATCTCTCCTTGGTTTGGGGTATCAAGATCATATCTATCTTTTAAAATTAATTTAAGAGTATATTCTGTCTCTATTTTTGAAATTTTTTTTGTAACAAAAGTTCTATGTAATCCGATTTATTTGGCAGTTCACTTATGTTTTTTTCCCTTTTTTTGAGTTTGGGTAAAGATTTCTATCTTATTTTGTTAGTTTGGATATTTTATATTTTTTGTAGATATTCATTAACTTATTTTGGATTCTTAGTTCTTCTGGCACATAACTTTGTAGTAGTTTCTTATAATTATCCTTATTTGCTTTCTATTTGTTGTGAACTCTGTTAATTTTTATTTTGATAATTTTATTTTTCTCTATTTTTTTCATTAGGATAGTCTCTGATTTACCAATTTTGGACTTTTCCCCAAAAGAAATTAGTCATCGGTTTTGTTGTTGTTTTATAAACCTTTTAATTTCAAGATTTTTAACTTCTTCAATATTCTTCATTTTTCTGTTAATTCTCATCATTTTTTCTCTTATATTGTCAAAGTTAGTGTGCAGTCTCTTCTGCTTTTTCCTCAACTACCTCTGCTTTGCATTACTAGAAGAATTTCCAAATTTTCTGGTAAGGGTAGGAGATTATCATACCCTACTTAAAGTAGGTGTCAAGATATTATTTTAATTTGGTGAGGTCACTTCTCCATTAAATCAATCAATCCTAGGCTTTAGTCTAAGTTCAAATAAGTCTTGGATTGACTGGAATGACTTTGCATAGGATTTCCAGATTAGCTGAGGAAACTTGGTTATGTTCTGTGGTTCATCTATAAAATATCAAGCCAGTTTGAGCCAGGAGTATTTCGTCAATCGTTTGAGAGAGAACTGCTGCGGGGAAGGATGGGGAAAGGAGAGTACATTTACTTTGGCCTTGATCTCCCCATCCCTTGGTTAGAAGATCGGGTGAGCTTCAAAGGGTTTGGGTAATTGTAGATTTCCCATCTTCCCATTGCCATCATAGCCGTGTCCTCTGAATAGCTGAAGGCAATGTCTGCTTTGTGAGCCCGAGACAGATTGAATGAGATGAGAAAGGCATATTCAAAGCCTTACAAAGGATCTAGGGGAATATCTTTAAGAATCCAGAAAAAAGGACCTTCCAGGAACAGTGAGTCCTTTGGCCTATACATTCTCTAAAACTGGAGTGAACTTCTCCCATCCTCTGTATGTACTGGTCCTAGAGAGTCACAGACTTGGGCATAGGATTTTTGTACATAGAGTGTGGGACTTAGAGTCAAGAAGACCTGTGTTCGAATCCTCTCTCAGACACATATTAGCTGAGTGATTCTGGGCAAATCACGCAACCTCTCTAAGCTTCAGTTTCCTCCTCTACAAAATGTGGATAATAGTATCACCCATCTCACAGTATACTAAATGAGGACCAAATGAATCTATAAATCTATATAAATGTTAGATTATTGTATTAATAATAATCAATACTCCTTTACGAATGCTTTCTGAATTGCTGATTGGCTGATATCGACGGATAATCATGGTTGGGGAGAACACACTTGGAGACTATGTATCCTATGAGCTATAGTAGTTTATTTTAATTTTTTTGATCTTTCAAAGTCATTAGAATTTTATTTCTGGGCTTCTTTATTTGCTTGCACTTCTTTTTTTTTTAAATTAATTTGTTTCTTTTCAGTTTTCAACAATAGTTCCATATGTTTTAGATTTTTCTCCCCCTCCTTTCCCCCTCCCTCCCCAAGATGGCATGCAATCTTATATGAGTTCTATACATATATTCTTATTAAATACATTTTCACATTAGTCATGTTGCATAGAAGAATTAAAACAAATAGGAGAGACCAGGAGAAAAACCAAGACAAAACATGACAAAAGAGAAAATAGTCTGCTTCATTCTGCGTTCTGAATCCACAGTTCTTTCTCTGGATATGGATGGCATTTTGCATCAAGAGTCCTTTGAAAATGTTTTAGATCCCTGCATTGCTGTGAAGGGCTTAGTCTACCAGAAACAGTCCTTGTACACTGTGGCTGTTACTGGGTATAATGTTCTTCTGGTTCTGCTGATTTCACTCAGCATCCATTCATATACAAGCTATAGTGTTTTAAAAGATAGTCCATTAAAAAAATTTTTTTTGACATTCATTAATAAAATTAATTCCATTTTTTAATTCCCTACCCCCTCTTTAAGACATCAATCAATTTGACATAGGTCACATATGTATAGTTAGGGCAGCTAGATGGCACAGTGCATAGAGTGTCAGCCCTGGAATCATGAGGGCCTGAGTTCAAATCAGATCTCAGACGCTTATTAGCTGTGTGATCCTGGATAAGTCACTTAACCCTGTTTGACTCCATTCCTCATCTGTAAAATGAACTTGAGAACAACATGGCAAACCATTCTGGTATCTTTTCCAAGACTGTGTTTGTCCTTCATTGTTGCAGAAGACCAGGCCATCAGAGAAATGATGACATGACTTGCACTTGACTTTGTTTTGAATGAGGGAGGGCTGTGCAGGTTACTAGCCTCACTTCTCCTCCAGAGCCATCTGAATCCAGAGACCTGATATTCCTCAGGATGTCTGGAGATGACCCAGGATGCAATGGGAGACGTTGGGCCCTTTAGGCCATGGTCTTTACAGGCAATCACTTAGGGTGAGGCCCATTTGGGTCACAGAGAATCAGACATGATTGAAATGACTCAACAAAAACCACAAGAACAAAATGCATGTGCAGTTATGCAAAACATATTTCCATATTAATTATATTGTGAAAGTAAATATAGACCATAAAAAAAAGTATGCTTCAAAAATGAAAAGATATTCCTAAAGTCCCTTAGTGTTACCCCAGAATCTTGAGGGAGCTATGTAGCTACCCAGTCTTCTAGGGATCTAATTCATCAGACTGATTTCCCAACCCCTCCGAATTCAAAGCCTTCCCTCAGGTAGTTATTTCCTATTTATCCTGTATATAGGTTGCTTTGAATATTTGTTTGCATGTTGACTCCCTTGTTAGATTGTAATCAGGAACTATCTTTTGTTTCTTTTTGTATCCCCATTGCTTAGCACAGTGACTGGCCCATAGGAGATGCTTAATAAATGTTTACTGATTAATTGATCATCAGTGGGAGGGGGAGTTGAAACAAGACTCTAGAGTCTACATATGAGTTATACTTTGTATTATTCATACTTGCCAGATCTTAATTTCATTGTAATATTCCATTATATTAATGTATTACAATTTATTCAACTGTTCACCCACTGCGGGACATTTACATTGCTTCCAGTTTGGGGGTTTGATTTTTTCTTTCTCCAATTACACATAATACTGTTGTGAAAATCTTTGAGAAGATAGCTCTTTTCCTGTTCTAGATACGACCTTCATTAGACAAAGCTTTTGAGAGGCAAGATTAAATCTCAACTCAGGAAAGATTCCCAAAAGCAAAGCTGCCCAACAAAAATTGTGAGACTGGAGAAGTTTTTGTTTCCTGTCTACTCTCTTTGTATTGGGGCCCTTTACCCTTTTTAATTGCTCTTGCCAGCTTATCATCCTCCCAAATCTTGTTCTCCGACCCTTCCTTCACATCCCTCCTCTACAGGTATTGGAATTTACAGAGATCAAAGCTTTGAACTGAAAGAGGAGGATTGACAATGGGATTTCAGTCCCTGTCAACAAGGAGGGGAGGACTGGGAAGGGTCCTGGGGAAAACCATATTTTCCTGTAGTTCTTCAATGAATATTTAGCAAGACAGCTCTATAGGCTTGACCTGCCCAAAGAAAAATCACTTTCATCCTGGCCACTGCCAAGAACCATTCAACAAACAGCTAAAGCTTCCTGCCAATGACTAAGAGAGTGTGTGTGTGTGTGTGTTTCAGGGGGTGGGGGTGGGGAGCAGGGAAGTGCAGGGAAGGGGGAGTTGGAGGGAGTAGAAGCCAGCCAAATGCTTGCTCATGAAGGATCTGACTCAGGGAGTACAGTGTGTGGTCCATCAACAACATCCTGTTATTAAAGATGCTGCTCTCCATTTCAGAGGTTCTTTCTTCTAATCCCTAAGAGAACAAAGAAATTAGGAAAGGGAAAACAGTAATAGGGTTTACCTAAAAATACATTCTTCTTAGTTCTGGATGGACATCCTGGTTTGGGGTAAATCTTCCAGTTTGAGAGTTAGCCATTAAGGAGGCACTAGGGTCAATGTGACCTCCATAGATCAAATGAAAGATAACCTGGGCACAAAATAAAAATAGATCTACAAAGACTTTATTTAAAATGGCTTTGTCTGAAACAGAGACGTGATTATTTCCTGTCTGAGATGCCCAGTGCCAATCCCACCCCTCACAGCTCCTAGTCAATTTCTCCTTTCTCTTCTTGAAGTCTCTTTCCTCCTGGAACAGAACCACCCTCTCTTATCTTCCTGAGAATCTGTGAATTTGGCTATGTGGACTATGTTTATGTAGCATAAAATGAGAAGCTGAGTTGGGAATTTGGGGGTTCATTATTCAGCTGGAGATCCTGAAAGGCAGCATGGCATAGTGAAACAGGCACTGGTTTGGGAATTAAAGAAATGGGATTTACTTCCTGGCACTCTTAATTATTTTCTGTTCTTAGGGAAGTCTCTTCTCCTCTCTTTTCTTCTTCAGTTTCTTAATTTGTCAAATGAGGAATTGGACTAGCTCTGTTAAGTCCTTTCCAGTTCTGTATCTGTGATCCTAGGAGACTTTGTAGATAACAGCACTTGACTTCACACACTCATACACACTCATTCACATACACACACACACACACACACACATAACTTTTAATGAATTAAATATCGATCTAACTGATTAGATTAACAGGCAATTTTCACTGGTCGTCTTTACATCCTATCACATGCAACCAATAGTACTTTCTGTACTTCCAAAGTACAAAAACTTTCAAGTCTATGAAAACTTACATGCCCTACAACCTTTCTCTCTCTTAAGTGTC
>CM053769.1:261298099-261367253 GCA_028658325.1 Potorous gilbertii | reverse complement strand
CCACCTGTCTAACTTGATTTTCAAAATCCTTTTTGAGCTCTTCCATGGCCTGAGCCCATTGGATATCTATTTCAGATGTTTGGGATACAGAGGCCTTGACTCCTATTTCTTTCTCTGATGGTAAGCGTTGTTCTTCCTCATCAGAAAGGAAGGGAGGAGATATCTGTTCACCAAGAAAGTAACCTTCTATGGTCTTATTTTTTTTCCCTTTTCTGGGCATTTTCCCAGCCAGTTACTTGACTTCTGAGACTCCTCTCCACCTCAGCCCAGATTCACCCAGCTAGTGCTTGGAGTCTGAGATTCAAATGCTGCTCCCCAGCCCAGCTGCTATTCAGGGTAAGATTAAATCAGGTTCTCAGGTGGGGGCAGGGCCACCTCCCAGGCTCAGTTCCCTCAGGGGGTTTATGCAGAGACCTTCTGTAATGGAGCTGCTGCAGTGCTCCTGCCTGCTCCAGGAGCCTCTGGCTGCCTGCTGCCTCTGCTGCTGCTTCCCAAGGGGGCCTGAGTTATGGAGACACTCCACTCCCCTCTTGGCCAGCCCAGGAGTCTCACTCCCTGACCTGTGCATCTGTGGGTGGAGGGACCTTCACAGCCACTGGAGATTCCATCCCTGAAGCCTGCCCTGATCTACTCCTCTCTTTGCTGCGCGGCCAGAGATTCCATCCCTGAAGCCTGCCCTGATCTACTCCTCTCTTTGCTGCGCGGCCAGGTAAGGGCTGGGCTTGGCTCTCGTCTGGTGCGTGATGGACCTTTGGTGTCAGTTTTTCAGGGCTCTCTGGAATGGAAATCTCCTTCACTCTGTTTCTGCGAGACTTCCACTTTTCCAGAATTTGTTGGGAGTTCTTTTTACAGGAGATCCATGGTCTGTGGGTTCGGAGCTAGCATATGTGAATCTTTCTACTCTGCCATCTTGGCTCCTCCCCCCATAATTTTTCATTGTCTAAAGAATTTGTTCATGGATTTTCTCTTGTGTGTCCTCAGAGGGATTGTACACTGTTTATCTTTGCAGTCCCTCCCTTTGTGCAAAGAACTGATCCCTAAGCCAACTCTCACATTTAAAAGCAACAGAGTTTGGGATATTGCTTCTGAGTTTCAAAGATCCCAGATATAAGTCTGATTGGGGTTCTGTAATGAGAATAGCACCTCAGGAGGAATTATTGAAATTTGTGCTGAGCTGATCCAAGCAATTCCATTATTTCTAGTCATGCTTGCGTTCCAGGTACAAGTTGGCCAGTGGGTTGGGAGAGGTAGCATGTACTTTGATCCCATCCTCTTGTGTTTAGTATTACCTGCTACTCAGCACACGACCATATATACTTTCATCCCATCCCCTTTATCTCGAACAGCATTTCCTTATGATGTAGCAATAGGAAAAGAGTTGAGACATAATGGTCCACCCCCTTTTGGAAACTGCACCTATCACATTGTCTTTCTCTTATTACGAAAAGTTGTCTATAAAAGCAGCAATGATTTGAAATCATTGCCTGATAGCATTCAACATGCTTTTGTTGTGGGTACTACAATAAACTCCTTTTATTTTTCTCTACTCTAGTTTGCTTCATTATTGAGGGCAAAGGCTATAACAAGGATTTTCATTTAACAATATTTCTGACCTGCTAAAAGCTAGCTATGGTGTAATAGAAACAGCATTGCATTAGAAACCAGATCTGGTTTCATTTCCTGCTTCTGCTGTTTATCAGCTTTGTGACCTTGCAACATTGCTTTAAATTTTTTTCACACCTCAATTTCCTCATCTACTAAATGGGGATTTTATTATAAACATTTTGTTGTACAATAAAACATACTTTCAAGTTTGTAATATGATGCCCTTTACAACCTGGCTCCAACTTCCCTTTCCAGGTATATCATATGTCGCTCTCCTTTGTACATTCTATGATCTTATTTTTCCTCACATATGATGTCATGTTCTGCACAGTCTGACCTTCTGTTCCTAGAATACACTCCCTCCTCACTTCTGCCTCTCAGAATCTCTCTCTCTTTCTTCTTCAGTGCTGAGCTTAAAGGCCACCTCCTTTATAAAGTCATAAGGACTTGTCTAATGTCCACACCAATCCTCTAGATTGTCTCTACCCTTAAATTACTTTGTATGATCTCTCTCTCTCTCTCTCTCCTTTCTCTTTTTCTCTTTATCACTATCTCTCTCTCTTCTCTCTCTTTCTTTCTCATCCTCTGTCTTCTCTCTCTCTCATTTCTCTCTCTCCCTCCTCTCTCACACTCTCTTTCTCTCCTTCCATCTCCCTCTCCCTCTCCTCCTCCCTTCCTTTGTCTGTCTCTGTTTTCCTCTGTTAGAATGAAAACTTCTTGAGGGCACAGGCTTTTCATTTTTAATAATTATAGTGAGCACTTGTATAGCACTTTTGAGGTTTACAGAACACTTTACTAATATATGTCATTTTATATTCACAATAGCTTGGGAAACGGATGCTATCAATAGCCTTATTTTACAGATGAAGATACTGAAATACAAGGAGTAACTAGTCACAAGGTTAATTTGAGGCCGAATTTGAGCTCAGGACTTCCTGAAGTCCCAAACTCTTGTCAGTTTTTTTCTTTGTATTCTCTGTGGCTAACCCTGGATGGCACAATAATAAGTGCTTAATAAAGATTTGCTATTCATAAGTTGATAAAATGTCCTTGAAGATTCTCTTAGAAATTCCTACAAACACTGGTAATCTTGCAGGTTGTTGTGAGAATCAAGTAAGACAATATGCAGCGCATATTGTGTAACCCATAATACAGAACATAAATGTCAGCTCTTATCATTAATAGCAAGGCCCTGCTTTCCACCAAACTACATTGTCTGGGGTTATTTCTCTGCTTCTCCTCTGATTCATCCGCACCTTAGGATTGACTTCCAGGCTGGGATCTTCAAATGCCACACCCACTTCTTGAACAAATCCATTCATCATGGATTGAATCCTTCTACATACCTAGTACTATCAGAAATCAGGGTCCTCTCAGGTTTTGAGAGTCAAGAATATTTATCTCTGTGAATTCTCATCTGGCTTCAGATACTTACTAGTTGTGTAATCTTAGGCAAGTCAGTTCATCCTGTTTCCCTCAGTTTCCTTATCCATAAAATGAGCTAGAGAAGGAAATAGAAAACCATTCCAGTACCTTTGCCAAGAAAACCCCCAATGGGGTCATGAAAGGTAGGACATGACAAGAAAATGACCAAATAATCGGACCCCTGGAACTTTTAATGCTCAGACAAAAGCCTCAGCACAGGTACTTAAAACTTGATCTGTGTAACTAGTGACCTGTACACCTACATAGGAGAAATATTCTACATTGCACATTCTGGTTAAAAGTTGTCTAGAGAATGAAGGCAATTCCTCCCCCCTACCAGGTCCTAATATCGACACATCTCACTGCCAGGAAGGCAGAAGCCCAAAGCCCTAGGCTTTCTACAAAAATACTATACTTTGAAACACTAGTAAATTGAGGAAAGAATAATTAATAAAAGGGTAGGTCCTTTTGGGTTAGGGTTACACAGAGCTAAAAGACTTAACAGCAAAAAGTGACTGACTAGATGAGTAATAATTAACTCTCAAAGAGCAAAACTCATTTTTTATTATATCATAGAATATCTGAGTTACATATATATAGGGAGGAAAGAAGGTAGCTAGGGTGTAGTAGAAAAGAGTTGAATTTGGAATCAGATGATCTGAGTTCAAATCTTGGGTCTATCACCTCACCTAACTAGCCTCAGTTTCCTCTTCTACAAAATGAGAGTATTTGTGTAGGTACAATGGACAATGTCATAGACTTGTCAATAGGAAGATTTCAAATCCCATTTCAGATACTTGAGTAAGCCTACACAATTGCTTGACCCACTGAGACCTCAGTTGGTCTATTGCCCATCTGTAAAACAGGAATAATTGTAATAGTGTGGAGGTTTAGGGTTGCTTAAAAACCCAAAATCACAACATGCCGGGTCTGATGAGTCTGACACTGCCTGTCTGAATTCTACCCAAGCTTTCTTTCAGTCAAAGAAAAATGAAATTTGTTAAAGATTCACCATATTGGGTGAACTCTTAGAGTTTAAGCATTTGTGATTCTTGTATTGACAAGCGAGCCAAACTGAACCTCATCTAGATTGAATCTGAGAGCCCTCATGGAGGCTTATATACAGAAAGATTGTGGGAATGTAATCTTGGGCAAGTAATCTGGGGTAACTAGAGGAAGGGTTAGGGAGGGTCTTGATGGGAACAGATAATAGAAGGCTAGGTTAGTTTAAGGGTAACACATTTGGGCATAGATATTTTGACAGTATCAAGGGTGGGAAACAGTTGGAGGCAATCTGAAGGTAAGAGACAATAGAGGGCTAGACTAGATTAAGGGTAACAGATTTGGGCATAAAAAGCCAAATCAGGTGGGAAGATTCAGGGAGAGTTCAAGAGAGTTTCCAGAGCCTGTACCCCATCATTACCACCCACTTCACAGGGTTGTTATGAAGATCAAATATCACAGTCAAAACTCAAAAATGCTGTATAAATGCTGACTGTTATTAATAAAAATGAAAACAGTCCCTACCTTCTGGGAACTTATATTCTAGCAGAGAAACACACACACACACACACATACACAATTAACCTCCAGAGTTCAGTCTAAGAAAAACAGACAGATAGATTGTGCTCATGTTTATTTCACTCAAAGCATGCAGAAAAAGCATGTGGAACAGCAGTTGGAACTGAGCTCCCCCTTTGGAGTTTGGTTGCACAGTTTATGTACCCTTCCAACAGGGACTGATGTCACATCATCATCATTATCCACTCCCAGCCTTGGGCTACCTAGACAAAAGAATCTGTCTGCAGTAGAACACAATGGGCTTCCTCACTACAAATTCCTCTCAAACTTGGGGGGCGGGGCTGATTGACATAAGGAAAGTCAATGCAATCTCATTATCAGTGATGTCCTTCTGAAGAAAAAGTGAACTTAATACTTTGGAAGAAGCGGGATAGGGGTGGGGAGAGTTCTGAACCTCCCCAAGAGAATGATTATTAATTATGATTTTTCATAATACACGTAGGACCAAGTGTTTTATAAGCTTCATTATAAGTATTGGTCTAATATAGATCTTTTCCTGTGATAGTCTCACAGCCTCACAGCAAAAAACAGCTACAATTGCTGATATCATCATAACACCTGAAAAACAACATCATATCATATCTTGAATCATTTTTAAACCCAAGTATAAAAAAAAAAAGCTAGGTAGCACAGTGGATAAAGTGATAGGTATAGAATAAGGAAGACTCATCTTTCTGAGTCTGAATCTGGCATCAGATACTTATTAGCTGTGTGACCCTGGGCAAATCACTTACCCCTGTTTTTTGCTTCAGGTTCTTCATCTGTCAAATGATCTGGAAAAGAAAATGGCAGACCACTCCACTATCTCTGCCAAGAAAACTCCAAATGAGGTCATGAAAAGTCAGACATATCTTAGCTTTGTTACTTAACTACTTATGGGTCCCATTTCTCTGGGTCCCATTTTTCTCACTTATGATCTTTGGTCCTACATCTACATAGGGCTTCCTCTGTCCTGCTTCCCTTTCCACCTCACAAGATATCCCTCCCAGGATAAACTGATCACTTCAAATTTCATCACCATATTCACTCAGTTGCCATGTTCAACACCTTCCAAAGTAAGGTGAAGACCTTGCTCTCCACTGGAAGGTGGAACCCTAAACTCCTTCTGAAGTTTTCCTTCATGTTGGGGCAAAACCCAAACTTGGCACCACGCTCCACTTTCTACTTGCAGTTCTGCTTTGTACAGAACAAGATAAACACCATAGACATGCTCTCCCCTCTTTCACTTGCACTTCCCTCTTTAATTATTTACTAATTATCCAGTACTGCTACTCACTCACAGGTTGTGTTTGTCCTTCATTCTTGAAGAGGACCGTGATATCAAGATGATGATATGCCTTGCACTTGACTTTGATTTGAGTCAAGGAAGGACCCTCACTTTCTCCTCCAGAGTCATCTGGGTCCAGTGCTGTGATATTCATCAGAATGACTGGAGATGACCCAGGATGCAATGTGAGACCTTGTTCATTTCCTCCCCTCCCCTCCTCTCTGTCCTTGTCTGGGGTACTTTACCCAGTGGAAAGTACACTTCCATGGCAAAAAAGCTGCCTTTTTTGCTTTGGGTTTACTGGCTAGATTTCTTGCTCAGAGACCAAGCCTTAAGCCCAATTCACTCTGGACTCATAGATTTGAGGTTCAACTGGTCCCTGCCCACCTAGGACAGAGTGAATGTAAATACTAAATGGTAACTGTTGATCTTTAACCCAGGAACCTTGAGGGTCTTCCCCTCCCAGTTTGATTTTTTTTCTTTATTAAAAGGGGCAATCCCTGGAGTAACTACTTAAAGAGGACTATTCATTGAATGGATATATCTCACTCAAAATGAGAATGTGATAAGACCTTAGCCTAAAAGGGCCAGAGTCTCACATTGCATCCTGGGCCATCTCCAGTCATCCTGATGAATATCATCTGGCCACCGGACCCAGATAGCTCTGGAGGAGAAAATGAGGCTGGGGACCTCGCACAGTCCTCCCTCACTCAAATCAAAGTCAAGTGTCATCATCCTGACATCATGGACCTCTTCAAGAACAAAGGACAAACACAACAACAAATTATCCAGTAGCTACAAAGCATTTTACTCACAGCTGCCCCTTGAATAGGAAACACAAGTATTATGATACCCATTTTATAGATGAGAAGACTGAAGCACAGAGAAATGGCAGCTGGGTGGTGATAGGGTCATGGGACCTGAACCCCTAAAGGAAAAGACCACATCGTTGGCATCTGGACCCCAAAGCCGCTGAACCCAGATTTCTATCATTTACCTAAGGCACCATGACCAAGTCAGTCAATAGTCCTTTTAACTGCCCTTTCACTGTGACTCTCCAGCCACTTAACTCCTTCCATTGTCTGTACCTGGCCCACCCCAAGACACTTTTCGCTCCTTAATCTCATCCAGATCTTCCCATTGTCTTTTTCTGTATCAGTCCCATCTTCATCAAATGCTCAGATTCTTAGAATCTGGTCTACTGGTATGGGCAACACAAATAGCTCAGACTTACTAGGAATCTTGCCCACCCAACCACTGTTTTAGTTAACTTGCTACTTGGACTGAAAGGAATCTTGAGTGATCGAATTCTTTTGAGGCAGACTCTCCACCCTGTATTTCCAGGTTCCTAGATAGCAACAGATGACACAGTGGACAAAACAGTGGACTGGGAATCAGAAAGATTCATCTTCCTACTTCAAATCTAGCTTCAGACACTTCCTAACTGTGTGATCCTGGGCAAGTCATGTAACCCTGTTTGCTACAGTTTCCTCATCTGTAAAATGAGCTGGAGAAGGAAATAGTAAATCACTCCATTATCTTTGCCAAGAAACCCCCGCTCAAAGGAGTCATGAAGAGTCAGAAAAAAAATTACAGTTATCTGGTGTATAGCTTTCTTTGTATATACTTGTTTGCATATTGTTTCCCCCAGTAAATTGTGAGTTCTTTGAAGGCAAGGACTGACTTTTGCCTCTTTTTGCATCCCCAGTTTTTAGCTTATTAGCTTGTTCTGGCACATAGTAGGTCTTAATAAATGTTTATGGTTTGATTGATTGGGTTACTGCCCCCCTCTTTCCAGTTTATGTTTGGGTGTGGTCTTACCCCATTAGATTATGAGCTCCTTAAGTGCAGAGACTGGTTTTTCTTTTTCTTATTTGTATCCCTGTGCCTAGTTAGCATAGTGCTTAGCACATAGTAGGTGCTTAAAAATGTATATTGAATTGAAAGAAGTTCAAAGTTAAAACATCTCTAGGGGAACATTTAGGTTCTGCCCAGTATGGCCACAAGTGGATTTTGCACTGACTTCAAGGTTGTCTGTCTTTGTTCATTTCCATCTGCTTAGACAGACTAGAAATAGCTGGCTGGAAAGAATTATGGCACTGTCTAACGTGATGTAACAAGATGTCATCTTTGTAACTCTTAACACATAAAATGGATTTACAGGAAGAATGAAAAGGAAAAAGTAACTCGAGCCGCAGGGAGCCCTTGACTCAGATGAAAACCACTGGCTTTTGTTTTTGGAATGTCACAAAGCCAAATGTTATTTTACTTAGGAGAATGTGGAGACAGCCTTGTGTTTCATGGACTGTGGACACCAGAATAAAAATCTGCTAATGAGGCTCAGTTAAGTTCATGGGATTGTAGATTTAGAGCTGGGAGAGATCTTGGGAGTCATCTAGTCCAATTCCTTCACTGTGCAGTTGAGGAAACAGGGGCCCAGAGAGATTAAAGAACTTGCTCTGGGACACACAGATAGTAAGACGTCTGTGTCTTACTATCACAGATAGCATGCCAGGATCCCAGGTAAATCCTTTTGTCTCCAACGCCTTTGTCCATTGTACCACACTGTTTCTTTATGTGTCACATAGAGATACATGTACACATCTACACTCTCTCTGTCTTTCACACACACATACACACACACACGATATATCCCTCTATATACATACACACAAAGACACCCATATCAGTTTTAAATACACACACAGTTTAACAGGAATTGAAGGACTCATGTAACACTAGGTCAGGTGGGTGAGCAGGAATTTCATGCCAATGCTTTTCTGGTAAACATCGGCAAATTTGTCATGAACTTTTCGCTGGTGCCTCTTTTGACTTGAAAATATCATGGAAAAGACAATCTTAAAGGGGGTTCAGAGTTGAAAAAATAATCCTACAAATCTTCCCACTCTTTTCTTTTTTACAGGCACTTTACAATGGGATCTGAATACTATTCCAAAACATCTTGTGTGGAGTTTCATCACTCAGACCTCAGGAATAGTCATTTCCTCTGACCCCAATGACAGATCACTCAGCACATGCTTGAGTTTTTAATTTTTCCTTTGCAGCATTTCAGAATTGCTTGTTCAGCTATGTGTCATCCTGTATGAGCGGCCTTGTCTTTTTCAAACAGTCTAGATCCCTGTGGGACACACTGTCTCTTTGAAGCCCTGATCTTGATGATTGTGGAGGGTATGTGTATGGGACAAGAATGAAAGAATTCTGGGCCACAAGGACCGGAATCGTGTTGGTAAATTAGAATAGAAAAGAGTTTTGAAGACAGTTGCACAGGATAATAGATTTAAAGAGACCCAATTTTGAATTGATTACCCTCCTTGTGGGTGAGTTCAGTAGGTAAACTGGATATAACCCAACAATGGGGAAAGTAGGCTAAGTAGGAGGCACTAAATGGATAGAGTAAGTGGATAGAGTACAGGGCCTGGAGTTAGAATGACCTAAATTCAAAGCTGGCCTCAGATACTTACCAGCTAGGTGACCTTGGGCAAGTCACTTAACCCCAATTGTCTCCAAAAATAAAATTAAGTATTAGATGGTTGTGCTGGGGACAGGCATTTTCAATTCAGTAATGTTTCTTATTCTATGGGGAGCATTCAAGGCATGAGCTAACCTAATGGAAAGAACAGCAAGAAGGCTAGGAGTGGAAATCAGGAGCAGGCTATGAAGGGTTTTAAATAGCAAAAAGTTCCTATTTGATTCTAGAGGTAATAGGGAGCCACTGCAATTAACTGAGTAGAACAACGGCATGGTTAGATTTGCACTTTAGAAATTTCATTTGGACAGTTGGTTGGAGAATGGATTAGAGAGAAGAGATACCAAAAGCTGACCATGTCATTGTTACATTAGGCTGCCTTAGATGGTGTCACTGGGAAAGAAACTCAATTATGGTGTCCCTCTTTCAGAGGTCAATTTTATGAATTAATCAAAGGCAGAATCAGTTAGAATGCCTCATACACATCTAAAATATATTTCTTCCTAGGCCCATTCTTTGAGAAGATGACCATTATTTACATTTACATGGTGCTTTATAGGTACCCAAACATATTTAATTTGAGACTCATGAGAACACACGAATACACACACAGCCTATAAGGACGTAGGATTAGTGTTATCATCCTCATTCTACAGATGAGAAAATTGTTTAGTCATTTTCAGTCATGTCTGACTCTTTGTGTCTGTATTTGGGATTTTCTTGGCAAAGACACTGGAATGGTTTGCCATTTCCTTCTCCAATGGGAAAACTGAGGCCAACAGGGCTAAATGACTTGCCTAGGGTTACGTAGCTAAAAAGTATCTGAGACCAGATTTGAACTTAGGAAGATGAATCTTCTTGTCTCCAAGCCTGACACTCTATCCACTGTGCCTAGCCACCTATCTGTCTTCTACAGATGAGGAAGAAACAGGTCCAGGAAGTGACTTTTCCAGGGTCACACCACTAGTCAAGTTATGACACTGGTATTTGAAACTAATTTATCTGATTCCAAGTCCACTGCTTTTTTCCAGTTCAATACTGCTTCCCTGCACAATGTTACTTCCCACCTGGCTAGAAAGAAGTTGGCAGACCTCAATGTCCGCCACAAGACATATTCATTTTCAGCTCCATTCTCTGGATCTTTGTGCATGCTGCTTACTCCTGCCTAGAATGTCCTCTCCTCATCTCTCTGCCTAACCAGATTTTGCACATTATTCAAAGCCCAGCTTATGTCCCACATCTTCCATGAGGTCCTCCTTAATCCGACACACATTAATCTCTTTTCTCTGAGCTCCTCTGACACTTATGGTCCAGACTCTGGGATTTAACTGTTGAATGTCTACTGCCTTTTATTCTTTCATTTTATAGGCATGCAACATAGATTAATGTTAGAGTGAAATGAAACCCTTCAGATCATCCAGGCCAAACCCCGTCAGTTACAGATGAGAAAATGAAGCATAGAAGCATTAAGTGATTTGCTCAGAAATACAAAGGCAAGAAGCCAAAGAGCCAGGCTTCAGACTCTGAGTTTTAAATGGAATCTCTTATGCCAGATTTGGTGTTCTTTTCCTACTGTCATCTTCAGCTTCTCACTATCTCTCACCTCCCCATAGCCAATCTGTTGCCAAAGCCTGTGGATTTCACCTTTGTAACATCCCTCCAAAACCCCTTTCTCTCCTCTGATGCTGCCGTCACTCTAGTGCCAGCCCCTGTCACTTCACATCTTGATCATTGTAATAGTATGTGGGTAGGTCTGCCTGATACAGTCTCTCCCAACTCCAATCCATCCTCCATTCAGCCTGTGATTTTCCAAAAGTACAGATCTGACTATATTACCCTCCTACTTAATAAACTCCTATGGCTCCCTATTGCCTTCAGGATCACATACAAAATCCTTTGTTTGGCATTCAAGACACTTCATAACAGTCCTCTCCTACCTTTCCATTTCTTTTACACCTTACTCCAGTCATCCTGCTAAATATCTGGTCACTGGATTCAGATGGCTCTGGAAGAGAAGTGAGGCTGGTGACCTGCACAGCCCTCCCTCACTCAAAACAAAGTCAAGTGCAAGTCATGCCATTATTTCTCTGATGGCATGGTCTTCTTCGGCAACGAGGAATGAACGTACATGCACACACACACACACACACACACACACACACACACACACACACCCCATACTCCCCACCACCTGTTTTCTGATCCAATGACCCTGGTCTCCTTCTTGTTCCAGGAACAAAAACATTACATTTCTTGACTCTGGATATTTTCTCAGGCTGTCTCCCATGCCTGGAATGCTCTCCTTCTTCATTCTCACCTACCTACTTTCCTGGCTTCCTTTAAATCCCAGCTAAAATCCACCTTTTACAGGAAGCCTTTCCAAACTTCTCTTAATTTGAGTGTTTTCCCTTATTTCTTATTTATCTTAGATCTAGCATGATGGTTTGTTTTTGCTTGCCTGTTTTCTGCTTTATTAGACTGTGATCTCTTTGAGGCAAGAAATGTCTCCCAACTCTCTTTTGCCTCTTTTTGTATCCCCAGTGCTTAGCACAGAGCCTGGAACACAGTAGACACTTAATAAATGTTTATTGACGGAATGCCCCTAAGTCTAGCACTCTGCTATTCAATATGCTATGCTTTTTCTTGTCTTGTACTGCTCATTTTTTTGTTGCACTTTTAAATTAACTTATATTTTATATGTCACAACAGCACCTACATACATTTGAAGGATAGCGTTAAACATATGAGAGAATATGCAATTTACAGCAGGTATGCTTCCTCATCTCAGTTTTCACATACAGATTGGACACTTAGCATTTTAACCCTGTGGTCCACAGATTGAGAGCTACTAATATTCCTTTCTATTTCCCAATCCCATGATCCCCTCTGTGGAAGGATCTGTGTCTGACATTTTTTCCCTTCTCTACATTTTAAAAAATATTTCATTAAATATTTCTCAATTACCTCTAAAAAAATTTTAGCATTCATTTTTAAAATTTCAAGATCCAAATTCGCTCCCTTCCACTCTTGAGAAGGCAAGCAATATAATATTGATTATATATGTGAAATTATGCAAAACATATTTCCATATTGGATATGTTGCAAAAAAACACACAAGAAAAACAAATTTTTAAAAAGTACACTTCAGTCAGCACTCAGAGTTCATCAGTTCCCTCTGGAGGGGTGGATAGCATTTTTCATTTTGGGTCCTTTGGAATTCTCATGGATCGTTGACTTGGTCAAAGTTGTCTTTCACAGTTGATCATTCTTACAATATTCCTGTATACAACCTTGTCTTGGTTCTGTTTACTTCATTTTGTAACAGTTCATGTAAGTCAGGTTTTTATGAAACCATCTTGCTCACTGTCTCTGGCATTTATTAGCTATGAAAGCCATAGCCTCTCTGAATCTCAATTTCCAAACTGACTTCTTTTCTGCTCACAAACATTGTATACCCTCCAAGCAACATAATAATATAGTGGTCACTTATAATACTTGTTGAATGTTATTAAAACCTGGGCCATATCTCCCTAATGTTGGAAGTCACACTATAACTCTACTGATAGCTTATAGTCTTTAAACATTTATCAAGTGCCTACTATGGGTCAGGGGCAGCTAGGCAGCAGTGGATGGAGCACCAGGCCTGAAATCAGGAAGATTCACCTTCTTGAACTCAAATACAGCCTGAGACGCTTCCTAGCTATATGTCCCTGAACAAGTCATTTAACCCTGCTTACCTCAGTTTCCTCCTCTGTACAAGGAAATGGTAAACCACTCCAGTATCTTTGCCAAGAAAATTTCAAATAGGGTCATGAAGAGCTGGACACAACTAAAATGACTGAACAACAAGAGGTGGCAGGTACTGTGCTAAGAACTGGGAATAAAAATAAGAAAAAGAAAGATGCTCCTTGCCATCAGGGTGATTACAATCTAACAGGGGAAGATGATATACAACAGGAAGCTGAAAAGGAGGTAGGGGATGGAAAGGAGAGAGTCAGAGAGTACTCAGTTCTGGGTAGGAGGTTCTTGGAGTCAAAACCAAGCAGCAAAGCAACTGATGGAAAATGAAGTTAATTGGAAATTCTGAACCCTCTAGAAAGGGAAACTTGGAAGGAGTTTATTGTTCTGACCTCAGTCCTTCAATCAGAAGGGAGAGGAAGCTGAGAGTGCTGAGGAAGTGTTGAGGATTTCAGGTGATAAGATTATCCTCATGGGGGATGGCATGATGAAACCCTGGACCACTCTTTAGTCTCATTCTACATCCCTGCTTTCATCACACAGCAACATTCTGCAAACAGCTGCACTGCCTTCTGCCATGTTAAGCAACAACTTGTTTTCTTTCCCCTGCACTATTGTTTGTGACAATTTAAATACACACAAACACACTAAAAAATTACAAAATTAAAATATTCTAGTGTATACCCAAATTGTCCAGTCTCCAACATAATGCTGCAAAACAGAAAGCAGCATTCATACTCACTCTGATGGTAACCATCAATCTGACCCTTATTTAGAAAGAATAATTTTTACCTTTAAATTTGTTGCAGTTATAGTCATAATATTGGTGATTTTTATATATTTTGAAATAAATTTGAAGCAGAATCAGAAGTTAATTATTCAGAATATAGCATACTATTAATGTCAATATTTAAAGATTTTTAAAAATTAAATTTTTAGTAAGTACAGAAAAGTTTTGATTTATTAATAAATAAAATAAAATATTTAAAATTATTTCACTTTTGGATCATTTTTAATATCTAGTTTAATATTTTATAACAACATACTAATGGAGTAGTACATGAATATAATGTATAGATAAACTTTTTTTCTGGTGGCTATACACTGTCACAATTATTTGTAGAACACTAACCTAGGGCAATGAGATTTTAAATGATTTGTCCATGGTTACACAACTAGCCAAGTATCAGGTGCCAGGTCTCTCTAAGCCACAAAATGATGTAAGAGAAGCACAAAGAACTCAAGAAGGAAAATGCTATCCGTATCCAGATAAAGAACTGATGGACTCAGAATGCAGATCGAAGCATATTTTTTCACTTACTTTATTCTTTCTCATGGTTTTTTATCTGTTTCTTCTTTCACAACTGTGACTAATATGGAAGTATGTTTTATATAATAGCACATGTATAAACTGTATCAAACTGCCTACCATTTTCAGAAGACAGGAGATGAAGGAGAAAGAGAGGGAGGGAGAAAAATTTGAAACTCAAAATCTTATAAAAATGAATGCTAAAAATTTTCTTGACATGAAACTGAGGGAAAAATTAACTACTATAAAAAGAGAAAAAAAAGGATACCTCCATAGTGTCTTGGAATAAGGGACAACTCATGTTCCTGGTCATGGCAGATATATAACATCTTATTGTTAGCAAAAGTAGAATAATCATGAAAATCAAGGCTGCTGAATAATAGTGGAGTCATAAGACCTGAGTCTGAATATGCTAACTCTGATTCTGACTACCTTTGTGCCTTGGGCAACACACTTAATTCCTATGGGTCTCAGTTTCCTTGTCTGTAAAATAGAGGGCTGGAAAAGATGGCTTCTGTGGTCCCTTCCAGCTTTAGAGATATACACTTGTAAGCCTAGGATAAATGGAGGGGGGAAAGTGTAGTTATTTTTCCGAGGAGTACACTTGTAGTTACACACTGGTAATTAATCAGTGTCTTTTAAGGGAAAAAGGAACAATGCAAAGATGTTGTTGTTACCTAAACTGACCTCATAATTCTGTCCCAGTCTGGTTGTTCATTGACAGATAGATACTCACAGAGGCTGCTGACTTGCCACCTGCTGATTGGAACCCTGTCTGGGAAAAAGATGGATTCTTCATTAAACACACACACACACACACACACACAACATACATGCACACACACATACATAGGTTTAGAAAGGGATGCAAACCGGAAAACTATATGACTACTTTGTTACTAAAATTGAATATTCACTTCAAAACAAAGCATAACATAGAAGTTCACTATTTCATATGTAATCTTCTTTTATCTCCTTTGAGAATTGAAATCAATTAAGTTACTCAATAAACATTTAGTAGATGTCCATTATGTTCCAGGAACTGTGCTAAGTGCTAATTATCAGTCCCTGCTGCTTTTTTGTCTGGAGCAAGGCTGTCTTGATCCTGGTCCAGTGAAGGCTCCAGGCTGTCTTTTGGTGTCCATAGCTCTTGATAGGCATCTTTTTTATAGTTATAGAAGGTCTTTAAGCCATTTTTATAACTAGATGATATAGTAGATAAAGTACTAGACCTGGATTTAGAATGTTGTTGCTGTTCAGTCATTTCATTCCTGTCTGATTCTTCATGACCCCATTTAAGATTTTCTTGGCAGAGCTACTGGAGTAGTTCGCCATTTCCTTCTCCAGCTCATTTTATAGATAAGGAAACTGAGGCAAATGGGGTTAAGGGACTTGTCCAGAGTCACAGCCAGGAAGCATCTAAGGCTAGATTTAAACTCAGGAGGCTGAGACTTCCTGACTCCAGACCCAGCACTGTAACCCGTTCCACTTAACTGCCATTCAGGCAGCAATTAACCTATGAAAATTTTGTAAGAAAATGATATTGATTTGTACTGCTATGCATTTATTCAAAAGCATGAATGATGTTAATTTCAAGATTGTGAATTTTTTGCACTTAGACTTTTTCTGAGAATCTTTAATACAAGGTACTAATAAGGGAAGGAAATAAGTATTTATTAAGTGCTTACTATGTGGCACTATGCTAAGCAATTTTCACAGATATTATCTCCTTTGAGATATTACATATTTCTAGAAGACACCAGAAAAGGCCAAAGGTTGAAATTCCCAAGCCATTAGAGAACTATCCAGGATTTGGGACAATAGACTTTACTAAAAATATTGCAGTTGAGGAAAGCAAATATTTTTAACTAGAAAAAGAGTGTGTGTTGGAGGTAGGGGTGAAGGTGTTCCATTTCCAGACCAATTAATTTAATCACAGAAGGTCCAGAGAACAGTAGACTAAGGTATGAATAAATCCTTAATCATCTTGAAAGGATCATAGGAGATTTGGGTCATTGGATGAAAGCATATGACAGAGGAAATACCTTTTGATTGACTGAAAGAATCAGATATACTTTCAGACTAGGATCCAAAAAGAAATCTAGTTCAGAGACAGTCAGCAGTGGTCTAATTCTCCTGAGGAAGAATTACTCTTGGGAGGGAAACAGAGAGTTTCTCCCACCCCACAATGATCAGCTGACTATTTTGTGAACTTTTGTTTCCCAAACTTATTTGACCTACCATCTCCTTTAAAAAAAATTACTCAGCACCCCCCTCCCCTGGAAATCTACTTTCTTTAACCCTATAGTGTATTTTTAAAATTTGTGTCATTTCAAAAAAATATGAAATATATTTTTAAAAATAAAGCTTCTTAAATTTAATGATTTATTGTAAATTTGTAGTTTTTTCCTGAGTTGAAATTTTGATGATGCAATATTGCATCACGTAACCACATAGTATATATTGTAACCAAGTCAGTACACACACATATTCCTGCCAATGCATGCTGGACTTCCTGACAATGCACAACACGCTCACCTGCCAACACTTGCTTGTTAAGATCTGTTGAGGGACTTGACCACTGATCAGTTATAACTTTTTTTTTTTATGTGTTTATTTGGAAAATAATATAGCCACTACAACTGTAACTCTGTGACAGATGCAACATGTGCTAATGGTTTTTCAAAATTCTCTTCTCTTCTTTCCTTATGCCTCCACTGCCCCCTTGTTTTTAATCCAATTGCACCTGAGACCGCTACTGCTCCCCACATTGTTCCAGTGCCACCCCCAAGGGCTGGTATTACCCACTTTGGGAACCTATGTATCTAAAGTTCTGTGGGTGTGTTCGTCGTTCCTTGCCAAAGAAAACCAAATAATGACATGACTTGCACTTGACTTTGTTTTGAGTGAGGGGGGTTGTGCAGGTCGCCAGCCTCACTTCTCTTCCAGAGCCATTTGAATCCAGTGACCAGATATTCATCAGGATGACTGGAGATGACCCAGGATGAGGCAACTGGGGTTAAATGACTTGCCCAAGGTCACTCACAAGTGTCTGAGGTGAAATTTGTTGCCTGGTGCTCTATCCACTGCACCACCTACCTACCCCAAGAAGTTCTGTCGTTCTCATCAGAGACACTGACACAAGACCACTCAGCATGGCATTCCCACCTCAGAGAAGATGTTGTGCTCTATGAGTGAAGCAGAATTGAAACAACTGGAAGGAACTTCAGAATGCACAGATTTAGAGCACCCACCCCAAATCTTCACACAGACTGTCTGTGCCCAACCTGTGGTAGAGCATTCCAAGCTCTGATAGCCACATTCAGACACATTGAAACCTAGCATAAGGATGTCATTTTGGTTCTCTTTGAGAACAAAGGACACCAACAGTGTTCAAGGAACAGAGTCAGAATGAATAAACATTTATCAAATTTTTGAGGATACAAATAAGGATACAAAGAAAAGTGTAAGAGAGAGGAGGTCCCGGCATATGTGTCTAATGTCCTCTTTCAATACAATAAAGAAAGCTTTTTGCTTGTGACTTGTGGTCTAGGGTGCTGGCAACCCTGAGATGCAAGGGCACAGAGTACAGATCTCTCTAAAAAGAATTCAACCATTCAAGTTGCGAGTTTGTTGTAACACTAATGGAAGCGAGCCACACTCCTAGTCAGTCTGCACTATTTGTAGCACAAATACAGGGTCACACAGCTAGGAAATATCTGAGACAGTAGAGGAAAAGAAACACAAAAGGAAGCTAAAAAGTGACCCCTACCCTCCAATGAGAGAGGTAGAGGGTGGTAAGCACCCTTGATCTCTCCTCCTTCCTTTCCTACCTCTTTTTGTGTGTTCTCTCCCTCATTATATTGTAAAGTCCTTGAGTTCAAGGACTGTCTTTCTTTTTTATTAATTATATCCCTAGTGTTTAGCGCAGTGCCTGACCATATAGTAGGTGTTAAATATTGATTGGATAGGATTGGATAGTGATGAAGTTGAATACCAAGACAGATGAGATCTTATGAAGAGTTTATCTCAATAATTTTTTGAGCTTCCTGAAGCACATTGATGCCAGTCAGAAAACTTTCCAAGGTAATGCAGCCAGGTGAGAAATAAGGAGATACTTGAGCTATGCTAGAAGTTTGGAATCCATAGCCTCACCTTTCAAGTGAGATGGGAGTGATGAGGTGAAGTCCCAAAACTGGTGAGATCTTACATGAACATGTTTGCTGTTATTCAGTTGTATTCAGTGTTTTGTTACCCCATTTGGGTTTTCTTGGCAAAAACACTGGAATGGTTTGCCATTTCCTTTTCCAGCTCATTTTACAGATGAGGAAATGAGGAGAGTTAGAGTTAAGTGACTTGTCCAGGGTTACTCAGCTTGTAAGGGTCTAAAGCCAGATTTAAACCCAGAAAGATTCTAGGCCTAGTATTCTATCTACTGTGCCACCTAGCTGTCCCACAGAGAAATGAGGTTATCCATGAGGGCATAGTGTCCCTCAGTCATAGAAGTTTCAAAGTAGTGCAACCAGGTGATGCAAATGTGGTCAATCACAAATGAGAAGCTTATCAATGGGAAACTGTGAGCAGTAGTATTAGAAAAACCCAGGTAATCAGGGTTACTCCTAGAAGTGGCCCCAGAGTTGACAGGGAATATTACAAATGAATTTGAATTTAACTATTTCCAGCTGGCCTGTAGTGACTACTTTAGGGCTATTTCCTGGGTTCTAACAATAGAAGTGATTTTCTGTTCATTTTCATAAAGTTTTATCTCCTACTTATAATCTCGGTCAATCCAGCTTTTTTTAAAATTTATGCATTCTTTTTTTCCTGTACTATTGATTTTGGCCATGAAGATGGAAATTTCCAATGTCGCAGGAAGTGTAGTAGTGTTCAGTGTATGACAACTCAGTAAACTTTGTTTTTCATCAAAGCCTCAGTCCAGATACCTTTAATAAAGCAGAGTTTGTTGTTCTTCTTGTCTTTAATGATTTGTTATTAATCTCTGAACATGCCTCCCTGGACAAAGGACCCTCCCAATTAGACATAGTGGTCTTCCTTATTACTATTTGTCCTAAATTGCTTTGTTGCGTTACCAAGTTTGTAAACAACTGAATCATCTGCTACTGGTGATGGACCATATTTAGCCTTCAGTACAAACATATAATTATATAAGACAAAATTCCATTCTCCCTCTGATCTTTCACACCCAACCAATCCTATACTTTCCTACCTCTGGTTCATTGTCCAAGTTCCTGTGCTTAGAATACTCTGCCAACATTTCCACCTGTTCTAATCTTGTCCATCTTTTAAGACTCAGTTCAAATGCCACCACTTCCATGAAGTCTTCTATGGATCTCCCAGGTGAAAATTATCTCTGCTTCCTCTTAATTCAATTCACTTCAACAAACATTTATCATTTAACTATCATATGCCAGGCATTATAGTAGGGGTTGGAGACAGAACAACAAAAATGAGAGCCTCAAGTCTCAGAAAGCTTACATTCTACTGGAGAGCTACATCATGTCCACAGGTCAGTAATTACCAGATATAGTAAATATAAGTATATAATAATTGGGGAGGAGGCATGGGGACTATTAACCAGAGGAAACTGGGGAAAAGCCTCTCATAATAGGTGGTACTTTAGCTGAACCTTGAAGGGACCAAGGGGTCTATGAGGCAGAGGAATGAAGGGATAGTAAAGACACTGTGTTCGTATCTCCTTTATGTTTATAATATTAGTTTTATATCATAGTTATTTGTGTACCACTTTTGCAGTGTGGGGTATTAGCTGTGTGAAATTAGTGTGCAATACTTGACTTCTGGTATTAGGAAAACCTGGGTCCAAATAGTACCTCTGAAATTTACTAGCTGTTTGACCACAGAGAGTCATTAACATCATAGAGTCACATGTTTCTCACCTGTAAAATGTGTATTACCATGTTGATATTACCTAATTCATAGGTCTGTCTCAGACATCAAATGATTTAATCCATGAAAACAATATAAATGCATGCTCTCTCTCTACCTCTGTTTTTTTTTCTCTGTCTTTCTGTATCTGTCTCTCTCTCCTCTCTCCATTTCTCTGTCTCTGCCTCTTTCTGTCTCTGTATTTGCCTCTATCTTTCTATCTCTGTCTATCTTTGTATCTGTCTGTCTCTGTTTCTGTCTCTGTCTCTCTGTCATCTCTGTCTGTCATCTCTCTCTCTCTGTCTCACATACACACAGACACACACACACACACACACACACACACACATATTTCCACCACCTCACTATTCCCCTCCCAATCCTCCATGATTTTATCAGTATAGGGAACAACTGTAGAAATTCACTCCACTGATAACAGTTTGATGACATCTCTAACTCATTCACTTACAGAGTTGCTGAAGGCACAGAGAGGTTAGGTGACTTTATGGTCACAAAGGTAATATGTGGCAAGACTTGAAGCTAAGAGTTTCCATCTCTAAGGCCTAACCCCCACCACCCCCCAAATGTGGGCAACCTATGGCTTCAAGAACACATGTGGCCCTCTAGGTCCTTGGGTATAGCCTTTTGACTGAGTCCAAGTTTTACAGAACAAATCCTGTTATTAAGGGGATTTGTTCTGTGAAGTTTAGATTTAGTCAGCAGGCCACACTTGAGGACCTAGAGGGCCACATGTGGCTTCAAGGCTGCAGGCTCCCCATCCCTGCTCTAGACCATGCTGACTCTCTGGTTGTTTCTACTACTATTGCTGTTGCTATTTATTTGTGTTCCTATCTCCCTCCAGTCCCGACTACCACTAAGTGTCTGATAAGAGGTTTGCTAAGACCTTATATATGTCACATGACATAAATTCTGAGGGCCCTTTCCCCAACTTCCACTCTCACAGAGGAATCTTCGGTCCTCAGAATTTTGCTCATGGTTGCCTGAAGGGTCAGGCCTGATTCTCCAATGCCATTGGCTCAAGCTTCCACTACTGTACTTCCTCCCTGAAGAATATCCAATCCAATAAACATTTATTAAGCACCTACTATGTGCCAGGAGGGACAGTTAGATGGTGCAGTGAATATAGAGCACCAGGCTTAGAATCAGGAAGATCTGAGTTCAAATGTGTCCTCAGACACTTACTAGCAGTGTGTGACCCTAAGCAAATCCCTTAACCCCTATTTGCCTCAGCTCCTCATCTGTAAAATAGGAAAGCACTGGAGAAAGAAATGGCAAACTACTCCAGTAGCTTTGCTGAGAAAAACCCGGGGACAAAAAGTCCAAGGGTTCACTTGGCATCAGACATGCCTGAAAGACTAAATAATAACAGTGCCATGCCACTGCGCTAAGTGCTGGAATATCATCTGAGAAACAATTTCATCAGACAACTTTAAGTGACTTTGAGGAAAGGGAATTTACTAAGGTGGTACAGTAAAAGGAATTGGTATAAACGTCCCTGCAAAGGACTGTGATGCACTCTCCCACAAGTACATACAGAGTCCACGAGAAAGTGGGTTCAGGATTAGATGGCACACATAGCAAAGTGCTAATTCATACCTGTTGGTTGCTAAAAGTTCTTTTCTCCCATTCATGAGGGCCTTAAGAAGGTCCCCTTAGCTATAGGAAAGTTGCCTTGCTTGAATATTTGTAGATACTTGAGTTCAATCTGTCCTTGAGTTTCTATGCAGGCACTGCCCTCAGCTGATCTGGGGTTATAATCATGGCATGATGGGAGGTCGAGCATACTCCAGCTGCTCTGAAGCTTTCAGGATCCTCCTCTGGTCAATGTAAGGACTGAAGAGCAGATCTGGTCAAGAGAAAAGCTGAGATCTCTCCTCTTCCCTACCCAAGTGTTTCCTCCCCAGAGGTATGCTGCAAAGCCACACTTCCTCCAATTTCTAGAATAAATTCCTTCACAACTCACTTGATAATTTATATATAATCCCTGATGCATGGCCAAGTTTCCTTTCCTATCTGAGTATGATTCTTGTGCAAAGTAATTCCAGTGTTAAAGCCTTCTAACATTTAATCTAAGATCTATGAGTGATTGATTGATTGATTGAAGACATAGATCCTAGCTTATTGAGCTGGTTTTGACTCCACCTTGACACACATGTGTTGTGTTCATAAAAGAATGAAATAATCAACTCAACCCATTTAAGAGCAGCAAGATTGTATAAACTCTGTGCTTTTCTCCACAAAATGGAGGCTGCTACAGTATGATTTCCACTGTCTACATGAAAGCTTTAATTACCTTGATGTATTTTAATGCTTCAGTAATTACACATTGCCTTCGATTCAGGTTTTCAGATTCAGGGTGTGTGGAGGAGAAATGATGGTACAAAAAGATAAGTGACTTTACTGGCCCATATGACAAAAAAAAAAAAGGTCAGTTTCATTCTTGTCATCAGCCATGGGTATAATTCACAATCCTTTCTATACAAAGATAGTTTTACAAGCGAGTCAGGGGTCACAAGCTCTTGTTTAGCAAACACAAAGACTCCTGAGCACCTCAGCTATCCTGAGCAGGAGGATTTATAATAAACAACTGAGAACCAACACTTCAACTCCATGGACCTGAACACTGGGAAATGATTGCCTGAGAAAGGGGTTATAGTTCATTCACTCTTCCCTTCAGCCTTGGGCATTATGGAATGGTTTGCAAACGGGTTTTGCTCCTGGCATAGCTTCTTTGCCCTGAGGAATCATGGCATACTGAATGTTTAAATTGGCAACACCATATGAGATTCAGGAGATTTATGTATGTTTATTTTTCCTTCAATAAAGCAGCAGTTTTTGTTGAGTTCTTTGCAAGCTGGAGATCTCACATATTTTGAGGTTAGTGAGTATGTTTAATATAAGGAAGAGAACATTTTGAGCTGAATGGATGATGGAAGACTGTGGAGTATCACCAGAGATGAACCTTGAAAGAAGCAAATGATTATGGAATGCAGAGATAAAGAGGGAATGTGTTACAGGAACAGAGGAGAGCCTGTTTGAATACACATGGGTAAGATTTTCTGGCTTGATCACCTATCTCATATGTGAGATTTGGCTCTAAATACAATTTGATTGCTTCTAAAATTCAACTCCTCCTCATTTAACCTCCAACCCACAAAGAGAAGATTCATTACCATAAAAGATATTCCAAAGAAACTGGTTCTAGCTCTGAAGTTTAGTCCTAAAGATTAATTCCCTTGCAGTACTGGGTAATAACAACAATATTGGCCCAAGTTGTATAAGCACATAGCTGAGCACTATCTGATTTCTTTCCACTCTTAAGATTAGTGTTAGGGCCTAGTACATCCACCAAAAAGGGCTTTGCAGCCTTGGAGACATCAATCTTTATGCATACTAATTCTTGGAATTATAGTGTATCTTTCATATAATTTCAAAGAATCTTAGATTTCTAGAAGTAAAAGAGACCTTAGGAGTCATAGTCTAATCCCTTTATGGATATCTATACCATCCTCAACAAGTTGTTATTCATCATCTGCTGGAACTCTTCCAGTAATGGAGAACTCATTGTTTTATAAGGTAACACATTCCACTACTGGACAGCTTTAATTGTTAGACATTATTACTTCCATCTAAAGCAAAATTTGCCTCTTGTAATTTTTATCCTAGTTCTCTTCCCTAGAGCTACAAAGAATAAAGTGAGTTGTCCTATTGGCTGGGTCCTTTAGAGATGCAAAAACTGGAATGCTGAGTGCAGGGTTAGTCTTGGTATCAGAAATACCTGGATAAGAAACCCGAACCAGATATTTCTGAGCTGTGTACTTATATTATTTATAGAGTGTAAATTTCACTTAAAATAATCACAGACAGTATGAAATACTTTGGAATCTATCTGCCAAGACATGCACAAGAACAGTATCAACACTATTACAAACATTTTTCACACAAATAAAGATAGATCTAAATAATTGGAGAAATATTCATTGCTCATGGGTAGGCTGAACCAGCATAATAGAAATTACAATACCACCTAAATTAATTTACTTATTCAGTGACATGCAAACCAAACTACCAAACAACTCTGATTCTATGATCCCTTAGAATAAATTCAATCACTTTTCCATTTGGCAAATATTTGAAGACGGTTATCATATCTCTCCTCTCCTTCCCTACCCCCACTCCCACATTTTTCTTTCAACCCCATCTTCTCTTTTCTAGGCTGACTTCTCTACTTGAGTTTAAGATCACAGATTCAGATCTGTAATGGACTTTAGAAATCATTAAGTTCAACTCTCTCATTTTACTGCTAAGAAAACTAAGATAAAAGAGATTAAATGATTTACACACAGCTAGAAAGTATCTGGGGGCAAAATTTGAACACAAGTCTTCCTGTCTCCTATCTTCAAGTGTGCTATTGATTCCATGGCTGTTTTGGGACCCTCCTGGCTTAGAGTGAATGTCAATAGTAATAGTTTCTCTTTAAAACAACAGGGACCTGAGTACTTTTTAAAGTATCCTGAGTACTTTTTAAAGAGGCCCATTCACTGAATGGGCATTGCCTCCCTTTAAGTGAGTACCTGAAAAGACCTTAGCCTAAAAGGTCAAGGTCTCCCATTGCATCCTGGAGAGTCTTCAGTCATCCTGATGAATATCTGGTCACTAGATTCAGATGGCTCTGCAGAAGTGAGACTGATAACCTTGCACAGTCCTCCCTCACTCAAATCAAAGTCAAGTGCAAGTCAGGTCATCATTTCTCTGATGTCATGGTCTTCTTCAAAAACAAAAGACAAACACAATCCAGTAGCCTAACACCTCTCGTATTTGTTACTGCATATCTTCCTTTATCACTGTACAATAAAATTAACCACCGCTGTCACAGATCTTTATGATACTCAAATAATCCGAGACTCTTTGATGTTGCCCTTCATTTGAACCTCTGTAACTTTTTCCAACTGACACCATCTTATAACCTATTTTCTACCTAAATCTTGTCTTTCCCTTTCACTTGCTATTTATTCCAAGTACCTCATGCTCTTCCCAAGCAGAACACAGCTGCATTTTGAGTTCTGAGCAGAGTGTGCCCCAGGGGCATAGCAGTCGTGGTTCACTTAGTAGTCTGAGCAACAAGTATTTGTCAAGTGTCTATATGTGCCTCTGCTAATCACTGTGGAAGATATGTGAGGAGAAGCTGTAACCCGAAACCTTCATTGAGCTTGATAAGTCTCATACAAATTAAATAACATGGAGCAGTATTAAATCAGGTGTAACAAAAGTCTCTCAGTTATATAGCACTCTACTGTTAGCCAAGGTAGAGGAATCATCAAAACTGAGGCTACTGAAGCCCAGGAGAGACCTAAGACCTGAATGTGAATATGCTAACTCTGACTCTGACTACCTTTGTGCCTTGGGCAACACACAGTTTCTATGGGTCTCAGTTTCCTCATCTGTAAAATAGAGTGCTGGAAGAGATGGCTTCTGTGGTCCCTTCCAACTTTAGAGATGCACCTGTGAGCCTAGTATAAATGGAGAGGGTCAAGTGCAACAATTCTTCCAAGGCATACACTTGTATTTCCATACTGGTACAGCATCTTTTAAGGGGATAAGGAGCAATGCAAGGTTGTTAGTGTGGTCTCATCATTTTGTCCCAATCTGGTTGTTCATTGAATGATAGGTGGATGCTTACAGAGGCTGTTGCCTTGCCACCTGCTGATTGGAGCCCTGTCTGAGAAAAGAATTGGATTGTTCATTAAACACACACACACACTCACACACACAAAATATACACAAGCATAGGTTTAGAAAGGGACACAAACTGGTAAACTATGTGACTGCTTTGATACTAAAATTAAATGTACACTTCAAAAGTATATAACAAAAGTTCACTATTTTATATACAAGCTTTTTTTTGATCTCTTGGGAATTGAAATCAGTTACTCAATAAACATTTAGTAAATGTCCATTATGTTCCAGGCACTATGCTAAGTGCTAGTTATCAGTCCCAGCAACTTTCTTGTCTGGAGCTAAGTTGTCTACATTTTCCTCCAGTGAAGGCTCCAGTCTGTCTTTTGATGTCCATAGCTCTTGATAGGCATCTTTTTATAGTTATAGAAGGTCTTTGAACTATCTTTATAGCTAGATGGTACAGCAGATAAAATACTAGACTTGGATTTAGGATGTTGTTACTGTTTAGTCATTTCAGTCCTATCTGACTCTCCAAGACAGATTTGACATTTTTCTTGGCAGAGAAACTGGAGTGGTTTGCCATTTCCTTCTCCAGCTCATTTAACAAATGAGGAAACTGAGGCAAACAGGGTTAAATGACTTGCCCAGGGTCATATAGCTAATGAATCTTTGAGGCTTATTTTGAATTCAGAAAGGGGAGTCTTCCTGCCACCAGCCCCAGCACTCCATCGACTGCACCCCAATCCACCCTTCAGCTTCTGTTTTCTATATGGAAAAATAGGATTTTAGAATTAGAAGAGAACGTCTACACATCATCTAGTCCAACCTCCTACTTTATACAGACAAAGAGGCCTAAAGAGGTCATATTGCTTGTTCAAATTAGTGTTAGAGTTAGGACTATAATCTCTTGACTCAAGCAAAGTAGTTTCATTAATGAAAGAAGAGAAAAGAGAAATATATGCAAAAAAAAGTATATATTGCACTCAAGATACTGCTATACTTTTTATTCCCTTCCTCTTTAACACTTTTAACTTTCTGTCCTGTTTTCTTTTCTTCTTCCTTCAAACAAAAAGGATCTTCAATTTTTGTACAACTTTCTACCCAATGCAGAAATTTCTTCTACACTTTCCAGACAGAAGGCCACTTGATCCCTACCTAAATACTTTGAGTGACAAGAATCTTGTTAGCTTACAAAGTAGTTCAATCCATTTTTGATAACTCTTTTTTAGAATCAGAATTTGTTGTACCTTCTAACCATTATCCTCAGGTTGCTATATGAAACTTGACAGAATAAATCTATTAGTAATGTGGTAGGTAGAGTGAAAAGACCACTCCCTCTGCCATCAGAGGGCTTGAAGTTCAAATCCCACTTCAGATACTTACTGCCTATGTGACCTTTGGCAAATCAATTAACTTCCCTGGACCTCCATTTCCCAATCTATAAAATGAAGGCATTAGACTAGATGGTCTTGAGGGGTCCTTGAACCGTATCAGTGATACATAGCCACATGAAAGAAAGTCTTAACAATATTTGAAGATAGCTAACATATTTATATTATTTTTCTCTTATTTATATTAAATATCTTTAGCTCTTTTAATTGTTCTTTATATGACATCTCTTCATTACTTTGTCTTCATCCTCTGGAAGTGATTCAGCCCATCAATGTCCTTGTATGACATCAAGAATGAATGGCATTCCATCCTTGCATTGAATGAATATGCTCCAGGTATAATCTGACCAGTATGGAATAAAGGACTATTAGCTCCCTTGACATAAATTGTATTTCTAAGATCACACTAACATTTATTCTGTTGTTGGTAGTAATAATGATGGTGGTGGTGGTGGCGTGTGTGTGTGTATGTATGTATGTGTGTGTGTGTGTGCATGTGTGTGTATGTATGTGTGTATGTGTGTGCATGTATGTATGTGTGTATGCGTGTATGTGTGCATGTATGTATGTGTGTGCATGTATGTGTGTGCATGTGTGTGTGTATGTGTGTGTGTGTGTTAAGGGTATGCTGTTGGAGTTTATAGTCCACAAAAATTCCACAGTCACTGACATGACAAAAACCAGACCTGTACTGGAGCACTTGATGTTTTTCAGAATTAACTGTAAGACTTTACATTTTTTCTTGTTAGCTTTGGTCCATCATTCTTTTTTTAATCTTGATTCTGGAATGCAATGAATTAGTCATCCCCCCAGATTTGTGTTATCTACAAATTTAATAAGCATACCTTCTATTTCTGCCTCTGTCTTTTATAAAAATGTTAAACAAGAGAAAGTCTTGTAGCATACCACAAGAGACCTCCCTCCAGGTTGACATCAATCCATTAATCAACACTCTTTGGGAGTTGTTCAGCCAACTGAGTCAATCTAGCTGTCCTATTATCCAACCCACAGTTCTCAATTGTTTTGATGAGTATATGAGAGACTCTGTGAAAAGCATTTCTGAAATCCAGATACACCATGTTTTCTGTATGGGGTATCATATATCTCCTTGTTTTGTGTTTCACTAGGTGTGAATAATCAAAAGGAAATGTTAGGCTTAAGAGGAAGCTAGGTGGTTCAGTAAATAGAGTGCTGGGTCTGGAGTCAGGAAGACCTGAGTTCAAATGTGGTCTCAGATACTTACTAACTGTGTGATTCTGGGCAAAGCAATTAACCTCTGTTTATCTTAACTCACTAGAGAAAGAAATAGTAAACCACTCCAGTATCTTTGTCAAAAAAATCCCATGGTATGGTCTATGGGGTTACAAAGAGTTGGCCATGATTGAATGACTGAACAATGTTAGGATTATCTCTCTTGTTATATCTTCTAAGGAACCTTGTCTGATTTTGACATATTCATGGAAGCTACTTTGTTGGAGAATCTTTAAGGTAACATTTTGCTCTTATAAATTATTTTTTAAAAAAATAGTCAATAAACAATCAGGTCCATGCCAGTTATGTGTAGGGTCTTATAGTCCCTGTACCTTTAAGTTAATTGCATGACTATATGGTTATATTCTGCTGTTTGCAAAAGTCTATCTGTTCCTTCTTATACTTTTTTTTTTTAAATAAATTTATTTAACTTTTTACATTCATTTTCACAAGATTTTGGGTTCCAAAATTTTCTCCCCATTTGTCCCCTCCCCCCTCCCCGATACACTGTACATTCTAATCTTCTTATACTTTTAACAAAGATGTCTTCAATATGTGTGTAGCTTGTCCCCATGAAGATTTTATATAAATAAGAAAAAATAGACATAGAGATAAGAATTTATTAACATTTTCTTGTTCACCATTTTCTATAGCAAGGTACATGGTTTCCCCCTAAGCATCTGGTGTCCTCTCTTTTTTGGGATATCTTAAAAAATCAATCCTTCAGTGCTCTCAAAATTCTGTCAGCTTGAAAAGACCTTTTTTGTATGTACTTAATCATGTTCATCGCTTTTTCAGTCTGTCTTCTTTAATGCCATTTCAGCTTCCTCATATATCACATTGGAGATTGTGGTATTATAATCCAAATGTCATGACTTCAT
Organism: Potorous gilbertii; assembly: GCA_028658325.1. Taxonomy (NCBI): domain Eukaryota; kingdom Metazoa; phylum Chordata; class Mammalia; order Diprotodontia; family Potoroidae; genus Potorous; species Potorous gilbertii. The sequence goes on along the minus strand of CM053769.1, from coordinate 261,337,714 downwards.
TCCCATTAACTGAGAAAAGAGTTTGTTGTAGAAACATTGACAGACCTCTTCCTTTGTGAACAGTCTACTCATTGTCCTCTTGTTTTATATTTAACTATTTTTCAGATGATTTCACTTAGGTCTCTTGCCAAACTTTCTGTAAAGTCACTCGTCCTTCATTGCTCCTTCCCGTTTTATGAAGCAGTACTACTCAAAGGCTTCTATCATTCTCTTCTGTAAAATGTTACAAAAGAGTTTACGTATTAAATCAGTGTTACCTTTGGTTGCCACATTGCTTCATTTGTCAAGGAGATCAAATGTTTGTGAAAAAGGCATTTCTGGGATGTTTTGTTCTCCTTCTTGTGGTCATTGCTTTACATTGATTGAACTTACTAAGGAAATGGGGGTAGTATGTGCTGATATTTGTTCTTTTCTCAATTTCTTTTTTTTTTTTTTTTGGTTTTAGCACCAATAATTTCTTTAAATGTCAATAACGTTCCATATCTTCCTAGTGTTTTCTTCACATTTTGTGTTGATTTTTATCTGTGTTGTAGCAAAATATTTATTTTTATTATAGCATTTTATTTCCTGCCCCCCCCCCAGTTAAATGTCAAGAACATTTTTAGCATTCATTTTTACAAGATTTTGAGTTCCAAATTTTTTTCCCTCTTTCCCTCCCTCCTTTCCCTTCTTCTGAAACTGGTAGGCAGTTTGATATAGTTTATACATGTGCTATTAGGTAAAAAATATTTCCATATTAGTTATAGTTGTGAAAGAAGAAACCGATATAAAAACATAAGAAAGAATAAGGTAAGTGAAAAAAAATGCTTCAATCTCCATTCTGAGTTCATCAGTTTTTTGTCTGGATATGGATAGCATTTTCCTTTGTGAGTACTTTGTGCTTGTGTTGAATCATTGTGTTGCTGAGAAGAGCTGAGTCATTCATAGTTGATCATCGTACTGTGTGGCTGATACTGTGTACAATGTTTTCCTGCTTCTGCTCATTTCACTTTGCATCACTTCATACAAGTCTTTCCAGATTTTCCTGAAAGCTACCTGTTTATCAATTCTTATTGCACAATAGTATTCCAATACATTCATCTACCACAGCTTGTTCAACTATTCCCCAACTGATGACCATCTCCTCAGTTTCCAATATTTTGCCACCATGAAAAAGCTGTTATAAATATTTTTGCACATGTAGGTCCTTTTTACTTTTTTGTGATATCTTTGGGATACAGATCTTTTGGTGGTATTGCTGGATCAAAGAGTATGCATGGTTTGGTTGCCTTTTGGGCAGAGTTCCAATTTGCTCTCCAGAATGGTTGGATCAATTCACAACTCCACCAATAGTGTGTCAATGTTCCAATTTTCCCACATCTAGTCGAATGTTTAGCATTTTCCTTTTTTTGTCATATTAACCAATCTGATAGACATGAGATGGTTTCTCAGAGTTACTTAAATTTGTATTTGTCTAATCAAAGGTGATTTAGAGCACTTCTTCATACGCCTATCAATAGCTTTGATTTTTTCATCTGAAAGCTTCCTGTTCATATTCTTTGACCATTTACAATTGAGAATTAGCAAGTTAGTAGTTTGATTGTACACAGACATCTGATTCAGAAATGACTCTTATGTAAGTAATGAGTTGTTTTCTATCTGTTATTTGTATAACATGTCAGTTTTTATGATGTTACTCAATTTCAATTATGAGCAGTTTCATCTCATAAAGCAAAGAGTGAAGAAATCCTAAGTTTCATTAAAGATGAAAATGAAAGCAGGTCTACAAACAGAAGAAAAATGGAAAAGATTTACAAAAATCAAGTTAACAAACTATTTTCTTCAAAGATGAATCATGATATATAGATCCTAGTATTACAGTTCCAACATGCTTATAAAGGAGTTCAAAATAGTATTAAACAGAACAAACATGGAAATAGTCAGAATGAATCAAGTGTATGTATAAGAAAACTGCTAAAGACAATACAATTAATAGGACACTAAGGGATTGGTTCACAGACAGGGAATATTTCATGGAGGGAAAGACATTAAAGGCATAGAAAAAATTGAGCCTTACTAATACCAAAACAACAAGAAAACATCAATAGCTCCTAATCTGTAAGCCTATTCTCTCATCTTTACAAGATTCTTATGAGAATAATTTATATACAAATGGAGAGGACCCCAAATGAGTTTACTAGTTGGGAAGCAAGCTTCTGAAAGTAATATTCAATAATGGAGCACATCGTTACCATTTTGAAGTGAACTGAAAGATATGGAATATATAAGATTCTATTGTGCTTATTGTTTATTGATTATGAAAAATATCTGATTGAGTAGAAAAAAAGTTTCTTTTTCAATAAAGTTCCTCCCTTTTATACATCTAAATCATTCAACATTTCTTGGAAGATAAAGCAACAATAACACTAAATGCTGTTTAATTTTTTTCTGATAATAACAGATGATATATGAAGCAGGAAGATGTGTGTTCATTAAAAAGTATTTGTGACTGTGTTGTCTTTCTCCAGATGTTCTGGTTTGTAACGACATTATGCTGATTGCATCAAGTCCTAGGATCTTTCAGAGCCTCCTGAAAGAGACCTTTAAATACTCATAGAAGTTTAACTTGTTTCTTCACACAGGAAAGATCAAGTGGATGAAAGTCTAGTTAGACTTGGATATTAGTTTTCATGGATACCCTATAGAGCTTATCTATTAAAATCGTTGGGACAGACAACACATATGAGCAACAAGTTGGGTCTAGAATTGAAAAGGAAGAAGAAAGCAGTTTGGCCTGCTTTTGGGAGATTTCAAAACTCCTTTACTAACCCCAAGCTTCACATGAAAGCAAAGGCCCATCTTTTAAATATCAACATTCCACCAGTCTTGCTATATGACAATGAGACATGAGATATGACTTCTTCTAAAAGACAGTGAATGGTGGGCAAGCTGCAAAATATAACCAATGAAGAATTCCAAAAAAGAAAACAAAAATAATAGCTATCACAAAGGAACTATGTGCAGGAAAAGAAGGTAGATTGGAAGTGTGTTTTGAGTGAGGGATGAGAGGTGAATGACCAGAGTGCTCCCTCATAAACCAGGAAAAAATGAGCAAGAGAGCAGCAAGCTGAGTAGACGCTCTATGGCATACTTTTGGGAGGAAGTGGAAAAGAGTCACAGAGGATGGGTTGGTATGCAGAATTCCTGAACTGATAAACTCACACATCCTTTTCAGTATTTGTATATTTGGTCCTCAACATGTTCAGTGGTTCTTGATTCTCTTGTTAAAGAAGAAATTCCTGCCTCTCTGCTACCATCACTACAGAAAATGAAAGGTGGTTGAACAGGGCTAAAGACAATTTTGTATTATTCTTTGTTTTATGGGTTGTGGTGTCCAAGTGGGCAGTCTAGGTATTTGTGTAGACTGGCTTTCAGAAAGGAGACATAATCCATCACTGAGACCATACTTAAAACTTTTTCAGTGTGGCAAAATATTCTAGAACTTGGACACTTTGGGGCATAGTCTTCATAAACCTACAATTATCTTCTTGCCATGATGAGGAATCACAGGGATCTATAGAGGGTTTAAGGAGAACCAACTCCTCTGGTATGAAGGCTTACCAAATCCTTTTTAGCACTGCTCATCTACCTTTGGTGTCTATCTGACACTCAACTCTCACCTGTGCTTCCAAGAAACTGCAGCATATGCAGGGGCCACACTGCGGTAGAATTGTCTTGGCAGACTAGCTAAACCAAATTGAGGGTAACCAATGAGCCTCAAGGCTGTCAGTGAATTAGGGGATGGCTACTCCAAGCATGTAAAGACTTCCCCCAGCAGAAAGGGTAGATGAGAACAATTTGTTCCAACAACCACAAAGGCAGCAAAGCAGGAGGTGTGGAGAGATTAGAGTTTAGTCAAATATCGAAGACACTAAGGTCATCCACTACATCCTGGGCCATCACCGGTTGCCTTGATTTTTATCTTGCCATTGGACATTGATGACTTTGGAAGAGAGAGTGGGACTGATGACTATACTAATCTGCCTCACTTAAATCCAATTCATGCTTGAATCAACACATTACCCCTTGATGTCTCTGGTCTTCTTTGAAAATGAAGGACAAACAACAATGATGAGGAATCAGAATAGGATGGTATAAAATAAATAGAAATTTTAAGTTAAAATGTTAATATTATCTTCTTACTAGCATTGATCCATCAGTCAATTAACCAGTATCTATGTATTTATTATGTTTGAGACATTATTTTAGGTCCTTGGAGAGGTTTCATTTTATTGGGAGATCATATGATATAGATATATAAGTAAATGTTGACTATATACTTAATAAATATAAAGTATCATGTGCCTACATGCATATATGGTGGAGGAGCAGGGAGAGTGTGCAGTATTAATAACTGAGGTATCTTGAAGATGGCCTTTGACCTGATCCTTGAAGGGAGTTATGAATTCCAAGAATAGGATTTAAAAATTCAAAAAGTGAGGGATAAGATACTGTATACAGGACCCAACAAGTAGGTTAATTTGGCTAGGATACTCAGGATATAGAAGGAGTAATATGTAATCATACAAGACAGGCCCTAAATCTATTTCTGTAGATGGTTTCATCTGTGAGAAATTTGCCTCATGTTGTCTGGTGTTATCCTCTTTGTCATAGTCCTTTATACAGCCTGGCCTGACCTAGTTAGCTGTGGAATTGTCAGTAACAGATAACCTAGACAGGTGAGGCCACTGATTGATCATAACCTTATATTTAAATGTTATCCAATATAAGAATTAGTGTGGGGATTTTAAATGAGGCCTGTTGTCAATGGGTAAGTGGAAATTGATATCCTACTTGTTCTCCTTATGGGAGCTACTCCTCTACCAATTTCCATGCTGTTGGGATTGTAGGTGTTGAATTATAGTATTACAGTTTCAGGACAATTTTGAACATCAAGTCCAGCCATCTTATTTTTTATCGAGAAGCTTATTAGGAAGCTAAGCTTATTGGAAAAGCTTATTAGGTAAGTTTATTAGGAAACATATTAGTGATTATTTGATGTATGCTTTGTGATGGGTAAAATCTGAAATAAATGAAGACACAATGTTTTGAGTTTCTGAAAGTTTATTAAGCAATGCATGGCAATTATACAACAAATCATAACCAGGCCTGTGGTCCCTAAATTTAGGGAAAGACAGATTTTTATGCATTAAAAGAAAACAACAGTGACTCAACCAGTATATAAGATTAGGTAATCTGATTCCTAATTAGAGGAAAGAGTAAGGGTTTTCTGAGTTGGAAGAAGATGAATGAGTTTCAAGAATTGAGATGGGAAGAAAATGAGCAGGTGGATTTTTTCAGATGTGACACAGGATGTCTGTCTTTTAAAATTGTCAGATAAATACTTTAAAATGGGAAAATAATTTCATTCTCTTTATAATATCAATGTATTTTATATGCAAAATCCTTAATCCAGTTTTGAGAACTTATAACCAAAACATAATCAAAGCCTGAATCTCCATACCAAATACATTTAGATGTCAATTGTATTCATGTATATACAGTCTAATCCTGTTGCTTTCTCAAAATTTACTATTCCATTTCATTAGAAAACTTTTACATTACATCTTCATCTTATGTTGTCTAATTCCACTTTTAGGAGGATATCATTCCTATATTATCATTTTACCACAAATACAAATTAAAACTATAAGATTTTTTCATATTTGCATTCTATTAAAGTAGCTCAGAGATGTTCTAGTATTAATCAATTAATTAATAGATTTAGTATTGTACTTAAAAAACTTCTACTGCCAATTTTACCTTTATTATATCAATTTGGTATGAAAAGAAAAGGAGAGACATAATTATAACAAGATCATTCCCTCAAGGGCACAGACTGACCTGACAGATACCATTAACAGAGAGAAAACCCCTTAGTTCCCAATCATGTAGTAAAATTCCACATTATTCACAGGGTATCAAAAATCAGGCTCAGGATTAAGCAGATTGATAAATTTCCTGTTCAGAAAGGAAAAAGGACAATGGAGAAATTGAACCAAGAGGATCTTACTTTATGCCTGCCGAAGTCATCCCCTCAACTTTTCCCAGGGACAGACATCTACCTGTAGCAGTTCTCAGACTGCAGCACATCCCATTTTCTCTTTGACTACTAAGGCTATTGGCTCAATAACACTTCAAATAACCATACCTGAAATCAAACTCAAAACAATATCAGATTACAGTACCAGAAGAGTTTACTTTTAAAAAGCAACATTTCACTAACCATAACTTAGGGATTGAATATTATTAGTTTTCACATATTTCCTTAACAGTTACATGACATTTATCTTTTGCTTATAAATAAAAACTAACCACATTCTGGGTTTTAAGACATACAGTGAATACCTGGTAGTTGACACATAGTAAAGTTATATCTTTAAATCAACCTGTATATTTTCATAGTTTTATAAGTGATAGCCAAATATTTTCCAATTAATACTCACTCTTTATTACAAAAAAATTCAGAAATTCTCCTCCTTTGATAAGGAATGAGAGACAGATTCCTATTTTTTTCAACTTAAGGTCCCTAAACTTCAGTACTTTAGAATTTTATATCTTAGGACCTTGGATAAATACAGAGTCTCACGGACCTCATAGATGAGGATACCTCGAAAGATCTTTTTCCCAAAAATAATAAATTACTATTATCGTTGTTATCTGTTTAAAAAAACATACCACATTAAATATTTAACAGTTTTGAAATATCTATTTTAATCACATTCTTTTAACAGCTCAATTTGTAACCTAACAACTTCCAGATTAAAAGAGAAATTATTTAAAACAATGGTTTCTCACGGTATTTCTAACACATTATCATGCACTTAAAACATGAAACAAAATTTATTACCAATCGGATGATGTCAATTCAGCTGAATACACTTCTAAATTATCTTACATAGAAAACCATTCATTTTGTCACCTTTGGCATTTTATATTAATCACATTTAAAACCTGGTAAAAAGTCATCACAATATACAATCAAAGAAGCCATAACAATAGTTAACATTTATATAGTGCTTACCATATGCCAGTCACTCTGTGAAGCAGGTAAATCATCTTAGCATTTGCTCCTCACAACCACCCTGGGAGGTGGGTATTTTTATTGTTTTCCTCTTTATAAATCAAGGAACTGAGATGCCTCCTCTTTCTCTCTTCTCACTTCTTTATTTCTTACGATTCCACTCCTAACCTCATCATTGAACCAAACGTAATTTCCTAATTGATGAATTCAATGACTCTTCCTTAATCTTCACGTTCCTTCTTTGCCGCCCTTGACATTGTTGATTGCCCCTTCTCCGTCATAATCTCTTCTCTCTAGAGCTTCAAGACACCACTGTCTCTTGGCTCTCCTCCTACTTATCTGACCACTCGTTTCCTGGGTCCTCTTCCAGATCATACCTTTTAACCATAGGTATCCTGTAGTATTCCCTCTTCTCTTCCTTTACACTGCTTTACTTGGTAATCTTATCAGCTCCTAGTAGGAAAGAGGTTACAGTTCTACAATTCTCTACCCACTGAATGGGAGAATTGTTTTCAATTCTAGGTACCAATTTAAGCATGATATTTATAAGTTCAAGAATGTCCGTAAGAGAGTAAACAGAATGATGATTATAAGTTACATCATGTGAGGATTAGTTAAAGAAACTATGTATGTTTAGGATAGAGTCTTTATCTATCTTTGAAGACTCAGAGAGGATATTGAGAGAAGTGATTATTTTTCTATTATAGTTATAACCAATTGTTAAATTATGATTGAGGGTTTTCGTTTCTATTTCTCCATTTAGGGACCAGTCCTTGTAGGTCATTTAGCCAGTCTCTGAAGGACAAGGGTAATAGGTGAGATTAGCCAAATTCTCTGGGTACATATTTTGCAATCTTGTTTGGGACCCTACCCAATTAGAAGATCTTACTTATATTTAGAGTAGTCTATGAAATCTAATTTAGATGTATTCTAGCCCTAAAGCATTGCACCCCTCCATTGCAGACTATTGGAACTCAGCTCATGAAGGAGAAAATGAACCAGAGTGGTCTGGGTAAAGATGATTTTTTTTCTCCAGATTCCTGGAAGTGGATGAGTCTCATAATCAAGTCACATTCTCAGCCAGAGAAGCAAAAGACTTTTTGCCTACCTCCTCATTAATATGCCTACCCTCTTCACTGAAGGGGCACCTCCTTTTTCAAAGGTATTTAAGCATTCAGGGATATCAATGGTTTTGCCTTTGGTTACTGAAAGAAACCACTGACCATCAATTTATTGCTTATCAGATAACCTAATTAATAAATTGATTATTAATTACCCAGAAACACTCTCTCAGGCTTTTCATTCAATTCAATATGATAGCTATCTCCAAATATTTAAAGAGCTTTCCTGCTGAAGAAGGATTAGACTTGGTTTTTGTTGAACCCAGATCGCAGAACTAGGTGTAACGGAGGCCAATTGAGGCCAAATGTCAGGATGGACCTTTTAACCATTAGAGCTATCCAAAAGTGGAATGTATTCCCTTGAGAGGTAATAACTTCTTCCTCCTTGGAAATCTTCAAGACAGAGACTGGATGATCACTTGTTAGGTATATTGTAGTATGGATTCCTTTGGTATGTGGTTGGACCAGACAGCTACTGAGGTCCCTTCCAGCTCTCAAACTGTGTATGCATATGTGCAGGTAGCCTTTCTAGCTTGGAAGGACCTGGCAGACCTTGCTCTCTATTGCCTTCAAGGACTCAGAGATTATGAGAGTTAAAGATCTTCCCCACCCATTAATGGGCCTGCCAATTAAGGGAAGCTTGATTAGGGGAGATTTGTTTTATTTGAAGGCCCACACCTTTTGTTACTTTCTAAAGAGGCACTGATTCTCAAGGGTTGTGATGCTCTCTGGCTCTGAAAATTGAATATATACTGTGAGGTGAGGGTTTGTTTGGAGGTTTATTCACGGGAAGTGTTTGGCCACATGAGACTCTGGGTTGTCTCTAAGGAGCCTGCCGGCTTTGAAAACACAGATGTGGGTACTTCTCTCTCTGGTAACTATGTATATATGTAATGGTCAGACATTTGGATCTGTCTGTTGATCTATGATGTATTACTTAAGGTCAGGCAGTTGGAAGCTCTGTCTGTTGGTCTTTATTCTGTTTGTATTATCTCTGAAGTTTAGGGTGTTGACTTTTTCCCCTGAACTAAGTGAATGATATATGTGCTTGATTAAAATAGATTGTTGACCCCTCAATAGTCACTTTCCTTTTAGAAAAACAGATCCAAAAATCTGTTCAGCAGGCCCTCATGTGTATGCCAGAGTCCTTGTTATTATAGGTAGGCACCATCATTATTCCTGTTTTAGTTGAGGAAAATAAGACAAAGAATAAGTGACTTGCCCAGTGTCACTCAGTTAATAAGTGTTTGAGGCCAGATTTTTAGTTCATATTTTCTTGATTCTAGGCCCAGAGCTCAATTCCTTATATCACCTAACTGATTCTACTTTCTGGATCTCTAAGAGTAGCTGACCATTTTGACCCTTTTAACTAACCTCACATAGTTGCAGCTATCTCTTCCACCTAAAACTCTTCCACCTAAAAGTATGAAAGAACACATATATATAGGCAAAGAACAGAGTCTCATGTTCATGACAGTCATGATGTCAGCTGATCAATGCTTATTAAGCATCTACTATGTGTTGGGTGCTATCCTAAGTATGGCACTAAGTGCTAAAGGTATGTTCACTCCATTGGTTATGGATATTTGGTCACTGGACCCAGATGGCTCCAGAGGAGAAAGAGAAGTTGATGACTCTGCATAGTCCTCCCTCACTCAAATCAAATTCAATTGCAAGTCATGTCATTATCTCCTTGATGTCACAATTTTCTTCTAGAATAAAGGCATGTTAGTTGTGTGTGGGTAGGATCCAAGGCCTCTCTCCATTCAAAGGATCAAAATACATCTCTCTCATCCAAGCAGGCATCCAAGCAGAAAAGAGGAACAACAAGAGACTTATTTTAGACAGTGTCTTTGTCATGCATTCCAGTTTCCAGTTTCCACTTTATAGCCCATCCATCACCACAAAGGTCAACAGATCAAAACCAGTTACAGAATACCAACACAGGCTTTGAATTATACCTCACTCTTCTCCACCATGCATATCCAACCAGTTGCCAAATCTTGATGTTTTTACCCTCACAACCTCCCTCCTCTCAGACCTTTTCCCTCCACTTACATAGCTACTGCTTTGGTTCAGGCCCTTATTAATTCTCACATAAATTATTGCCACAGCATTCTAATCAAGTAACACTGATGACAAAGTACTAGGGCTAAATCTGACCATGTGACTCCACTACTTAACCAACTCTAGGTTTCTTCTTCCTTCAAAGATAAACTCCTTTATTTAATCTTTAAAGTTCTGTACAACCTGTTTTTAATTCATTGGACGTTATTCTTCCTCTTGTACTCTGTAAGTCAGCCAAATTGGCTTTCTCTGTGTTCCTTACACATGACACTCCATATTACCACTATCAATTCTCCTAGGTGCCCATCTACATGGAACTTCTGGGAAGGATGAGAATGTTTCTATGGTGCTATGTTGATATGTTGCAAAACTCCTTCAACATTTCCTATGATAGATATGTAGGCTGTCTGAGGGCTACCTTTTTCATGTGCCAGCTAGGGCTAGTGGAGGCATAGGCACAATTTTAACATTTCTTGCATTTACATTTTAATTTACCATCTCCATCAAAGTCCTAATTTTGGTTCCTCATTGTGACATGCCAGTGGTTGTATTCCTCAAAATTATGTCAACGGAGGACAAACACTGGCAGGTATTATGAAGCCAGAAAGCTTCCGGCATAACCTATTGGCAGACTGTGCATTGTCCATGGACTAGTAAAAGAAAGTTTGGAGAGGATCCTCAAGTTAAGTCTCAAGGTAATTAACTTTTGGGGCATAGCAATTCTTGAAGACAGTATGCTAAGTTATAGAAGGGCTTTAGTCTTTAATTTCCTGAAAATATATTTTCACTGCCCTCTGATGCAAATGAGTGCCTTATTCATTGTCATTGCTCTGGCTTTTGCCCAGTCTTTAAAGCCTGCTTTTATTCCCCTTGAGGTCATAAGAGCATTTGGAACTCCTAATGATGATGCTGCTGCCTACTGGTTGATATTTCAGTTCAGTCATACTGACCTCATTTAGGGTTTTCTTGGCAAAGATTCTGGAGTGGTTTGCCTTTCCTTCTCCAGCTTATTTTATAGATGAGGAAACTGTGGCAAACAGGATTATACAACTTGACCAGGGTCACATAGCTTAGTAAATGTCTGAGATCAGATTTGAACTTAGGAAGATGAGTCTTCCTGACTCCAGACCTGGCACTCTATCCACTGGGACACCTAGCTACCCATTGGCTGGTATGGACATGTCATATTCACATAATCCATATATTTGTTGTGATTGCCTGTCCCTGCAGTTGAGAGTTTGCATGTTGTTTTGAATAGACCTGCAATTTAATTGCTGTTTGGAAGTCTGTTTAAGGAAACTGTCTATTGCTATAGAGCTGTGTCAGTTTTGCAATTTATAGTCTTAGAGAGTTGCTTGAGTTTGGAGACTAAATATTTTTCCATTCTATATATCAGAGATAGTCCTTGAACTTGGCTCTCTATTTACTCTGCACATTGCCTTCTGAAGTGATTTTGTAGGGAAGCCAAAGTCATCATAACACTAATAAACTAACATATAAAATATGTCTTCATTCAGATGTTCCTCCCTGCTCAGCAACTAGCATTTAATACCTGTCTCTTCCTCCCTCCCTCACTCCTACTCATCTTGATGACTTTGCTTCTCTAGGCTGATTTTGTAGGCACTTCAAAAGAGAGTGATTGGAATATCAAAAGATTATGAGAGTACCTTGGGGGAAAAGGACAAACCCTTGAATATTTTCAAAAAATTACCCTCTTTATGATCATGCTGTGAAAGTCAAACATTTAATTTGTTGAAAAAATTGTGCCAAAAAAATTCGACACAATTTGTTATTCATTCTAAGAATGAGTACATGTTGCAATTATAACTAAAATATTATTAAATATATGATAAAATTAACTTGTTTTCGTAATTTTGAGTTTCATTTTTAAGATAGGGTCTCATTTAACGTTCCCCTCATAATTTTGTTACAACATATTATTCCTATTTTAAGTGAAATCACTTTAAACAGTCTTTTTCAAGTGCTAATCATACTCTTATAAGAGGACCTCCTGTTATTACAGAAGCAGTACTTTCTGCATGCCAAGCAGAGCTAGGAAGGAGTATGATCAAGGCTTGAAGGAATATTGAGGTAGGTAAATGGTATGGTGAGGGCAGGAGAAGGGTGTGGGTATACAAAAAGGAACAAGGGTTTGAACATGAGCAGAGATCATGGTGAAATGATTCCTACTTGTGGTCTGTGCCTTTTTTCTCTCTGGCTATCTTGGTTGAATAATGATGGCCTAAGCAGCTTCAATTATGATGACTCACCAAGTAACTCCCATATTCCTTATTGCACGTATAGCACACAAAATCATTTTCCAGGTTCAAAGTACTCTGTGGTTTGCATCGCTCAGAAATATAACTCAGGCCCCCAGAGATATGATTACTTTTTTTCTCTAGCCAGAATTTTAATTAAGACAAAAGACATTTAATGATATGTTATATTAAGAAAGTTTGCACTAAAATCACCAACCTCCTAATTAATCTGGCGTACTCTTCTACAAATATATATAGCAGGGAGAGTGGGCATGCATTGAGATCATGTGCCAAGGGCATATGTAGGAAACAAGTGGGCTTAAGGTACTTGAGGGAGGATCATTTCATGATTCTGACACTGCAGAACTACCACCTTGTCTGGTGACATCATTGTGCTGATCTCACTGAGCATGTTCTTTGACTGATGTGACATCTCCTTTGGTTACTTTGCTACTCTTTAGTTGGACATGATTCTACTGGTCTCTACCAGCATCACTCTGGCTGATGGTGTGTAGTTTCAGGCAGGTGATGCTCCTTGTTTACCAGTGTCTGGGCTCCATGTCTTCAAGGTCATCTGCTAGTCATCAGCCATCGGTATAGTGGCTAGAACCTTTCCTTGAAAAGGGTGAACTCATAGTTCTTTAGTCATAGCCACTACATACCACTCAGGAAAGCCAGGCAGAGCACCCTCAGGTCAAGATTAAGTCTTATTTTTCATACTCATTTGAGGTAAAGATTATAGCCCTCTCTTCCAGACAAGGTTTCTCTGGGGTTAGACATCCTGAAGAAATACCAGTTTAGCAGCTGGTATTCAAATGACCAACTTATATTCAAATGAATATGAGTCAAAAAAGGGTAAACTCAGGAGGCAAGGTTATATTTTTCTACCTACCTAGACTACATTCTTACCTTAATTATAGAAGCAGTTGGTAGTGCAGTAAATTGAAAGTTGGATCTGAAGGCAGGTTCAAATCCAGCCTCAGATACTTGCTAGTTGTGTGACGTTGGGCAACTCATTTGACCTTTGGTTACCTCAGTTTCCTCAGCGGCAAATTGGGATAACAATACCACCTACCTCCAAGGGTTGTTGTGAGGATCAAATTAAAGAAGTATTTGTAAAAAGTGCTCAGCACACAGCAGGTACTCTATAAATGTTTATTCCCTTCCCCTTCCCTATTATGTATATATCTGGAGTAAAATCCCATTGTTTTGGTACTATATTTTGATCTGGGAAGAAGCTCATTTTTTTCTCCCTCTGTCTTGCTTATTTGATACTTATTATTTAATACTATTCTCTACTTCTACAAGTTTCATCCTGGATTTTAAGCCCCTAACCCTTCTTTGCTTCTCTGTTGTTCATTTCCCACTTAATACTTTTGTGTACTGTTATCATTTCATGTATTTGGCATTTCTAATCTCATCTAGGTTCAATTCAATTGTACAAATATTTTTTAACCTTCTGGTAAGTACAAGACAGTGAAGATGTGGATTTACATTGGTAGAGAGAGACTTTGGATATCTTGGAGTCTTATACATGCATGGATGAAATCACAGGTAAAATAGGAAATAGAAAAAGAAAATCTTTGGAGTATATTTTTTTTTATCAAGATCTTACATACAAAACACAAAAGAAATTGATTAAAATTTTTAAGACCATGCCATTTTCCAATAAATAAATGATTAAAGTATATGAAAAGGTTGTCTTCAAGAGTAAAAATATAGGCTGCAATTAGTCATTGAAAAAAAATGCTCCCGATCACTAATAATTAGAGAAATGAAAATCAAAAACAACTCTGAGCTTCCACTTCAGATTTGCAAAGATAACAAAAAATGAAAATGACAAATTTTGGAGGAGCTGTTGGAAAGTTGGTAGAGTTGTAAATAGCCATTTTAGTAAGAAATTTGAAATGAAGTCCCCAAATTTACAACTGGGCACACCATTTGACCTAACTATACCATTTGTGATCCTATATCCCCAAAGATCAAAGAATGAGGAAAAGGACTTATATATACGCATATTTACAGCAGCTCTTTTTGTGGAGGCCCTAAAAATGGGAACTAAAGGTATCCTGACTTTTGGGGGAATGACTAAACAAACTGTAGTATATGAATATAATGGAATATTGTTGTGCCATAACAAATGATGAGATGGACAGTTTCATAGGAAAATGGGAAGACCTTTTTGACCTGATACAGAGTGAAGCAAGCAAAAGTAGAACAATTTATACATTAACAATGACACTGTAGAGAAAAGCAACTTTGAAAGATTTTAGAACTCTGATTAATACAATGATAAAGCAAGAATCCAGAGGAATGAAGGCAAATCATGCATCTACCACTTCTGGTGGTAGGGTAGGTTAGGGACTTAAGATTCAGGATGAGACATATGAGACATGTATATTTGGACATAATGGAATTTGTTTTGCTGTTCTATGGGTGAGGGTTTTAAATAATGTTTTTTGGGGGTAGGGGAAGCAGTGAGAGAGAGAGAGAGAGAGAGAGAGAGAGAGAGAGAGAGAGAGAGAGAATACTTGTATAAATTAAAAACACAAACAAAAGCTTCATGTTCACTTTCCATCCCTATCCCTAAACGCATGAGTCATGCTGAGCACAGGGGACACAGTCTAAGCATCTTGAGGGCAAGGACTATTTAAATTTCTTTTCTATCTCTTATAGCACCTAGCACAGGCCCTTCCTTACATGGACTTAGTGCTAAATAACATTTTTTTTTTGTTGCATCATTCCTCTGCTCAAAAACTACAATATTTTATGCCCTGACCAATGCTTCACAGTAAAGTTTCTACATTGTAACCAAACCTCACTTTGACTTCAGGGAACCTTGTTGAGCTCCTTTGGGGTTACAGTCTTTTGATAACTTTGTTTCCATAGAACCAAATGCCCCTAGTCATATTGTTTCTCTTGTATATTAAGGGAACTATATTAAAGGGCTGTATGTTGTATTGTTGTGTAATGACTGGAGTCTGAAAGAATCTTAGAGGTCATGTAGTCCCATCCCTTCATTTCACAGACAAAGTAACTGAGGCCCAGAAAAATTGACTTATCTAAGTCATATAATAAATAGCAGAGCCAAGTTTGAGATGTTAACTAACCCAGGAGCTGGGGGAAGTGGTCTACACATAGCCAGTATGTGTATGTCAGAGGTATTAATGTTATTAGATGTTTAAACAAAAGTTCCTGTGTATCCTGACTGACAATTGCTTAGAGAAGTGGCATAGGGACATTTTATGCTTACTATGTAATAAGCAGAGGGACTGGGCATTGTTATAAGATGGTCATCTAGATCATGGAATCTAGGTCAGCTTTAAAGTTCAGAGAATAATAATAGCTAACATTTATGTAGTGCTTGCTACATGTATGCCAGGTACTGTGTTAAATGCCTTAAAATTGTTTCTTCACTGGATCTGCACAACAATCCTGGGATGTAGGTGCTATTATATCCCCATATTACAGATGGGAAATCGAGGCAAACAACGGTTAAGTGACTTGCCCAGGGTCACACAGGTAGTAAGCATCTGGGGTTAGTTTTGAAGTTAAGTCTTCCTGACTTCAGGCTCAGAACTCTAGCCACTGCACCACCATCCAGAGAGGCTAGGGGCTGCTGTGGAAACAATGCTATCCTGGGAAACCTGTTTCCAAAACCTGTCTCTGGCAAGTAACTTAAGGCTCTCTGAGCCTGTCCCCTTCTATGTAAAATTGGGAGGATAATATGTACTCTACTCACCTTATAGGGTGATTGTGTAGACACTGCCTTTTAATCTGTACAGGGCTACAGAAATGGCATTATTTTTTACAGTATCTTGCCCATAGTAGACACAATACATTTTTTGAACTGAATTTGGTTGAACTCTATCATTTTACAGAAATCTGAAGCACATTCAGATAAAGAGATCTGATTAAGGCCAGTCTGGACTGAGTCCTTTTCTAAGTCTGATGCTTCTTCTTTCTACCTGGTGACCCTGGGCAAATCATTTGACCTTTCCAGTCCTTTACTTCCCAATCTGTAAAATGAGTCAGACTAAATGACCTCTGCCTTTCTTCCCTTAAGGCAGCTCGGTGGCACAGTGTAGGTGGCCCTGGAGGAAGGAACCTGAAATTCAGCCTGGGATGCTATTTGATCCTGGGTAAGTCACTTATCCCTGTTTGCCTCAGTTTCCTTAGTTGTGAAAGGAGCTGGAGAAGAAAATGGCAAACCGATCCAAGTATCTTTGCCAAGAAAACCCCCAACGGGGTCACAAAGCGTTGGATGCAACTGTAACTGCTGACCCAGGGTCTGGCTCTTATTTAAGATGAAGGGCTTTTCCTTGACATCAGGGATGCCTCGAGTCCCTGTGGACTCAAGCCTCTCGTCTGCAGCTGCTGAGGCTCTCCCTCTGTCTGTTTTTCTCTCTTTCCAGAGAGAGTACGTACGTGTGGAGTGCATGTGTACATGTGTTTCACCGTCCCTGGTGGAGTCAGGAAGCCCTCAACTCAAATCCAGCCTCAGACACACGCTAGGTGTCATGAATCCGGTTTTTCTTAATACCCGGCAGCCGACAACGATAAACCACCCCAATATCTTTGCTAAGACGACCCCACCGCCAGCACAGTACGATCAGCGGGGTCACGACGCGTCCTGCGCGTGGAACAACCACGTGCGCTCTGTTCCGACGTTCCCGAAGCTTCCTCCGGGTGACTGCTGCCTTGGCCGTCGGGCTTTCCCAGCCTCTAACGGGAGGCAAGGAAATACACTCGGCCCCTTTAAGAGAGCCCGCCCACGCCTCGGAGAAGCCGGCTGCGGGAAGGGCCGGGGTGCTTAGGAACCTGGGCAATCCCGTATTAAAGGGGTCGTCTTGCGTCACCCTCCCGGCCAGCCAATCAGAACGGAGGCTCGAGGCACGCATTACTAAGGCGACGGGAGAGACGCCTCCCGGCCCGGGGGAACTAGCGGCCGCTTGGCCCCGGAGGTTGTGACCCCTCGCGGCTTCCTTATCTCGCCCCCTCCTCCCGGTCCCGGTTCCCCGGGCAACTATCCTTTGGTCCGTCCTCAGTGCGCTGACGGGCGGGGGTCGGGGCTGTCCGGGGGCTACGAAGATGGCGGCGGCGGTCGGGGGGACTCTAACATGAACCTCTCCCCGTCCGCCGCACCCCGGCTCCTGGGACTCCGACCCCGCACGGCCGCGGGCCCCGAATAACGGGCGCCCGCCTGGGCAGAGTTGGTGCCGCCGCGCTCTTGGTGGCGTCACCGGCTGAGGTGAGTGGGCGCGGGGTCCGGGGAGCGGGCGGGTTATCCGGGGCAGCGAGCGTGACAGCCGAGGTTCTGACTCCGCAGCGGAGCGTCCGTAGAGCGGGCCTCGGGAACCCTCCGCCCTCTCCGGGGGCTCGCCGGGCGTCCGGGGCGGTCCCGACGCGGCACGGCAGCCTCCCTGAAGGACCCGCGCACGCCCCGGACCCAGCCCCCAGCCCAGGGGGAGCCGCCGGCCCGGCGTCCGGCGTCCGTTCGGGCGGGGCTACCTCGCCCGGACCCTCCCTCCAGCCTCCGCCTCCCCCGTGAGCAGGTTCGTTGGAGCGGCGACCCTGGGACGGAAAGGCTGCCCCGTGCGAGCTGCGTCCTTTAGGAAGCGGAAAGTTTGTCTCCTCCCTCCTCGGCTGAAGTTCCAAGTTCGGTGAGGGCAGGGACTGTTTCCCGATTCTGTCTGTGTTCTTAAAGAGCTTAAAGCAGGCGGGCTGCCCTGAAATGCTTTTTGGATTTGGTGGCGTGACTTCACGTTTGGGTGAAAACTTAGAGCTATGGTTAGATTAGGCGAGTAGAACCCTGCGAGGGGGGTGTATTCATTTTAGACCTACCCACCTGACGTGCTGTGAAAATGGTTCTGGCCTTAGGGTTCACCATTCATGACAACTTCACCGATACAAGAGGCAGATAACAGCTGCATCTGATCCATCTCTAGTGAAACTACTCTGTTAGAAATTATCAGCGACATCTTAACTACCGAATTGGATGTCCTTTTAAACTCCTTTCAGCATACGTTGATTTTGAAGTTTTCATCCTCTTTACCTTAATGCAGCTTCTGACATAGTCAAGCCCTCCTCCCTTCTGGATCCTCACCCCTTTTAGCTTCTGTAACATTGCTTTCTCCCAATTCAAGTAATGTTATATAGAAACCAAAAAAGGGGAGGATCCAGAAGGTGGGAGGGCTTGACTATGTCAGAAGCTGCATTAAAGTCAGAGGATGAAAATTTCGAAATGAACATATGCTGAAAGGAGTTTAAAAGGACTTTAAATTATGTAGTTAAGAGGTCACTGCCTAATTCTTTTCGTACCTGTCTGATGAGGACAGTTAGGTGGCACAGTGGGTAGAGTGCCAGGACTGAAACCATGAAGACTTATCTTCCCTAGTTAAAATCTGTCTTCGAACTTACTGACTCTGTGACCCTGTTTGCCTTAGTTCCTTATCTATAAAATGAGCTGGAGAAGGAAATGGCAAATCACTCTAGTATCTTTGCCAAGAAAAACCCCTAAATGGGATCACAAAGAGCCAGACACAGTTGAGCCGATAGAGCAACAAAAACTTATCTGATGTCTTGTTTTTCTTTGCTGGATCATTATCCCCTCATACCCTTTAAGTGCAGGCACTCTTGACCTCTTCTCTTCTTGTTAATGATTTTATCAGCTTTCATGGGTTCAGTTATCATCTGTCACTCTTAAATACCCTTAAAAATGAACTCCAATGTCATAGCTTCAGCTGCCTGTCGAGGGCACAATTATACTCTCTGTACTTTTGTTTCTAATCTTGGTAATCATTTTACTTTTTTTCTTTATCTACTTTCCAGTCATTTGTCAAATCTTGTTGATTTCTCTTTTTCCTCTGACATCTATTCTCTTCTCTCCATTTACATCATCTTTATTGTAACTCAGGCTATCAATAGTCATTAAACATTTATGAAGTGCCTATTATGTGCCAGGCTCTGTGCTAAGTGCCATGGATACAAATAAGAGAAAAGAAAGATGATCCCTACCTTCAAAGAGCTTAAAATCTAATGGGGAAAGACATAACATAAGAAGGGTTTGGGGTAGGGAGGGGAAGAAGTGAATGTACCCAGCCCTGGGGCAGGTGGTAAACTGAGAAGTCCCAAAGTTGTTGTGGTTGTGTTTTGTCCTTTTTTAAAGAGTACCATGACCTTAGGAAGATGATGCCATGACTTGTAAATGAATTATAGTTAAGTGAGGGAAGGATGTGCAGAGTCACCACCCTCACTTTCTTCTCCAGAGCCATCTTGGTCCAGAGGCCAGATATAGATCAGGACAACTGGAGATGGCCCAGAATACTGTGGGAGACCTTGGTCTTTTTAAGCTAAGATCTTTCCAAGTTCTCATTTTGAGGCAACCTATTCACTGATGAGGGCTGATTGACAAATGAGCCGAAGAATGGCCCTTTTGATAAAAAAATTACACTGGGAGGGGAAGACCGTCAGGAATTCTGGCCAAAAGAGAAACAATTACTATTTATATTCATTGTCTCTAAGCCATGGCCGGGGTAGGGGGGGTGGGGAAATTACCTTTAATCTGTGGTTTGGCTGGGACCTGTTGTTGTCCAGTCCATGGGAGCCAGAGTGAATTGGGTTTAAGGTATGGTTTTTTAAAAAGGAGTATAGCTAGCAAACCCCAAGATATCAAGGCAGGTTTCAGCCATCATAATTTGCCTTCCTTTGGGTAGAGCACCCTCAGGTAAGGATCTAATGTCCCATGTGGAGAGAGGAGAGGAGTAAAGAGGAGAAAGTAGTGCTGCAAGGTGAGATATCGGATGTCTGAGCTGAGCTCTCTTATTAAATGGAGCTTTGACATTCTTGGCCCCACCCTGTAAACTGAAAGTGACGGGGTGGAATACTGGACTGTTAGAACAGTGATCTAGCTGGGCTTTCTATTTTCAGTTTCTCTCATATCTGTTCCACGGTGGCCCAGAAATTTTTCCTATGCTGCTGGTCTGTCCACATTCCCTACTCCTGCTTCAGTGGCTCGCTATTGTCTTCGGTATAAAGTGGAAATTCTCCAACTTAGCGTTTTAAGGACCTCCGTAATTGGGCTCTAACCTACCTTTACTCCTTTATTTTCTATTACTTCCGTTCATAATTCTGTTTGAACTCAACTAGGTCTATGTCCTGGATTGGGAGTGGGAGGTGAAAAGTAAAGAGGAAATGAGAGAACAGGTCAGGAGTAACAACTTCAGACCAAAAAAACAAGTATATAGAAGAATTGGGAAGGGCTCTGGAAAAGGAATATAAAAATGTGAAAGGAGAACTTCTAAAAATAATCAATTCTTGCTCCATTTATGTTCCAGTGATTTCAGGGCATAACTTTTATTGAGATTTTTGCCAGCTATAAGAGCTCTTAAATAAGGGTCCTTATTTGTTGTTTTTCCCCCTGACTGCTTCCCCATTTTTAAATTAGTGGTGGCAGTTGATAAAAAAGCCGAAAGACCCTAGAATCTCCTTGTGGTGCCTCTGCTCAAGGCTGTTGGAGTTTTAAACTACTGTTTTGGTGGGAGGTGGAAGAGAACCAGATCTTCCATTGGGTATTGGGAGATTTTTGGAAAATCTCAACTTTTTTCCATAGAGACATTGATCAATTTAATAAACACTTACTAATGGACTATGCTATGTATAGAGCACTGTTTATTGGTGTTAGACATAATGATTAGATTCCAGCATATTATGTTTAAATTATATAGAAGGTGCAATTATAACTTAAATGGGCATTATAGACTGACCTAAAAACCTAACTGCCTATTTATAACAGTATTTTTATGGGAAAATACTTCCTTACTTTGAAATAAAAGGATTTCACCTGAACTTTTGGAACACAACCTGTTCATAAATTTGTAGGCAGATATTTTTTATAAAACCACTTTTAACTGCTTCTAGTTCTATCACATTATAGGTAGTAGACTGCAAAGCTTTTGTGTCTCATTTGGGAACCAGACTTTTAAATAAATTCTTATTTGGGAAACATCTAAGATAAATATGGTGTGTGTATATATGTGTATGCATTGTGTATACATATGTGTATTTATATGTATATATTTTGATGACCCTTTAAAAAATGAATAATCTTGAAATATTCCTACTCTCAATATCATAGTCTGGTTTCAGCAATAAAATGGACCAAAACTTGGTGTGGTATGAAAGAAATGAAACCTGATAAATGATTGTGTTAGGACTTGGGTGAACATGCTGATGTTTAGATTGATTTCAGGTTCAGTGTTATATTTATATTAGGGAGCTGGGAAACCTGCTATTGATCATTTGTAGGACACTGAACAAGTTGATATACTTGTTCTTAGTTTCCTCATTCCAGCTAAGTGGCATAGTAGATAGAGTTCTAGGTCTGTAGTCTGGATCCCCTTGGATAAGTTAACTTTTTGTCTCAGTTTCCTCAGTTGTAAAATGGGAAAAATAATAGCACCTGTGAGGATCAAATGAGGTAATATTTGTAAAGTGCCTAGAATATAGTAGTTGCTGTGTACATGCTAATTCTTTTTCTCTAGTTTTGTTGTTCTCTTCCTTCTCCCTTTTTTCTCCTCTCTCCTCCTTTAGGAGTTTCAGGACCTGGGATAAATTCCCTTGGGGGTTAGAAGAAGGGTAGTCCTGGAACAAAAGGCACTGTCAGGAGGATGATCCTTGGAGGACAGAGACAGAATTGGGGCTACTCCTTTATGATCAGGAGAAATGTGATGGGCCTCCATTGTGAAAGACATAATATGGGTCCCCTGGACAGTTTGCCCCGGTATGGTGTAGCTAGGGTGGGAGGAAGAGGACCTTCCTCTCGGGAGCCTGTGCCTTATTACCATAGCTTGGACCAACATTGACCTCATCAACCCTCCAGTGTGGCAGAAGGCAGGCCCTGGGAGAATTATGCTACTGAGACTCCAGGGGTAGTTCCTGGAGAGGGATTAGTGGGAGCAATGGCTTTCTATAGGGAGTATTAGGCCAGTTGGAGACCTGCCAGGAGAAAAAGTCCTGGTGCCTGGGATGCCTAGTTAGAGCTTCAAGTGCTAATATTTTATGATTGAGGTTGTCAAAGTAGTTACTATGAAAACTACAAGTTCAGGGTAGAGCTAAGTAGTCATTTCTTCAAACCTAGAATTCAGACATCCCTCCATAGCTCTTTGGCATTCTTTCCCTTGGATCTGGGAAGTCTCTGTCTTGAGAGATGTTATTGTTTCACCAGACTATGAGCCACTAGACTAGATTCTTTGCATTCTGGAGGGTGCTAAAAATTATCTGTGATATATATAGACAATCCTTTTCTCCTCCTTTTTGTTAGCTTTCAGTTTGTTTACCCATTTCTAGGGTACTATTTGCTGTTGTATTTTGGAGAATGGTGACTGGGTAGTTTTTTTTTGTCATTATGAAATCTGAAATTGGAGCGTCAAAACTGGGGGACCCTAGGAAACTTCAGTGCTTGCCTTGAGAGTGGCAGCATCTCCAGCCATTCCTGCTTAGTTACAATTAGATATTTTTTCCTCTAACCCCAACATATCCTGCCCATTAAGAGCTTTCTTTCTGCTCATTGCTAGGGGAGAATGGAGTTCGTTCTCAACCTATCCTCCACCTACCCCCCCATGTAATTGTTGGTGACATTTAAGTACCTTTTTCCTGGAATAAAATTTGTTTTCATGAATATTCCAGTTGTACTATGTATCTAAAGAGTATTTTAGTAGGAACTAAGATAAAACTGATTATTAGTCACTGAAAGCACTTCGAAAAAATGTGCGTTTTTTGAGGGCAAGCACTATTTGTCTTTTTGTCTTTGTCAGTAGTACCTTTCTTACAGTAAGTGTTTAATAAATGCTTGTTGGACTGGATCGGTTAAATCTGGACTGCTGTTAACTACCTGTGAGAAATATCCATATAGCAAGTCACGGATCCTTTTCTGGATGTTTGTTCTTATTTTTTTGGATAAACTAAAATTTCTTTTAGCTCTAAATGCTGTGACTCTGTTCCTTGATGCCAAATGTGATAACCTTCACTGAAAAGTTGATTTCTTTTTGTCTAGACTTGTGAATTCTTTGGTTTGGAGGATGTGCTCAAAAAGAAGATATATTTTTGTAATGTTAATGGGATTTAAGATCTTCCCTGCCCATTAATAGGCCCCAGGTGGAGCCCATCGTGGGAAACTTGCTTAGAGGAGGCTTGCTTTTTGTTGTTGAAAGTCACATCTTCTGCTACTTTTTAATTAGGCATTGAGTCCTGAGGGTTTTATATATATATATATATTCCTTTTTACTTTGGGGGTTCGCTTATGAGAAGGACCTTGTGACTCTGAGCAGTCATATGTTAAGGCTATCTTGATCCAGGGATGTCTGTAAAGTGTATAGCAATATTGCTTTGATTCAGGCAGTAGAGCCCAGTCTGTTGGTCTTTATTTTTTTGCTTATATTTTCTCTGTTGATACTTTCTCAGAAGTTCAGGGTGCTGTTTTCCCCTGAACTAGTGAATGTCCTAAAAAAAGATTGTTGACCCCTTAAATAGCTATCTGTCCTAGTAAAGCAGATTTAAGAACCTGTGGTAACAGCTATCCTGGGTATGTATCCTTGCCTTTATAATCCTTTACCAGTGCAGGGGCTGCCAAGAGGTTTGGTAATTTGCCAAGGGATGTACAGTTACTTTGTATCTGAAGCAAGGTTGGAATCCCAGGCTTCTTACTGAGTAAGTTGGCTTGATATCCAACCTGTGGCCTCAAGGCCTGTGACTCTCTAGGTCCTTAAGTGCAGTCCTTTGAATTCAAACTTCACAGAACAAATCCCCTTTATAAAAGGATTTGTTCTGGAAAACTTGGACTCAGTCAAAAGGCCTCACTCAAGGTCTTAGAAGGCTACATGTGGTGGATGCAGATCCTATGTCTGGATTTCTCTGATCTATCAATCTTATCTATGTAATCTAGCTTTGCCTCTCTCTCTCTCTCTCTCTCTCTCTCTCTCTCTCTCTCTCTCTCTCTCTCTCTCTAATCTAGCTATCTTATAGATTTCTTGTCAGTACTTTAGGAGGTCCAGGGCCCAGAATAAATTCACTTAAATAGAGTTACGGCGTTGGAATAAAGAAGACATGAGTTCAGATCTGCCTTACTAGACCTTATTAGCTGTGTGACCATGAGCAAGTCTACTTTGCTTGTCTCAACCTCAATTTTTTTATCTTTTCAAAAGTGAAGATAATAAAGCATATTTCACAAGGTTGTTATAAGGATCAAAGAAGAGAATACATATGTACATATATGCCAATTCACAAACTTCAAAGTATTATATAAATGTTAATTGTGATATCTATAGATAAAAGTAGAAGGAAGGCTAGGCCTATAGTAACAGCACATTTTTTGAGGGAGAAGTAGTAGAATGGGAGAGAGGAGGGGCAGGCAGGATCTAGGACTACTAAGGCAGCTTTGTTTGTTGTATAGTCTTCAAGAGGAATATTGGACCAGAGGTGAGGGGAGAGGGAATAAGTACATATAACTACTATGTGCTTAGGCACAATTCTAACTGCTTTTTCAAAACAAATACCTGATTTGATCCTTCTGTGTGGATACAGCATTCCCCTACTCAAATTAAACTCAGAAGCTTCTTAAGGTAGAAGGCAAAAAGGAATTTATTACAATCCCATGAGAAGGGGCACTTCCTTCGAGATCCTGAGTGCAGTCAGCAAGGGAGCAGCACTTGAGAAGAGCAGAGTACAGCATTATATAGTCCCTTACATTGAAGCCCACTAGCCTCTCTTCCCATTGGCTGAGAATCCAGGCGTACAGTCTAAGGTGGGGGGAATCTTCCCCAGAGACAAAGAACATGGAAAAGATCGGTGCTCACCAATGAGGGTTTTTGTTATCAAATATGGAACTTAAGAGAAGAATGCTGATGTGGCATAAGGTGGGGAGGGAGGGTGGTGGTACACCACCAGAACTTTGATGGTTCTCCTCCCTCCTGGAGCATTTTATTTGCCTAAGGGGTATACTTAGTTATTTTAGCTTTGGCTGGAAGGATGGGGGTTTTGGGGAATTCATGCCTGAGGGGTCTTCACTTAACCTGACTTCACTCACTTCCAGTATCCCTACAAACCTTAGAATTACATCTTCTCCACCCTTCAAAATCATTTTGGTCTAGGGATATGAGTCTGAATTCAGAAGGAAAGCTGTTTCTTTTATTGCTCTTTAAGGGTGGAGATTACCACTTAGTTTATACTTGCTGATATGGTCTTAGAACTATAATGTTGAGGTTTTGGGTGCTCAGTACCCCAAAATACCAACATGCTTAATGAATTCGCCTAGACTTCCATGAGCCAAGGTAAAACAAATTTTATTAAAGATTTACCATTTTGAGTTGATTCTTAAAAAGCCTAACCATTTGTGACACTTGTATTGACAAGCAGGCCAGATAGAATCTCAGCAAGACAGTCAGAGCTGGATTGAATCTGAGCTTTCATGGAGGCAAAATGGAATTTGTATACAGAGAGACCTTCGAAAAGATCTAAGGAGGATTTTGTTGAGACTGGGCTAACTAGTGATGTAATCAAGAGTGGGAAACAGCTGGAGGCAATTGGGAGGTATTAGACAATGGAGGGCTTCCCTCTCTCCCACCCCTCTTCTTCCTCCCTTCCTCCTTAACTTCCTTCCTTCCTTCCTCTTTACTGTTCTTTTTTTCTCTCTCTCCTTCCCTCTCTCTCTCCTTCCCTCCCTCTCTCTCTTTCTTCCTTCTTTCTATCTCTTTCTCTCTGTCCTGCTCCATCAACTGGCTTACTGCTGTTAATTAGAGTAAAACCTATAAACATGTGGTCAACAGCATAAGCAGTCACCCTTGCAGTTATCAATAGCTAACCTCTCATTAACTTAAAGTTGTGTGCCAGAGTATATTCTCATAGTATTTCTTTTCTCAGCATTGAGAGCAGTTGCTAGGTAACAGTTTATGACGTAGGGTGCAGTGATAATCCTGCTGTGGTACATCTCAGAGAAATCTCATTAGAATGCTGTACAACCATTTGAACTCATATAATGCCCTCTTTCTCTTTCAGCCATGTCACTCACTTTGCAGAACTTAGTGACTCTTCTTTATGAAATTCAAGACTTTCTATAATCTGGGAAAACCTCATTTGATGAATATAATCTTATTTTCCTATTTTTTCCTGTTACTTTTCAACATAGTCTCTTTCATTCTTAGTGGTCTCCTCGCTACCTTCTACAGTTTTCATTATCTAAGCCTTTCCCCTCTCCTTTCCTCTGTGACATGTCTCCATCTTCAGGTCCTTTAAAATCTAACTCAAGTTTAGCTTCTTTTGTTCTGCTTCCCCCTCACTACTTTACCTCACATTGATATCTTCCCTGAATTTTTTTGATACTTACATTCCATATCACTTGCTTGTATACTTTTTTGATTTATTTTTGATTTCTATTTTATTTTCATAGCCAAGACTGCAAGTTCTTAATTGAGGCTAACATGAAGTTTTTTTTTAAGTGTGATCTCTGTGGGCATTAAATGAATACTTACTTGATGATATTCTGTGTAAGCCAGTTTCTTCAAGTTTTTGTATATTCTGTTCGCTCATTGCTTTATTTCAGGCCACTTTGCCCCAAATTCCTTTTAGCCAGGCAAATTTGTTCAACATTCTTTTCCATAGTTGTCTAGATTAAGGACATTCCAAAGAATGTAACACAAACTGTGAAGGCATTTCTGAAATTAGAGTTCTTACAATACTTATTTTCAGAAATGGACATATTCTTAGAATACGTTCACAGGGTGGCTGCTTTGAAGGATATGACATGTTTGGATTTTTTTAAGTTCTGGCATGTTTTTTAAAAATAATTTTTAGTCCAGTTTTGGAATTGTGATTTTAGATAATTTTTCTTGGTTTTTACACAGTCAGTATAAATTTAGACTATATTATCTTTTAAAAATTAGATGATTTGGGGACAGCTAGGTGGGCCAGTTATAGCAGTAGCCCTGGAGAGTCAGGAGGATCTGAGTTCAAATGTGACTTTAGATGCTTAATAGCTGTCTGACCCTGGGCAAGTCACTTAACCCTGATTACTTCCAAAAAAAATTAAATGATTTGTTATCAAACTAATGTTAAACACTAGTGCGGCCAATTAGACTGACTTTGCAACTATTTACATTTAAATAAATTTTGAATAAAATATAACTTTTCAATATTCTTAAGTCTCCATTAGGATTCCTTCTCATTCACTTTTCCACTAGTCAGACTGTGTGTCCTGTTCTTCTTGTTCTCCCTGTCCCTAATTGCTCTTAAAATTGTTTTGCCTCCTGCACCATCTTAACTGTCTGGTTCAGCTACTCCTTCTGTCTTTGTTTTCTTTTTTTATTTCTTCTTCTTCATAAGTCTGAGGTTAGATTTCAGATGTGATGGCTTCACTGTTATTGATGTAGAAAAGAGCTTGTTGTAGAAATTTGGGCTGACCTTTTCCTATCTTTTATTTGTTATCCTTCTCCTAGTTTAATCTTTAAATGCTCTTGGGATTGTCTAGTTTTAAATGGGTCCCTTGCCAAGCTTTCTGTAAATGATTTTGCCCCTTCACTGCTTCTCAAATGTTTTCTGAGGTGGTACTGCTTTTAATTTTCCTCATTTTCTGTAAACTTCTGTAAATGAGTTCATATTCTAAACAGTGTTGGCTTTGTCAGGCATGTCAAGGGTTTGATGATTCATGAAGCTTCTAGTTTGGTCTCCTTGTGGAATAAATTTATGAAAGATATTTAAGTTCTTATTATGTGTCAACTACTATGCCTCAGGTGCTGGGGTACAAATACTAAAGAGAGATAGTCTGATCTCAAGGAGTTTAAATTCTAATGGAAGAGACTTATAGGGATGAGTGGTGACCAGGAAGAGGAGTTTAGTGACTTCCTATTCTCCTCTTTCAGGCCACCACTCTTCCATATGTATTATGCTTGTGGTTTTATTTTTCACTATAAGTTTAAGTAGAGAATTCTTTAAGCCTCGCTAATTAAATTCCCTAAACATTAGCAGACTGCTATGTGGTATAAGTGGTTTTTTGATAATAATTCCACTTAAGTCAGTCTGATCTTTCAGAAATGAATACTTGAACATTCTCCACAAAGAGTATTGTGATAACAGATATCTACCACCAATGGAAAATATTAACTTCAGAAATTATCAGCAGATGTTTTCCATTTGTGGCTTGCTTCTTTTGGTTTAATCCCATCTTAGTTGAATAAGTTCAAACCAACTAGAAAGATTCAGGTTAATATTTATAAGAGTATTTGGAACTCATTTAAATAATGTACTAGTGAGTGAGCCATCTTTTTTCAAATAAAAGGAATCTTCACTATTTTTCTTCAACTTTCATTTTAAAAAAAGAGAGTATTTCTTTATCTTGTATCTTTGCAATTCTTGGAGGGAAAAATGGGTTGTGCGGTAGGGACAGTAAATTAGAAATAGAGTATTTTTAATATTTTAAATTATATCTTTAGGATTATAGAAATGTGACATTTTAATAGATTCATTTAGGTTATTTATACATTTGTCACAGTGATTTTTGCATACTGTTCATTGTTCATTTGTTTTAGTTCTATACAACTATTTGTGACCCATTTGTTTTTTTTTTTGGCAGAAATACTGGAGTAGTTTTGCTGTTTCCTTCTCCAGCTTATTTTACAGATGAGGAACCTGAGGCAAATTGGATTAAGTAATTTGCCAAGGGTCCCATTGCTAGTAAGTGTCTGAGGCTGGATATGAACTCAGGAGGTCTTCCTGACTTCCAGGATTGGTGTTCTATCCACTGTGCCACTTAGCTTACTGCTTACTACTTTAAGAAAAATAACACATTTTTCTTTAGGTAATAGCTAGGCATGACTAAAGTGCAGTTTCTCAAAAACTATATTTTAATTACTTGGTGGGTTTAAAAAAATCTTTCCATCCCAATCTGTTTGGCAATAAAGAGGAAAAAGTAGTATGTGTTGACATTGTGTAATGAGAAGGAAGAATTTCAGTTTTAAAATAATTTTTTTGATGTCTTTTGTTTTTTTACATCACTATAGTTTATCCTTCCAGTATATCCAGTATCCTTCCCCATCCTCTTTCCAAAGATCCACCCTCCATAGTACTTTTTAAAAATAACAACTTAAAAAAGAAAGAGGAAAAAGAAGAAAAAAAATCAGCCTAACTCATCAGTATCAGAAGGAAGTATTTTAGAGCAGTCTTAATGGTTTTTATAAAGATTTTTATTTCATTGTAAGGTTGTTTGGGGGTTTTTATATAGGTTTTATAGTTTTAATTGTCCATTTTTGTATAAGAAATATGAAAGAGCGCTGTGTTGTTCAGAACTCCCTCCGCTAATAAATCACAATTGGGCTGTGATTTGGTAGGTATTAAGCCCTAGCGCCTGAATCACATTGAGGTTACATGACTTGCTCAGTGGTTCAGTTGTGAGTGATTTGAACCTAAGTCATTATCTCCCAGCTTAGAATTCTGCCTTCTTTGCCATACTGCCTCAACATTATAGGCATATTATAATTTTAAAATTAAGGTAATCAAGACAACAGTGAAATATTTCATAGTATCAGATTTAGATCCTGATGACTTTGAGGCTCAAAAACCTTAACGATTTTTCTTCAAAATTACACAGGTGGGAAGTGACATAGGCAGGATTTAAACCATGGTCCTTTGACTTCAAAGCCATTGCCTTTTCCTTATATTAGGCTGCCTTGTGGTGCCTTATCCTTTCCATGATTTTATTTCATCGTAAGTACTCAAATATGAAAGGAAATGATGTATATAGCAGTAGTTTCAACAAAAGAGAGCTTTTATTTATCATCTTCATTTCTGAATATATCCTTCTAGTCTTCCCTATCCAGAGTCATCCCTTTTTAACAAAGAATAAAAATGAAAGAAATAAAGGCAGATGTGCAGAACCTGCACTTCCATTTAATCTGACAGTAAATTTAGTGTTCTGTACCAAGAGCCTTTACAATGAAGAAAGGACTCTTTTGATTTTATTTTTCATTTTTACTCTATTTCTGTTATAATAGTACATATTTTACTTTACATCAACGTTCACATAAGTCTTTTCATGGTTCCCTGTAGTTTTCATATTTGTGGTTTCTTATGACTTGGTCATATTCAATTATAATCGTGTACCACAGGTTGTTTAGTGATTCCTCAGTCTGTGGACATTCCTTTTATTTCCAGTTATTTGCCTTTTGGTAGTTTTCTAAGCAAGTCTGGGTCGTGGGACTTGAGAGTAATAGACCATCTACCTACTTCATTCTCCTCATTTTACAGATGAAGTACTAAGGCCTTCATAGGTGAAATAACTTTACCCCACATCACACATTCTAGAGATATTCTTTTCCAGAAATAACAGCTTTTAAGTAGTGCTGTGGTATGTTGGTTTATTAAAACCATAAATTAGTCTAACAAAATAATGAAAAAAAATTACATTCTTGCACTTAGAGTGTTATACAGTAAATCAGGTTTGGGGAGTGCATTACCAGAAAATCTGAGAGTATTTGCTGCTTTAGAAGAAAAAACGCTTTATTCAAATTGCCTCAAATATACCATTCTCTCATTTTGCAGATGAAGAAACTGAAACCCATGACAGTTTAAGAGATTTTATAAAACTTGAAATAAAATAATCTTTCATGCTTTCCTTCTCTCCCTCCCTCTTTCACCACAGACAGTATGTAGCTGAGGGTAGGGCCTGACTCCAGTTATTTCTGACCCCAAAGCTAGCTCTCTTCACTATGCCAGACTGCTGCTAAGAATTTTTAAAACAAAGATTTGAATTTCAGTTGACTGACTTGTCTATTGCAAAAGCTGTCTTTTCCCAGTGCACACTAGGAAGTTTTTCTGTTGATTTATAAGAAAATTGTGATTGATGTTACATTGGTATTACATGTCTATAGCATATAATTATTTGGAGGATAGAGGAAACTCAAATTTGGCCGATAACATTGTTGGTTCCTGCATGAAACATTTATTGAAAGCCAGCCTGTGTTGAGTGCTCTTCAGATCTTTTGTTTGGCTAAGGTATTTTTCTACGAGTATAGAAATAGGTTGTCTTAAAAAACAACCATTGTTCCGTTAATGTTTGATCTTCTGTATAACTCTTGATCTATTTTCTGGTGTCAGAAGTGAGCACAGGGGTGGTATCATTTTAAGGATTAAGTCATTCGCCCCTACAACCTTGGATGCTTGTGAATGAACTGAGGCTTCTGGATAGTTAGATATTAGGGAAAAAAAAATCATTTTTAAAGGTGGTTACCCATTGGTAGTGGTTACAGGTTGGTTTTTGTTTGTAATGGTTATTACTCTTTCCTCATCTCTCTCATCTGCATCATGGTGTAGTGTTGTATATAAATGACAGGATTTGGAGTCAGGAAGATTAGTATATGACATGGAGTCAGACATTAATTGTGTGACTCTGAGTTAGTCCTTGAGTCTTGTCTTCCTCATCTTTAAAATGAGGAGACTAGATTTGAGGACCTCTGAGACCCAAGATGTCAGTCTAAGATCCTGCATCTATGATTGAGTTTTTCCAACTATCAGTATAAAATGCAATTAAAATAGCCATAGCAATATCATTTTATACTTTCAAAGCCCCAGTTTTCTCATTTGTAAAATGAAGAAGTGGCTCTCTAAATGGTTGTTCCATCTAACATTTTGTAATTCTTCTCTCCTTACATGGCTAACCCAGTCCAGCAAAGCTAATTTCCTAAGTGTTCATTTTGATGAATGGTATTGAGATGCGTGGATATTTTTCTCCTTATTTTTAATACCTGTTAATCTTAACTCTGAAGTTAATGCTAAGGAAAAATTGTTTGCAGAATTGAGAGTTGAGACCTCAGATACCATGTAATTCAATTTTTATCAAGTTCCAAGAGCAGTCCATTTGAACTCCTTTTGTTATAGGAGCAGTCATAGAATCATGGATGTAGAGCTAGACATCCCATCCTTCATTTCATACATGAAGAAATTGAGGTCTGAAAGGGGTTAAATGACTTGACCAACCTCATATTTCATAAGTGGCAGGCCAGGAATCCTGACTTTTGGACTCCAGAATCATTGCCACATTGGAATTATGAAGATTGCCTTGCACAGAAATCAAGATGTGGAATTACTTTAGCAATAATGAGAAAAATGAAACAAACCTCAGAAAATGTTTTTTTAATTGGCAGAGTGGTTTATAAATAGAGTGAATTTTCACTGGTGATTCCCAAAGGGTTTTAATTACTCAAATTGTCTCTTCTGAAATTTTCATTCTGCTTGTGCCCATCAAACAGTTTTGTTGTTTTAAGTGGTCTCTCTTGTCCCTCTCTTTTTTCTCTCTTGGCTTTTTCTTTTTCTTGTATATATATATACACACACATAAAATCTCTAAGTCTTGAAGTGCTTTTGTTTTCAAATGAAACATTTTTATTGGGAGTCAACACATTGTTCTGCCTTATTTTCACTTGCGAATGGCAAGAAAATGCTGCATAAAATATTGTTAAAATATATGGAACTTTCTAGGGGCATTGCCCATCTGTCATTTATTTTGATTTATACAAGTCTAGAAAACATCATATCGGGAATATTTTAAAGACTTAAGTAAATGTTTCAGGCTATTAGCACAACTTATTGTATTTGTTTATGAACTGAGATCAGTTCTTGTCTTTTACATTAAATTGCAAAAAATGTTAAAAGAAATATATTTACCACATGAATATTATGTGAAATATCATTGTTAAGAGGAATTAAAATGTAAAAAGTTTTTATTTAACATGGAAATTACTTGTTGACTGAAGACTCAAGCCACATGCTATGAAATAGGACAATGATGAGCCCTTCTTAACTTGCCAGTCTTCTTATACCATATTGCACCCCTACTCTCAACCTCCACCCCCTGAAATACTCTGTGGTGCGATGACATTCGTCTCCTTGCTTGATGTTTCTCGAATCAGATACTCCATTTCCTAACACCAGGCATTGTCACTGACTGGCCCTCCATGCCTGGAGCTCTCTTTCTCCTCATCCTCTTCAGACTTCCCTAGCTTTTTTCACATCCTACCATCTGCAAGAAGCCTTCCTCAGTCCCTAGTACCTTATTGCTGGGATTATCACCAATCTATACTGTTTCTATCTGTATATAGTTGTTTTCATGTTACCTCCTGCGTTAGACTGAGCTCTGGGAAAGCAGGGACAGTTTTTTGTCTTCCTTTGGTATCCCGGTGCTTAGCACAGGGCCTGGCATATAGCAGACACTTAATAAATATTTATTGACTGCCTGATTGACTATATAGTGGCACAGAACTCTTTAATAATAATTACAATTAAATCATAGTTCCATACATTAGAAATTCATTTAGCTTACTTAACTCTTCCTTTCTATTTCTGCACATAGTGTAGTTATTATATGAGAAATACAGCATGTTATAGTGAACTGATTGTTGGACTTAGAATCAGGAATACCAGGATTTGAATAATAACTCTGATACTTAGTAACTGAATGAATTATGGGCAAATCATTTAGCTTCTTCGAGTCTAATTTTACTCATCTGTAAATTGGGAATAATATTTTTTCTACATCACAAGGTTTTTGTGAGGCCCAAATGAGATAATGTATATAAAATGCTGTGCAGGCATTATAAACAATTACATAGTTGCAAATTGTTAATAATGTAGAATTTTTATATGTTATCTATTTGAACCTCAGGAAAATCCATGAGATAGAAAGAATAAATGATAATATTATCTCTATTTTAGAGATGAGAAACTTGAGACTGAGATTAATTGACTTTATCCAAGGTCACACAGCTAATTAGTGGTGAAGCTAGCACTAGAATCCAGGTTTTCTAACTCCCCATTGTCTTAATTATCTAGATAACTTAAATCTATAATCTCATCAGCATGGGTACTTTTTTCACAGATATAAATCAGTCACCATTGCACCATGTCTTCCTCGCCTTTGCATTGCTTGTCCATGTTCTTTCATAAATTCACACAGTACACGAAATGCCTTCCTCTTGTTCTTTTAACATCTTACTGGTCCCCTAGCATGTAGAGCGTCCATGTATTGCTTCTCATTCTTGCTGAATGAACAATTCACCTTTTTTCCTTATTACTTTGTCTCAGATAATGCATTTGTGAGCATATGTCCTTTGCTTATAAACTGCAAGAGGGCATATGCCTAATTTCATTTCAATAAAAGTAAATGTCTGTTAGGTGCAAGGCATTGTGATGGGTGTGAGGATTACAAAGACAAAAATAACTTGAATTTTCTTGGCTGTAAAATTGAGGGAATTGGAGTATATTATGATCTGTGAAGAAGTGTCTGTACTTAAGGAGCTTACCTTCTCTTTGGTGATACAACTGATAAAGAACTTGAAACAAATAGGAATTAATTTGCAGAGGGAGAGAGCACTAACATGAATAATGAAGGAAGGCTTCTAGTAAGAGAGATTACTTGAGCTAAATCTTGGAAGAAGATAGCAATTCGAAGAGCAGAGGTGAGTAGGAAGTCAGAAAGAGAAGTCTCTAAAAAAGCATAGATTTAGGAGGTAGAATACTTACTTGAAAGGTCAGTTTGACTGGAATATAGAATATATGAAGGGGAATAATGTGAAATAAGTCTGGAAATGTAGGCATGAAACCCAAATTGTGGAAATTATAAATGTCAGGCTAAGGAGTTTGTATTTTATACTAGAAGCAATAAATAGCTAGTGAGTGTTTTTATTAAGGGAATGACCTGTGGACCTGTGCGTTAGGAAGCTTGTTTTGACAGTTATATGGAAATTAGAGTTGAGCAGGAAGAGACAGGAAGTGGGGTGTCCATTTAAAAAGCTATTTCAGTAGTTCAACAGTAGGGAGTGATGAGAGCCTGAACAAAGGTGGTAACCGTGAAGTGAAAAGAAGGGAATAGATGCAAGAGATTTTATGGAAATAGACTTGACAGACTTGGCAAATGAATTATTGTCTATTGAAGTGAGGAAGAGGGAGGAGTTTCAATCTCAACTGCTGACTTAGGCAACTGGAAGAACTGTGGTTCCCTCCACATAAAGAGAGAAATTTGAGATTTCTCCAGAAAATTAGTTCTGTTGAAGACGTGTTGAATTTGTGGTGCAAGTGGGATGTCCAGGTGGATGAGGGAGATTGAAATTCCATCCCCCTAATAACAATAACTCACTTTTCTATAACACTTCTTTGTTTATAGAATGCTTTCCTCACGACAAGCCTGTGAGTTATTAACTGGTGAAAGTGTATTGCTTTTTCACTTACTGAGTAAATAGAGCCTGAGAGAAGTTAAGTAAATTTGCCCATTGTCCTCCAGCTAGTTTCAGAAATAAGAGCCTAGCTTCTAGAACTCTCTGTCCCTTACACCAAGCTGCCCTAACAAAAGATAGCAAATGACCTTTACCTCATTTTCAGTCAGCTAAAGAAAGATTCATGTGTCCCATATGTCAGAGTTCTGTTTGTGGTCTTTTTTTTTTTTCCTCACCAATTTAAATAATCTCATTTCTTTTTCTCAGTCTTTTCTTAGAAGCCTTAATTTTCCAAATTCTTAGATGACTTGCAAATTTTTTAAGTTCCTAAGTTTAAAATTTGGAAATAGAATTCTAATGAATTCCAAGAACAGGTGCTATGCAATAAAGTTTTATTATCATGAGCTGTGAATCCTGTATATAAATTAAGGAAGCTTTATTTGTAGTCAGGGAAATTCACCAACATCAGTGATGTAGTTCCATTGCCCTAATGTTTCCTTAATGTTTTTCTCTTGCTATTTAAAGTAGGAGAAATGAGACACAGAACAATGAATAGAGTAGCTGCGAATTGAGGGTATCTATATTCAAATATTGACTCTATGGCTATGGACCTTTAACTTCTCAGCCAATCAGCTCTCTATGATAATAAGGTATAAAGAAGTTGCTGACCTGTATCAGTGGAGAGAGATTTCATAGCTGATTTATAGCATCAGTGCTTGCGTCTGTAATTTTCGTTGGTTTTAGGTGCCCATCTACTTGTTTGTACAGCATCCTGCTGCCAAGTCTATAAACATTTTAACTTGTTTTAGTTTCTTGATTATTTTGTGTTATGTGGTTTTGTGTTTTTTTTTCAGTTTTTTAATATGTTTTCATAATTTGTGTTTCTTCATGTGTAAAATCGTGGTTTTGGACTAAATGGCCTCTGAGGTCCCTGCCAACTCTGAATCTGAGTGAATATCATGGTAGTGATTTTCCTGCATTTTCAAATGAATCTCTAGGATATTGCCCTTATACTGTCTAAAGTTGATAGTAAAAGCACATAAACAAATTTAAATTCATGCCCCAGTTTTTCTACTTCATATATTTAATGACTGACTTTAATTGATGTGAGAAGTTTATGAAAATGTACTACTGATTTCGTCCACATAGTCCAGGTGCCATAACAAAAATTGTTAGCAAGCACAACTGTACCACTACCACACTTGTGGTGAAAACACTACCACAAAGTGCCTAAATCCTGCCTTCGTTGTTAAGGTATAAGTACCAGTGTTAGTCATTGATCCCATAGGATTATAGATTTGGAGCTGGAAGGGACTTGTAAATTCATCTAGTTTAGCACTTTCATTTTATACTTCAGGAATTTAATGAATAAGTATCTTGCCTAAAGTCACAAAGATAGTTAAGTGACAGAATCAAGATTTTTGAACCCAGATCCCCTGATGTCAGATCTAGCTCTGTTAACTTTGTGTCACTGTGCTGTTGAGGTTTCATAGGTTTCATTTCCCTTTCTAGGGACCTTAGAGCAGTAAGAATCTTCCTAATCCAGTCCTCAAATCCTAATGCAATTCTACCTACCTAATCCAATCCTCAAAACTTCCCCTTTCCTCAATTTTACTGTTACTTTCACAGGCACCAACTACTGTTTTCCCAGTCATCTATACTCAAAACCTCAGTGGCAGGCCTCAACTCTGCACTTGCTTTGATCCTGTAGTCAAACTGTTATACAATCTTGTCGTTTTCACCTTCACATGTCTCATATATCTTCTTTTCAGTCACAGTCGCTCTTGTGTAGGCCCTTGTTCCCTTTGTCCACTTGGTCTTCTAATTGGCCTCACTAACTCATCTCTCCTAATTCCAATCCATCCTTTGCCCAGTTGCTAAAATGATTTTCCTAAAGTGCAGCTATGACCATGTCACACTTCTACTCAATAAACTCTTAACTGTTACATCCCGGGACCTAACATAAAGTTCTTTGTTTGGCATGTAAAGTCCATCACAATCTGGCTTTTTCCTGTGTCCACAGGGATTCACAACTTCATGAAACTTAAGTGAAAACTAGGTTTGTTACAAGAGAAGGGAATGTGCATGTGGAAGCCCAGAAGTTTGCATATTTATGACCAGGGCAGACAAGTTCAGGGGACCTCTTGACATTCATTACCAGTCTTTTTCACATTTTCCTGATACTCTTTGATACATCTACTTGGGTCTGCTCTCTGTTTTTCACGTGGCAGTCCATCTCCCATCTCTGCATTTGCACTGGATGTTTCTCATGCTTGAAATGTCCTTCTTCCTTACCTCTGACTCTTAGCTTCCATGTCTCCCTTATGTTGAATCTCACTTTTTGTAGTTTTTTCTCTCTCAGTGTGCCTTTCACAGTTCCTTCCTTCCGTTTACTGTAATATGTTACGTGTGTATATAATTACTTATATATTTTCTCCTTTGAGTAGAATGTAAGCTCCTCAAGGCAGGTGCGTGCTTTTGCTTTGTTTCCCAGGGCTTAGCACTATATCTGGTCCATAGTTAAGGGTTTCCTCAATGCTTGTTTGCTAACAAATGTGGAAATAGAGGCCAGGTAATGTCAGAGGTAGAAGTGGAAGTCACATCCTCTTGATTTCTAGAACCAGTGCTATTTCTCTCATGCTATGCTGCTTTCTTGAATTATAATTGAAATTCATAACTTCGGGGAGGAGGAAGGAAAGTTAGGAGAAATTTTTTTTTAATGTTAGATGCCAGTGCAGTGTTCAACATATTCAGTTGAATGTCTTTGAATATTTTCTCAAAAAAAAAGTTTAAATTTAGGGAAAGTGTATATTTTATTTGACTTGCAGCATTTTTGTGTAAGGAGCTTTGGATTGTGGTCCAAGGATTTTGTTTGAATTCTTTTTTGTCCATTTTTATAACTCTTTTTACATGGAATTTCATTGAAATTTGTTGTTAATTGTGGCAGGTAATTAGAATAACAATCAAGTTCCACTACCTCTTTGGTGTAACATCTAGAAAGAGCAGTGTTAATGGAACTTTTGTTCGTCTTTCTGAAAGTTTGTTTAGTAGTGTTCCACTTGGTGTGGGTAGCCTTTACTGTAACAACTTATAGGTAAACCTTTGTACGATAACAGGAAACTGTTGAAATAAGCATTTAAAAATAAGGAACCACTTGCCATTAACCACTTAGGTGCTAGGGAGAAATCCCTTTTGTGGCATTTTCATTTTAAAAAATCCATATAGTAGCAAATTTTGATGGCTTGAAAAAAATTTTGGAAAAAAAATGGTGTTTTAGAACTCCCCGAACAGCTAAGCTTTTTGGGGGTACAATTTGTGCTATAATTATGTCAGTATATTTTTTGTCTTCATTGTCTTTAACAAAACTTTTTATTATATTGACATTTTCTTTATTCTCTTGCTAAATACTGTATCATCTGGTCTTAAATATCTATTCAAGTTGTATTATGCTTGATACTGGATAAAGTTATTTTGATCTCTTGTCATTTTTCAGTAACAAAATCCTCCTTTTATTTCTTGTAGCATTTCTTCCTTTTTTGTCCTGGTCCTGACTGAACTTGGCCATCTTAAAGCCAGACTACTTGCTAAAATATAATCTTGACAATTGTTCCTAGATACTGCTTCAAAGACTAACTTTTTGACCTGATTTATCATAGGCATAAGCATTCATTAATGTTATAATGGTATCATTCAAAGAATCAGAGTTGAAAGAGACAGATGGTCATTCCCCAATTGAAAAATGGTCAAAGGATATGAACAGGCAATTTTCAGGGGAAGAAATTAAAGATATCTATAATCATATGAAAAAGTGCTCTAAATCACTACTGATTAGAGAGATGCAAATCAAAACAACTCTGAGG
>CM053769.1:261265447-261292050 GCA_028658325.1 Potorous gilbertii | reverse complement strand
AAATGAACAGGGAGGCCTGGAAGAACTTATATGATTTGATGTTGAGCAAAAGGAGCAGAACCAGGAAAGCATTGTGCACAGCAACGACCACAGTGTGCAAGAGTTTTTTCTGGTAGACTGGGAACTTTGTAATAACATGCCTTCCACACTCAGAGAAATATGGAAGTCATTCGCAGAATGTAGCAGATCATGTTTGCGTGTGTGTGGGTTTTAATGTATTATGTTTTGATTTGTTATATGATTTCTTCCATTTATTTTAGTGCGACTACATAGTATGACTGTAGCAAAAATGTGCTCAATAGGAAAGTATATGTAGAACCTATACAGAATTGTATGCTGTCATGGGGAGGGAGGGAGGTAGCGGGGGGAAGGTGTGGGGGGGATAAAAATCTTAATTTTAAGGAAGTGATTGTAGAACATTTAAAAATAAATAAATAAAAGAAAAAGAGAGATGACTTAGTCCTAGTCCCTCACTCTACACATGAGAAGACTTCTTTACTTGACCATTGTCATCAGTCAGTGTCAATAGCTGATTCTGAATTCAGTCACATTTTGAACTCAGCACTCTTGGTTCCAAATTCGGTGTTGTTTCTGTTATCAGAGGTTGCCAACCTTTTTTGGTCTTTGTACTTTGTACTAGCCTTGTACTTTGGCTCTCAGCAAATACTCTCATTTCCCCTATTTTGAATAGGAAATAAATTCTAGAGTTTACCTACCAAATGTTTGTACAAAAAAAATAGAGATTAATTTTCCATAAACACTTTTATTTGATACGTAAACTATTTAGTAATGTAAAGTTGTTAAATTTTTATCATGGTGATTAAATTAGTGAGACTTTTTATTCTGTTTTTGTCAACTAGTAGTTTTATTTTTTCTGGAGCTGTTGAAAGTATTACCTGTGTGTCATGTTCAGCCTCTAGTTTGTTTTTTTCTTTAGATGTGGTAGAGAATAGGAATAAGGATAACAAGTTGTTGTAAATGAAAGTAAAGCCTGTGTCAAAATTAATGCAACCAAAATTACAAGGAAAGAAGTAAACGGAAAAAAATTGCAACAGTTATCTATCAAAGAGTCAAATTTATAAAAGTACAAGTTGATAAATGATTAAAAGATATGAACAGGCAGTTTTCAGACAAACAAAGCTATCTGTAGTCATATGAAAAAAATGCTTTAAATCACTATTGATCAAGAGTATGCAAATTAAAACCACTTTGAGGTACTACTACCTTACACTTATCAGAGTGGCTGATATGACAAAAGAAGGAAAACATTGGATTTTGGAGGGAATGTGGGAAAACCAGAGCACTAATGTACTGTTAGTAGAGTTGTGAACTGATCTAATCAGTTTGGAACTATGCCCAAAGGTCTGTAATGCTTTGATTCAGTAATATCTTGCTAGGTTTGTATCCCAACGACATACAAAAAAAGGGGAAAGGACTTGTACACAAATATTTGTAGCAGCTCCTTCTGTGGTGGCTAAGAATTGGAAATCAAAAGGATGCCCCTCAATTGGGGAATGGTTAAACAAACTTGTTGTATATGATTGTAATGGAATATTATTGTGCTATGAGAAATGACAAGCAGGATGATTTCAGAAAAACCTGGACTTACAAGAACTGATACATAATGCATTGAACAGAACCAGAATGTTATACACCATAACAGCATATTGTTTGATGAAGAATTGTGAATGACTTAGCTATTCTCAGCAATACAATTATTAAAGACAATCCCAAAGGACTAATGATGAAGGATACTACTATCTGCCTGCAGAGAAAGAACTGATATTGATTGAATACAGACTGAAGCATGTTATTTTCCACTTTTTCTTTCATTTTCTTTTTTTATTCCAATCTTCTTGTCCAAAATCCTAATATGGAAATGTTTTACATAATTGCATATGTATAACCTGAGAAAATAATAAGATGTGATTTCAATATTTTGTAACTTAATTGATAAGAAATCACTTTGTAGTTTCTAGTTATTGTGGATGTCAATTGGCTTATCTTTAACTTTAATGTCATTTGTTTTTCCTAGCAGAAGATAAGAGGGGTTTGATTCCAAACCTCATTCATTTGAAATTTGGTCAACAGAAATAATTCCTCCAATGTTGTCTCTTTCAAATTTGTCAGGTAAACTATAATCTTTCCTTTACCAGCTTGCAGGTACCTCCTCCCTGACTATTCTTTCTCTAATTCACTCTCTCTCTCTCTCTTTCTCTCTCTCTCTCACACACACACACACACACACACACACACACACACACACACACACGCACGCACAGTCTTACACACACTCTACTACTTTGAAATATTTCAG
Source organism: Potorous gilbertii (assembly GCA_028658325.1). Classification (NCBI taxonomy): domain Eukaryota; kingdom Metazoa; phylum Chordata; class Mammalia; order Diprotodontia; family Potoroidae; genus Potorous; species Potorous gilbertii. The sequence continues at coordinate 261,289,733 of CM053769.1, read as the reverse complement.
TAGTATAATATAGCTCTTTATCGAATACTACCTAGATTTCCTTGTCAGGCTTCTTCTACCCTCTAGTGGTATGTGTTTCCAGGTTTGTAATTCCATGCTTTGTCTTTCAAAATTTAAAATGCCTTTTAAATATCATCTTTATTTCTGCTTCAAACGTGTCTAGATGACAGAATTTGATTAGGTAACTTCTAACTTTAATTGATTCAGGGTTGGTCCTAGAGGAAGTTGTGAAATATTTGAAGTTTATGTTCTTCCTAACCCCGTTTTTTTTGTTTTCTATCAGGCTTTCCTCTCTTTTTCTTTCTTCCTCCTTTAACTACATGTCCTATTTCTCATAAAGTCCAGTTAATTCTTTTATGACCTACATTTTGTCTATCTGCTCTTCCTGATGTAAATTTTGTTCTTGGTTTAGTCTTCTATTTCCATATTGAATGTAGATGATCTGGTTCTCTCTCCTCTCTTTTTTTTTTAAATTGATTTTTAACATCAAAGAAAATGAGCATTTCATACACAATATAGAACTGAATGAAGGAATTGTACCTCAAACTGTAAATCTCATAGAACAAGAGTTATTAACCTAGAGTCCCTGAACTTGCTTTAAAAAAAAAATCCAATAATTCTGTTAATAATAGCTAACATTTATGTAGTATTTACTATGTGTCAGGCCTTGTGCTCAGCACTTTACAAAATTATCTCATTTGAGCCTCCTAACAACCCTTGAGAGTAGTGCTCTTAATTATCCCCATTTTTACATGGAATTTCATTGAAGTTTGTTGTTAATTGTGGCAGGTAATTAGAATAACAATCCATTTCCACTACCGCTTAGGTAACATCTGGAAAGAGCAGTGTTGTTGGAACTTCAATCCATCTTTCTGAAAGTTTGTTTAGTAGTGTGTCACTTAGTGTGGCTAGCCTTAGTGTAACAACGTATAGGAGATGAGGAAACTGAGATGGGTTAAGTGACTTGCCCGGGGTCACAAGGCTAATACTCTGTCCGCATCAGTTCATATGTCTTCTTATGTTTTCTAAGTAGTTACTGAAAAAGTAGAGTATTTTATAGAATTTATAATCATCTCTGTTTAAATCGTCTACTGACAATCTGACTATATTACAAAATATAGTTCATATTTATATGGGTGTCTCATTGCTTTTTAGGGAAAATTAAACTGTTGAGTTATTTTTCAAGGTCAGATTAATCCTATGTCAATCTCTTTTGCAATTTAATTCTTGTTCTACCAAATTACTGATTGTAATTTATCCTTGTATTAGGGGTTTATATAGTAGGATGAAAGTTACATATTATCTACTTTCTCCTAAGTGGTTTAAAGTAGAGTCCTTCTTTGTACTTCAGCCCTCTGGAAAATGAATTTATCCAAAAAAATACCAACTGTTTTTTTGTTTGCTTTGGGAAAAGATTTAACATTGTACTTACATAATTAAGGTTAGGTCTCTATCAGAGGAAATAAGCCTACCTCCCCTTGAACCTACTTGGAATAAAACTCTATCAACCCTATGTGGTAGTAGTAGGTGGCTGGATATATCTCTCTAACATGGTTACGGGTATATACAACCTAGGGTAGTTCTGAGGTTTATTCTGTCTTCAGTCAACTCTGAAAATAAAATAAAAAACAAAGAGACTTGAGGACCCAAAGCCTAATTATTGGCTTGGTATAGATTTGCCCTAAACTGATCTCCTTCCTAAAACTATGCCTGGTCAGCTGGTTGAAACTCACATTTAGCCTCTAAATATAATGCACAGTTGCTGATAGGTGAGTTTAATGTTGTAATTTATTTGTTCAGAGAAATATTTTTACATGCTTTGTGTAATTTATAACAAGAATTTTTTTTAGCTGTGAATCTTCTCCAACTAATAATAATTAGTTATATGCATAATTAAAACATATGTTCACACCATGTATAAATAAATATCTGAAGGTTTTTCTTTCATACACTTTTGACCATTTAAATATAAGTATTATTAAAATTAAATATTAATTGCCCCCTGTAATGGTATAAAGGGTATGCCAAAAATCAGTGCAATTATAAACTGTTATAGCAACAGTTGTTTTGAAATGTTGAAGTTTTAACAGTGGTCAGGTTAGGACTTAGTAGTCAACAAGACTGAAAGGTCTGAGATAGAAAAATTATCTATATGATGGATCAGTGCTGAGACAAGTTTTAATTAATTTGGAGGAGGAAGTATAAAATCTCCAAATTTCTAGATGACATTAAGCTTTTCTGGGTATAGTAATTTTAAAATTTACAGAGATAAATGTCAACAGGACCCTAAAAAGTAAAGTGTAGGAGTAGCAAATTGGTGAATGTGCCCCTTTGTAGGTAAATATTATGTAATACACTTAGGAAATGTAATTCAAAGCATGCTTAGAAGATAATAGGTTTTGAGTTATGAGCTACAACCCAGGAAAGAGATCTAAGGGTTACTTTACCTCTTCCTAGAATAGTAACATGGTATGTGGAAAAATGACTTTCAAGAGTCAGAGAACCTGGAATCAAATCCCACCTTTAATGCTTACTACCTTTGTGAAATTGAGGAAGTGAGTAACTTTCTTAAGGCTCAATTTCCTTATCTGTCAAATGAGTAGATTCAACTAGATGGCCTCCAGGGTCATTCTAGCTTTAAATCTATGATGCCATGATCAAGAAAACGTTGGCTGTTACCAGGAAAGGCATCAGTTGAAACACCACATTATTTCCCCCTTGCCCAGAAATTGAATTTATACCTGAAATAATTCATGAGGTTTGTATTTTCTTAGGAGAATACTCACAAGGGTGATTTAGAGAGTAATAACAATAGTCATTAAAAATAAACTCTTTTATATGGTCCCAGACATTTTATTCCGGGCTGATTATATACTAACTTCCCTCACCTCTGCTCCTTTCTAGTCAGACTGGCCTGTTTTTCTCCCATATACAATGATTTCCCATCTCATACTAATTCATAGGCTAGCCTTCAAATCTGGAATGCTGGCCCTTCTCACCTCCACCTCTTGGAGTGCCTAACTTTTTTCCAAGCTCAGACCTAATTCTACTTTCAAGTGGTTTTTATTTTTATTTCAAGTGGTTTTATTTTATTATTTATCAGTTGTTACTATTTTCCTCCCCGGCAAATTAGTTATTTTGTATATATCTTTTATCTACTAATCTGTATGCATGTTTTCCTTGTAAATAGGAACTATTTCATTTTTGTCTTTGTATCCTGATGCCTACTACAATGCCTGACAACATCAATTTGTTTATATTCCAGAAGGAAAGCTGACATTTCAGTTATAAAAATTCTGGAGAACAAACGTTTTTAAGTTCATTATGACGCTTTCAGTTCAAGTCAAAGTGACTTTTCCCCAAATTCTGCATCTAATCTATGTGCCTTCTTACAGGTTGTTCCTCATTCTTGGAATGGAACTTCCTACTCACCCTAGTGCTTTAGCCTTTTGCTAATTACTTAGTATCCATTTTTTATATACATGTTATTACCTCACTCATCAAACCTCTTCTTACATTGCTTTTTTGAGGGAAGGAATTGTTTTGTTTCTATATCCCTAGTACATCACGTAGTGATTTGCGAATAGTAGATGGTGAATATATGTTGAGTTTAACTGAATTGATGACTTACATGGGAAGTGGAAGTGACTGACATCATCAAGGACATGTATGACTGAAAAAAAAGAGTTGGGCTCTTCAGACTCAGCATGGATAAATCCGAAGACTGGCTACATAGGTAAAGACTGACAAAATCTGTTGGAGAAACTAGAAAACAGTCTCGGAAAATAGGGTTGTGTCATCACTCTATACCATATAGCTCTAAAGAATATGTGGCTTGGATATAAAAGTTCACATCATAAATTAGAGGAACAAGAAGGAAATTTGTCTATCACGCCTTGGGTAGAGGAAGAACTCTTTATCAAACAAGGAATAGAAAGAATCACGGAAAATAAAGTAGACATTTTTGATAACATACAGGTGCAAAATGTTCTGCACAAACAAAACCACTGCAGCTAAAACTGAAGGGAAAAAGTTAACTTGTGTGTATGTGGGGAAGTCTTTGCTTCCAGTTTCTTCACTTTCCAAGGTAAGTAAAGCATTGATTCTAAGTTATGAGAAGAGCCATTTCTAAATTGATAATTGGTCAAAGGACACAAGCAAGCAGTTTTCCAGGTATGAAATCCAAGCTCCCTTCACCTATAAGAAAACAATTTCTCTGAATCACTAATAAGTGAAATGCAAATTAAATGAGAGGTTCTACTGAACATGCATCAGATTAGCAAAGATGACCAATGTTGGAGGTGCTCGGGGATAAGTTGTATTAGTGTACTGTTGATAGAGGTATGAATTGGTCCAGCTGTTCCGGAAAGCAATTTGGAGCTGTATCCCCAAAGCATTAAACTGTCCGTACCCTTTTACTCAGTGATACTCCACTAGGCCTATACCCAAAGAGATTGGAAAAAAAGAAGAAAAAGACCTATATGTACAAAAATAATTACAGCAGTATTTTTTTTGTAGTAGTTAGGATTGGAAACTAAAGTGGTACCCATCAATTGGGGAATGGCTGAACAAATTATCATATAAATGTAGTGGAATACTTATGTACTGTAAGAAATGATGAAAGGGACAGGGAAACTTGGGAAGACTTGTATGAATTGGTGCAGAGCAAATAAGAAGCACGATGACATTGTAAAGATAAACAACTTTGAAAGGCTCAAGAACTCTAATTATTGCAATGACAAACTTAAGTCCAGAAGATCAGTAATGAAGAGTGCTACTCACTTCCTGACAGTGGACTCAAGATGAGGAATTAAACATAGGTTTTTGGATCTGACCAGTGTGGGATTTATTTGGCTTCACTGTGTTTGTTACAAGGCTTTTGTTTTTCTTCGCATTTTTTAATTAGTTGTTTGTGGGAGAGAGAGGAAATAAAATGACTCTTAAATAAAATTGCATGTAGGGTAAGAAGAAAAATTTTTTTTAAAAAAATATGTCACAATGAGAGTAGGTGATAACTTAATTTGACACTTGAATCTATGGTAAAGAACCTGACTTTCAATAAGAGCAGACAGTAAGTAAAAGGTGAGTTTGCTTTTATAATAAATTTTTTTAGTAAGTTCTTTGTTCTTTTATATAAATTTATATAATTTTTTATATAGTCTTTTATTTCTTTTATATATAATTTATATATAAACATATGTTTTACATATAGTTCATATAATTCTTCTGTAATAAATTACCACCACTGTCTTTTTAGTTTCTGTGGGGTTTTTTCCTTTCCTCAGTTTCCCTGAACTATTTCTCCCTGTTTCTAGTAACCCATACCCTCTGATTTCCTGTATGTATTCCAGACATCTCATTTTATAGTTTACAAAACTGAGGCACCATCTTTATCCTTATGTCCACTTTGCTTTCTTTGTTAACTCCTTAATTACCTACATCTGCTTTAACCCTGCACTTGAAGGTTCAAGCCAGATATCTTTTTAAATCACACTATTTCAGTATGTGAATTCAGTCTAAGACACCAGTATGAACTGTAACAGCCTCCTTGTTTTTATTCAAATCACTGTTTGATGAAAATAAAAACACTTCCCAGAGGATATCAAAACAACTTTTAAAAATGTTTATTAAAAGCAGCCAAAAGAGGTCATAACTTCTAAAACTTGAATCTCCACATTAAAACACAGCTATTATTTTACATCTAGTTGGAAAATAAAGCACTTTACTCTCTTAGATGCCAGTTATTTTAGCTTTTCCATTTCAGTCAAGAGTGACCCAAGGATTCTGTGCTATGTTTACCAACAAAAAACTCCCAGATACTGTCTTAACATACTTTAGAATCATATATTTTAGGATCAGAAGAGACCTCAGGGACTTGTCGAGTCCAGTTTTGGCATTTTAAAATGGGACCTAGGGAGATTAAATGACTTGACCCTGATAAAAAGTGTTAGGAGTGGATTTAAACCCAGGTCCCCTGAGTTGAAAGTCATTCTTTGTCTTTTCTACTGTATCATACTTTTTAATTCTCTTTTTTATTCTCACTTTACCTTGAACTTTTTGCCTTCACATCATTAAAACAAAATATAATGTACTCTGTACACTGTAACAATAATTTCCATTTTAATGAAGTTTGAATATACTCTTAACAATTATGATGCCCCATGAACTTAGTTAAAAATGAAATTCTTTGTATATACCTACAATGACAAATGACCTTAGTTTTTTCATATTAACATCTTAAGGTAGTTTTTTATTTCCCTGTAAATTGAACTTAGGAAAATTCGTAAGATTTTTTTGTTCTTTTGAGAGCTAAAGCTAAACTTTTCCTTTTGTTTTAATAACAAAACTAGCTATAGTTATCCCTTCCACATTGTGACGTTTCTCATTGCAGTTTTGATATAACTCAGGTTGGCATAAGAAATTAAATAAGAATTTTTTTTTGAGTTTTGTAGAAGCAACAGACAACACACAAAGGCTAACATTCTGTGATGACAGAAAAAGTTTAGAAACTCCGAAATGCATACAATAATAGAGTATTGTGTAAAATCAACCCAAATTTTACAATAAAGTACAATAAGTGCATACAATAGTAGAGTATTGTGTAATATCAACCCAAATTTTATGATGAAATACTGTTCCCATAAAAGGAGAAGGAAAAAGTCATTCTTTTCTGGTATGAAGGGCCAAAAATTTTTACTCAGATTTTCCAGATCAGAGGGGCACTGTGTTCCTGACCCCCATGACGTGGAAAACTATAGTCTCCAGGTACTGGGGATTCAAGTAAAAATAAAAAGTAGTATCCTACATTCTATTTGGAAATTCTGGGTGTGTATGTATGTACATACAAATGCATATGTGTTTTGAGGAGTTGGCACCTGAGCTGAGCCTTGCAGGAGTCTAAGGAATAAGAATTCTGGGAGGCAGTGAGGAGGCAATGTAAAACCTCCTATCTAAAACCTTGGGGGCATAAGAAAATGATGTACAAGGTCACAGACTTGAAACATTTTTAAGAATCTACAAAAATAAATATAACATTTTCAACTGATTTTTGTGGACCAAAAAACAGGGTCGTGTTCTTACCCTGCTTCAGATACTTGAGAAGTCTTGTTCTGGCTGGTCTTTGGTAGGAGTTTCAGTAGTACCATGAATTCAGAAAACAAAAACAAAACCTAGTTTCAATATTGGACTAATGGACAAAATAAAAGATCACAGGAGCACATTTTCTTCCCCTTTACCTAAAGTGAATTATTTTCTAATGGTCTAAAAATAAATTCTAGTAAAGTAGAAATTTACTTAAAAAAAGCAACTATTTTGGAAAGTAACTTGACCTTACTGAGCTAGGACAGTTTAAAATTAACTTAAATGTAAAACAAAAATGGTATTTTAGGAATTAATATTTCCTCTTACCTCAAGCCTAAAACTCTTATGTTTTTCGTTCTGCTGTGGCAACAAGAATATGGGAACTCAAGTCTACCAATAACTTGGAGTTCTGCCATCACATAAGAATCTACAGGCACATCTGCCCTCAGCACTTTGAAACCTGAATTGTAGCCTATTTTTTTCCCTTCACCATACTGTACTCTTGTCTTTTTTTTTCTAAGATACATTGTATTGGTACTTTTTGCCTCACCATTACAAGCATTTATCCCCCTTCTCAAGATTATTAAAACCTTTCTTTGTGACAAAGATAAACAAAAACAACCAGTTGTCCCTTGCTATTCTTCAGTGAGTGAGGAGGTTTGTTTGTTCTTGGAACCTCCACTGGTTTTTCAGTTACTCCAGTTGGACTTTCTTTTGGTGATCCTTTCATTTATCTTGTGTTTGTCACATATATTTTTTCTTGTCTTTACTTCTTTGCCTTGCATTAGGTCATTTAAATATTTTCATTGCTCAGAATTCCTCATATTTGTTTTGAAAAATCATTATTTTTATCACTTCTAGGACTGTTTCCCAAAGAGATCATAAAAATGGGAAAAGGATCCCACATGTCAAAAATATTTATAGCAGTTCCCTTTGTGGTGGCCCCAAACTGTAAATCAAGGGGATGCCCATCCATTGGGGAATGGCTGAACAAGTTGTGGTATATGAATGTAATGAAATACTATTGTGCTATAAGAAATGATGAACAGGAAGACTTCAGAGAGGCCTGGAGGGACTTATGAACTGATGCTGAGTGAAAGGAGCAGAACCAAGAGAGCTTGGTCCACAGCAACAACCTCAGTATGCGAGGAATTTTTCTGGTAGGCTTAGTCCTTCACAGCAATGCAAGGACCTAAAAAATTTCCAGTGGTCTTGGGAGGCAAAACACCTTTCACATCCAGAGAAAGAACTATGAAATTGGATCACAGAATGAAGTAGACCATTTTCTCTTGGGGTACGTTTTGTTTTGTTTTATGGTTTCTGCCATTCATTTTAATTCTTCTGTGCAACATGACTAAGGTGAAAATGTAGAAATTATTTTTGACTTTTAAAGAAATTTTGAGTCCCAAATTCTCATCTCCCTTCCTCTTCTTCTCCCCCACCTCAACATAAGGCAAGCAAATTATGTCAATTATATGTGAAGTCATATAAAACATTTCTATATTAGCCATATTGCTGTTGCAAAAGAAAACACAAAATAAAACAAATACAGTAAACAAAATGTGCTTCACTCTGCATTCAGAATTCTTCAGTTCTCTGAGATGTATAGATTTTTTCATCATGGGTCCTTTGGAATTCTGTTGGATCATTATCTTGATCAGAATAGCTAAGTCTTTCACAGTTGATCATCCTTACAATATTGCTGTGTACAGTGTTCTCCTGGTTCTGCTCATTTCACTTTTTAGTAGTGTGATTTTGCTTGGTTAAAGAAGAGTAGCTCACGCTTGCAAGCAGTGAACAGCAAAAAGAAAGAGAGTATCATTCAGGAGGCAACATCTTTGCTCAGTCATGGACCCTGTGAAAAGTAATCTCCAAAAATTGAAATTAATTAGTACCTAATACTTAATTACTTCTGTATACCTAATAAATACCAGCTTGCTGACTAGATTAGTTTCGATTGCAAAACCTACACCAGCTTCGCGATGCTCTCCTTCCCTGCGGTCCCTGCAGAAAAATGTGTATCTAGCTCCAGCTTCAGTAAGCTGGCCTTCATTTGCCAGCCTTGTTTCACGCAGGGCTGCTATTTGGATGTGATACCCATTGAATTCTCTTGCAACATGAGCAATTCATCTTTCAGGTCTACTGGATTTTGTGTTGTCTATAAGTGTGCTCACATTCCATGTGCCAATGGTGAGTGGAATCATCTTTGTAGATGTTTTTATACATTTTGTTTATTTTTGTGTGTGTGTTTTGACCCCACAGTGGGATTCATTAATCCCTGCAGTAATCAGGCCAGGGTTGGGTAAGCAGACAATGTCTAGGGCACCTATTCTAGCCCCCTTCCTCATACCAGGAGGTGAGCAGTGTGATCCTTAAAAGGGTGCTCAGACACCCAGGGGTCCACCAAGTCCCACTGCTGCTTCCAATGAGAAATAACCCTGTGGCCTGGGCTGCCTGTGTGCAGGGTTGTGACCACAGCTCCCAGTGTATTCACACCTGCTGATTCATCACTTGCCTGTTGCCACAGGTCTTTGAAACATAATAGTAAAATGGTATGGGTGATATCTTTTGATTTATGCGTAAATTGAATTTGTGAGGCAGAGTTGCACAAAGTTGTCAGCCTCGCTGTCTCTTCCAGAGTCATCATGGTCTGGTGGCAGGACAGAGTCAAGATGGCTGGTAATGGCTCAGGATGCAGTGGATGACCTTGGCATCTTCAATGTCTAACCAACCTTCAAGCACTCCACATTGCCTGCTTCAGTTGCATTCATGGCTGTTGAAACAAATTGTTCTCATCTGCCTGTTCCACCAGGGGAAATCTTCACATGCTTGGGGTAGACATCCCCTAACTCACCAATGTGTTTAAGAACCCTTGGTTTTACCCTCAACCTGGTTTGGCCCATGTGCCAAAATGGTTTACTGGGGTATGGCCACTGCACAGCCTGCAGAGGGTGCTTTTTAGCATGATATTTTTAACCATGTTGTCAGATGCTTTCAGTGAGAATGAACAAGGCATCAGGGTCAACTACTGCACTGATGGTAGTAAGTTCTTCAATTTGAAAAGGCTATAAACGAAGACCAAAGTGGAGGGAATGTTGATGCCTGATTTTCTGTTTGCAGATGATTGTGCACTCAATGCATCCTCTGAATCTAAGAAGCAACAAAGTATGTATCAATTTTCTGCTGCCTGTGCTAATTTTGGCCTAATAATTAACACCAAAAAAACACAGGTGCTCCATCAGCCACCACCACGTCATCCATATGTGGAGCCATCAATTACAACAAATGGAGAAGTTTTGAATGCTGTGAATAAGTTCATTTACCTTTGTAGCATACTTTCCAGAGATGTACACATTGACAATGAGATTGATGCACGCATTGCCAGATCTAGCTCTGTGTTTGGGAGGCTCTGAAGAAAACTTTGGGAGAAAAGAGGTATTAGATTGACTACCAAACTGAAGGTCTACAGATCTATTGTGCTGACCTCATTGTTGTATGCCTGCGAAACATGGACAGTCTATCAGTGCCATGCCAGGAAACTGAATTGCTTCCATTTAAATTGTCTTAGGAAGATTCTGAGGATCACGTGGCAGGATAAGATTCCAGATTCTGAGGTCCTTGCTTGAACTAAACTGCCAAACATTCAAACTATGCTTCAGAGAGTGCAACTCTGATAGGCTGGCCACATTGTTCCAATGCAAAATGTATACTTGCCAAAAAGACTATTTTATGGAGAACATGCACATGGTGGTCAGAAGAAGCGAAACAAGGACAGTCTCAAGGTCTCTTTCAAGAACTTTGAATTTGATTGAGGCACTGGCACAGGACCATCTCATCATGGTGTGCCCACATCAGAAAAAATGCTGTGCTCTATGAGCAAACAGAAATGAAACAACAGAAAGGAAATGTAGGATGCACAAATTTGAAGTAACCACCCCAAATATTCACACGAACTATCTTTGCCCAATTTGTGGTAGAGCATTCTGAGCTAATACTGGTCTGATCAGCCACATTTGGACACAGTGAAGCTTCGCTTATTATGGTGATGTCATTTTGGTCCTCTTCAGGAATGAAGGGCAACAACCAACCATACTTAATAACTGTTATGAAAAACTTTATTTCAGTTTTTCTTCTCTTGAAAAAGTCAGTGATTTTATTCCATAAAGACTATTTTCTTTCATATCGTAAAGTGTAGTGCCATAATTTTCTTCTCTTTGAAGAAATTAAGATATTGATTGGAATATATGTTTTGTAGTGTATGCAGTGCCTAGCAGTTCTATTATCAGATAGTAAAAATGTTTGATTTGATGAAGATCTGTCACATATGGTTTGATTCAACTGCTTGTTATAATAGACATTTCTGGTGCTAATTAAGACCTAATTTTCTTACAAGTCTTATCTACTTTGCTGCTTGGAAACATGATCATAGACATTTTTTGATCTGGAAATTACTGTGGAGATAGTCTAATCAGATTTAAATAAATTAAGTGACTTGAACAGGACCCTTGGGTAACCTAGCAGAGACTAGAATTTTGGATTTTCTGACTTATAGCCTACTGTTCTTTCTATTCCATCATATTACCTGGTTTTTGTTTTTTTTTTGGTATTGGATTATGGGGTTTTTTTTATAAATTAATTTTAGTTTTAGTTTTCAGCATTTATTTCCATAAGTTTTAATTTTGCTCCACCTCTGCCTTCCCTCCTTTTCACCCTCTCCAAGATGGTATGCCATCCAGTATAGGTTCTATGTATACATTCTTATTTTTTTCCCAGAATTTATTATTTCTTTTCAGTTTTCAACAATCATTTCCGTAAGTTCCAAAATTTCTCCCCTTTTCTTCCCGAGACGACATGCAGTCTTATATGGGTTCTACCCATGCATTCCTATTAAACACATTTTCACATTAGTCATGTTGCATAGGAGAATTAAAAGGAATAGGAGAAACTATAAAAGAAAATCAAAATATAACAAAGGAGAAAATAATCTGCTTCATTCTGCAATCTGATACCATAGTTCTTTCTCTGGATGCGGATGACATTTCATGTCATGAGTCCTTTGGAAATGTTTTAGGTCCTTGCATTGCTGTGAAGGCTCTAAATTTATTAAAACAGTCCTTGCACACTGTGGCTGTTACTGTGTAATGTTCTCCTGGCTCTGCTCACTTCACTCAGTATCAGTTCATATAAGTCTTTCCAGGTTTTTCTGAAGTCTGCCTGTTCATCATTTCTTATAGCACAGTAGTATTGTATTACATTTATGTATCACGACTTGTTCAACCATTCTGTAGTTGATGGACATCCCCTCGATTTCCAGTTCTTGACCACCACAAAATGAACTGCTGTAAATATTTTTTGTACATGTGGGTCCTTTTCCCATTTTTATGATCCCTTTTGGACACAGCCCTAGAAGTGGTATTGCTGGGTCACAGGGCATGTACATTTTTATTGCCCTTTGGGCTTAGTTCCAAATTGCTTTCTAGAATGGTTGGTTAAGTTCCCAACTCCACCAACAATGAATTTATGTTCCAGTTTTCCCACATGTTCTCCAACATTTATCATTTCCCTGTTTTGTCACATTAGCCATTCTGATAGGTGTGATGTGGTACCTCAAAGCGTTTTGATTTGCATTTCTCTAATTGATAGTGATTTAGAGCATTTTTTTCATATGACTGTAGATAGCTTTAATTTCTTCCTCTGAAAACTTCATGTTCATTTCCTTTGACCATTTATTTATCAGTTGGAGAAATGATTTGTATCCTTATAAATTTGACTCAATTCTCTTTATATTTTAGAAATGAGACCTTGATCAGTGATACTGGTTGTAAAAATTCTTTCCCAGCTTTTTACTTCCCTCCAGATCTTGGTTGCATTGGCTTTGTTTGTGCAAAAGCTTTTCAGTTTAATGTAATCATAATTATCCATTTTGCACTTCATAATTACCACTCAGTGGGCAGTGATCAAAGAATAGAGTATACAAATTAGTTTGAAGGTGATATTGGAGAGATTTAATGTATCTTAACCAAATATTGATTTTAATGTCTTTCAGAGCCATGTTGTCATTGAAAGGGATATACTTTATGATTTCACTCTTTTTGGGAAGCTTTTTTGGAAGTATTTTCATGTTGGCTCCTTTTATACCTTTGATGTTTATAATGCCATCCTGGTATCGCTGGATCAGCAATCGCCTTGTAGCAACCTGGCTCACACTTCCAGTGGTAAGTTAAACATTAGAAGATGAGATTAAAATGATTAGCATTTCAAGTATTAAGTTTAAGAATTCTGGTTTTAGTTACATAAATAATTTTTAAAGATAAAATTTATATTGTGATAAATTTATGAGAAACAACATTATAGAGAGTCTTAAAGCTGGGGAGACTTGGGTTCATCTACTCCCTCTGACACACATGGACTATTTGACCTTGGGGCAGGTCAGTTAACTTCCCAGTGCTCTCAGCCTATGGTTTCAAATTCAGATAGAAATAGGGGCTACCAAGCTGTACATAAGGATTGCTGGGGCCACATACTGACTTAGAAAACCAAATCATATTGATTTAGAAAACCAAAATATTATCCCTGTTTCATTGTGTTTTTATTTTGTTAAATATTTCCTAATTACATATTGCCATGATTCTGGGTTGTCCTGGAGAGTGTTTCTGCCTTACTGGCTTTGTGTTTGACACTTCCATTCTAGGCAGGCCTCTGTAAAACTACAAGTTGAAGAAAAGGTACTGATATTAATCAGTACACCCAAATGGGAGTTCCATAAACCAGTGGAAACACACACCAAACCCCTATTCCTTTGAAAAGCAAGTTGAAATTTTTATTTGAAGGGAAATTGATATGTGTATGTCAGGTACAGAACATGCTCTTCTAGTTTGAGAAATATTAGACTGTATTCTCCCATTTCATGGCCTCATTTATTTTACAGCATGAAAAGTGGAGAAACTAGAAAGAAGATGCTAGCATAGAAGTTGACAAGTGATAGCATCAGTTTGCTAGTCCTGGAGTGAATTAAAATAATTAAGCTACATAATCATATAACTTACTTCCATTTACTTTAGGTGTTGAAGAGACTTAAAAAAAATCTCAGTGTAGTAGTTAATTGTCTGAGAATCACTTCAGAAACTAAAGGGAAAAAAATGAAAACCAGGGAGAGAATAATGACATGTCTTTAAAAAAATCTGAAAGTATATTCTAGTTAAAAATTGCTGTAGTGAATCCTCTTCGTTACTCTTTTTTGAGCTTTTAGTGTTCCTTTAAGGTCGAGAGGTGAAGAAATGGATGGCTGGTATCTGATCATTCATTTACTTCAACTTTTCATGATATGATTTATTTAACTCATTCTAATAATGATAACATTGAGGAACTACTAAAGGTTGTTACCTACTAGCTATTAGTTTTTAAAGTCAGTGTTCAGTGTCTACATGTGTAAAGTCAATTTAACCCCAGCTAATTTCCTTCTAATTCTGAACTGCCTGCTTCCTGGTTTTTCATTTTATAGTAATGACTGTTTTCAGAACTATACTACTACTCTTGTCTCTGATCCTGCTAGCAAGCACAGTCCTTTGAAACCATTCCCTTCCAGTACTTCATTGGAGTGATTGCTTCTTTAAAAACACCTAGAATTCTCTCTTGGAATCAGCTGAAGACAGTTTAAATGGGTTCATTGAAATCATCTTGATGTGGAAAGACTGGAGTCTGGTTCATAGAGTCCTTATAGGATAGTAATGCCTTCTGCTGCTTCCTAAAATCTTGTCTTGAGCTAGGTAGGAGGCAGCTTTCCTTTTCTGCAAATGAGCCAAAGGATGAATCATGTTGCCATAGTAGATCCCAAATGTAGAGGCAAAAGAGTGTAAGGGAAAGAATATGAGATTTTAAATCATATGGATTTTCTGTCTAATAAGATCTATTTCTTAAAGCCTATGTGATATTGAGCAAGTAAGTCATGGAACCTCTGAGTCTTAGCTTCCTTATAAGCTAAGTGAAGGAGATCTCTAAGTCCATTCTAATTCTAAATCCTGTGATAAACTATGAGAAGGTTTGGTGAACACTCCCATGCTTCAGAGCTACGTCTGGCTTTACAGGGTTATCCACTGGTTATCTGTCATTCTCATCCTCTGTCATCTTTCTTTTTGGTGCCCTGCCTTATTCCACTTTTTCTGTTCAATTCTTTGTTGAATATATATTCATATCTATCATTTTTCCACCCACTATCCCTTTGGGTGACCCTCAACTTCATATCTTTAGAGACTTGTATTCCAGGACTTATGGCCATGCCAGGAGAATATTACTGTTTAAATTTTGTCTTTAGGAAAAGTTTGGGGTTCTTAAAAAAGCACTTTCTCAATAGCAACTCAGTTTGTTTTCCTTCAGTTTAGTTTGGAACCCAGTTCTTTGTCTATTTGTAGTGTCTGTTAAATGGTACACTGTGGCTAGTTTTGTCAATTATTATGCTAAGTGCTTTACAAATATTTTCTCATTTGATCTCCACAACAACCCTAAGGGGTAGGTGCTATTTTTATCCCCATTTTACAGTTCAGGAAACTGAAGTAAGCAGAGGTTTAGGTGACTTGCCCAGTCAGATAACTAGTAAATATCTGAGGCTCAATTTGAACTCAGGTCTTCCTGACCACAGGCTTAGTGCTTTGTGTGCTATACCATCTGTTTCCATATCTATATAGGGTAGATAATTGTCTGTTAGGTAGGCAGTTGTCCACTCAACTGTGTGTCAGAGTCTAAACATTAGACATTCATAATACTATGTAGTTAAGCAGAACTATTTTGAATGATTATGGATCTCCTTTAGGAGGCTCTGCAGTATTTCAGGGCTTGATGCGGTTGGTACATTATCATCCTCAGACAAGACTACCTGGGAACCCTTATTATCCATGGGCAAATCCCTCATCCTTTGAAACCCTGAACTAGACATAATCGATAGTGATGGCCAATATGTTTGCAAGAGCCTTCTTCTTAAAGACATCTTTTTATACTTGAAGACAACCACCATAACTTGCACAAGCTTTTACCCTTTTTCAATTTCTTATTCCTATACTATGTTTTTCAGAATATTTTTTGCCATCTTCTCCAAACCCTATCTTTAAATGGAAGTCACTGAATATCTATCAGTCACTCAGTAAGCACATATTAAGTGTCTCTTATGTGACAAGCACTTTTCTAGTCCTGGAGTGAATTAAAGTAATTAAGCTACACAGTCATATAACTTACTTGCATTTACTTTATGTGAGTCATGTTTTAGGTTTTGAAGAGACTTAAAAAAAATCCCCGAGGTTAGTTAAAAGAGAAACAAATATAAAACGTTCATAACTTTGAAGGAATTTACATTGTATGAGGTTTCAATGTATATGTAAAATATACATAAAATAAACACAGGTCAATTTTTAGGGGTGATATTAGCAGTTGTGGGGATCAGGAAAGGCCTCATATAGGATTAGGTGTTTCAGGTGAACTCTGAAGGTAGCTAGGGATTCCAAGAGGCAGAGTATGAAGACATAGATTGATTGAATTTGAAAGGTCTTACTGAGTTCTTCACAAAATGTCTCAGTCTCCCTATGTTCTATAACATGTTTTTACATAAGCTGTAGTTATTTTCATGGCATGTTCTTCTTTCTCATCATCACCATCATCACCACCACCACCATCATCATCATCATCATCATCAGTGTTGTTCATTGGCATTGCAATGTAATATGATTAAGGGTTCCATGAAATACACATGATAAATGAACTATGCTTTGGCATAAGGCAGATATGCCTGTATTTGTCTTTCCAAAAGACTTATATACCATCCTTCCATTTAGGTGCAATTTTCTTATATTTAAGGTCTGGTTTCATTTGTGGTAAACACGTGCATTTATTAAATATTTGATATGTGCCAGGCACTATTCTAGGTGCTGAGAATAAATAGAAGTAGAAAGAAAAACAGTTTTTGCCCTCAAGGCGCTTACATTCAAATGGGGGAAGACAGCATATAAAAGGAAGCTGAAAAGCTGGATTTGGGGGCGGGGTGGCAGCTCATGAAAAGACAGAAATACCCAGAATGAGACATGACAGACCTAGATGTCTTCCATAAGTGGGAGGAGCCATCCATTCACCAGGAACCTGGGCTGAGTACTTCCAGTGTGTGAATTCCAGGGTTGAGTGAGCTTCTGGATTAAGAGCTATGGCATAGTAGAGGAACTTAGGAGGGCAGCCCAGAGAGGAATTAAGTTTATGTTTTTATCTAAATTACCAATAAAAATTTAAACCACAACCAAACACAGAATCCTGTAGGGTTCTATTGGTGACCTCCTGCCAGAGAGCCCTCAGGCACTGACTGCTCTTTGACTCCCAGACATTCAACCAGTTTAGACCCTATCTAATTTTGTTACTGTCCTCATTTTTCTATCTTTCCTACAAGAATAGTTTCAGGTTGTTTTTTAAATGCTTCATTAACATAATTTCTACAGCATTCTCCTGATATTTTAGTTTAATAATCTTGCCCTTAAAAGAAGTAAAGGATAGTCTGACATGACCATCTCAGATTTATGTGACATAATTTCAACTAGACCCTCACTGTTGCTGTACCTATCACTTTTTCTAAGGATATTTATCTTCTATTGATCCTTCTGTCCCAGCTAACTTTCATCTTTTATCTCTTCTGTCATTTCTAGCAAAGCTCCTTAAAGAGGCCATCTACAATAGGTTTTTCCATTTTCTCTCCCTTTACTCTTTTTTTTTTACCTCTTATAGTCCGGCTTCTGGTCTTATCACTCCACCAAAACTGCTCTTTACCAATGATCTCTTAGTTGTCACATTCCTTGGCTTTTTCTCAGTGCTCATTCCTCTTGACCTCTCTGTAGTCTTTGACATTGTTGTTCACCCGTCCTTGATACTCTCTTCTGTGCTTGTTTTTAGGACACTGTTCCCTCCTGGTTTTCCTCCTATTTATCTAACCACTCCTTTTCTGTCTCCTTGCTGGATCCCCATCCAGTTCATCCCTTTTAACCATGGATGTCCTTGAGAATTCTGTGCTGGGCCCTCTTTTCCCTCTGTTCTGCTTTTCACTTGGTGATCTCGTTAGCTCCCATGGATTTAATTATTGTCATTATGCTGATGATTCTCATCCTGCCCCAACCTCTCTGTTGATCTCCAATTTTGCATCTCCAGTTGCCTTTCAGACATGTCAAACAAGTTTTCCAGTGGACATTTTAAGCTCAACATATCTAAAACAGCTCATTATCTTTCCCTTTAAATGCTACTTACCCTTTTACTGTAGAGGGCAACATCCTCTTCCTACTCCCTTAGGTTTAACAGCCTAGGTGTCATCTTAGACTCCTTGCTGTCTCCACCCCTTATAGCCAATCTGTGCCAAGGATTGTTGATCTCATCTTTGCAACCTCTCTCAAATAATCGACTTTTTTCTTCTCATACAACCACCACTCTTGTGCAGCCTCTCATTACTTCATGCCTTGATTATTACAGTAGCCTACTGGTGGGTCTGTCTGCCTTAAGTCTCTCCCACTGCAGTCCATCTTCCATTCAGCTACTAAAGTGATTTTCCTAAAGTGCAGACCCAGTCATGTCACAGTCCCCCCTCCCCCCAGTAAATTCCATTGACTCTCTGTTGCCTATATGATCAAATACAAATTCTTTGTTTGGCATTCAAAGTCCTTTATAACCTATGCCCCACCCCCCACCCCCGCATTTCCATTCTTCTAACACTTCACTCCCTGAAAAGTACTAGGACACTGGCCTCTTATCTGTTCTATGAGCAGAACACTCCCATCTCTCAGCTCTGGACATTTTCTCTGACTGTCCCTCAAGCCTGGAGTGCTCTCCTTCCAGTGTGCTGACTGTTGACCTCCTTGTCTCCCTTTAAGTCCCAACTAAAATAAAATCTACAGGAAGCCTTTTACAACCATTTTTTTAATTCTAGTGCCTATCCTCTGTAAATTATTTCCTGTTTATCCTATACTTATCTTGCTTTGTGCATCTTGTTTTCATGTTTTCTCCTCTATTGTAAGCTTGAGGGCAGGGACTATCTTTTGCCTCTTTTTGTATCCCCAGCATATAGCATGTTGCTTGACACATAATAGGTGCTTAATAAATGTTTATTGATTGCTTGACCTATCTTATTCTAGGCCCTGGTTATTTCATAATCTGTCCCTTTTTATGGCCAATTGAGTCCCCATTCCATATAATATGTTCCTGTAGACCATGTCTTAAAACATATGTGAAAACCCTGGCTAAGAGGTATGCTGTATCTTACAACCATGCTGGTACCTTTCTCTGCTCTGTTTGGACATAAATACTCAGTGGATAGATAAAGCTGGCAAGAAATGAAACATAAGCCTTTATGCTTCACCATCAAGTAAGTAGAATGATACAATTATATGCTAAATATATATAATAAAATGATAAAATCCCCTGGGGAAAGGGGTCTTTAGATAGTGCTTAATCTGATGGAGCCCTAGTGGCTTAACAGAAGACTCCACTCTAGAACAGGAAGGTGGTTTGGTAGGTTAAAGATTTCTATCACATTGACCTTTTGTGTTAATCTGAAGAAACCAATCCTATGTAAAGGTGTTGTGTAGGTTCTTTCTGAACTAATGAACTCTTTCATCTTGACCTTCCTCTGTGATTGAGAGATCACTTAAACTCTCTATACCTTAGTTTCTTTATCTGTAAAATGAAAAGATTAGAATCAGGGACCTCTAAGTTCCCTTCCAACTCTAAATCTATGATCATATGAAGCTGTAAGTCAGATGAATAAGAGAATAGTAAATTTCTTCTAGCCCTTTAGGAACTGCATTTCCCCTCCCCCATCTGATTAATAGAATTAATTATATAATAGTAATTATTATAATAAACTACATAATAATGTAATATAAGTTATTTAGATTATTGATCTTATAGGGCCTGTACTTGATAGAAATTGTCCTGTCTGGTATCAACAGTGGTGAATGTGGTCTCAATCGATGCTGTTGAAAGAGTTATATAACCTTCTTGTGTTGGTTTATTCCTGTATGTTGGAAGACTAGCTGATGTAAACTATTCTATTCCTGTGGCATCATCCTCATGCTTGGAGCTGTCTTTGAAGTTTCTGTTACACAAAAATTGGCCTGGCCTTCAGGGCTGTGGGAACCAGAGGATCAGTCTGGTAGGCCAAGCAGCCTGGCAGTTTTTGTTTTATTATTTGTTGCAAGCCATAATGCAACAAAAACTGTATTCAGTAAAGGAAATTCAAGCAAAAGATATAGACTGTATATGTAATAAGTAACTTCCTGAATAATAAGTAATGAACAAGTCAAAGAGTAAATCATAGAAACAGTAAATTATTTTAAAGATCATGAGAACAGTATGCATTGGAGGGACTATGGGAAAGCAGACCAGTTTACTCTTTCAGGAGCTGAGTTAGTTGTTTTAAGCATTCTGGGAAACAGATTTTGTGAGTAAAACTGTTTATATTCTTTGTCCCAGCAATCACACTGCTGCACGTATATACTGCGAGGAGATGAAAGATAATGCCTTATATACTAAAATGTGTATAAGTGGCAGTTTGTTTTTTGTTTTTTATTTTTTATGGTAGCAAAACCTGGAAACTAAGTAGTCACTGAGGAGGAATGGTTAAGCAAATTGTAGGGCATGTAATTTTAATGGAATATTATCGAACCATAATAAATCTGAATATAAGAAAATCAGAGAAACATGAGAAGACTAGAAATTAAGTCAAAGTAAAGTAGTCATAATTACACAGTGATTACAGTAGTGCAAATGAAAATAGCACTGATAATAGACAGATGGACTGTGATTGTCATGACCTTTTTCTCCTGTGGAACAAATACTAAGGTACACCTCCAAATACTTGGGTGGGGTAGAGGTGGAATCGTACAGGTGCAGTGTTGGATTCACTTTCTCAAGTAATCACTTTGTTGGTTAGTTTTATTTAATTTTTCTTTTTTAGTAGTGGAGATATTAATTTCCTGTAATACAGGGAGAGAAGGTGTGAGTAATAAGAAATAGATCATCATACCCCCCTATATGTCAGAAATGTCATATGAAGTCTGTGCCTGAAAACTAGGCATGCACATTAGCGGTTTATAATCTTCAAGTCATTGACTGTGTTTTCTTTTTGTTTTCAAGTAAACTTGATGAAATTAGGTAACCAGTTATAAGAGTGAGGTCCTATATGAAATTTGTAAGAGTAATAAATTTGAGAAACAGTGGAATCTACCCCTATAGGTTAGATTTCAGGAAAGGGGCTAAAGGACTGACTTGTCTTTCCATTCCAAGGGAATGTAAACTTGATTAAGAATCATTTTATGTTTTGTACTTGTATCCCTATTGTCTAGCCCAGTGCCTGGCACATAACAAGTGGTTAATAAATGCTTGTTGATTGATCTGAGAAACATTTGAAAGAACTTGAAGATGTTTAATATGGCTAAGGGTGGGCACATATATTTGACAGTCAGTCATGTGGATGATTGTAGTAGTACTTTATTTTACTCCCCCATATCTGTCTTCATTTTGAACGAGGACTCTCTTATGGTAATGTATAGGGGTATGGAAAATTTAAGAGAAAAGAAAGGCACTCTTAATGGGTTGGTCAGGAATTCATTAGGTGAATAACAGATATTATAGACATAATTGATTTATATATCTGGTTGGTGAAGTTATAGAGACTAGAGAGCATGTTCAGTGATCAGAGATTTATACAGTTTGACTAAAATGAAACGTTTATGTGTGTTGGGAGGGGAAAGGGGGAGAAATAATATCAAATAATGCTGGAAAGGCAGGGGTAGTAGTAGCAGACTCTTGTGGACCATGAGTACTAGCAACGAAGCATAAGCTTTATTTGGTGGATACCTGGCAGCTACTGAGGATTTTTGAGCAGAGGTGTGATTACCACCAGGTCTAAGTAGTAATACCACCAAATCTGTGTATAAGAAAGATGCACAGACACTCATTCCATCTTATTTTGTTGACAGACATTTTGATCTGGTACTCTCAGTACTTGAAAATAATGTCAGCCACAGATGATCCTTTCTTTTGCTTTCACTCCACTACTTTTTTTTTTTTTGACTTTGACCAGTTCCCTTGCCTAATAGAGTCCCTTGTAGCCAGATAAAAGATTTTGAATTTTAAGAAATTTTACTGAGTTTTGTAGAAGAGCCAAAACTGATAGGTAAAGCAAGTTTGTAAGTATTTGTGGATTTCACTTCTGATATGGACACAGGACTACATTTCTGGTTAGAGAACTTGAGTTCACATCTTGACCGTGGACCTGTTTGTGTGACCTTGAACAAGTCAACTGAATCTTTCTAGGTCTCATTGCTCTCATCTGTAAAATGAAGCAGTGAGACTGTCTGACTTCCGAGGTCCCATCCCCTCTACGTTGTACTATTGTGAGCCCAATACTGGGGAGTTCATAGTGCCTTTCTCATGTAGTGTGATAGCGTCTAGGCAAACCTTCAAGTAGACAAAACCTTCAGTAGAGGAAAGTAAGATTTATAGGTTAGGAAATTGAAGTTAAAGTTAAGTAACTTGATCAAGATGATAGTTATTATTGCAAGGAGCTGGGATGAGTGTATTCTCAGTCTGTCTTACCCATTAAATATTTTTTCTCTTAGAAGAAACTGTCCTTATTAGACTTAAAATTGTCTATATGCTTTTGATTTATCTTAAAGAAGTTATTATATTTTTAAGAGATACTGAGTTTTATGTCACCTACTTTTCTTTTTCTTAGTTTGAAATTAAAAAACACTACATGTAATTAGTATTTCCATATATGCTTTAAAACAGAAAAAGAAGGTTGTACATGAAACTGAATCTTTGTTATGTATAGCTTGCTTTTCTTTTTTAATTATATAAAAAGTTGAACACAGAACCTTTGAAAGCCAGCTATTTATTTGTGATTCCTTTTGGCATGAAGTCATAATTTTGAACTGTTTTTTTCTTAGGCATTGCTGGAGACCATATTTCATGTAAAAGTCATTATAACAGGCGATGCCTTTGTTCCTGGGGAAAGAAGTGTTATTATTATGAACCACCGCACAAGAATGGATTGGTTATTTCTGTGGAATTGCCTGATACGATATAGCTACCTCAGACTGGAGAAAATTTGTCTCAAATCCAGTCTCAAAAGTGTTCCTGGTTTTGGTAAGTTGTTTACATATTTTGTTAAAATAAATAATGCATGAATAGCAAATAGATAATACTGTTCCCACATGATAACTTCACTTGTTAGGAAATTCCATTTAAGCCTCAAGACCTTTTCCATTTTTCCTTACTAATGCAGAAGTATTTTTTAGACTTTTTCCCATATCATATCTTGGCTGGAAGATAGCTTTTTATTGCCCTTTAAAGAAATCTTTTAACAATGACAGAGTAAAGGTTCTACAATTTGCCAAGTTTTAAGTGGTTACTTGGGTGACCAATACTATATAGAATATCAGTCAACCATGTGCTAACTGTTTTTTGCATTTCTATTTAGATAGTAAGTTGGTCAGAAACTAGTCCAGGATGATGAAACCCATAAAATCTACTATAGTAATATAAAATAAGTAGCTTTCAGCAAGTATAGACTGAATGTCAAGTGTGTTTCAAAATTATTTTTGTTGGGGTGGAGCCAAGGTGGTAGAATAGAAAGATTCACATATGCTAGCTCCGAACCCACAGCCCATGGATCTCCTGTAAAAAGAACTCCCAACAAATTCTGGAGAAGTGGAAGTCTCGCAGAAACAGAGTGAAGGAGAGTTCTGTTCCAGAGAGCCCTGAAAAACCGATCCCAAGGTCCGTCGCGCTCCAGACAGGAGCCGAGCCCAGCCCTTACCTGGCTGCACACCGAAGAGAGGAGCAGATCGGGGCAGGCTTCAGGGATGGAATCTCCAGCGGCCGTGAAGGTCTCTCCACCCACAGATGCTCAAGTCACTGAGAGAGACTTCTGCGCTGGCTGAGAGGGGAGCGGGGTGTCTCCATAACTCAGGCCCCCTCGGGAGGCATAGGCAGCAGGTGGCCAGAGGCTCCTAGAGCAGGCAGGAGCTCCATTACAGAAGGTTTCTGCATAAACCCCCTGAGGGAACTGAGCCTGGGAGGTGGCCCTGCCCCCACCTGAGAACCTGATTTAATCTTACCCTGAATAGCAGCCAGGCCGCCACTGAAAGCCCTGAGGCTGGGGAGCAGCATTTGAATCTCAGACCCCAAGCAC
>CM053769.1:261136516-261258510 GCA_028658325.1 Potorous gilbertii | reverse complement strand
GGAAATATCTATTCCCCAAGAAAGTAACCTTCTATGGTCTTACTTTTTTTCCCATTTCTGGGCATTTTCCCAGCCAGTTACTTGACTTCTGAGATTCCTTTCCACACTACTTCGCCTCCAGATCCACCCAGCTAGTGCTTGGGGTCTGAGGTTCAAATGCTGCTTCCCAGCCTCAGGGCTTTCAGTGGGGGCAGGGCTGCTATTCAGTGTAAGATTAAATTCATGTGCTCAGGTTGGGGCAGGGCCACCTCCCAGGCTCAGTTCCCTCAGGGAGTTTATGTGGAGACCTTCAACAATGGAGCTGGGCTCTTGCCTGCTTTGGGAGCCCCTGTCAGCTGCTGCCTCCTGAGGGGGCCCAAGTTATGGAGACACCCCGCTCCCCTCTCAGCCAGCCAAACAGGCCCTCTCACTAACCTTTGCTCCCATGGGCGGAGGGAACCCCACGGCCGCTGGAGATTCTGTCCCAGAAGCCCGCCTGGATCTGCTCCTCCCGGGGCCACGCGGCCAGGGCAGGCTGGGCTCCACTCCGGGTCCGGTGTGCAACGGACCCCCGGTGTTGGTTTTTCTGGTCTCTCTGGAACAGAAATCTCCTCCACTCTGTCGTTCCAGGGCTTCCTCTGCTCCAGAACTTGTCGGCAGTTCCTCCTTACAGGTATTTTATAGGCTGTAGGTTCGGGAGCTAGCATATGTGTGTCTTTCTACTCCGCCATCTCGGCCCCTCCCCCAGTCTTAAATTTGGCTCTGTGTATATTCATTGGCTTTCCTAATATCTGGAATGCTTCCCTTCCTCATCTCTGCTGCCCAGCTTCTCTGACTTCCATTAGTTCTCAGTTAAAATCCCATTTCTGCAAGAAACTTTCTCCAGCCACTCTTAACACTAGTGCCTTTTGTTTGAAATGACTTCCAGTATACTTTGTATATATGTTGTTTGCCCTTAGGTGTTTCCTAAGGTTGTCTCCACCATTGAAATGTAAGTTCCTTAAGGACAGGGATTATTTTTTTTCCCTTTCTTTGTATTACCAGTTCTTAGGACAGCGCCTGGCACATTTGTTCACTTGTGTCCAACTCTTTGTGACTCTGTGGACTATAGCATGCCAGTGTCATCCATGGGGTTTTTGGTGGGGATACTGGACTCAATTTGCTTATTTCCTATTCCAGTGGATTGAGCCTAACAGATGTTAAATCACTTGCCCAGAGTCACACAGTTAGTGTCTGAGGCCATATTTGAACCCAGATCTTCCTGATTCCAGGCCTGATACTCTATCCAGTGAGCCATCTAGCTGCCTGCCTTGCACGTAGTAAGTGCTTAATAAATGCTTGTTGACTAAGTGACTAGCTCCAGTTCTATCCTACACACTGCTATCAAAGTAATTTTCTTTTAGGGCCATTGTGAGTAGGGATTGTTCCCCTTGTATTTGTATCACCAGTTCAATGCCTTGTTGATTCATTGATTCCTTGTCTGTTCCTTAATCTTATTTTCTTTTTTAAACTCTTATCAAATGGTTTTTATGATTGATCATTAGTTTGAGTTTTGGAAGTGCTTGATATTCCCCATTATGCTTCACTAACTGTTAACAAAGATTTTTTTTTCATGGTGATAGAAATGTTAAAAGCCAGTGGATAAGTCAAGTTTTTAAATTAACTGTATGCATTGCTTCTTGAAGTATAAATTGCTTGAAGCAAGACTAGCTGGCATCTTCAGATTTGTCACTAGCCATAAAAAAGTTCCAAGTGTCACAGAATTAGAAGAGAGAGAGTTGCAGATCCAGCTAACCCAACTCCTCACCTTTGTATGAGTCCTGAGTTCTTGGTTTTTCTCCTGTTTTGCTCCTCTTCCCCTCCTTGCCCTCATCTAATCGAGTCATTAAATCCTTCTAATTGTTTCTTTGTGTTACCTCTTAAATCTGCCCTTTCTAGTCCGCTTCTGCCACCTGCCTTCATACCTTTTATTTCTCCATAATCATTATATTCTCCATAATAATTTTCCAACATTTATACTCCCTCTTATTCTGTCCTCTCACAGTCATTTCGGTGCCACTGATTTACCATTATAGGACTGATGCTTAGGTCACTCATTACAAATTATTTAGGTTCATACCTTTAGAACCCAGTTGGGATTAATCTAAAACCACAGGCAGTTTCTGGGGTGATTGCAACTGATTTATCCTGCACACAGATAGATTGCTGGGGAGTTCCTTGAGAACTCCACTTCCCCAATGGCACCTCCTTGTGCTTCCAGCCTTCTAGACAGAGACACAGGAAGCCACAGAACTCATAAAAAGGATTACCCATACAAGTGGTTCCTAGCACCACCTAAAGGCTGTGTCCACAAAACCAGGTCCTAGACCTAACTACAAGTTACCATTACCAAAGAATACCAGTCTAGCTTTGTCACATTCTGTTTTAGTAGAATCAAATTAGTGACAGTGACAAATACTGTCTCAGTGTTCTCTTATTTACAGTGTCTTCTTGTCCCCAGAAGTGTAAACCACTTTCGCTAACACTACCTTCCTCACCCTGTACTGATCTTTCCATCATAGAAGTATATATAGCTTTTCTCCTTTTATCAAGGGAGTTTTGGCTGTCCCAGAGGCATGTCACTGTACAACCAATATAATCCTTCCTCTTATTCCTGCCAAATCAGTTTTTATGTCATTTCACCATTCAAATGATTTCATGTTGCCAGCAGGATAACATCCAAATTATTTCTTCATGATTCCCTTACCTCCCACTACTTAGCCTTCTACTGTTGCAATTAACACTGTTCCTCAGAGCAGCTTTGTACTTTTGGTTAAGTGATGGTGCTGAGGAAGACTTTGCGCGTTCAGATATGGCTTCAGACACTACCTGTGTGATCCTGGGCAAGTAATTTAACTCTATTTGCCTCAGTTTTCTAATCTGTAAAATGAGGTGGAGAAGGAAATGGCAAATTGCTCCAGTGGCTTTTCCCTAGAAAACCCCAAATCGGACATGAAGAGTCAGACATGATTGAAAAGACTGTACGACAATAAATCTGCCTTAGGTGTCTCTTACTCTCATCTCTATGTATGTGAACTATGCTTTCCCTTTCAGACCCAACTTAAATCTCACCTCCTACATAGAACTTTTCAGGATGATCCCAGTTTGAAATATTCATCACCCTCTTCTGATCTCTATATAACGTGACAGATGATGGTAACAGTAATCACATATTGTCTTGTAGTCTCTTCTGTTTGTTACCTTACAATACTATTTAAATCTTAGAACAAAATTTAAATGTTCACACTTTTGTCTGTTTTAACTAGATTGAAATTTCTTGAAGGTAAGGCTCTATAAATACCAATTATTCTGTAGTACCTACCACATAGTAGGTATTCAGGGAATGTTTACTGATTTGATTGTTCATAAATGATCATCATAGCTCTGGATCAGGCAGAAATCTTGAAGCCCATCCATTTCTCTCCCTTCATTTTACAGACAAAGAAACCGAAGCCCAGGGAGGTTAAGTGAAACTTGCCCTATGTCACCTAGATAGTAATTGTCACAAGTCAGATTTGAACTCAGGTTTTCTTATTCCAGAGGCAGTGTACTTATTCCACTGGGCCACACTGAAGAAGTATAAAACTTTGGGTAGGTTTGATGAGAGAAGGTCTTAGATGAGAAAAAGAGGATTTTTAGAGAGCCTAGAGAAAATAAAGAGTCCAAGGATAATAAGAATAGGAGCAGGCAGCAAATAAAATATTAGGGCATGCCTTAAAATGATACTGAGTGGTGGGAATGAATGTTGAAGTTGTCAGGAGAAAATGAGAGAATGGAAAAAAGAACTGATGCCTAACTGTAAGGCTAATAAAATTTTAATCTTCTACTAAATACTGCCTCCAACTATTCTAGATTGTGCCAGCTCTTACATGGAAACTGTTGGGGACCTGCCATTTATAACTTTCTTAGCCTATAGGCTTTACATTCCAAGTAGATGATTATATACTATGTGTTCAAATTGTAATTATCTGGTTCAGTTATTAATGACTGTAAGTGTTGAATTCTTAATTCATATGAACAGAACCCAGAGCAGATATTAAATCATAACAACCATTTTGGAGGATAAGCCAATAAAGCTTGAAATTAAAAAGTTTCCCTCAAAATGTAGGAAATAATAGAATTTATATATCAAGGTAGGAGAAAAATCTATTTGTTAAAATCTCAGCTAGATGATTTTGTCTGTCTTCATGAAATATATTTTAAGGGAGAGGAAGGATTGTTTGGGTCTTTGTCTCTTGTGTTACTGCATTTAAAAGAAAAAAATGTTATTGACAGCGAAACTGGAATTTTTTTTTAAATGTTTGCAGAAATATTTTAGGAACGTATGGTTTTTGATGTAATACAGTCAACCTTTGATTTTGTACTCTATTGTAGTAAGGGAGGGGTGTGTGTGTGTGTGTGTGTGTGTGTGTGTGTGTGTGTGTGTACTAGTTTGAACTGATTTGAACTAATAAGAGGATAAAGCAAAGTCCATTTGCTTGTTTATATTTGACACCAGGAAATGCTCTTATCATTTGCACACAACCAGGGATTCGGTACTTCGTGGTTCCTTTGAAACAGCTATTAGCTACTTGAATTTTACCAGCTCACCACATATGGCGAGTGACCATACAAACATAGGAAAATATTGGCATGGGCAATTAAAACCTGTAGAGGATTTGTCCTTTTAGTGACCCTAACCCAGTTAGGTAGCTGGGCCATTAGGAAAGACTGCTTCTGGAAGCAAGATCATGATGTTGAACAGTTTTTAGATCTTTTTATTGAAAAACCACCCTGTCCTACTTGGCACTTAGTAACAGGCTTTAATAATGCATTTTGGAAGGTGGTATAATTTAGCCATAAATGCATTTAGCATCCAGTTGCCATAGATGTGATTCTTTGTGGGGTAAAAGTAGAACATGAGACATAAAAGATTAAAAGGATAGAAGTTCAGTTGTCTAATCATAAAAGAAATCCTGGATAGAGGTCGGCTAACTCCTGTAGTTTAGATGCACTGTGAGGAAGTAAAAGAAACATGGAAATAGGTGTATAAAGGGATTGAAGAGTGAGGAGCTGGCCTTTATTTTCTAATAAACAAGTACAAAATTGATAGAGACACTGTGTTTGCTTCTCTTATGTGATCATCATAATTGATTCTTTGAGAGGGCTTAAATGAACAATTGGGCATTTAAAGAATTGAGGTAGGAAAAAAGTAGTGACCAAAAACTGTCTAACGTACTGAAGTAAAATTTCTGTACTATAACCTGAGGCCATCCAATTCTATTGTCATTATGATTCTTAAGTTGTTAAACTGCAACATGATTATGAAATCAAAGGAAATTATTAATTCTAAGGAATGTAGGTAATATCAGATGAAATCAGTAGCCTGGAAATATTGTCATCCAATATGTTTCTAAAGGCATGTAAAAATGGCAAAAATGTATTTTCAGTAGCTACCATAGTGATCTATGGTAAAAGGAAAATTGCAAGTAGGTAGTAGTCTCTTAGTAAATTCAGCCCCACAGAGCATCATGTCTGTCAAAATTGTGAAGTTTTTTGTTAAATTTTGTTATATTAGATTTTCATAAATTTCTAGACTTGTACTTGAAGTTTTTCATTTTTTACACATTTGACTGACTTTAACAAGCATGACCCAAACACCTTATTTAAAATACATTACAAACCTTGACAGTACACTTTAGAAGGTCTGATTTTTAGTCCAGAGATAATTTATGAATTGAGGAAAAAAAAGATAATTTATTTTAGTTTTATCTCTATTTCACTAATATCCCTATAAAGAATATTGTATGTAGCTACTTTTTAAATAAAATTGGAGTTATATTTGCAGTAATTTTAATCGTGTTCTTTTACTAAACATATTTTCTGTGTAAAAAAAAAAATCATGATTTTTCATATTAAAACTTTGTATTACCTCTAATAATTTCCTTTCCTTGTCATACTAACCTTGTCTCCACTGCCCCATACCCCCATCTCTTACTACATATAGGAAAATGTAGATAATGACAAGTTAAATTGTTTGCCAAAGAGTATGTGTGTCTGTGTGTCTGTTTATCAATCTATCTGCCTATGTGTCGGAGAAGAAGAGGAAAATGGGAGGCGGAGAGGGAGATTACAATGTATTAATGAACATTAAAGGATGAAAACAATCTCCCCCCAAATATCAGGACAGACAGTTCTCAGCTTAGTGCAGACCTTGTGGCCCAAGTGGCATCGCTCTCCCTGCTGCTCTGTGCCTCTACTGCCAGAGGGGCTTCACTACACTGCTACCCCTGCTGCCCCCTTCAGAACCATGGAGTTGATTTTTCGTCATGTGATTTTATAAAGCAAGAACTGTATACTTGTACATACAGGAAATGAAGGCAGCTAAGCCTTCCAAACTCCGCTGTAGTGGTATATGTGGTCTCTGTTTGATATTAGCAGTCTTTAGACACAGGCATCTTGGTGGTGCAGTGGACAAAACAACAGGCCTGGGGTCAGGAAGACCTGAGTTCAGACAGGACCACCGACAGTTACTAGCTGCCTCAGTTTCCTCATCTTCAAAATGAGTTGGAGAAAGAAATGACAAACCACTCCAGTATCTCTGCCAAGAAAACTCCAAGAAGGGGAGGTTACAAAGACTTGGGCACTACTGAAGTACATCAACGAAAACTCAGATTCTCTCTTTGAAGACTGTTTTGCAGATCACTCTTTCTCAGCGTTCTCACCCAGTTCTATGGCCACTAACCCAAAGCAGGACTGGGAAAGTTGTTCATACAATGAAGCTAGGTAAAAAATCAGAATTACTACATGAAAAGAAAGCTACTTAATTTATACACATGCCATAGATACAGTGCTATGAATTTTGTTTTGAAATGAGCCAGCCATATGGTTTCTTGTCAGATGGTTGGCTAAATTTGGCCATTAGAGTCAGATGGACATGAACATTCAGATCTCTAACTTTATAGATTCCCTATTAAGTGTGCTCATCCATGGTTGAACTGTGATGAAATTATCACTTGAGAGAACTCATGTAATAAATGATAGTAAAAAGTTCATAAACATGAGAAAATTGTTGGACTCAATTGATTCTTGGGATTCCAGAAGTTACTATTGACATCATTCTTTTGTAGAGCAGGTAGGTCATCTGTGCATTTTTTGTGTTTGTATATGGGGAAAGAAGGACTGCTATTACCCTGAAATTTTCTAGTCCCTGGACTCCCTGCTTCCTGGTTCCTCTGACTTTCAATGAAGCCTTAATTCTTGAGAGAAATTATTATTAATAACTGATGATTTGGGGAGATTCAGAGATCCCCCTTTTCTCTGTCCTCATTTCAACACCTTAGTCTCCAAAGGTTGAACTAATCTTCTCTTCTATTCCCACCTAACCTTACGAAGAATCTCTTTCTAATCTAAGGTGAATTCCATTCAGTCAAGCTTTGGTAGAGATAGACCCTTTTGTCTAACTTTCCCAAGGATGGGAATGGCCTGGGTGTAGACACAGTTTCTCTTTCCAAGGATGATGTGATGTCACTCTCTGCCCCTCATTGTAATATTCATTATTACTCATTTACTTCCACAAAATCAGCATTGACCACCATCCTTTTGAATACTCCTAAAGTGAGCCAGCCTCCATGATTTTCCTTGTTCTAAGAGAGCCAAATGATACTTTTTATTAAAATGCTGGCGTTATTAAGAAAGTGATTTATTACCCAGAAATTATGTCTCTGGAACTTTTTAAATTGCCACATTCTAGAGACTTTTCTCTGTTGATTATTTCCCATTTATCCTGCATATAGCTTGTATATACATAGTTGTTTGCAAGTTATCTGCCCCATTAGATTGTGAGCTCCTAGAGGGTAAGGACTGTCTTTTGCCTTTCTTTGTAGCCCCATGCTTAGGACAGTCTCTGGCACATAATAGGTGTTTAGTAAATGTTTGTCGACTGTCTAATAGACACCTAGATAGCTAGGTGGTACGGTGGATAGAGCACCAGTGCAGGAGTCAGGAAGACCTGAGTTGAAATCTCACCTCAGACACTTTTGACACTCACTAGCTGTGTGACCTTGGGCAAGTCACCTAACCCCAGATGCCTCATCCTGGATCATCTCCAGTCATCCTGATGAATATCTGGTCACTGGATTCAGGTGACTCTGGGGGAGAAGTGAGGCTGGTGACCTGCACAGCCCTCCTTCACTCAAAACAAAGTCAAGTGCAAGTCATATCATTATTTCTCTGATGGCATGGTCTTCTTCAGCAATGAAGGATGAACACATAAAAAGGCAGAAGGTCTGTGTTCCTGCTGGGTGTATTCAGGTCACATAGTTGAAAATGTTAGTACAATAGAAGGAAAGTTCTAAAGTGCCTTTGGGTCCAGCTAGTCCAGTGTCTCCATTTGACATATGTGTATGCTTGAGGCCCAGAGTGCTCAAGGGATCTGACCAAGATCTCACCGGTAGTAACAGACACCACACCATACTGCTTCTTAATTAAGATGCCATCTAAATATGAGACAGTAGGGCAATCAGTTAAAGCCTTGGAGGCCCTTATTTAAAAAAAAAAATTGAAAAATGTAACATTACCAAACAGAAACTGTACTGATAATGCCTTTGTCATATCCTGAACTCAGGACTGTTGTGAGGCTCAAATGACATAGCGAATGTAAAACACTTTGAAAACCTTAATTCATATAAAGATGCCTATTACTGTCATCATTCTCTGATCCTCTAGTCTAGATACTCTTGGAGCCTTCCACTGCCATCCTGGAGCTTGAGCAGTGTTTATAGAGAACTACATGGGGGTGCTGGTAAATATTTAACAGTTAGTTTGGGGGGTGGGGGTGGAAATGTGCATATACACACTTTTAAGTTGAATTGAATTATTAACACTTCTTAGTTTAGGATCAACAAAACAATAAATGGGATAAGTTGTCAATATATTAATGTTGTGGACTTCATTCATGAATGAGTTGTACCAAATAGAGGAAGAGATCTTTTCTAACGCCATGACTTCTGTGAGCCTGTGGTAGTGGAAACACCACATTTGGTTTCTAACATTTCAGTACTTGATGAGATATTTGTGAGAAAATGACTAATACTTTAGATGTGTTCACAAAGAATTTCTACACTTGAACAAATATAATCACTAGAAAGCTAGTCTAGAGGTGACACAATTTTGAAGATACTTATGGCCTGATTGTTTCAGTATATCTCAGTGGAATATGAAAAAAAGATAATGGTCACAGCTTTCACCAAAACAAATAGCTAAAAGATTTCAGCAACTATGAAACCATATGCCTGCTTTCTCATCTGTCCAAAAATCTTCATTAGGATGGTTATGCGTTCATTGAGTCATATCATTGATGAAAATATGAGAGGAGAATTTCAGAATATTTTCTACAACAGATGTTTTCTTTATGGTCAGATAGTCACGGGGAATGTAAGACCCTCCTTTTTTGTTGTTGTTAAGAATTTGACTCAGAACCGAAATGCAATATTTGAGGTTGTACTCAAAAAAGATATCTCCTGTGCTTGGACTAAGATTACGTAAAACAGTGAAACATGATTACAATGGTAACTTTACTCAGTTGTTTCCTGAGAACTGACATTAAGTAAATTTGCATTCTCTAAAGTCATAGAATACACTTTGTACAAAGTCCAAGGAAAAGAATGATTTCCAATTCGTGACAAGAGTTTCTAAAGGGCTCCTATTTTCAGAAAGCATTGTACTAATTACGTTGAGCCCTGGAAAAATATAACACCTGCTTCCCCAGTGAAACTCAGACCAGTGCTTAAGAGAATGGTGTGATGTTATCTATAGCAGAAAAAGAAAGCAAATTAATATTGCGTATCATTTATATTATAGCATGCACCTGGATATATATGTTATGCATATATTTATTTTAATGGACTTCAGAGATGGACCATGAGTTGTAGTACAAAGATGAAATCAAGTTAGATCAGATTGAAAAAAATTCAACCTTTGCACTGCCTGTTCTGCGTGCTTGGCATACATTTCTTTCCTCACCTTTGAATCTTAGAGTCCCTTGTCCTTCAAAATTCAACACAGTCACCTTTTATGTGAAGCTTTTGTTAATCCTGCCAGCTACTAGCGCCCACCTTCATTATTCTGTATTTGTTTTCCCCACGACTTAGCATGGTGCCTCAGGGCACGTATACACTTAATAATTGCATATCAATTTGATTAATTGTCTGACTTTCCATTTGGGGAAGTGTCCCATCTTTGACCACATATGAATATGGTGCTCTAATGAAGTCTAGCTGATCCTACAACTCATAGTCCTCCTTCCTCCCAGAAATCTTGGTACTAATGTGGGGTTCTACCATCCACTCTCATTTTCCTTCCTTTGCATTGTTAAAAGAGTTAAGGTCAGGTGCCAGCTTATATACGTGAGATACCTTTACTTGGCTCTTTCCTTGTTTTCTTCTCTCATAAGTATAACTCACTTATTATAGTTCCTCTCGCAGAATACCAGCCAGCAAGCACTTACTGATCCTTTGCTAATGTTCTAGGCACTGACTGTTAAATCATGGGGCTACGAAAGAAAAAAAATATAGTCCCTGCCTTCAAGGAATTTACATAAGGGAGATTTTCCATAAGGGGAAAGAATATGTATAGACTAAGCATGTATAATACGAATACACAATAATTTAATGGAGAGGAAATGACCCCTCAGGAGATGAAGAAAGGTCCCTGTGTAGGAAATGGGGCTCCCGTTGAACTTTAGAGGAAACTTGGGCCTCAGAAAGACAGAGCATATTTTAGGCGTTGGGGAGAACCTTAGCAAAGGCATGGAAATAGGTGATGAGCCATCTGGTGTGAAGACCAGAAAGAGTATCAGTTATGCTGGATGGAAGCATTTGTGAATGGGAATAACATACAAGACTGCAGAGGTAGCTTGGAGCAGGAGTTGATGCTCCACTGTGTTCTTTTTTTTTTTTTTTAAACTTTACTGTGTTCTTTTCCAGTTGATAAGTTAGCAGTGGTTCACAACGCCTGACCCTAGAAATAAGTAGAGATTTTATAGTTATTCCATTTTACCACCAAAGTAAATATCAAGTAAACATCAAGGAAATACAGCTTTGCTGTGGGCTCCTTTATGTATCATATGTACATGCATGTTTATCAGTACGTTGGTATTTGTTAGATAGACAATACGTTATAGTGAAAAGAGTGCTGGACTTGGGAGGAAGACCCTTCTTTGACACTATGGGCTAGTCTCAAATCCTATGTTTCCTTATTTGGACGTGTTTGATAAATACCTATGGATACTTAGCAGGGTTGCTGTGAAGATCAAATTGAGATTGTGTGTGTGTGATTTTGCAAATATTGAAATATAGAAGTTATTATCTTTGTTGTAAAATTTGAGGATCAGACAAGGATTTTTTATCTTCTCTAAAGTTTATATTTCATCATCTAGCATGAGTCTTAATAAGTATTCTGTGAATGAATAAACATAAATTGTTAAAGTGTCAGAACATTTTGTAATGAAGTCCTATTTAGATGTGTTATTGGCAGCCACCTTGACCTTTTCCTTGCCATTCTTATTGACCTCTTGAGATCATAATCTAGATAGCATAATCCATTCATTTTGGAAACACCCCTTGGAGATGCGTTGTCCAGATTGGTGAGTCAACTAGAAGAGAAAGCACTTGGTTTACTTTAGCTAGCCAGCCCTAATCCACAGATTTTGTTTCACATTCTACCTGATCAGCCATCCTGGCCAACTACTTTAATCTACTCTCCAACTTCCTATTACCTCTGCCACCCCTTCCCACTGTTACTTCTTGCCTCTGTGAACAATAATCACATCAGTACTACCACTCCTTCCTGTAATGCCCCTCCCTTTCTAACACACTCACATGTCTTGTCTTTTCTTACTAGAATGTTAGTTCTGGACAGGGGTCTCTTGATTTTGTGTTTATATCCCTGTGCTTAAGACAACTTAATATTGTAAATACTTTTCACTTCCTTCCTTCCTTCCTTCCCTCTTTTCCTTACCTCTTTCTTTCCTTTCTTCTCTCCTTCTTTCCTTGCTCTAATTAGTAGTCTTTTATGCCAATAATACATTTTAATGTTTGGAATTTAAGCCCTTTTAGCTCTTTTTATGGAGGTTTTGAGAGAATAGGTAATAAACAGCTACCTCTCACAAATGGTCTGGCAGACAGCTATATACATCATCAGGATTTTAAAACTGAGTTTCCAAATGGCTCAGTAAGAGATTCCACTTATAGATACCCTGTGGAAAGTAGTGTCTTAAGCCTCTGGCTACTAGTGGCGATTCTCTAGCAAATTACTTTATAGTGCTTTCCTTTCTGGGATGGAATTGGGTAATAGGTTTGTCATTTGTACTTACGGCAGATTGTGACCTATTGGTACAAATGGATGCTCCAGCAGGAGACCAGAAATTCTGATTGCACTAGAACTTTCTGAGTTTCACTCTGTACCAACATGAAGTTAATTAGACTTTCCACCCTTTCTCTGTTTTCTTCTCCAACATTTGCTTGACAGTGGTGACAGGTATGTTGTTCTTTTTGTCAAAAGGTTGGTAAATAGGAAGGCCACTGCTTTGGAGGACAGTGCTCTATGACATATCAACAAACTTACGTTATGGTCTTACCTTTCCTTTCAGCATTTATCTGTGATGTTTGTTCTCTAAACTCCTCATGGAGCAGCCATAACACCTGCCTGATTTCACATATGGGGGTCCAGGTTATTGTTATTCAGAGTTGATAAAATATGAACTAATTCTAATTTAATAATTGCAAGGTTCAGGGAAAGTATTATGTTAAGCAATAGCAGTTGGCCATGTGAACTTTCAGAACCATTCCAAAACACAGTCCCAGGTAGAGATAAGATAAAAAGCATTTTTTACTTCAGGGAGGATTATATTATTCCAAAGTATTCTAGAATAAGTTCCTTTAGCAGGAGAAATAAAGCTCTCTGATACTTTCTTTTGAATCCAAGTTTCTCTTCATGTCCGAGACCAGAATGAAAGCAGAACATAGGAAGGATGAACCAATCATTGTTTTCTCAAAATAAAGAGTCCTCATATAGGGTGTCCCAAAAGTCTTATTGCAGGTTCAAATTATTAAAGCTTATAATGGCACTAAATCTTTTGGGATACTGTGTATCTGACGTAAGATCTCTTTAGCCCTTCTCTTTAAGGGAACCTGCGTTCATAGGAAAGACTGCAGAGGTCTTATTTCCAGTGCTGTGCCTCCAAGAACTCCCTGACACTTTGAACTGGGAAAAGTCCAGAATTTTCTGAACTCTGGGACTGCCCCCAGTGACAGTTGTAATAGTTAATCACATTTTTTTAGCTAATGAAATTATCAGGCATTCTAAATGGGGACATATATGTGGAGGGGAGCCTATTCTTAGGACTTAATCTCTCCCATACCTTTTATGAAATTTTAATAACTAAAAAATTAATAACAAATATTTAAGGGTAAATTCATCCCAGGGAATGATGAAGTTAAGAGCTTTGTTTGGCTAGATCATAGACTATATTAATGGAAATAGTATGAAGTAAGTCTGGAAAGGTAGATTGGAGCCAGATCATGGAGGGTTGGAATACCAGACCAAAGGAATTTTTAGAAGGCTTTGGAGAACTATTCAAAGTTTATTTTTAAATATTTTTCCCAAGAGAATGAATTCATCAGTGTCAATGAGGAGTAACTTTTGTTTCCAAACGTCCAAGGAAAACTCAGATAAGAACATGAGGGAACTATTATGAAACCTTGAAAAAGCCTTTAATAGCCTGGTAGTGCAGAAAGAACATGGGATGATGACCTGGGTTTCGGCCCTAGTTCTAATTGCTGTGTGGCCCTGCATAAGTCATTTCAGTTTTCTGGACCTGTATTTTCTCATCTGTAAAATGAAGGGGCTGAACTAGATGATCTTTGAGGTATTTTCTCATTTTGGTGTTTTTTGAGCTTCTGATTTTGTAGCTTGAAGCAAGAAATTAGATCGTTTTTCCTGGCTGGTGAATTGAAGTCTAACGAAGACTTACTATTAGAGTAATGACAATAAGCAACAAAAGATTGCTGAATTATAGTGGGCCTGGCTTAGAGTCATAATGAGCGGGTTGTGTTCCTGACTTAGTCCCTACCTAGGTAGCCTTATAGACCTCATAGGCCAATCAGTCTCTGTGTTGTTAAAATGACGGATTTAGTCTCTGGCTTCCAAGCTGTCGTCCAGCTCCAGAATACTAAGATGTGGGCTGTTAACACCAAAGGAGCAGCAATAATAATATTAG
The DNA here is from genome assembly GCA_028658325.1 of Potorous gilbertii. Lineage (NCBI taxonomy): Eukaryota > Metazoa > Chordata > Mammalia > Diprotodontia > Potoroidae > Potorous > Potorous gilbertii. The sequence continues at coordinate 261,244,235 of CM053769.1, read as the reverse complement.
TATTCAAATAGCATAAAAATATTTTTACTTGTTAACTGTTTTATGACTGATTTTTTTTCCTGTTCCAGGTTTGCCTAGTTTTTGGTGACTTCTTTGACTGCTATTTAGATTTTCCCTTTCCTTAAGCATAATTTTCATGTAAAGTGTTTGAGGTTGGTTGTTGCAGAAAGTCTGTGATTTCCAGGACTTGCGAGGCATTCTTTGGCCATGAGTGACAAGGTACCTAATCTGGGCCAAATTCATACGAGTCTTAAATTTCGCCAGCCTGACAACCTCCTCGGTACTTATAGTTAAGTGAAGTTTTCTTGATTTGTGTTAATAAATGTATTTTTGTATGACATCTACCTGCTCTAGATGAAAAAATGTATAGGATGTTTTACTTATATTTTTAATTGTGTACTAATGGTATTCATGAGTGTGTGAATTAAAGTCTAGCCAGTTAATTGTTAACTTCTGAATTTCCTTGATTCTGTTGCTACTATTGTAATATTGATTTTAAGGCATTTTTTTCCATTAAGATATATCTATGTCATAGGAGCAGTCACATAAACAAAGCAATCAAGGACTGGAGGCAAACATTAGAAACAGTGAGCAATAAAATATTCCCTTATTTAGCCTTTTTTCTTTAAAGTAAGTTTGCAAACTAAATTTTAAACAATTGAAATGGACAAGTATCTTTTAAACAAGCCTGCCAGCCACATCTGGACGGAGCCTTGGTTATAGCTAAATAAAGATCTAAAGATGGCATTATAAATAACTCAGCAGTACTACAAGAATTGTATGTAATCCTAAAATGAGTAATTAGCTGAATAGATTGATGATTTTCAGATTTTAATCATAGAAATTCAGATTTTCTAATAGCAATTACTATTCAGAGAGATTTAAGAAAGATATTTTCCTAAAAGGGAACTTGTGGAGAACACATAAATTAGAACCATAAATTAAACAGCTATATATACCTATTTGAACAGAAAAGTGGGAGAGGTACTGGCAGAGGGACCCCTTTCCCTAAATCTTCACAAAATTATTCATATCAATAAGTCAAGATGGTAAGACATAATATTAGACATAATAGATTTCAGATGGACTGTAGTTTCACAAAATTGAAAGACTAGTTAGCAAGAAGAATTTATTAAGTGCTTAACTCAGTGCCTGCCACTCTTCGAAGTGCTGGGATGCAAAGATAGACAAAAACAGTCTTTGCCATTAATGAGCTCACAGTTCAGATTCTGATGGAGGAGAGAATCTGCATACAGTTCATGTTCTCTCTATCTCTCTCTCTCTCTGTCTCCTCCCCCCACCCTTCTCTTACCCCCCTGTTCTTTCTCACACACAAGTATGCACATGTGCATTTGAATATGTATTTGCATATGTATGTAGCCTCAGAAAGAATTCTTGCAGAAGGTGGGATTTTAACTACAATTTGAAGGAATCCAGGAGGTGGAAACTGAGATGAGGAGGCAAGTATTCAAAGTGGGGAGATATTATGTCTTCTGTAAGGAACATCAATGAGGACAGCATTTTACTGGATCAGAGTATGTGACAGAAGAGTATGGTGTTATAGTCCTTTGTTTTTGAAGAGGACCGATGACATCACGGCTCATGTGTTGACTTGCATGTGAATTGGATATAAGTGAGTCAGAGTTGCACAAAGTCATCAGCCTCACTCTCTCTTAGAAAACTGGAAAGGTAGAAAGGGGCCAGGTTCTAAAGGATTTTAAGAGCCAGTTGGAGGTATTTGATCTTGGAGATAATGGGGAGAAGCCTTTCGTTAACATAAAAATAAGTGACATTAATATAGTGTCTTTATAAAAAATTGGATCTTATGCATTATGCTGACTACTTTTTCTCATGTTGACACACATGTCTCTAACAATATCAGCAGGGGCAGGGATTTGGCACTGCAGCTGATCAGCCCTTTTTAGGCAGGCACACGAGGAATTTTTAAGCAGTAGATGAGAGAAGGTTAGGTTGGTTGAGCCTGAAGTAAATAAACAGATAATTTTTCTTGATAGGGAGAGAAATATTTAATGAGTACTTGTTACCAAAATACACTTCCTGGGAAATTTCTAGCTTAGTACATACAAATCTGTCAAAAAAAATTTCCATAAATTGAGGATTTAATTCTCAATATTCACTACAAACACACTCTCTCTCTCTCTCTCTCTCTCTCTCTCTCTCTCTCTCTCACTCACTCATAATTAGAAGCTCTCTTGGGCTTAGTTCAACCTGTCTTGATGAGAGTGAGAGCAAAAACCATAAAAAGGGCATAGGGTTAGTTCAGTGTGTCCTTAATTCCATCCCACTACTTCTCTGTCAGTACTGGCATAATTACCTTCCTTCTTTCAAAGTTTCTAATTGAAAGTTGGAGGCAATTTAAATCTGCTTACATTTTAAAGTTTAAGATAGTATCCCTGAAGTTTCGAATTCCTTTTAAGAGGCCATTCAGGTTTTGAGTCAAGGATATCCTGTTCCCTTAACAGCCTCATCTAATTGTCCTCTCAATCTAGTCATATCAGCTGTTGTCACCCTTTGTTCTGAGGCAGGAACTGAGTGGGAAAAGAATTAACTAGTTATGCTTTCCTGTCCTCATTCTGAGTGGTTAATAGAAAATCTTAATATGACCAAGAATAGCTAAGCTTGCCAGTATGTTCCTAACTTCATCTGCCTAATTATACATCTCTTTCAGCCAACCCCTAACTTTCATATTCCCTCTCTCCTATCCATCAGTTTTGTGTGTGTGTATATGTACATATCTATCTAAATCTATACGTATATATAGATACAGATAGATATGTATGTGTGTGTGTGTGTATATATATATATATATATATATATATATATATACACACACACATATACACTTTCTCATCTAACTGAATTTTTTGTATCCAATATTTATATATGTATTTATCTTTGTATTGTGAATTCTTGAGGGATAATGGGGGGTTGCTTTTCCTATAGTATTTAAGAATAGGATCAGTACTGTAGAGGACAGACTTTGTGGGAAATGTGGGGGTGCAGGAATGGGGGGGAGTTCCCTTTAAAACAATTCTGATAGATTGGGGGTCACATGATCCCAGATCATAGTTGGATGGAAATTACATGATGGGGTACTTACTATGATTGAGAAATAAAAGAAAAACTAATCAAAATGTGTTCATAATCATTGAAAAAATTACTTCTCAAATTTATTTCAGGTTGGGCAATGCAAGCTGCTGCCTATATCTTCATTCATAGGAGGTGGAAGGATGATAAGAGTCACTTTGAAAACATGTTGGATTATTTCTGTGATATTCACGAACCACTTCAACTCCTCATATTCCCAGAAGGGACTGATTTCACAGGTAAGTTGTCTTGTGTTGGAATAATTCAATCCAACCAATATTTTAAAGTATTTAATGTGATTGTATTATGTGGGATATTCTTAGGCAGATGGAGATACAAGGTGAAACTGAATGGAACTTCCAATCCAATTCCAAAGCAGAAAAAGACAAGTACATATTTTTCCATATTACAAATTAGAATATGTTAAGTGAATAAGAGAAGTCAAATAGACTGTATAAGAGAACTGAGGAGGGAGACTCCCAGTGAGGCTTCATGAAAGATGTTGTGCTTAAGCTGGGCCCTGAATGAAGAAGATATCTGGCAGGGAAGAAAAGGGAATGGGGGACTAAGAGAGCCATTCCAGATTTGGGAGAAAAAGGGATTCTGCTGTTTCCACGAAGAAGCTAAAGCTTGTGACTTAGTCCAGATTATCACTAGTTAGCGGGAGAGTGAATACAGAACCTCTTTCTACCAACTGTACAATGTTTCTTTTACTGTGGCCTGCACTGGAAATAGTTGTCCATCATGTGATTCATAACACTAAGTGTTAGTCCAGTGTACTAACAGGCTCTAACTCTATTGTATAGATAGGGAATATGGGTAACTCATATTCCATTGGAAACTGTTTCTGTTTTGAATTTGCTTTTTTTAATCTTAACCTTTTTGACTCATTTTTCAGTTCTGAAATGATATATCTTCACAGTGACTGTCTTAACAAGAGTATTTAATTTTATCCTGCGAAATTGAAATTAATTTCCTTGAAAGTGGGTATCAGTATTCTTAAACTTAATAAAACATGTATCACACTAAAATTATAGGAAAATTATCAATGGCCTATGTGTTTTGTTTTCCTGGTTCTATATATGCTGTGGTATAGGATAGAGGAACTGAAAACTAGGTTTTGTCATTAAGCTACTCAGCCTGTGCTTAATGAGTTCTCAGCTCACCATTTGAAGGCAACAAACTGTGTGCTTTCCATCCCCCACCCCCATTAGCCTCTGAATAAGAGTTTGAGCTCTTTTGAGAACTTTATAGTTTAAAGAATAAAAAAAGGAACTCCTTTTTCCACTAATGGGAACATAACACTTGCCTTTATTGCAGTATTCAGCCAATCCTACATTTGGTAATTTGCACATCCTACATGCCTGTTCAGCTAAAGAAAGGTTTTGGTTAAAATATTAACATGTTTTTTACTTGGAAAAAGTTGATATATTTATCCTGCATAATAAAGGCTATGGGTTAGTAAAAAATATTGGTATATTTCAAAAAATATTGTCTCTGCTTAAGTAAATTTAAAAGTCTCACATTAAGTAGCAATTTGATATATAGTAGTTTAGTTCTTTTTAGTATCGTTTGCATATGAGTAATGGTTGCTTCTGAACATATTTTATAAATATTTTCATATTCATTATGTATAATATATTGGATTTTTATGAACTCTTTCAACATTTCAAGACAACTTTATAAATTTTCAGTAAACTATCTAAAGCTTACTAATTTATCAAGGAATAAGCATTCTAATTAGTAACTGATTAATTATTAACTGATAAAAGGACCAACTTAAATATCAGTATTAGGGATATGACTCTAAGTATTTGAAATACTTTTTAGGATTAAAAAAATTAGGAGCATGTTTTACAATCACAATATAATCTACTGTCAGTATGTTGCAAAGCAGATTGTACTTTTTCCCTTCCTCTATCTTTTCTTTCAGTGTTATATGTTTACTAATTATTTATAATTTTGTCTAGAAAACAGCAAGGCTAAAAGCAATGAGTTTGCTGAAAAGAATGGACTTGAGAAATATGAGTATGTCTTACATCCAAGAACCACAGGCTTTACTTTTGTGGTGGAACGCCTAAAAAAAGGTAAATATCTTTTTCAGAATATTTATTTGGTAGTTTTTTAAAGGTATACCTCTCCAGGAATGAAGGTGACTACATTGTGCAAGTTGAACTACTGAGTAGGTTCTAACAGCTTTCACCAAGCATACTTTCACTAAGGATGGTCTTAACCTGCCCATTTTCGTACAGTGATATATAGTGTAGTGTTTGATAAAGACCTTGAGATGTGGTAGATTTTGAAGAGCATGAGGAAAGAATGGAAGACGTTTCAGCCAAGGGAATACAAACGTTTTGTGGTAAGAAAATTCAAAGTGTGCTTGAGAGACAGTTTAGCTGGAGTGAAAGGTTCTCATTAAAAAGTAGTAGTTGTTAGAATGAGAAAGATTAGATTATGCCGGGCTTTGAATGCCCAGGTAAGAAGATTCCATAGCATAACTTATGGACACTCATGCTATCTACCCAGGACACTGTTGGGTTCTTCGGAGGTAGAGAAGATGGAGTTCTAGAAGGTAAGAAGATAAGAAAGGTATATGGAAAAGAAAAAGCCATTCTGTTACCTATAGGTGTCAGCTTTATTCCGTTCTCCACCTAGTACCTTCATGCTGCCCTTTAGCTGTCAGAAGCCCCAGTCAATGTCCTTTTCCAGTGCTCCAGGCTTTGAAATTACTGATCTCTCTATATCTCCATCATATCATGGGATTTCAGAGCTGGCATCTCATAGATGGACTTCAAGGCGGTCTATTCCAGTTCATACTTGAATAAGAATTCTCATTACTATATACTTAGCAAGTTCTCCTCAAGCTTTTTCTTGAACAAGTCCAGTGAATGGGAACCAATTACTTACTAAAGAATCACTGTTAATTGTTGGGAAGTTCTTAACGTTTGCTGATGTTTGTCTCTTTGCAGCTTCTGCCCTTTGCCCATTCTTTTCTCTGGGGCCAAAGAGTCCAAATCCATTCCAAATGACATTCCTTTAGCTCTTTGAAGCAACTGGGTAACTAGATAGTGGATAGTACTGGAAATGGAGTTGGGAAAAACTGATTTCCAAACCTACCTCAGACACTAGATATATGGGTTGGACTAGAAGGCCACAAAAGTCCCTTCTAACTCTCACATTCTGTGATCTGTAATTCTGGTTTATAAGTTAAAGTTGCTAAAACCCTATCCAAAAATGAAATGAATTCTACTTTTATCAAAAGCTTGGGCAAGATACAAATGATTCATAGTATAGAGTGAATGAGGGATGCTCTTTTGTCAGTTGATTGGAGAAATACAAAGTCATCTCTTGTAGATGAAAAATAATCTTCAAGTAACTGGGCTAGATGGCATTAGTAGGTTGACATCGGAGGAAAGTGCTTATGGAGGAGTTCTGTGTATTTAGATCTCTCTTTTGGAATTGTAGTAAGAAAAGCAGTGTATTGACTGTCCCTCAGAAAGTTGCTGAAGGTTACTTAACAGGAAAAAAAGTAGTAAACCATTCCCCAACAGGCATTTCTGCTGATAGCTTACTTATTTAAATTATTGCATAGTACACAGTCCTCCAATGAATGATCCAATCTGTTTCTTGCATATAATAACTATAGTGTTTAGCACTTAAGATTCCCAGCAAGAACTAGTGCTTGTTGTGACATGTATTACATTCATCTTCGTAATGAATCATAGTACATTATTTACTGTTCTAGCAGGTAGCATTTGGGGTTGGAGGTGAGGGGGATAAATCTCACTGAAAATCCAAGATTCTTGTATCCTGAGTACTTTGATAAGGTCTGTGGCTAGAAACTGTTAATAAAGTAGAAGCTGTTTTCTTTCTCTGAACATTTTATACCTTATTAGTAGAGCATACACTGTTCTTTTTGCTGCTTTTGCTTCTCTTTGTCCTTTTCCTTATTTCCTTATCCTGTTATATTTTATCTCCCACATGTTGAGTGGGTAGCAGTTTGGGAGCTGGTTTGACATACAGGAAGACAGGTTCAACTGCTGTCTCTGACATACATTGACTGTGTGACTATGGACAAGTCGTTTAATCGACAGCTCTTTAAGACTAGAACTTGCAGAGGAGGTGCTGAGCTACCTTGGTAGAGGGAGCTTCCTTAGCCTGGAGTTCTCTGTATGATCGTGTCATGAGTCTATTCCCTATCCCAAAACAACCCCACCATACAGTCATTAAACCCCATTGTGATAATGTGATTGAATGCCTATTTTGTAACATAAAAAGGATCATATATACAATTACATATATAATTATATGTAAAATTGTTCCTATGGAACTGACTTGCCTTTTAATGTCACGTCATTTAATATCATGTTTTCATGGCACCAAATTGATGCCTTTAGGCATTAAGTATTTCATTATATAGCAAAATGTTAGAGCACTGCATCACAACAAATACAGACAAATATAAAAACTGGCCTGCTTTGGGACTGTGAAGTAAAAGCTTTGTCATTATGTTTGAAGTAAATAATTATTTTAACACCATATTAGGAGGTGAAAATTTGAGTCTTAAATTTTAAAAAACACATTGCTTTATAATATGTGACTTTTCCCAAGTTTGTTATTTCTTTGAAATATTACATTCTTTTTTTCTCAGTTAAATTTTTGTTTAAAATATTCTGAAAATGAATTCTGAGTTATAATAATTTGATCTATTTGAAAATTTTCTTCCTAACAGTAGTTTAGGAATAAAAATATATGAAATATATGGACTTTAAAAATGTATTGAAAGAAAGCCTTTTAAAAACAATAACCCACATTTATCAGTCCTCATCAGATAGTGGTGTATACACTATGCAGACACACTTTCCAGATTAGCTGAAAGTTACTCCTTTTTATTTAAGACATTTTAAATGTGTATCTTTGTGAAATGTGATGCACACTTATCTTAAGACAAATTGGAGAGTTCAGAATGTCAAAATCATGGGAAAGTAACAGTCTCCCTTGTTTGCCACTTGAGCTCCAGAGTCCAGTCCTGGTGTCAGGCAGAAGAAAGGGGTCCCTGCTCACAATGCTCAAGGTTCAGATTCAGCCCTTATTTAGCGTATCATAAATCAGACTTGAACATTAAATGCAGCTACAGAAATCTTTTGTCAATCTTGAACTCATGCTTCTGAAAAGAGAACTGACTAGGGGCAAGCTACTCTGTTAAGGGGAGATGCACAGTAGAGGGCCATCAAGGAGGAGAGACACACACAGGGGCCTGGAGGGAGAGCAGGAAACACATGGGTTTTTATGGGGTTTCTGCCTGGGATAAACAAGAACAGACACTGGGAGCAAGGGCCCTCAGGCCTGGGGTAGGGTCAAGATTTGGGACTGAAAGTAACTAAGGGAATTTAGGAGCCAGTTGAAATTAAGCCTCCCTTGCTGGCCAAGAAAAGATGTAGGGGCCATTACCGTAGGTCTGACTATGATGAAGTGACTTAGGACTTTTTTTTAATCTTCTGGGGACCTGTTTGTTTAATAGTTTGGAGAGGCTGCTGTATCTCTTAGAATAGTTCACTGTTTTAAAATAGGTATATTATGCAACATTTAACCTTTCTTGATGACTCAGAGCCATAATTATGGATATCAGTTATTTTCCTGTGCTGTAATATAATGATAATCTCAGTAGCGATTGAGTTGTGTTGAATTATTTACCATTTCTTTAAGTGGCCCTGGGCTGCCATACTTGTTGGTTAGCTTTTTATATATTTTGTGTCTCTTCATTGTCCACTATCACTTTGTGCTCTCACTATCCTTTCAGCTCTAGTCGTCCTAATTTGCTTCTGTGGTCCTTTTACTTCTCTTTGACTTTTTTGGGAGAACGGGCAAGGCCCTGGATTTGGACTTGTGGGATCTGGGTTCAAGTATGCTTGAGACTGTATTATTGGTTGTGACCTTGGGCAAATCACTTTGTCGGTCTGTGCTTCAGTTCCATCATCTGTAAAATGGAGACATTGGATTTAATGACCTTTAATCCATTATAGCTCTAGATCTGTGAATCTGTGTGTTCTAGACTGAGGCACCAGATGATTAAGCTTGTTTTACAGAAAAAGATAAGGGCAAATACAATTTGTGAGGGGAGGCTGTACTAAGAAAATGTGTATTTTCGTGTTTAGACTATGTACTACATCAGTGTTTGATGCTATTTCTTTATTAGGAGGAGGTGGGTAGGTGACTTGGTGAATAGATTATTAGGCCTGGAGTTAGGAAGATCTGAGTTCAAATGTGGCCTCAGACACTTATTAGCTGAGTGACCCTGGGGAAGTCACTTAATCTCTATTTGCTTTAATCCACTGGGCAATGAAGTGGCAATCCATCTCAGTATCTTTACCAAGAAAACCCCATACACAGTATGGTCAATATGGTCCAACAGGTCACTAAGAACTAGTCATAACTGAACAGCAGCAACAAAAGGAGAATAAACCTGCAGTGTTATCAGTATAGAGAATTCTCAGCATGTAAAATTGTTGTACATCAGTCAGCAACTGCAATTGATAATCTCACTGAATTGCTTAAGACACTGAAGTTAAGTGATGTGCTCGTTGTCACACAATTAGTACGTGTTTACTGAGGCCTTTTGTTTAGCTAAGCAATACAACAAATATTTATCAGGGCCCTATTATGTGCAAGGTATTATTATACTAGTTGCCACCAGAAATATAGAGACAAAAAAAATGAGAGGGGAAAAAAGCTCCTGTTCTAAAGGAGCTTCTATTCTGTTTTACTTTAGAGTTTTTAGAATTACCCAAGGTAGTTCTAATTGATGAATAAATGAAAAGAGATGAGAGAAGTTGTTAACTGTACATTATTTAGAATTGTTCTGTGTGAATACATTCTACTATATAGTCATTTTCAGTTCATGTAACTAATAGCAGTTGTTAGTTTTAGTATTGTAAATTATAAATTCTTTGAGAAGGTATGTAAATAGGTGGGGGACTTGTTTGCCACTGCTGATTTCTTTGGTACATATATTTGTTCATTTATACAAATATGATTTAATATTTACCTGCTTTAACTTTTTGTTCAGAGTACAAATATTGCAAATACTGCTAAATCTTATGGAAACCACTTTTTAATTTGAGGTGGGAGTATATTAGAATTTTAGAAAGGGAGACCAATCCACTAAGGGCATTAAAAACTAGATACAAATATGAGAATGCCCTTCTCTCTTTCCCCCTCCCCCTCTATTCTCACCTTTGAAAAATATAACTTTCTCTTTAAAAAACATTTTGAAGCTACCATTGGCTTAGAAGGCAATTATAGCTAAGTAAGAAGTATAGAACTATGTTCTATTCTAACTTAATTGGTTTAGAATCTTTCCATTTTCAAATTCATGATTTTATGGAGCATTTCATATGAAAAAAGATAGGTATTAAATTTATTGTCAGTATGATACTATTTTTACTTAATGTGACAGAGACTCTTAGATCTCAGCATGGTTTTAATGAGGTCAGGCACCACAGTTTGATTCTTGTGTGGACCTCTTAGCCTCAGAAAAGAAAAACTTTTACATGCTAGATCCCAAATGCTAGCCTAGTCAATTTTTTCTTATCGTTATAGAAAGTTCTATAGCATAGATATGTAGCATAGAATGTAAAGGCCTTAGAGTATGACCATTGGGGGCCAGACGGGAAACAACTAAAAATATATTGCTTAATGTCATTTTTGTATACAGAAGACATCTCTATCTCTCTAAATATACTCATAAATATATTCAGTGTTTTGTTAATTTATAACTGTGGAGCTACATTATTATGTTACACTTTATTAATATTTTATGTTTCTCTTAAGTGTAGCTTACTGGTGGAACTTTTGATGTAACTGACATTTATAAAATGTACATTTATTTTAGGAAATTCAGATTTATGGAAGAAGCTATATTTGTAAGTAGAAGTTGTGGAATTGCAGTTGAGTGATATATAGGTTTTATCTGATACTATGAATAATACTGTTACATACATGAAATTTTTCTCTTCTCCTGATCAACAAAGAGATCATGAACATTATTAGTTGATTAGATTGCCCAAAATCGCCACATTTAACTTTCAGAGTGACCAAAAATCATTTTGTAAAATTTTATGCTTGCCTCTTTATAATGGTTTGAGGAAGAACCTTACATAGCTTATGATTTCTCTTGAGTATTTGGAAATGTATGTAACATTATACTTTGGCTTTCCTGTTCATATAAAAACGAAAAGTTTAGCATAAGATGTTGACCTGAACGTAAATCCTCTCTGTGTTTTTCATTTTTTGACTACTATTTTAAATTTAGAAATTTATCTCAACAGAAACTTAGCCTTTTGAATTTATGTAACATATAATTTCATTTTGAATGAAGTGTTAGAGTACTTGGTAGAGTTTGATCATAAGTACTTTTTTCTCTGCTAACTCCATTTATTTTCTTACTTTATATGAATTGTTTCTTTTCTTTTATGTTTTTAAAAAATTATTACTAAAATTTTACCCACTCACAAGTTGTTCAGCTATAATTTTGTAGCAAACCCTTTCTTTTCTCCATTAAAAAATACAGACAACAGATGTATGTTCTAAATACTGCATATGATATGATAAATAATACCGACCAGTATAAAAATCCTATTATTTTTCTTTTTTTTCTTACTCCAATAGTGACAGAAAATAAAGGCCTCAAGAGACAAGTAAATGAAAGAAATATTAAATTAATAACATTGAAAATTTTCTGGATGATAGCCTTAAAAGGAGAACTTCATTTTCCAATTTTCTTTATGTTATATTACTCTCTACTTGAAAGGCCTATAATTTCATTAGGGTGCATACTTCTTTGACCATATCCCCTCTTTCATTTGACTTAGGAATTGGTCTTCACAAATTGCTGTGGCAGAAAAGTTAATGACCTAGCTGCCAATCTGGTGATAAATTTTTTGAAATTTAGCCAGGTTAATCTTTGGACAACAGATAGTCCGTCTTAGTCAGTACTTAAACACTTTAAAGATTGGTAGAAGGACAGGACCTTCTTCCTCGAGGTTGTGTTCTGCTCACACATCCTCCACCCAATATCACTTCTACTCTATTGAGTTGTTTCTGTATTATATATTATTGGCTTAGTTACTGACAAAGATATGGTCCATCTGTGATCTCATTGCCAGAAGACCCCAAACTAATTTTCTTCCAGGAGTCTGTATTGAAATAAAAAGCTAATTTAGTCACTACAGGTATAATTATATACGTGTGTATGTGTACATGCGTGTATTTGTGTGTATGGTATAGAAAATTTAAATACACGTACATACATGTGTATTTAGAATGTGAATATACGAGAATGCACAAAGTATATTCAAAGTGTATTTCTAGTTTTGTAAGAAATTGTGTGTAAATATCCCTCATACATTTGGGAAGAGGGAATGGAGGGAGAGAGAGAATTTGGAATCAAATTTTTCTTAAAATGAGTGCTAAAAACAAATTAAGAAGTAAAGTTACATTAACAATTTGTTTTAAGGAAAAAGTGAGTTTACCTCTACCTTCTAGGTTCAGCCCTCTGTTTTCTAGAGAAAACGATTGACGGGGAAATAGCTAATCAATAACAGAATAATCTGGAGCCAATAATAGTTTAGACCCTTTACCTTGGAATTATTACTATTTGATGGAAGAGTTTTAAATTTTTTAACAAGAGCCTCATATTTATACTATTCCTTAGTGATATTTTATCTCAACTTAAACATTGATACTCATTTGGTATAATTTTATTGCAGTGACTAAAATATTTTTTCTCTTGAAGGCACCTGTGTCCTCTTCATACTTGTTTCTGTGTTCTTCATGTTTTCTGAGACACTTCCCTTACATTCTTAATATGAATTTCTGATATTGGGGAAGTTTGATGTTTTATAATAGTTTTTTGAGAGTAGTAGATAGAATTCAGGGGAGAGAAACATTGGGGTCATTGAGCTAGACAAGTCATGACGGCCCTGATATTGAAGCAAAAATTCAGTTGAGTACGAAGAATATGTAGAATTGTGTAAGTACCGAGTGCATTCTTTGGAGAGAATTCAGAAAGTTGGGAGGGGAGGAGAAGGGGGCATTAAAGTAAATCATTCTGATTGGAGCAGAGATTTCTTAGATTGAAGAGCAGTAAAATATGAAGTTGGGAAAATAAAATTTTAATTCGATAATCTTAAGTTTATAAATATTCTACTGAGTAGACTAATTTTCTTAAACAATTATTTTTTAAGAGTTCTAATAGAATCTGAAAACATTTGGTTTTATTATCAATATAGTAGTCTAACAATAGTGTTTTATTTTGAATTTTTGAATTAACATCAGTGAATTTAAAAAAAAAAACTTTTTTTTAGATATGCTTTGATCCAGAAGGAAAGTTTTTACATATTGCTTGCTAATCTATAATAGGGCAAAGTATATTAGTCATCCTAATTTACATTAGACTTTGTTAAACTTTGTGTTAGACTTTGCAAGGGAATAATTATAGAAATCTTAAATCTAGTTTTTGTAAATGATTTTAAGATTTTTTTTTCACTTACCTTTTGGATTTTGGTGACAAATGATTATAATTTTATATTACAAATGTTGGTTTAAGTTGAATCAGTATTGTCATGCCAGTAGTTCCTGGACTTTGTCAAAATAGGCTTGTGTGTGAAAGTCACTTTGACACTAGATGTATGTCTTAACCTCTCTGAGCCCATTTCCTTATCTGTAAGATGGGGATAATATATACCTCATCCTACATTCCTCATAGAATTGTTGTAAGACTGCAGTGAAATTATATATATATATATATATATATATATATATATATATATAAAGCACCTTGTAAACCTTAAAGTGCTATATAAATGTCAGTTATTAGTAGTAACATCAGGGAGAATCATAGGTTTTAAGTGAACATAGGTTGTCCAGATTCCTCTTGGCTGGTTTTAGAACTCTGGAGGCAAATGGAATATTCTGTCTGACAATTTAGAGTAATTTCACCTTGGATCAGTCCAGTTTTTTTCAAGTCTTCAAAATACAGTCCACATTTCTTGGCATCTGAAGGCCTTTACCACAATAAGTCCAACTTATCTTTCCAGCCTTATCTCCTACCCCTACTCTTCCTCCAAAAATAAATCCTCTCCTAACCTAACTCCTTTTGAACTGTATTTTTGCCATTCCCTCTGCTTGCACTACCACCAACACCTCTCCACTCCAATCCCTCACATATGAATACATCCTTCACCAATCAAAATCCCAACCACCTTTTAAAGCCTAACTCAAATGCATTTTCTTCCTTGAGTTGGCTTTTGTTAATCACTTTGATTGGAAAAATCTTTCTTAATAAGCTTTTTATGCTATTTGCATAATTCACTTAATGCGTTATAGTTATTTCTATGTCTTACCTATAACTCATTAAACTGTAAATTCCTAGAATTTGAAAATCCATAGGGGTTATGCCTTGAACATCTTCTGATCTCCCACACAGTGAATCAGATGTCCTGTAAGTATTTACTGAATGAAGAAACAAGAGAGCAAGATCTCCTATGCCTAAAATGTATCGTACAAAGCATAGCTCTGAAGTGGAAGGCAGGGACAAGTAAAATTCATTGCCACATTTATTACTAGTAGTCACCGTAACAGAGTTTGAAGTTTGTTACTTTATGCATATGACTAATATTCTTTTCATAGTATCAATAAAGCATACTAGAGAACTCTCATTCATTTGTAGATGTTTCTGTTGTCATTTTTTTCATGTTTCAATTTCCAGTGTTCTTACATGCAGTAGGCATTTAAATATTTGTGACCAATGAATTTAAAAGTTTAAATTGATAAGATTTTTAGCTCCTTCCTATTAGTATTGTCTAAAGTATTCAGAAAAGTATTATCTGAAATTCAGAAAAACCCAGATATGAATTCCATGTTGATAAGAATTCTTCCTTGCCTTTTCTAGCAATTAAAATGGTAACACAATAATGTAGTATAAAGCTATTGATCAGATTTTGCCTCCTCCTTACCACTTCCCATTTTGGTTTTTTTTCTTAATTCATGAGCATATGCTATGCTAAAGAAAATTTGTGTGCTGAATACATTCATCTCGTGCTGTTTCTTTTAGATGATTTGGCTTAGGAAATGAGAACTAAGAAAACATCAAAGGCAAAAACTTAGACTCTAGCAATTATGGAAAATGGAAATATTAAAAGTAGTAAAGGATGATGGAGTATGTCTGAGGCTTCCTAAAACTGTCCAGCTGAGAACCATCTTTGCAACTTGCCCAGAGTCCATACCTTTCTTGGGTTAAATCAAACAGGTAGCTGTTCCCTTTGCATTTTTATAAGAACCTTATCTATAGCTACAATACATGACATCCTTATTCTTATCAGGATTGCCAGCTAGCTGCCCTTTCAGAAGTTTAGGGGATATAGAGATTTAGGATGGCAGTGGCTCTCTCTCACAACAAGGTAGGAAGTTGGTCAACAAGTTGTGTTTGTCCTTCATTTTTGAAGAGGACCATGACACCAGGAAAATGATGACATGACTTTTATTTGAGTGATGGAGAACTGTGCAAGGTCACCAGTCTCACTTTCTTCTCCAGAGTCTTCTGGGTCCAGTGGCTCAACAGGACATTTGGAGGTGGTCCAGAATGTAGTGGTAGACCTTGGCCCTTTTAGGCAAAGGCTTTTTCAAGTTCTCACTTTGAGTGAGGTAATGCCCATTCAGTGAATAGGCCACTTTAAAACACCAGTATGTATTCAGAGACTGCAGAGCTGACAATTACCTTGAAAGTCGAATCTAGACCAATAACCTTATTTCATGGCCAAGAAAATTGAGACTCAGAAGAATTAAGGACTTGCTAAAAATCGTGCATCTAGTAAGTGGCAGACTAGCTCCACTAAGTATAAGTTTTACAAGTAAGTAAGTCAATAGGCATTTAAATTCTTACTATGTGTTAGACACTGGGAATTCAGGTACAAACAGAAAGTCTCTGCTATCAAAAGCTTACATTTTATTGGAGGACAACATTTAACAGGAAGAGTGGAGGGTGGTACCTCACTCGGGAATGGTAGAGAAAATCTAAAGAATGATCTGGGTGTCCTTAAAATGGAAAATCTGGGGAGGAATGAGAGCCTGCAGGGGCAGAGGGTACTTCCAGTGTGTGAAGTACAAGGTGTGAGTTAGCTTGTGAGGTGAAGAGGTTTCTGTGACATGGTAGAAAAGTCCAGAGAATCAATTGTGTAGCTGAGAGGAATGAAGATATGGTTAGACTTAGCATTTTCCTTAAAATGTGGGTTCCATGATACCATTCTATATTTTTCTCCTCCATCCAAGAAAACTCATCCAGATCTTATCACTTCAAATCTAGTAATTGATAGAAAGGAAATCTGAAATATCATTTTTAAAAGAATTCCAGCATTTCTACTTGCAGCTGAAAGATGAATCTGTTGATTTCCAAAGTGAAGAAAAGAATGAATAGAAACATCAGTTAGAAGGAAGAAGCATGTGTAAAGCCCTCAAAAGTTACAAAAAGCTTTAAGTCTGAGACTTTGGAGAAGGTCTTTTTGGTATGCTTGTTCTGGGGTTAGTGAGGCATGGCTTTCAAAGAAGGAGGGCTATAAACTCTATGGAAACTTGTCATTAAATAAGATCATCTTACATCTCACTGTTTGAAACTCAGGAAGAGTTCCAGGAACTAATTATCTATTAGTGGGTGGTGACATAGAAATATATTAAATATACATAGAAGGCTAATCATAAATACTTCATGAAAACTCAAGACCAGGTCATTTTATTTCTTTATGAAAATAAAACAAAGTTCAAGGTATGACAGCAGTACCCTATGAAAGCCTGGTACTAAATTTCAATTAGTTATTAAATTTCACAAGGAAATGCATAACCATAATTAATTAATCTGGCCTTATTTTGCATTTTCTAATGAAATACATGACATGTAAATGGTAAAATTTCTTATTCTTGGACTTTTATAATTCATAGTTTAATTTTCCCCATCTTTATAGCCTCACTTTAAAAGCATGCGTAAAATAGCTTCATAATTTGTTGTTCAGCATTGAAATTCAGAAGTATTTATTGAAGGCCTCCCATATAAGTCAATATCATTTTGAGCATTGTGGTGGGTACGAAAGAGATACAACCTGTACCTTTTTGTCTCCTAGAGTTTATAATTTCATTTGAGAGGAAAAAAAAATCTGCATACATGAAATAATTATATAAAACAAAGTGCCATAGTTGCATAATAACTGAATTCAAGAAATGTAAAGTCATACTGTAATAATAGTTTACCTCTGTATTGTATTTTACAATTTAGAAATGCTTTTCTTGTAACAAATCTGTGAGTTAGGTAGTAATAGTGGCAGATATTTGTCTAGTGCTTTTGCTTTTTAATGTGCTTTCCACACAAAAGTTCAGTTTGGTAAGTAGTAGAAATTTATTGGTTTCATTTTCATAGATGAGAAAACTAAATCTGAGAAAAGTTAATCGACTTGCCCACAGATACATAGACTAATAACTGAGTCAGAATTGTAACCCTGATCTACAGACTTCAAGGTCAGTACATTGTCTGATTTCTTCCTTTAATCTATGAGTATAACTTTTTACTTTGTTAAAATAGTCCGACTGCTTTCCTGGCTAGTTTTCTTTTTGATGTATTTTAAGTGCCTTTTGTTATCTCCTATATCAAGGTGCCCTTAAATTCCCTTTTGGATGTGTCTAATCGCCTGTCTACCCAACATGGTGCCATTTCATTTAATTTAGGATGACTTGGAACAAAATGTATCTTTTTTCCCCCTAAAGCCATATTTAACATTCATGATGTGTGTTCAGAGAATGAACCCAAAATTTGCCCCCTCAGGTAAATACATTCCTAAAAAAAATTGCTGTAGCGATTATCCGACCATATATTGAATATGTATGATTGTCTTGTTTTCCTCTTTTGCACCACTTTTAATCCTAGCCTTTTTGTTAATTAAAGGTCAATTTCTCTTTCCCTGAAACTTAACTTTATCACTGTCTGGTGTCTGCCCATTTCCTTTCTCTGATCCTTTCTTGGATTCTTGTTGACTTTAAAAGAAAACACATTGTATTGTACCTTTTGGACTAGCAGAATCCAAATGGTAACAATTCTAAATTCCCAGCTAAAATAATCTTGTATTAGATTAGATTAGATGTTGTTTCATTTCATTGCTGTGACTGTTTAGTTATAGATAATTATTAGTAGTTAACATTTTTTTTGTTTTGTTTCCTTTTTTGTTTTGTTTCCTTAACACTCTTTCCTTTTTGTCCTTCATTTTCTATGTCCTCTCAATTTGTCTGGTTTTCTTCTATTAAATTTCCAAGCCAGTTCTAACAAATTCTGTTATTTTCTACTATACTACTATTTTCTACTAATTTCAGTTTATGCTGATTATTTAATAAACTTTTCAGAAGGTCTTCTTACTGTTCAAAATATTTAGCTTATTAATATCAATCTAACTTTTATAAAAAAGGTATGTATTTTCCACATAATAGACACTTATTTTTACCTTATTTTTATTTAAATATTTCCCAATTATATGTAAAAAATGAATAATTATTTTTTAAATTTTGACCTCCAAATTCTTTCCCTTCCTCCCCGATGAGAGGGCAAACAATATATCTATTTTACATGCGAAGTCATTTGAAACATATTTCCATATTAGCTGTATTGCAAAAGAAAACACAAACCAAAACAACCAAAGCCCCAAATACAGAAAGTTTTGAAAAGCCTGATTCAATCCACAATTCAAAATTCACCAGTTTTCTCTCTGAAGATGGATAGTATTTTTCATCACGAGTCCTTTGGAGTTGTTTTAGATCATTGTCTTAATCAAAACAGCTAAGTTTCTCATAATTGATCCTCCTTGTTATTGTTGAGTCATTTCAGTCATGTCCAGTTCTTCATGACTCCATTTGAGGTTTTCTTGACAAAGATACTGAGAAATGAATCTTTTTTCAGAAAAATTTGTTATAATTTTTTTACCTGGTTTCCTTCTCATTTTGGCTGCATTAGTTTTCTTTGTGCAAAGGATTTGAAATTTCATGTAAGCAAAAATACCTATTTTACCTTCCGTAATCCTTTCTATCTCTTGTGGTCATAAATTCTTTCCTTATCCATAGACCTGACAGGTACATTTTTTTCATATTCCTCTGAATTATGTGTAAATAATTTATCCACTTTGACCTTATATTGGCATATGGTATGAAATGTTGATCTATTCCTTGTTTCTGCCAAACTGCTTTCCAGTTTTCCCAGCAATTTTTATTGGATGTTGAGCTTTTATTCCAAAAGTTTGGCTCTTTAAGTTATCTTGTTTATTTTTAAGTTTTGGTTTTTTTGTCATGAATACAAACATGAACATTTCAGGGTAGAAAAGAGGATTATAAATAAAACAACTGTTATATACAGTTTTTTTTAACACTGTTAAATTAAACAGGTAATAAAACTGCCTTCTTTCTGCTCACTTCCCAGTATTTTAAAATAAACCCATATATCATAGACTTTGCTGTATCTAGTGTTTTTATTTAGGTACCAGAAGAGTTTGTTCAGTATATCTTGGCCAATAATGGAATATACCTATTAAGGAATGGTCAGAACATTGTAATCCAAAGGTCTTTAAACTCAAAAGGGAGAAAAAGGAAGAAAGCTGCCCACATAGGTCTTACAAACCTGGTTATATGGAGAGTAGCAAGTACAGCACAGGTTTTAGTGGATCACAAATTTGATGTAAAGAAATTCATTTCAACAAACATTTACCAGATACCTACTATTTTCAAGCCACTGTGCTAGGCACTGGAGAAACAAAGACAAAAAGTTACGGGTGTCATGTCATATCAATAAAAAAAACTTTTACATCCAAGACTGAATTAAGCAGTGGCAATAGAGCAAGATTTTTCTAGATTCTGCCCTGGTTAGAGCACTTCTAGAGTACCATTTTCAAACCTGGGTGCCATATTTGACAAAAATATAGATAGACTGTAGCATATCCAGAAAGAAGCCATCTAGGATAATGAGAGAACTAGAGAAAATACCATTTAAGGATGATGTAAAAGATACAGCTTTGTGTAGTTTAGAGAAGAGAACATTTAGAAGGAGCTTGATAGCTGTCTTTTAAGGATGTCATATAGAAATGGTGTCTTGTAAAGAAGCCATTTTGAGTTCTGCCCTTTTTTTGGCCTCACATGCCTGAACTAAAAAGAAACATAGCTTCCATGGAGGCAGAGTTTAGCCTTGATGGAAGGGAAAACTTCCCCCAAACCAAGACTTGTCGAAAAGTAGAGTGAGCTTTCTTAGATTTCAGTCAATCAGTAATCAGTCAATATACCTTTATTGATTACTGTGTGCTAGATCAAGCTCTAGAGATTCAGAAAGAAGCAGATGACAGTCCCTGCCCTCAAGGAGCTTACAGTCTAATGGATTTGAGTTCTTCAGAGCTGAGGAGCTATTTGTCCACATACTGGTGATGTTTTAAAAGAGATTCTTGTTCAGGGACAGGGTGAAATCCATGGCTTCTGAAGTCTTCCAGTCCTTAAGATTATGTGTGTTGGTTATATATTTTTAGTCTCAGAACCATATTCTATATAAAATTCAGTTAAATAAAAGTCAGGAGACGAGGTTTTAGCTGATAAAATATCAAATCCAAGGGGTCATTGTGTCCCCTCATCAGTTTGTAAGAGCTCGACTTCAGTGGGAGTTTGGGCAGAGGAACTGGACAGCTGGGAAAGTTCAAAATGTCAGAAGCATGGGGAAAAAATGAAGCAGAATATTGTAGTAAACTGAGTCAACTAAAACAAGTTGCCATGAACTGATGATAAGCTGAATGACAGGTGAAAGAGAAAACATTGGCACTTGACAGTCAAAGTCTTGGAGCAACTGGGTGGACTGAGATTTCCTTTGAACTGAGTCCCTGACCACATTCAGTCTGGTATCTCCAAGGGATAGCGGCATACTGATCTGAATAAAATGATCACTGATAGTGATCAGCCTAAATCTGAATATCTGATAAGTTGTTCTTATCAGAAGGTAGGGGTGTGTCTGTGTATGAGAGAGAGAGAGAGAGAGAATTGTGGTCAACAATAACTTTACCCCATCCCCTTATAAGTTACACTGTTTTTTCTTTCATAAGTGTTGAAACCATCCTCAAGGTTTAATTGACGCAGGCCACTAGAGAGTCAGAGACTGTTGACGTTAGCTCTGAATTGAGTGCAAAACAGTCATAAAGAGTCCCAGGGGTGATCTGATGCTTGGCTTGTAGAATAAGATAAGGAGCTTCACTCAATTGAATTAACTAGAGGTGTCCTCAGTGTATATCTTTTGGAATATCCATCTCCTGCTATGGTTAAATAAACCTCACTCTGTTAATTATTGAATCATCTACGAGTGTCTCATTCCATTCCAGTATGAAATGTATACCATGAGGTGGCTGACCTGATTCAGGCCTAACCCATGACATACATGTATGTTTTGTTACTATGGATAGAGTTAATCCAAAAGTGGTCAGTTGTCATCAGTATTGTCATTTTTAAAAATGTGATTTTCCATTTAACACTTTAAAAATGTTCATATGCCCTTTCATTTATTCTTCAATTTTATATATTTGACTACTTGCTAATAATTTTACCAGAAATCTACAGTGGCTTCCCATTACCTATTGACCAAATATAATCCCTATATTAATAATGCTGTATCCACTTGCCCCCTGCTACTCCACTCCATTCTGAGTGGTTTTGTCTCTATTCCTGGAACAGACCTTACTTCTTTGGCATTAGATCTATTTTTTCTCCTTCCTATCTCCTAACCTAGCATGACCTGCTCATTCCTCTTTCCTTATCTAAAGTCCATTTCTCTTCAGGGAGAAGCTCCAGAAAACTTTTTGATATGAACAGGTTTTTTTTTTTAATTATTATTATTTAAGAAAATCAAACTGATTTTAATTCATGTTACTTTTTTTTATCGGCCATGTTTTACTACCAATATATTTATTATGCAGTTCACTGAAACCTCCGGATAATTTTTGCGACGACTGTTGCCCAGCCATATTTCTTGATCTTTTATTTGTGAAATGGATCCCAATACATTTATTTATTTGGGTCTATATATTTATTTCAGTACTTCAGTAGATTTGTGAACTTCTCATTGTGTGTATTCATTCCTTGTACTAATAGTGGTCAGAACCCCTCTACTTTCCTTCAAATTATATATTACTTGTCCATGTTTTTCTATAGACCCTTCTCAAAGACTCCACTCAGTTATGTTGGATGATCTTTCTCTAAGTCTTTTTTATATCTTGGATACTAGTGGAGTATACAGGCTATGCATATGTAATACTTTACTCCCAACATTCCCTCCTTCCTGATCATACATTTCCTCAATCCTTTATGCCACTTCTTGAATGTAGGTCATTATTGCATGCCTGCATCTTTTTTTTACTGACCTTTGGCTCACTTACAGAATTAATTCTGGAGGTTGTGCCCTCAGAATTGTATCCACAAAGCACTGCTAGGAGAATATTTGTTTTGAGAAGATGGACAACACGGAAGAGCTTATGATTGATGAAATTTCTGGGAAATATAATTTATCCTTAAAGAATTTTATATTTATTTGCTCTTATCTTTTTCTTATTATATTCAACCCACTTTTCTGTCCTGGTAAGAAATTTTTGGATACTTGTTCTTTTATCTAGTGTTTTGGCTAGCCCTCTCAGCTTTGTGTCATTTGTAAGTGCTTTCCCAACAGTGCGTTGCCAGGGACAGTTCCCTGAATTGTTGAGTAAACCAATTGATGACTCACTGAGTGACCTTGGATGAAAAGTCACTTGTTTCGGAAAATTAGTATCTTCATCTATAAAATTAAGCATTTGAATTAGGTGATCTTTAAGGATTCTTTCAGCTCTAAATTATTAATCCTATAATGAAATAATCCTATAATGAAGCAAAAGAAGTGCTCCAAATTTAATGAATTTCAAACAGTAGATTTGAATATATATTTTCCTCCAATGTTGAGATTGTTATAATTTGCCATACTATCACTTTTTAGATATGTTTACCACATACTAAGGATTTCTGTAATATTTCTGGGCAATATGTCAATACTAAAATAAAAATGCCATGGGAATGAAGTATAGTTATTGAGATGATAAAACAAAGTAAGATTCTAGTTTTTATTTGATCTTCATTTTTTTTGGCTGGAAGATAACAAAACCAAAATTTTCATTCCTACTTTTTTGCAGGTCCCATATTTCCAGGAAAAAAAAGTTTTTTCATTTCTAAAAATGGTCATGGGGGCAGGACTACAAGAAAAAAAGTGACTTTAGCACAAAGGTAGTGTAAAATACTTGTGTGTTGATATTCTGAAGGGTCTCTGATATCATTGTCAACAAGACTGCAGACCATAACTTTTCTGTTGTCTGCAACATAAATTCATGTCTTCTCCTAAGTCCTCTGCATACATCTTTTACAACAACAAGGACTACACCTTACTTCTCTGTTTCTGTTAGAAGGAACCACCATTCTTCTTGGATTCCAAGTTCTCAACTTAGAAGTCATCCTTCATTCTTTGCTCTTCTCTTATTCTCTATTTCCATTCAGTTGCCAGGTCTTGTTAATTCCATCTCTTGGTTATCTCTTAGATCTATTGCTTTCATACTCATGTCCCAACCACCTTAGTTCACCTTAGCTGGAACCTCTATCACCTCTCATTTAAACTATTATAGCAGCCTCCTCATTGGTCTTCCTGCATGCTGCCTCTCTTCTCCAATCAGTCTTCAACACTGCTGCCAATTTCATTTGTTTTAAGAACAGGTCCTACTGCCAAGATTGAGAAGCTTTTGTTATTCCTACTTACTCTTAGGAAAAAATACAAACATTTTCCTTTGATTTTTAAACCCCTTCATAATCTTTCTCCAGGCTATCTTTCCAGTTTGACTACACATTAGACTCCCCTTCCAATCCCCTATACTCTAGGCTAACTGATCTATTTACTGTTTTACTGTTATATTAGGTCAAGTGCAGATGAGTGACAACTAGCCTCCATGCTCTTTCACAAACACTCTGTCCTCTCATCTTTCAGCCCCAGGCATTTTCTCTAACTGTTTGGAGTGCTTTCCACTCTCACCCCTACCTACTGACTTCCTTTAAGTTCCATCTGAAATCTCATTTATAGGAAGTCCTTCCAAGTCCCTCTAAAATATAGCTCCTTTCTTTTAATCATTTCCTATTTATTCTGTATATCATTTGTTTGTACACTTTAGGCAGCTGGGAGTACAGTGGATAGAGTGCTTGGTTTGGAGTTATGAAGACCTGAGTTCAAATTTCACTACAAATCCATGCTGGCTGTGTTACCCTGGGCAAGACACTAACCCTCTGTTTCCCTCAGTTTCCTCAACTGTAAAATGGGGATAATATTCATACCTATTTCCTAGGATTATGAGAATCAAATGTGGTAATAATTATAAAGGGCTGCCTGGCACGTAAGTGCCACATAAATGTTAGCTATTATTGCCTTTTTTTGCCTGTTGTCTCCCCCATTAGATTGTGATTTCTTTGCAGGCAAAAACTCTTTTGCCTCATTTTGTATCCCCAAGGATGAGCACCATGCCTGGCACATAGTAGGCATTTCACAAATATTTATTGACTTGCTAGTTACAAGTAAAATGTGGGATCTGGAGAGTTTGAGTAAATAAGGCAGATAATACTAAATGCAGATCGAAAAATACAAAAAAGGTTATGCACAAAATGGCAAAGCAAATAAGCACAACAAAGATTCTAGAAATTCAGTTAAGAACCCAATATTCAACAAAATTTGAGAAAACTAGAAAACAGTCTGGTAGAGACTGGGTACTGATCATCATTTCATACTGCTTGTCAAGATAAGCTCCAAGTGGGTAGACACTTTGGGCATGAAAGGTTGCATCATAAAATGAGAAGATTGAGGAAGAAATTACTTGTCAGATTTATGGAAGGGAAAGCATTCATAACCAACCAAGAGGTTGCAAGATTCACAGAGATAAAATGGATAATTTTGATTACATAAAATTTAAAACTTTTTGTCCAGACAAAACCAGTGCTGCCAAAATTAGAAGTGGATAAATGGGAAAATATATACGCATACACATTCATATTTATATTCATCTTCAGCAAAATATAGGGAGCTGATTCAGATTTGTAAAAATAAAGAGCCATTCTCCAGGTGCAAAGGATATTCTGAATAGGTGGTTTTCAGAGGAAGAAATCCAACCTTTCAATAGCCATATACAAGGTACTCTAAATCACCAGTACAGAAAGGCAAATTATTAAAACAGCTTCCATCTCATACCTACTAGAATGGTAAAGTTGAGAGAAAGAGAAAATAGCAAAAATGGAAAATGGAAAATACTGGGGAGGGGGCGCTCTGGGGAAACATGCACTAATGCACTGGAAATCAGTTTGGAAATGTCCCAAAGCATGCTAAATTGTGTAGACCCTTTGACCCAGTGGTACCCATATTAAGTCTATACTCACAGACAGATCAAAGTAAAAAGAAAGCCATCTATGTGGTGGCAAAGAATTGGAAACTGCAGGGATGCCAATAAACTGGGGAATGAAGGAACAATTTATGGTATATCATTTAATGGAATACTCTTGTACTAAAAGAAATAACGAAGGGGATGGTTTCCGAGAAACCTGGGAAGACTTGTACAAACTGATAGACCGTGGAATGAGCAGAACCAGAACACTTTAATTCTCATAAAGACAGATAATTTTGAAAGACTTAGGAACTGTGATCTACATAGTAACCACCAATTCCAGAAAAATCTTAATGAAACATGCTACCCCTCTCCTGATGAAGAGATGGCGAACTCAGAGTACAGTTTGAGACATACTTTTTTTTGTGTGTGACTAGTCTAGGAAGTTGTTTTGCTTAACTCAGTCTATAACAGGGCATTTATTTTTTGTAATGGGGAAAGGGAAGGAGGAATAAAGGCATATTTTCATTGATTGGAAAAAATAAAATTTTGATTAAAATATTTTTTAAAAGGATTAAAAAAAATATACATTCTTGTAGAACCTTATCCATGGAGATAGTCCCAAATGGCTAATAGTCCCCAGATGGAAAAAAAACATTGGAACCAAAAAGATATACCTCTTTTTCAATACCAGTTCATGTAGAATTCATCAGAAAGCAGGTCTTAGTGAATTTATTATATCCCTTTCCTGCATGTAGATGACCCATGCATGCCTTTTAAATAAATCAAGAGTACATGTACCTTAGTTATCCCCATAGAGCCCAAGATTTAGGTAGAATACTGTTTGTGAGCTCCTTCTCCCACTTCTGTATCTTTGCACATACTATCCTTTATATCCAGAGTGCTGTATCTCCTTAATACCTTCTGGAACCCTGAACTCCCTTTAAAGTTCAGCTCAAACACATCTCCTTCAGAACACCTTTCTGATTCCCCTCATTGTTAGTGCCTCCTCTTCCTACCCCCATCACCCCCATCATTGTATTTGTTGCGTAAATATCCTGTATGTACTTATCAGTGAGCATGTTGTATATACCTGATAGAATATAAACTCCTTTAAAGCAGGTACTATTTTACTTTTCAGTTCTTCAGAGACCATGGCTTTCAACCATGTAATATCACCAGAAAAATATTGATATTGCAAATGGATTTTTGTTTCAGGAAAAAAAAGAATGTGTTTACTACAACTTGTGGTCATTTGTGTCACAATAAAGATGTCTTCTGCTATAGGATATGATTCTTGAAGGCTTAACTATTTCCTTCTCATATTTTTGTTTTTTACACCTTCATACAGATGTAAATTATTTGAATAAAGATTTTGTAAGCATATTGTTCAGTAATGCTTGATATTAATTTTCTCAAAATATTTGTCCTCTCACCCCCCTTTTTTCCAGATATCTTAAAGATTTTTATCCCTCAGTGTTCTCTAAATTGTCATCCATCACAGAACTTTAATATGTGCTCTTGGTCTGCCCTAGGTGTTCTCATCTTTGTGGGGTTTTTTATATGGAATCCTGCTTCATTCCAGCACATTGCGACTATGATATTAGCTCTCAAATGTGTGGTCCCATTGCCTTTGATGGAAGAAAAAGTGTTAATGAAATCTTTATAGATCTTTTCTGTTTGTCTACAATTGTACTACTTCCATTTTTAACCAGTCCCGTGACTTGTTGTCTGACTTACCTGAGTCTCTTGCCAAGCTCTTCATCTACTTGTTTTCTGTCTCCTACGTTTTACTGTTTAATGAGGCTATGCTGCTATTAATCTACCCTTCTCCATTCAAATTTTACAGGTTAGCTTGTATTCTAAATTAGTGTACCATGTCTTTCTAAACTTTGCTAAGGCATTTTTTTCTATTCTTCATCTCCTCATTGTGGCAGTTGACTTACATTAGTTATATATCCTTAGAAAAATGGTTCTAGTGTGTAACAATGTCTGTTCTTTTATACATATCCAATTTTTTTCCGCATGATCAATTTGTAATTGGTGGGTTTATAATTGTCTTAATATTGTATACCTTGTCTTTTCATTCTATTTTTCTAATTTGACAGTGATTTTGATTTTTTTTTTCTCTAACACGTCAATGGTTGGATGTCACCTAGATTTTTCACAAATAAATTTCATGTTAAGTAATAGGTCATTTCTTGTTCATTAAAATATAGTCATTTTCTTCTTTGTGTGATATTAGTGCTCATTATGTCCAGTTCTTCTAGACCAGGGGTGGGGAACATGTGGCCTAATTTTAGGTTCTCAAGTGTGACCCTTTGACTGAATCCAAACTTCACAGAACTAATCTGTTTAATAAATGGAGGACCTAGAGGGCTACAGGTGGCTTTGAAACTTTAAGTTCCCTACCCCTGCTCTAGACTATTTTCTTAAAAAAAAAAAAAAGGATTCACGATATGTAGTTTTAAGGCTTCTGTATAATCTATGAACCTTTGACTTCTTCTTAGTCTTGAGCCATATTTTCTGAATTTTTTTCATATTCCTTTCTGTCTCCATCTTCATATTGAAGTGGGTGAGTTACCATTCTACTGGTGTATGGCCAGCATTATAGATAGTCAGCATGAATTCTTAAAATCAGGAAAAAAACAACACGGGCTTAGAAACAAGCAAGATGTGAACAACTGGAGTACATGGTTTGTCTTAGTGAGTACAAATGATCAACCAATAAGCATTTGTAAGTGCTTTCTAACCAAAATAGTCCCTATCCCAGAAAACTTGCCTGGCAGCTGGGGAAAGTAGTAAAAGGTTCCTGGATGAGGTGGCATTTGATCTGAGTCTTAAAGGTAGCTGTGGATTTTAAGCATGGGGTTAGGAGGGGAAAGTATTTCATATATAGGAAACAGCTATCGGAAAGAAATGAAGGAAGGGGGTTGAGTGTTATTTTTCAGCAAGTAGACCAGCATGTTTGAATTGTAGAGTAGGTATAAAGGAGGAGAATTTAAGAAGGTTGGAAATCTAGGAGTCATGTAGAGTGAACTCTAAAGGTCAGCAAAGGACTTTATATTCAATCCTGGTGGTAACTTTTGGGATATATTGAGTGGGGTAAGGTCACACAATTGGACTTTATGTTGTAGAAAAATGGAGTGAGGAGAGAGGTAGGGAAACCAATTAAAAGTCTATTGCAGTAGTTCAGGTAAGAGATAATGAGGTCCTGAAGTAGGGGGATGGCTATGGGAGAGAAATAAAAGGGACGTATGTGAGAGATGTTGTAGAGAAAGAAATGTCTAGATTTAGTAATTGCTTGCTTATGTGGGATGAGTGAGAAAGAGGAGTTAAGGATGGCACTGAGGTGAACCTGGGTAACTAGGAGGATGGTGGTGTTCCTGAAAGTAGTAGGGAAGTATGAAAGAAAGGTGGGTTTGGAGCAGGAGGAAGAGATAATGAGTTCTGTTTTAGACACATTGAGTCTTAAGATATTTATGGAATACTGGGTTCAAAATATCCAACAGGGTGTTTATGATGTAAGACTGGAATTCAGGAGTGAGACTAAAACTGGATATGTAGATCTAGGAATCTTCTGAATAGAGAAGATAATAAAATCCATGGAGGCTGATGAGATCAGTGAGAATATCTGGAGAGAAAAGTGGGCCTAGGACAGAGCCTTTGGAAACATCAGGAAGTGGACACACACCGTGGAGGTCAAGAAGGATGAGGATATAGAAGAGAATGTCAGATTGACAATTAAAAGTTTATTGGTAAATTTGAAGAGACCTCCATGCTACCTCTTCCCATCTGTGTGCCCTCCCATTCTGTAATTTTGTCCCACAAAAGACATTGTAGGGGGCTAAGGGATTTAGTCCATGGTTCTTCAGTTCTGTTAAGTAAAGCTCCTTAATTTGAGAAGCAGGCTGGTACAAAGGAATGAGGGCTTGGTTTGCAGGCCGAAGATTCAAGGTTGAATTCCACCCTTCCTCCATACCACTTGTATGACCCTGGGAAAGTTACTTAACTTCCTTGATTTCTTCACTCCCAGTGTAGAGTCTACCATGCCTGATGCTGACGAAAGAAAACAATTTAGGAAAGGTCTGTCAACTTTCAAACAGCTTTAAATCACTAAATGTTCTGGTTAGACTAATGTATAAAATTTGAGCAATTTCAGGTCAGCAACAAATAAAAGAAATATACATATCCTGGTAGTGTTTCCATAAGCCTTAGGACACACTCCCCCCTGTTTCCTCTGAGCTGCCTCTTTCCCTCTTTCCCTCATATGCACAGAGAGTAATATCATCTCTCTCAAAACTTGGTATAGACTTTGAACCTTCCTATCACCTATATTCCTTTATCAGTGGTCCTTTTCCCATTTACTGAGAATTGACTTTAACTCATTTCACTTACCCTTACGTTAATATTGAACCCCTAACTGCTGAAGAAAAAAAATGCTTTCCTCATCCCCATCTATATCCTTCTTCATTCCTGTCCCTCTCAATCTTGCCCCTCCAGTGTACCACTCAAGACTTAATTGCATCTTCCTCTGTGTCCTCTAGAATTCCTGATCCAGAATAAACAAACTTCCTTTCATTTTAGATCTAGTCTTATTCCTTCCATCTTCTGGCCCTCCCTTGCAGGGGGAGAGGGGAGTGTGTGTGGGTGGGTGTAGCTCTATTTTTTCTTATGTGCTCTAGGAGCATCCATTTTATGGATGTCCCATTGGCCCCTAAAATTCCACTTACCAACACAGAGCTCATCTTTTCCCCTAAACCCATCTCTCCTCCAGATTTTCATGTTACTGTCAGGAGCATCACCATCCTTCTAGTCACCCTGGTCCTCAAATTTGACTTCTCACTGTTACTCATCCCATATATCTTATTAGGTACCAACTTTTGTGGTTTTTATCTCCACAGTGCCCCTTTTATATCCCTTTCCATTTACACAACCACCACCTTGTTTTCTCATTTGGACTTTTTTGGTAGCTTTCTAATGGGTCTCCTTTCCTCAAGTCTCATCCATCCAATCAGTGCTCCACAAAGCTACCTCTAGAATCAGACAATAATTTCTCTGTTTGGCATTGAAAGATCTTCACACTGTGGCCTTGACCTAACTTTCTAGTCTTTCTTACACTTAAAACTTTCCTACTTTCCTCTCATACACACTCCTTCTATCTCTTCACCTTTACACTGACTTTTGGAATACATTGCCCCATCACCTCTGTCTCCTGTCTTCATTCACTCAACTCCACTCCTACTGTATTCAGGAGGACTTTCCGAGTCTTCCCATGTGCTAGTGCTTTCTCTTCTAAGGTTATCATGTATTTATTCTGTTTGTATACACTTGTTTATGTGTATGTGTTAGCCACATTAGAATATAAACTGCTTGATGGTATAGCCTATTTGCACTTTTTATTTGTCCTCTATATAATAGCACATAGTAAGCACTTAATAAATGCCTTTTGTTTAGTGGTAAGATTTGGGTGTGAAGTTTGAGCATCTGTCTTAAAACAGTATTTTTATCAACTATTTTAAGGAATATCTGTGGAATGTTATTAAACATTATGTGTGTATCATAAATATAGGATTATAAACAGTTGTTTGCTTGCTTGGCTCTGGTAGGTCAGCTTGCACAGTTGTTGAGTAAATAAAGAACCTTTTTAATACTTTGGGATCATTAGCTAATCTTCATTGATTTACAGTCTTATATATATATATATATATTTTTAAAGAAGAAGCTTGTGCCTCTTTCTCATATTTTGATATTGACAAACTAAATAGTGACAGCTTTACATGAATATTGTATTTTCCAGTGTTTGTATGTATAAGATTATACACACCTACTGGATAAAAGTACCTCAGATATCTAAAATATGACTAGGATATGGTGTAGTCTAGATTGAGAAAAACTCTGTGAAGTTTTATTATTTATAGGAATGATTATTTCCTCTTTAAGACTGATTTTAGTGAATTCATTTCACATCATGTATTTGTTCATATGCGGGTACATGGTTGTGTGTATGTATGTGTGCATGTGTACATGAAAGTGTGAGAGAGGTGGAGACAGAAAGAGGATGTTGGGACATAAAAGTTGTAATTTTTATTCTGATTTCCCTAGCCTTGGCCCTCATTAGTTTTGAATTTAGGAACTGTCAGCCCCAGCATAATGAATGTGACTCTCATATTTGGGTCCAAAACTTATTTATACAATGAATGGGAGACACCAGTTTGTTTGAAAGAGACCTAAAGATCATGGTTGACAAGTTCAACATGAGCCAAAAATTTGATATCACTGCACTAATTAAAAAAATGTAGTCTTCCAATCCTGGCAGATCCTACTGTAAACTATGACTCTCAGACCATGTCTGGAAAATAATATGCCATTCTGGGTGTCATATGTGAAAAGGGATATTGACAAACTAGATGGTGACTAGAATGGTAAGGGATCTGGAAACCATCTAATATGAAGACTAAAGAACTACCTGACAATGAGACATGTCTATCAATTAGCTGGTTGTGAGAAGATAGGGATTTAGAATCAGGATCTGTGCTCTATCACTTAGCTGCATTACCTTGGGGATGTTACTTAGCCCCTGTAGGCCTCAGTTTTCTTCTTGTAAAATTAGAGTATTGACACGAATGATCTCTAAGATTCCTTCCAACTCTAAATTTTTGATCCTATGAAGCATGATTGAGTTTTTTTGCTTGGAAGTATTTAAGAAGAAACTGGATGACCACCTACCAGAGATGTTATAGAAAGGATTCCTACACTGGGTGAGAGGTGGGCTCAATGGCTTTTACATTTCTGAGATTTCATAACCCAGTCAACAAATCTGACAAATAAGTGGGCTATTTTAGTGTTTTCTAGAGCACGATGACTTTACTTAGACTTTGAGAAAATGCTTTAGAAGAATTAGAATGGAAGTGAATGTATATTTTCTTTTAAATATTTTAAATCAGCATTTATGGTGCCAAAATTTGAACAGACTACTTACTAGCCTAAATATGTTTGTACACAATAATATCTTCTCATTTAAATTCAGTCGTAGTCACCAGACAGCACTGACTTAGAGTAGCAGAAGGTATAAACCTCATTTTCATCTCATTAGGCCACCTGGAAGCAGCAGTCAGTGAGTAGTCCTGACGTCAGTGGTCTCTCACTTCATTAAAATGTTAATTTCATGGTTTTAATTCCCTTTGTAAAATGTGCTACTGCAGGACACCATGTGCAGATTTATTCCAAAGCACATTAACCTGCATATTATGCGCTGGTATTTTTCCTCTTAGGTTTCTTTAATCTATTTTCTATTTTAAGATATTAGTTTTGTTTAAAAATATTTAAATCCTTTGTGTTTTCCTTGTTGAGAATCCTAAAAATATTTAGTCATATTTTAAGATAGTTAATTTCTGGCCCATAAGAAGTGAACCCTTTCCAAATTCCTTGAATCTCTGAACACTTTGCCTTACTATGGCTGACTCCCCCAATATTCTAGCATATGCTTCTGTGTATCTGATTAGATAAGAAACAATACATCATGCTACAGTTTTATGAATAAGACAGAAGGGTTCTCTCAACATGGTCATAGTATCAAGGTTTCTAGTGGGGGGGTTAGAGGACCTGCTTTGAGTCCTGTCCCTGCTAGTCAATATGCTTAGTTTTTCTCATCTGTAGAAGAAGGGATCTGGACAAGGTGATCTCTAAAGTCCCCTTATATTTGTAAATGTATTATTTTGTGATCCAGTAAGAGGCTTTGGTGAAAAATAGTTATCAGTCCTTATGAATTCCTGGGACCACAGTGATTCTTGGGGCAGGTAGAGCTTGTTACTCCCTACAATAAAATGTTGCCCACACGTAGATTCTTTGATAAATGTAACAACAGAACAATTCTCCTAGTTATCATTATCAAGGAAGGAGATAGTGTGTTGTGTGCAAGGATCAACAAGGAGGCCAGTATCATAGAACTGCAGAACATGGAAGGGGTAAGGTGTGAAAAGATTGGAAAGATTTGTGGGAGCCAGGTTACAAAGGGCTTTAAAAGCCAGACAGAGGATTTAATATTTGGTCCAAGGGGTAATAGAGATTCGTTGGAGGTCACTGAACAGGACGATGATGTGATCGGATCTGCATTTAGGAAAATTAACTTGACAGTTGAGGATGAACTGGCATGGAGAGAGACTTGAATCAGGGAGACAAACCAGAAGGCTATTGCAATAATTCAGGCATTAGGTGATAATAAGGACCAGTACCAGTGTCAGAAAAGTAAAAGGAGGATACCCATGAGATCTTAGGAAGGTAAAATGACAGGACTTGGAAGCAGATTGGATATTTCGTAGGGGCATTTGAGAAAGAGTAAGGAATTGAGAATGGCACCTGTGTTGAGAGCTTAGGTAACTGGGAGGTTAGTAGTACCCAGGACAGGAGGAGGAGAAGAGTTTTGGGGAAGAGATCATGAGTTAAATTTTGGACATGCTGAGTTTAAGATGCCTATAGGACATACAATTCAAAATGTCCCGTAGACAGTTGGGGAAGTGAGCTAGACAAAAAATCTGAGAATCATAGCCTTTTGACTGAGTCTTAAGTTTTACAGAATGACTCCTTTTATTAAGGGGATCTGTTCTATAAGGTTTGGATTCAGTCAAAGAGCCACACTAGAGGACCTAGCAAATCTCATATGGCCTTGAGGCCACAGGTTTC
Source organism: Potorous gilbertii (assembly GCA_028658325.1). Taxonomy (NCBI): domain Eukaryota; kingdom Metazoa; phylum Chordata; class Mammalia; order Diprotodontia; family Potoroidae; genus Potorous; species Potorous gilbertii. The sequence continues at coordinate 261,209,976 of CM053769.1, read as the reverse complement.
CCACTCCTGAGAATCTTATTGAAATCACCAAGCAAAATACTATAGAAGGAAAAGAGAACAAGGCTCAGGACACATTCTTAGGAAAACCCACAGTTGGCAGGTGTGGCCTGGATGAAGATCTTCCCAAGGAGAGTGAAGAGTGTTCAGACAGATGTCAGGAGAACCAGGAGAGACTGGCTTCCTGAAAATCTTTAGAGAAGAGAGTATCAGAGGGAGAGCAGTGTCAAAGGCTATTGAGAGCTCATGAAGGATGGGGATTAAGAAAAGGTGTCTCTCCCCTCCCCCCACCCCATAACACCTTGCATTCTGATTACCCCTTCTTTTATCCTCATCTTCTCTCTTTTCTTTAAGGGCAAGATAGATTTCTTTATCTCATTACCTGTATTTCTTATTTCCCACTTATATGCAGTAGCAATTCTCAACATTAGTTTCTAATACTTTGAATTCCAACTTCTCTCCCTTCCTCCCTCCCCACCCATCCCCACTGAGAGGGCAAGCAGTTCAGTACAGGCTATATTTGTGTCGTCTTACACAAGACTTCCATAATGGTCACGTTGTGGAAGACTAACTCTATTTCCCTCCATTTTATCCTGCCTGCCCCCCCATTTATTCTGTTCTCTCTTTTGACCTTGTCCATCCCCAAAAGTGTTTACTTCTAATTACTCTCTTCTTCCATTTGACCTCCCTTCTGTCATTCCCCCACCCCACTTATCCCCTTCTCCCCTACTTTCCTGTAGTGTCAGATAGATTTTCATACCAAATTTAGTGAGCATGTTATTCCCTCCTTAAGCTAAATGTGAAGAGAGTAAACTTCACTCTTTCTCTCTCACCTCCTCCCCTTTCTCCTCCATTGAAAAAGTTTTTTCTTGCCTCTTTTATGAGAGATAATTTGCCCCATTCCATTTCTCCTTTTCTCCTCCCAATATATTCCTCTCTCACACGTTAATTTCAATTTTTATAAATATCATTCCTTCTGATTCAACTCAACGTGTGTTCTGTGTGTGTGTGTGTGTGTGTGTAATCCCTCCACCCTACCCAAATACTGAGAAAAGTCTCAAGAGTTGCACATATTATCTTTCCATGTAGGAATGTAAACAATTCAGCTTTAGAAAGTCCTTTATGATTTCTCTTTCCAGTTTACCTTTTCATGCTTCTCTTGATTCTTGTGTTTGAAAGTCAGATTCAATTCTGGTCTTTTCATCATGAATGCTTGAAAGTCCTTGAATGACCATTTTTACCCCTGAAGTGTTATACTCAGTTTTGCTGAGTAGGTGATTCTTGGTTTTAATCCCAGTTCCTTTGACTTCTGCAGTATCCTATTCCAAGCCCTTAATGTAGAGGCTGCCAGGTCCTGGGTTTTCCTGATTGTATTTCCACAATACTCGAATTGTTTCTTCCTAGCTGCTTGCAATATTTTCTCGTTGACCTGAGAACTCTGAAATTTGGCCATAATATTTCTAGGAGTTTCTCTTGTAGGGTCTCTTTCAGGAGGTGATTGGTGCATTCTTTCAATATTTATTTTGTCCCCTGGTTCTAGAATATCAGGGCAGTTTTCCTTGATAATTTCATGAAAGATAATTTCTACACTCTTTTTTTGATCATGGCTTTCAGGTAATCCTTTAATTCTTAAATTGTCTCTCCTGGATCTATTTTCCAGGTCAGTTGTTTTTTCAATGAGATATTTCACATTATCTTCTATTTTTTTATTCCTTTGGTTTTATTTTACAACTTCTTGATTTATCATGTAGTCATTAGCTTCCCTGAGCTCCACTCTCATTTCTAAAGAACTATTTTCTTCAGTGAACCTTTGAACCTCCTTTTCCATTAGACTGATTCTGCTTTCTAAACCCTTCTCCTCACTGGCTTTTTGAACCTCTTTTTCCATTTGAGTTAGCCTATTTTTAAAGGTATTATTTTCCTCAGCACTTTTTTGGGTCTCCTTTAGCAAGCTACTGGCTTGCTTTTCAAGCTCTTCCATAGCCTGGGCCCATTGTGTATTCATTTTGGAGGTCTTGGATGCAGAAGCCTTGCCTTCCTCTGACAGTATGCTTTGTTTTTCCTCATCTGAAAGGATGGAAGGAAATAACCTGTTCACCAAGAAAGTAACCTTCTGTGGTCTTACATTTTTTCCCTTTTTTGGACATTTTCCCAGCCACTTACTTGACTTCTGAATCCTTTGTCAAGAGGAGGGTCCTAGTGTTCCTGCTCACCCCAGGACTATGCTCAGGGCTGAGACTCAGATCAGCTTCTCAATTCCCCCAGGGGCTTTATGGAACAGTGAGTGCTGGCTTCTGCTTCTCCCTTCTCTCTGAGGTTGAAAAAGACCTCTCACTGACCTTTGGCACCTGTGGGTTGAGGGATCTACAAACTGTTGCTTCTTCCAGGGATTTTGTCCCCGAAGCCTGCTACGGTCCTGCTCCTCCCAGAGTTTCTCAGCCAAGGCTGGGCTGGGCTGGGCTCTGCTTCGCTCCGCTCTGCGTCCGGTGTGACAGGCTTTACCCATTAGCCTTCCTGGACACCCCGGCCTAGAAACCTCCTCCACTCCGTCTTTCCGTGGCCTCTGCTGCCCTAGAATTTGTTGAGAGTTTTTCTTTACAGGTATTTTATGGGCTGTGGGGGAAGAGCTAAAATATGTACGTCTTTCTACTCTGCCCTCTTGGCTCTGCCCCCTTTTTTGAGTCTTACAGCTCCCTTGGGAGGTGCTATTATTATTATTTCCATTTTAAAGATGTGGAAACTGAGGCAAACAGAGGATGTTACCTAGGATCACTTAGTATATATCTGAGGCCAGATTTAAGCTCAGGTCTGTCTCCAGTCTGATACTCTATCTACTTATCGCCTCCCTGTCCCTAGTAATCTATCCTGGGCCCTCACTTTTCTTATTTTTTATGCTTTGTCTTATCAGCTCCCATGAGTTCTGCTATCACTACTTTACAGATGACTCCCAGCATTACTTATTTTGCCCTTATCTCCTTCTGCATGTCCTATAAGAATCTCTACAAGTCCCAACAAAATCCATTATCTTTCTGCCTAAAATCAGTCTATTTATGAAGCACTTACTCTGTGCCAAGCACTGGGGATGCCAAAAGAGGCAAAGACAGTGACTCCTCTCAAGGAGCTTACTGTTTTAATTGGTGTTCCTGCCTCTCTCTTCTCGAGTCCATTTTTTCACAGCTGCCAAATTGCTATCTGCTCAAGAATCTTCATTAATTCCCTCTTTTTTCAGTAGCCCAATACAGACTCTTCTTTTTGACATTTAAAGCCCTTCACAACCCTAATCTTTCTAAGATGAATAAGTGGTAATAAATGTGTTTTGCCATGTCCTTGACAAAACTAGGAATAATAGATGGACTTTACAAAGGTGAACACTCAGACTTGATGGGCAAAGAAAACTTGGCAGCTGTTCAAACTGGGCAGAAATGGAACAAACTTGTTAGTTGTTTTCGAAGAGGCCAATAACATCACAGGTAGTCTTGGCTCCTGCATGAATTAGATTGAAATAAGTCAGAATTGCACCAGGTTGGGAGCTATAGGCCCTCCACAGCTCCTGCTTCAGCTGCTTTCAGAGTCCTGGGAACAAATTGTTGTCATCTGTCCATTCTACCAGGGGATATCTTCACAACCCCACTGATTTACCAGTTGAGGCCTGCTGGTTACTCCCAACCTGGTTTAGCCCACCTGCTAGGACAGTTTACCAGGGTGTGGTTGCTGTACATGCTTCAGCTTCTTGGAGCCCCTGGAGAGAGTTAGGTGTCAGATAGATACCAAAGGTGGATGAGCAGCCATTACACTGAAGGGGCTAATCTTCCTTGACACCCCATTCATCTTCACAGATATATGAGTCATAGATAGAACTTGCAAAGTTGGAAATTTAGACTCAATGGGGAAGGGAAAACTTCAGACTGTACAAATGTGGTACAGATTGCCCTGGAAGGATGAGTTGTCTCTCTCACTGTAGATCTTCCAACAAAGTCTGGATGGTCATTTGTTGTAAATATTGTGTGGGTATTAGAGGCCTCTGAGAAGTCCCTTCCAATTAATTCTGTGATTGCCGCACCAGTGAAACAGTATGTTCTGGTCACATTTAATATAATTACATTCATATTTCCTTTGTCGCTCACCTTATCTATCTGTACACTAACACAATTTCATACACAGATGGATAAAAAGAAGACAAAATGGAGGATAGAAAAATGTAGGGCAAAATATCAGAAATGACTGATCATAAGACAAAGAAAAAAGTAGAAGAGTGCTGACATTAGAAAGGATGTGTATGGTTAAACATAAATAAAGATGGCGAGAAGAAAAATAAGGCCAAAAAAGAATGAAAAGAATGAATTCCATTAAACTCGGCCACATAAGCGCTTGCCATATGTACCTTTCAAGGAAATGAGAGAGAGGAAAAAAGATGGAAGTATTAAGTAATATGAGAGGACAGGTAAAGAAGTAAAAAAAAAAAAAAGATTTGCATTTATATCCCTTGTAGATCTCACATTCTGAATATTATTCTGAATTATCCAATCACTTCAGTGATATATTTTTAGTTTGTCACGTGCTTTATTTTAATAACTTCATTGAACTAGTAATAATTAAAATATACTTTAAAATTTAATGTTACAAATGATATGTTCAGTTCTTAAAACGTAGTGTAATTCAGAGTCAGTATGTTGTTTGTGATGATGACCTGTCAACATTCAGGATGTTCAGCAGACAAGAGAAATTGGTTTAATATAACATTCCAAATAATAAATATTTGAATCTGTGAGAATATGTAGATGTCAAAATTTGTGCCAAAAAACTTTCTACCCGATCTTGGTACACAAGTGGACTAATCATATTAAATTTAACCAGCCTAAAGTTGAGGAGACATCTTAATCAGAAAGGGATTTACACAAAGCCTTATCATTGATGAATCTTCTAATTATTAAAGCCTAATATTTATCCACCAAGAAGAATTTCAGGATTAACCAGGGGCCCAGAGGAATGTAGATTATCAGTTTAATAATGGAATCCCTAAATAAATGATAATACAATTATAATTATAGTGTATTTTTATAGGGCACATGACTTTATTTACTATGGTTTGTTTTCACCAGAACTGTTAAGGACACCTAAACAAAATGTGGCTATGGAAAGGATTTTAAAAAAAGATTCAGAAACTAAAACTTTTTATATGAAAATAGCAGTATGCTATCTAAAGACTTTCCTGAGATTAATGTTCAGAAGTCTATTGACACACCCAGTTAAGTAGATAGTTATTCTGAATCATTGTGAAAATGGAACGGCTTGTCTGAATTATTTCTAAGTCAAGAAATGAGATGAGGTGGTCATGTAGTGAGGAATAAACCGAGGAATAAGCCTAAGTGTTATACTAGCTCCCAGAAAATATTAAAAGACTTCAAGGAAATCCTTGAATGTACACTGGATAAGATTTTCTTTGGAGAGTATCCAGGAGGACATGGACTAGATTTGCAAAGGAGGAAGTGTGAATCAGTTTTTACCTGAACTTTTTAGAGGAAGCACCTACATCCAAGATCCCACAAATTACTTGGAGACCGTACCATATTAAAAGGGGCAGGCCTGTGCCTCAAATCCCTTTATGATAATCCCAGCAATATAGTACACTGAAAAGAGCACTGACTCTGAATTCAGAAAGACCTACTTTCAAATTCACTACTACCTGTATGACCTTGGGCAAGTCAAGGAACTTCCCTCTACTTCACTTTACTTATCTGAACAATGAAGGTGATTAAACTGGGTGACCTCTGAGCTCCCTCCCACGCCTAGATCTATAAATTACTCAGTAAACTACACATCTTAAATAAGTTAATCACTTAATGAATGGAGATAGTGTCATACACATAATCAAATTTAGTGATGTATTATTTCTGAACATGTTATCATTGTGGTGTTATAGATCCATCTGCCCACTTTCTTGACCCTGTAAATGTCCAGATAAGCTATTCAAAGTTGCTAGGTTTATTAGGGTTACTTAAAGTAAACTTCATCAGTGGAAACAAATTCTGGTGTGCTTCTCAAGTGCCAAGGCAAAGTTCTCACTTAACACTTTCTAAATTTTTTTTTGTGCTTATTCTGACTAGCCTGAGTCCAAATAGCCTTTACATTTTTGCTACTAAATATCTTTTTTTCAGTTGTATATAGGCTCGTAGACTAATTGAGCTAGAAGAATTCTCAGAGGTACTTTAGTTCATATTCCACATTTTACAAGTGAAGAAGCTGAAACCGAAAGAAGGGAAATGACTTACTTAAGTTTAAACAGGAAGCAAGTAAAAAAGTTGAGATTTGTAAAGTACTGAGAGTAAGAAAAAAAGCACAAGGTTCAGTCTTTTGAATTTAAGATATAATGTGGAAGATAAAAAACATTAAGCCACGAAATGATTAAAAATTAACAAGCAAATTAAATACAAAATAAATAAAAAAATCTAAGATCTTTCAAGTTAGTACATATTTGAGTTCAGGTAAATGAATGCTCAGACTTTTGAGATAGATATTCAGGTAGTATTAGCTCCATTTCATAGACAAAGAAATTAACACTTATCAAGGTTAAGTGACTTATCCATGGCCAAATAGCAATTTGAACCCAGGTCTTTCTGACTTGTGATTAACGTACCCACTGCCCCACAGAATCTGAGAATGAGAAAGAGTTCAGTCTTAAGAGAATGAATAGGTGGAGGTGGGAATAAGAAGAGTCACATTCCTCTTTCCTTAGTTTCAATTTTTGTTTACCACCTAAGCAGTGGTTTAGTTCCTCCTGGGAGTTACCCTGCAAGTCAGGTACCAATAAATGGTTCTTGGTTTGTTGCTTTGCCAACCATTATACTTTTACATGTATCGTTAAACAAATATAGAGGATTAAATCAACTAATCAGTCTTACTTTTCCATTAAAAAATACTTTGAATTTTCAGCAATCTTGGTTCTTTAGATTGTAGTTTTCCATATTCAAGAACCCTGCAGTATCATAAGAAGTAGCTTAGTTTTAAAATGACTTTCCCTGTAGAATTTTAGCCAATGGGAACCTTTCCTTTCTCTGAAATGTGCTCTCCCCAAATCCAGGATTTCCCTGGCCTCCTTTATCACAAAGTCTAAGACAGTGGCCATTCCCCATCAGGTTGCCATCTAATCAGAATCACAGACTCCTCTCTGCCTTTCCCCTGTTAGTCCTCATTTATTGTCTCATGCATTTTACACTGTAATTCTCCCCTGACCTTGAGCCTTCTGTTTTTCCCCGTGTAGCCAAACACAGACCCTTTTGCTGTCTGGTCTCATCTTTATGGTGAATGTTAGCATTCCTGTCATTGGCTTACTGGGATAGGCCAGACTTTAGTTTTCATCTTCTATTGCCAACCCCGTTTCCCACCTCTGCTATATCTTTTTGAAATTCCAAGTGTGTTACTGAGTTCTCTTTAGACTCATCCCCCCATTTCTCATGGAATTATTTTTGTTTTTATTTTCAAAATTTCATTCTTGAGAGCTTTTCATCTGTCTTATAGTTCATAGATCTTCTCTGACATTATTATTATATTAGTATTATCTTATTTTGATATCTGCCCTCAAAACTAGATGCATGTTAGACCATGCCCATTTTTTTTGTCACATATTGTAAGATGTAGTGGTCCCCTTAATCTACTTTGTTCTTTATATTTCCAAATTCAAGTTACTAATTCTTCATTATTGGGGAGAATCAGAACCAAAATAATGTTTCCCTCTTTGTTTTCTTCATTTTTAAAAGATAAAAATATTAAGACAATCAAAATTTTATTAAACCTTGTGCTTTAATTACAGAGGGCTTCGGTAGTTGTGTCCAGTTACTACTGTATCATTTCTCTGTTCCAAGCTTAATGATCTGTACTCTGGACTATTAATCTGTTTCCTCATTCTTTTCAGCTCATCTGTAAGATATTCAAGTTGATTCTCTCTCTGGTAACTATATTTTCTCACAAATTTATCTTCTTAACATACAATAGTATTCTTGCCTTCACTTTTTTTAACCTGTACTGTTTCTTTGGAATAATATACATTCCCCAAGCTGTACTTTCTTTCATCTTTCATCTCAAAGTCAAATTTGCTTTTTTACATCAGGAGATTCTATTTTCTTGTTCTCATATCTTGTGCATTTCTGTGTAGATATTCAAGATTTTGGGTTGTATTGCTTACTCATTTTTTTTATTTTTGTCTTCCTGTGAATTTTTGTGTATCTCTACTATGATCCTTTCTACATTTTAGCTATTGTAGATCATTTCTAACTTAGTGACTATACATAAGCCATTTTCTCTTTCCTTGATAACTTCCTTTTCAGTTTAAACCCTCGAATTATGTTTTCAAGACTCTGGGCAAAGTCATTCTTATCAGCCTTTATTGGGCTACTGCCAAGGATGGAGTATACTTATTTCTTAATTGTATGCTGTGGTACAGAAGTCCAAATCCCAATTTTAGTTACTATCATTGTAACCAGCTATTTACTTCTCAAATTTGTCTTTCTCTTCTGAAGCCCTTGCCTTCAGGCAGCATAAGTCAGTGTTGCCATGTGACTTTGAAAAAAAAATAAATCTTTTGCCAGATTTGTAACTTGGAAAAAATTTCTTATCAAAAGGATTTTTCTCAGTTGTACGAAGCAAAATGTTCTGAGATATATCAACAAGCATTTATGAAATATTTACTATATTCCAGAATTATATATTATAGAAGAAACCTTGCAAATCTGTGCTAACAAATGAAAAACTAAGTGAAGGGATTGGAGATTGGGAAAGGCTTCCCAGGGAATGTGACATCTAAATTGGAGTTTGTAAGAAACTAAGGATTCTAAAAAATTTGAAGAGGAGTTCTGTGCATTCTAAGGATGCTGAATGGCCTGTGAAAAAATCCAATGGCAAGTTCAGGGAACAGTATAAAGACCAGTTTGATTAGGACATAACACTGTGTGAAGAGGAGCAGTGTGAAATAAGGCAGGAAAGATAGAGGGGAGCCAGCCTGTGGAGGACTTGAACAACCGAAGAGACAGTAGGGAGTGAAGAGCAGTCTTAAGCAGGGTAATGATAGGCCTGAACTTTGATAGAAGATGATTTTGACAGCTGGATAGAAGGCAGAGTAGAAAGGACTGAGCCTGGGGACAGGCACATACATTAGGAAACTCTGAGGTAAGGATGGTTTGAATTAAGATGTTGTCATCTGTGGGAACAGAAGGAAGGGGGCAGATATGAAAGATGCTTCAGAGCCAGACTTGGCAAAGCTTTGGAAACAATTGCACATGTATTAAGACCATAGTATGATCAAGGAGTTGGTAGACTCTAAGAATACAAAGACAAAAAAGCACAAGGGGAAAAAAATTTCTTCAGGAGCTTTTCTTATACCATGAGAAAACAGCATGTAGAGTTTTAACATGGGAATGGATCAGGGCAGAGAAAAGCAGAGATGAGAAAAGGCCTCATGTAGAAGGTGGCACCTGATCTATATCTTGAAAAAAAGCAAGAAATTCCAAGTGGAAGTGAAGAGGGGGACACATCAAACCACCTGTGCAAAGGCCCTGAGGTAGGTGATGAATCATCATGTACAGGAAAAAGTTAAAAGACTAGTTTGACTAAAATAGAGAGTATATAAAAGTGGATGATGTGTGAAATAACAGTGGAAAGCTAGTTATGAGCTAGATTATAGATGGTCTTTAAGCACCACGTTGAAGATTTTGTATTTTCTAGAGCAGGCCTGCACAACCTGCAGTCCATGGGCCACTTATGACCTTAGGGTTACTTAGAGTATGCAAAAAGATTTCTGGCAGCCCACGAAAAATGCAGAGGAAACAAATTGCTCCTCATTTTAGAAGGAATCTTTTCTTTTCCTTTTCCTTCCATTCCCTTTCATTCATTGTAACTTGACACTCCCTTAATTGGCATTGCATCCTTGGCCACTCCAGTACTGGATGTACCTTTTTTCATGGTCTTCTAGTGGGGATGGGATAGGACAAGGAATAGGGACTCCTATTACTCCTCACTTCGACTTCTGAGACCTTCCCCTGAACTTTTCACTCATAGACTCTCCTTTGAGGTTCATCTACCCAGACACATCACCCTATACAAATCCTGGTGACTAGTACTACCAGCTCCCAAATCATTCTCCCTTCTTTCCCAAGGAATGGATTCTGAAAGAGTCATCACTACTCTGACTTTATTTTTCTTTTTTCAAAATCTCTGACTTTTTAATCAACCAGTTCACTTTGACACTGCTACACTCCTGACAATTCCTCATCCTCTGTACTCTCATGTCACTCATGTCTTGCCAAGCCTCACTCCTAGATTACTTTCTCCAGTTGTTCTCTACCCCAGTTCATAGGTGCTGATTACAAATGGAAGAAGTGAATTGATCATAATAACTGATTCCATTAAAGATGTTGGTTATCCAGTCTCAACTATGCTCTCACTGCTACATCCCATTGCTTTTACTTTGACTCTCTCATTTCCCACAAAAGCTCCAAACATTGTCTTGTCTTCCTCCCAACTTCAGCGAAGTACCTTTCCTCATACTTCACTAAAATATTGAGATCATCTTGGCTCATGCTTCTCCTCAGTTTGCACACCTCAGGTCACCTCAGCAGCATCCTCTCTTCTCTAGTCTTTGTTACTATAGTCTCAGGAAGTGATCAGCCCCTTTGCCAAGATCAAACCCTGTACTTGTGTACATCCCATCCCCTCCTCTCTAATCTTGTATCCCCTTCTTACTTTATCACTCATACATTACTGAAGTACAACCCTGGAGTACTTCCACCATCTATGTCTTTCTTCCCCTCCTACTTGGCAGGTTGTTTTCCTTCGGAGTACCAAAATGACGTCACCATGTTGGGGTTAAGGTACAGTGTGTCCAACTGTGACTGATCAGACCAGTAAGAACTCCAAAGGCTCCCACACAGTTTGGATATAAATAGTACATATGAACATTTGAAGTGGAAATGTTTCTAAATTTACTCATCTCATGTTTCTTTTGAGTTACTGCAATTCTCCTTTGCTTATAGAGCACAATGCCTTCTTTGATGTAGGCACACTTTGCTGGATCAGTGTTTCCCATGTCTTAACAATAAATTCCAAAATTCTTTAGAAAGACCTTGAGAAAATTCTTTTATCACTTCTTCTGACCACCATGTGAGCTCTTGCCTTGTATGAGAAATCTGTGAAATAGTCCTTTAGGCAACATATGTTTGATTTTCGGACAACATGGCCAGACCATCACAGTTGTACGTTCTGCAGTAGAGTTTAAATACTTGTCAGTTCAGCTCAAGAGAGAACCTCATGCCAGATGATCTTCAGACTCTTCTTAAGACATTCAAATGGAAGCATTTTAGTTTCTTGGCATGGCACTGGTATTCTATCTAGATTTCACAGGCATATAACAATGAGGTCAGCAGAATGACTTCTACTTATGTGCTAATGAATGGCACTGGAGAATTGTGCTAACTTACTGATTCAGTCCACTGCCAGTTTATGTTTTCTAATTTTGATTGGTCCCTCACTGCAGTAGGGCAGTCGTATTATTCCTCCCTGACCTCTATCACACTTCCCTCAGCAGCTGTTCCAAACCTTGTCTTCTCTGCTCAGACTTATTGTGCTCCATACCTCTTCCCTCTACACTCACAAAGCAGAGTACCTCACCTCATACTTGACTAAGAGAACACAGTCATTTACCTTTAGCTCCTCTTCTCTCCTAAAATAACTACATCTAAGAACTTCTTAATAGTATCCTTCATTCTTTTCTCCTCTACTCATCTTGGATTAGGAGATGGACCTTTTTGCCAAGATCAGGGCCTAGTTACAGTCATAAAATTCACAGTTATATGGGACTGTAGAAGTCATTAAGTCCAGCTCCCTCATTTTATAGATAAAGAAACTAAGGCTGAAAAAGGTTAAGTGACTTGCCCAGGGTCACACGGAGTAATCGAGGCAGAATTTGAATCCATATTCTCCTGATGCCAGTTGTAGCTTTTCATGTAGCTACAGCACCTTTGATCTCATTCTCCTGTTTCCTCCAGCAGATTGACCCCCAAACATTCCCTCATTCTGCCTAATCTTTGGTGTACTTATATATACTAGTTCCTTTTCTTCTTCCTACAAACATAAGCCCTGACTTGACTTTACCATCACATCAAAATATTGTGCTGTTTCTTCTTCCATATCACAACAAATTTGGGGTAAGGGAGAACTGTCTGCATGCTTATTGCTTCTATTTCTTCTCTTACTCATTCTTTGATCCCTTGATATCTCACTTCCAGCCTTATTACTCAGTCAAAACTGTTGAATAAAACCAGTTTCTCCAAAGTTACCCTTGATAAATTGTCAAATGTGACAGGGTTTTTTTTTCCCCTCATTCCTCATGCTTTTGACTTCCCTACAGATTTGAAACTCTTGACCACACCCCCTCTCAGATGCTCTCTCCTAGCTTGGTTGCCATGATATTGCTGTCTCTTGATTCTTCTCCTTAGCTGTTTGCCCCCTTTTTAGGCTCCTTTTCTATATCATCCTACACATAATACCTCATAAATCCTTATTTGAAATCCTATTACTCTTTGTTCTGTTTTTATTCACTGTATTTATAAACTATGCCAATCAAATTCACCTTTCTAGTAAGGAAGAGTAGCCTCTGGTGAAGTGAAGTACGTGATCATTGTCTTCATGATACACCCAGAAGTCTAGCAGGAACCTGTATGAGTTTGTGGTATAGCACAAAAAGTCATGGAATTAGAGTCGTGACTTAAGTTTGTGACTATCTATAAATCATGCCACCTCTGGTTATTAGGTTTCTTATCTGTAAAATAAAAAGTTGGACTGAATGCCTTCATATTCCCTTTGGGATCTACACCACTGAAGTTTTCATATATAACTATATTATTCTAGAAAGAGAACTTTTTAACATTGGATTTTACTAATTTCTTCATCATCAATCAGCTGCTAAAGTCTTACTCCAGGACCTTATGGTAGCCTAGAATTCAGTTTTGGAAAACTGTATTAGCAGAGTAGAGGTCCTGGCAAGATTTTAACATACTTTCTTTGCTTTGATCTGTATCAGCTATGGGACTACCTAAAGAAATTAAAGAGCCTTTAAAGAATTTAGCAGCAGTAACACTCATATCCTTGAAATTATATTCTAGTTCTACCAAGCATAATGTTGACAGGGATGACTGTGGCTAGCTTTGCTGAGCATCTTAAGGAAATTTTATCGAATTCATTAAAATAACTGATTATAACGTTTTTATGTGTTTATAATAATTATGTTGAGCTTAATTGTGTTTTTTTTCTTCCTGGTAGTTGATATAAAAATATTTAGTTAATGGCAGGTGAATTAAGGATTTTGAGAGGTAGCGTACCATAAGAGTAATCTGTCACCTTTTGGAAGAAAAGATTGTTATGTGTTCTTGTGTTTTTTGATGTCTAATTTCAATTTTATGTTATCCTTTTTACCATTTTGTTTTAAGATTCCCGGTTGCTATTTCCAGGGTTCAGTTTCATTTTCATCCCACTCACCCTACCGTAGTTTGTATGATGATCATCAGTAAGAAGAAAAATAACTGAAAATGATTAGTAAATATTGATCGAACAAGCAAGGACTATTATTATTTATTGCCTGTATTTCTTTTTTTTGTTCATTTTTTCAATTTTTAATGTTTTCAGGTCTGCCATGCAATTTAATCAACATATTAACAGAAACGTTAACTATTTCTTCATCTTTGCTTCTTTTCTTCAAACCTAGGTAAGAATCTTGATGCCATCCATGACATCACTGTGGCGTACCCTCACAACATTCCTCAGACCGAGAAGCATCTATTAAGTGGAAACTTTCCCAGGGAGATCCATTTTCATATCAGCAGGTATGCATTAGAAACCCTGCCTGACTCCAAGGAGGAACTGCAGGTCTGGTGCCACAAACGATGGGAAGAGAAGGAAAAGCGACTGCGAATGTTCTATGAGGGGTCCAACAATTTTGAATTCACAGGGAGGAGCATGATTCCCCCTTGCAAATCAGAGTTGAGGGTACAAATCATTAAGTGGATGTCCATCTTCTACTGGACTTGCTTCACCCCTGCTATGTCGATTCTTCTGTATTTCTACAGCATTCTTCGGTGGTATTTTTGCATCACAGTTGTCTTCTTTGTCCTACAAGAGAAAATATTTGGCGGACTCGAAGTCATTGAACTTGCATGTTACCGGTTCTTATGGAAACGACCAAGTGTATCCGACCAGAAAAAAGATTGAGAATATAGGATTCACAGGCCACAAACTTGAGGGACTTTTAAAAAAAATGTTCTACATACAGCCTTTGTAAACTGAGAAGATTTTTTTGCATGAAAATTTCAAATCTTTCTTACTACCATCGTTCTTTGTTAAAGACATTTTGCACTTGATTTTGTGAAAAGGAAAAAACATGTTGCTCTATATGAAAATAGTTTTTAATCTCAGAATGTAATTTTAATATTGTTTCAGCAAGGAGATACAGTGGTAAAATAATTCTTGCTGGATTATTAAACAATCATTAGGCTGTTAATAGGCAAGGTCCACAGTGGAATTTGTAAACTCTAATCCTATCATCCAGCCAAATTGTGTAGCCAAAGGAGATAGATCTGTGACTTGTAGCCCCTAGTACAAATCAAGATGCTTTTCTGAAGAGTGGAGGTAGGTCACTTCACTTGTTCATGTGAGTTGTTTCTTTCTTACCTTTTCCTCTATAATTCCTTGACCATCCTTTTCCCAGAAGCCATCCTCGGAATTCTCTAGATCCTTTACTGAAACTTCCTGCCCCCTTAGATTAGTCAAAAGATTTGACAACCAGTCCATGCAAAGAATGTGATAATTTGTAAGAAGTTTTGTGGTGACCTTGTGTGCCCTTTTGCCCATGGAGGGAACTGGGTCTATGAGTAAACAGAAACTTTACCAACTTCTAAACCTCAATTTGAATTTCATAATTAGAAATTTTGCTTCATTTTGTTATTGTTATATGATCAGTGCCAGTTTTCCTTCAGTGTATTGGTAATTAGTACCTTTTTGCCCCTAAGGGAGGCCTAGATGAAAAAAAAAACACATACTGAAACCTTTTTCTTCCTCCCCCCTGAAAAATAAAAGCAGAGTACAGTCTAAAATTAACAAATATTGAAATAACAAATTATGAATTCTCAAATGTTTCTGAAAATCTACAGAAAAGGGAGAACTATGTTCCTCTCTTTGAATAAAAAAGTTTATCCTTAAAAAAAAAAGCCTTAACAAAGGCTTTTATTAGTAATAACCAGAACTGCATG
This sequence comes from Potorous gilbertii, assembly GCA_028658325.1. Classification (NCBI taxonomy): domain Eukaryota; kingdom Metazoa; phylum Chordata; class Mammalia; order Diprotodontia; family Potoroidae; genus Potorous; species Potorous gilbertii. The sequence goes on along the minus strand of CM053769.1, from coordinate 261,194,692 downwards.
ACAAAAGAATTTTCCATCAAATCCCTGACAATTCAGACTACATTTTTGACCTAGTGCTCATTATCACCACTTCCGCAGCTTGACTTTTTTTTTGTCTCAGACCACCTCTTTTATCAGCAGCATTTAGACTTTCCCTTGATTTATTCAGCTAAATAAATGTTGCCACCAGTGCAAGTCCAAGGAACCAGCAACATAAACTTTCAGTCTCTTTATGAGGCAAGAAAATCTCTGTAGTTTCTTCCTCTTAGCATGTGGCTCCTTTTCCATAATATGGAGATGGTGGACACAGGAATGACAATATGGAGCAGTTAAAATCATTGGCTGTTAGCAAATCTAACAGCTTGATTGCATCCTTTAAACAGTTCCCACAGGAGTTTTTCCTTGTCCTACAGAAAAGGGAAGGCTATCTTTCCTCTCCATACATAAAAATCTGAGTTTAGCCCTTTTGAAAAAAAAAAGAAAGCCTAAACAAATGCAGTTATGGGTAATAGCCAAAATTAGAAACAAAAGAATTTCCCATCAAATCCCTGACAATTCAAACCAAGTTAAAATTTCTTGTGCTGGACAGTGGCTTCTACTTCAACTTTTGACTTTGCTCTGCCATGAAAGGAGTAAACACATAGTAAGTACGGCTTACTGAAGTAGCATATTCTTTCAGAATTAACCCCACAGACTAGAAAGCACATCAATGGAAAATCATTTTTGTTAGAAAGCGGCAACAAAAACATTCACACGAGTGTTGAAAGGAGTAAACACATAGTAAGCATGGCTTACTGAAGTAGCACGTTCTTTCAGAATTAACCCCACAGACTAGAAAGCACATCGATGGAAAATCATTTTTGTTAGAAAGCGGCAACAAAAACATTCACACGAGTGTATCAACTGTGCCTCCTGCCTAGCCTGTATTGAACTATCTCCTCTTCCCCGACAGCTGCTTTTAATTCCCTGCTCATAGCTACTAATTAGTTATTACACACGTGTGCTGGAAGCCATCTGTTTAACTTCATGGGGTTTTTTTGTTTTGTTTTATTTGTGGGTTGGAGGGAAGTTAACCTTTTTCCATTATAAAAGTGGTTTCTAATTTAGGGTTGTCTCAGACTTCCTTTGGCTATATTTAGAAACTCAAAAAAAGTTTGGCATTTGGGATTGCTCTGTTGTAGAAGGGAAGAAGAAAGCTATACTTTCTATTCTGAAGGTGTTTATAATACAGCCTTTGTCAGCTGAAATCATAGCTACTGTTCAAAGCTGCTTAGCTCCCTGTCTGAGGAACATTTTCCATCTAATCTGATGCACTTTCAATTCTGAACCTTGTAAAGAAAAACTTTTTTTCCCCCACAGAAGCTATTTTTAAAGATAAACTATAAGCCTTTAAAAAAAAATAACTAACAAAACCTAGAGTTCAGAATCAGAAGTTACAGACACCCACCTATACCAGGGAGAAACAGTTTTTACAAGGCATTGGGGAGGGGTTGGTGGAGAAAAAGTGTAACAGTTTTTGCCTGGAGCATTCAAGTTCCTCCTTGAACTGGAGAAAAGAAATTTTTTTTCTCTACATTTTTCATGTTTTAAAAAAGTTTTTATTTTAAATATATTTTTCAAAAATGTTAAAGTGTTTAATACTTGTTTGTAATATTCCATTGCTTTTGGAATGACCTGGAAAAATTAATATGGAAATGACAAAGATTAATTCATGTGTCTTCAGTCCCTACATCTTCCACAGTCCGTTACCTTGGTGCTCTAGAAACAGAGCTGTTTCTCTCCTGGCTGCATTATACAATTCAAAGGTAATAATCATCTCTTAATCTATAGAAGGTACAAGTATGACAACCTTGGAAATTAATATAATTTAATTGTCCAAATGTTCAATTTTAAAATTGCCATTCTGTGAAATTTTAAATAAATAAAAGTTAGCATGTTTTATACACGACATGGAACATAATTTTCTCCAAGACCTACAAAAAAAGTTACTAATTAAGAAATCCTTTTTCCCTACCTGATTGGATTATCAGCAAAGATACAAGATAGAATACCTCATTAATTTGAACATTCATTAAAAGTACATGGTAAAGGATGAGCATTGTGAACTGTGAGGGGGAGAGAGGGATGTGTGAGAAAGACCTCCTTTTAAAGGCTTCCTATCAAATTTTTTATGTTACTTTGTTAGTAAAATTTAGAATGCAAAAACAGTCCCCCACTTATTAGAATGCCTTACAGTTAGGTTGATTAGAAATTGGAGTCATTCTAAAATAATGTATCAGAAGCCTTAGTTCAAAGGGAGTTGTGTGAGTTGATTCGTCATCAAAAATATATTGGAGATGTGACCTCCTGCTTTCTTTGCACAGTCTCTAAGCTCTGATCCCAACAGCCATGCCTTTGTGCACTTTACAGCAAGTTCCACTGGAGGAACTTGTTGGTGGATTGTTTACATTTCTTTGTATAAATGACATGCTTTTAGTGCCTTGGTTAAGGATCTGGTTTAATTTCAGGTATTTCTGTACTATGTCCCTAGACAAACGTTTCCTTTTATTAACTCATGAAAAAACTCTTTAGGCTTATGGTCTCTAAACACTTGTTACTGTTGTTAGTGTACATCACTTTATGACATTTGGATAACAGCTTAATTCCAAGGCATTTATTAACTTGTATCTGTGATCGGTGATGCAGGCTGCATAAACAAATTTGCCAATGACTGTGTTGCCTTTACTTTAAATGTTGTTTTCAAAAAGGATTCTTGTTTTTGACTGCTTGATCTTAAAAGAGGATTGTATGAAATATACCAAGATATGAAAACTCACAGAATGGCCTTAGTTTTCATCGTCCATGAAAAATGTTAAGATGTTTGTGAGTCATGTATCAGTCATGTATCATACATCCCAAAATAAAATGGAGTACTTAAAAACTGTGTGTGTGTGTGTGTTTCTGGTTTGTCAAGAGTGAAGTAGATTACAATCCATAAAAGATGATTTTTGATCATTCCGCTCTGCTTTCCAACATCCACCCTGAACTACCTCTTTTTAAAAAAATTATCATTACTGTTAAGCCTCTCAAGCTTCTTGGTACCGTTCCTGAGCAGACTTGTTTTTTAATTTTCTCATGACATCTTTATTCTTTTTAGCAACATAAGTACATAAAATTCATCATACTCTCAAGCATTTATCTTTATACCTTGTCAAAAATAATTTCATTTTTTAATCAATTTATAAACTTTTTATGTTATCTTTCATGAATCTGCTCCCAATAAGGATAATCACCAATACCTAAACAAGCATTTTTGCAAGGCACACTACATATATGAACTTGTTTGAACCCATAGATACCCTATACTACAGAGATTTTGTCCTACCAAGTTTTACTTTGATATATGCCAACTAGTTTTTAAAGGTGTGTGTATTCTAGGGCATTGACTTAGATTCAGATCCTGGCTCTCTCACCCATTCACTATTTTATCCTATATATATTGTGTCACTTTAATTTTCCTTAGTTGGTAAATTTGGAGAATTAGAATATTGTTTGGTCATATCCAACTCTTCATGACCCCTTTTGGGGTTTTCATGGCAAAGATACTAGAGTAGTTACTATTTCCTTGTCCATCTCATTTTATACATGAAAAACTGAGGCAGGGTTAAGTGACTTGTCTAGGTTCACATAGATCCTAAGTGTCTGAGGCTGTTTTGAGTTCAAGAAGCTGAGTCTCCCTGACTCCAGGCCTGGAACTCTGTACATTTCCCTACCTGTCTGCTTCCATGAGAATATTAATGCCTGCCTTTACCCACTCAATAGCACTAATCTCCCATTGAAGGAGAGAAGAGAATGCTGAGAAAGCTTTTGATACAAATATAGAAGGTGGATGGGTAGAGGAGGAGGAGAATAATGAATATCACATAAATGGTGTGAGGCTTTGGGAGGGCTGGAGGACAGTGAAAGACGCAGGTATGATGCATGCTAGGAAGGAAAACAGGAATTTTCACTTACTTGGGGGATTAAAAATAAAAAGAAATGGATTTTTTAAAGGGGAAGCTGTAAGAGAGTTGGAGGTGGATGAGGAAAAAAATCCAGATAATTGTCAGATTTCTGTTTCTCTTACCCTATGCAAGAGAATAAGTTTATAAGCCAAGCTGACTAATCCATGCTACAGTGGAACTGGACATAGTTATGGTGTAATCGTAGTAAAGTGAGTCGTCAGTGTCCTACCCCAGGGATGTGCACAGACTGCAGAGACAGAGAGACAAGGAATGTTAGCTTGGAGGAAATATTCAAAGAATGTGAGCCTTTCTGTAGAATTACATGCTCAGATCTTATGTATTAGGTCCTATTATCAAAGTTTTGACTTCGATTTTTTTTTTTAATAAAAAATGATTGCTTACCCCAAACAAAATGTCAGAATGGCATAGGAACCGAGAAAAATTACTGACTTAAAATAACATGGAAATACTTACAAAGTGAGCAGCTAGGTGGTGCCATAGTGCATAGAATGCTAAGGTCTGGAGTCAAGAATTCAACTTTATGAGTTCATATCCGGCCTCAGACACTGTGTGACCCTGGGCAAGTCACTTAACCTTTGCCTCAGTTTCCTTATCTGTAAAATGAGCTGGAGAAGGAAATGGCAAACCATTGTATTATCTTTGCCAAAAAAATCCCAAATGGGATCACCCCAACTGAACAACTTTTAAGGATCTTAAGATCTGAAGATCTAAAAACTTACATACTACTCCAGGAATTCTCTTCAAGATCAATCCAGGTCTGACCTATGCCCTGATTACTACCATGGACTTCTGTGACAGAGTGGCTCAAAGCAATGTGTTTTCCTCAAGTTATTCTTGATCACAGCAAGGCCTATCTGGACACATTACAAATCAAAATCCCCTTGGATCTCCTGGTTAATCTATGTCTTCATGGGGAGAGTCACTTCATGGGGAGTTCATCACTATTCTCCACAGTATGTTACATCTTTGAGGAGTTCAAGCAAACTGTAGAAAGTCCATATGAATGGAAGTCTCCATCTTCCCATACTCCATTCTAGCAGGAAAGGTCCCCTTGTGCCATTTTGTCTTTGTAGGAAGTAATCTACAACTACAAGGTTATGATGATTCATGTTGCACTGCTAACATTCCATTCAAGCCTCTTGCCTGAATCATTGCAAAAGTCTAAACCGGGGGTTGGGAACCCTCGGCCTGGAGGTCACATGTGGCCCTCTCCATTGTCAAGGGCAGCCTTTTGAATCCAAACTTGTGGCCTCAGGGCCACAGGTTTCCCACCTCTCTCCATCATATATATTTGTTATCAGATGAGAGAATGCTAGAGGTAGAAAAACCTTAAAGGTCATCTAGTTCAAACCTCCTCCCTTTACAGATGGGGAACTGAGGCTCAGAGGAGGATGTGCCAAGATCACACAGGTCGTAAGTGCCAGAGCTAGAATTTGAATCCAAGCCGTAATTCCAATCTACATACTGAGGTTGGGGGTGGTGTCATCTGAAGAGAAGGTTAATTGTGGGACATCTGCTTGCCCCAACATTGGATCAACTTGAGTATTATTATGGTGCTTCTGTTATATATAATACAAAGTTTCCATGAAACAAGATTCGAATCTAAATTGAATTAGTGTTTTAGAGCATCTGATGCCTTCATTTTTCCTATTGAAAATTAAGGCCTAGTGAGGCCAAGCACTTAAGGCCATAGAGCAGTTGCAAAGTGGCAATAGTATTAGACTGCATATGTCTTCCTCTTAACTCTATAGGACAGTTCTCAGCATTTGATTGTTTTTTGTTGTCATTTTTTTGGCGTCATTTTATTTCTTCACTGAGATAGAGCACGGGGCTTTCAGTCAGGAAGATCTGAGTCCAAGTTCTACATGAGACCCTTAAAGCTTTATAATCCTAGAGAAATCACTTAACATCTATCAGCATCATTAGGTTCCTCATCTGCAAAATAAATGTTGAACTCAGTAGTAGTCTTCTGAGGTCGCTTCAGCTCTAAATCTAAGACCCTAATTCTAAGGTGCTTTGAGAGATATCATCCCCTCCTCGAATATAGTTAATGACTCCCTTTGCCTACAACATACAGTCCAACAAACTCTAGCAGAGCAGTCAAGATGTTCCCTGAACTGGCCACAATTTACCTTTTCAGTTTTCACCTTCACCTGTTCTCTCTATACGAAATCTACATGCTTTTCCATGGGCAGTTGTACACACAAAGAAAATCATCTCTTTTCAATTGGTTATTCAGAAATCATCTGTTAACGCACTTCCTGTGTGCCTGGAACTGTGCTAGTTCTGGGGATACGAAGACAAAAGTGAAACATTGCCTTCCTTCAAAATGCTTACATTCTATCAGCAATGACTACACACAAACATAGAAATATCTACAAAATAAATGCAAGATGATGGGAAGAGAGAGGCCCTAACAACTGGAGAGATGAAGAAAGGTCTGGAGCTAAATTCACTGGGACAAGGTAAAGAAAAATTATTGACATACAATACCACAACATTTTACATCTTCAAAAAACAGTGTGAAATATGTTCTTTTATTTTAATTATTTGTCTTAAAGGATTTTGCACAAAATCCTGACACTTTATCAAATTTGACTATTAAGTATATTTTTGATGAACCATCTGATTTCTCAAGGCTAGCCTTGATTTATAGGACTTAAATGAGGTTTAAATCAGGTTGATTTCCCGTTTATTGGAGCTTGATCTTTTCTTTTCTTGGATAAATTTCTTAAGCTTTCTTGATGCGTGGTAGCCACAGCACAAGGTCATATTCAATTTCTAGTTGAGACTTTCTGAAATTCAAGAATATTTCTGCCTCAGTTTATCAATATTTTTCTCAGAGTATTCATCACTTCCTCAACAGAGACAAGATTTTCAGGCCCACTAGAAGTAAAAAAAAATCCTTAAAATATTTTTGGGTGGTTAGTTTTCAGTCTAATGAAGATGTTTAAACCTTACAGACCCAGCTGGACTTTTGACAACAGTTTTGGTATAATGTTAAGTGAAAAAAAGCAAGTAAAAAGGTTGATAAAATTTCCTTTTTCCTGTGTTCAGTATTTTAAACTTTTTTTGGATTACTCATGACAATTCACCACCTGCTAAGTTCCAGGGATACCTAAGAAGTCTATAAACACTATGAAGGGAATTACGATTTTTATAACAATCAAAATATATGCAATGAATACTAATACATTTGATTTTTCAGAGTTGCCTCTTCTAGCTTGTGAGTCAGAAGCTCACAATGCAGCTTGAAATGATTAATCAAACTTTGACAAGGCTCAAAATCACTGGCATTACTGGCTGTGTACTTGAAGTGAAGTGAATCAAAGACTGTGGAACCTGTTCCCATCACAGAACTCTGGTCCTGTGACCCACCAAGTAACAATCCCCAAGACCTGAACAATGCTGTTCCCACAGAACTTCCGGACACCTGTACCTTAGTATTGTGGGATTTGTGGCCTGGTCATAGGAAACCTCTCCGGCCCTAGAAACAATTGTTTGTAATTCACCTTACTCCCTCCTTCCCCACTAGTGATATACGTACACAACACACACTCATAACATGCATGTCTGTGTGTGTGTGTGTGTGTGTGTGTGTGTGTGTGTGTGTGTAAAATCTCTTTTCAACAAGGTAGAATTCTGATCAGGAGGATTCCTGATTTGCATCTCTGTTCCTCATAATGAAACTAAACAAACAGCTACCTGATTACTACCACTTTGTCTCAGGCCTGCTGTTTTGTCACTCTCAGGTTAGATAACTGGCTCAGTAAAATCCTGTTAACAATACTATGTGATGACAATAGATACTTTCCAACTTTGTAAGTATCTTCAGTATTCTGCACCACTTCTCTATCACCTTAGGTTTGTTCTGTTATTTCTATACCTACAAACACACATACAGGGAACCCCCTGTAGCCCAAACATTTGGCCAAGAGGGCAAAACCTGGGACACATTCTAGACTAGGGATGGGGAACCTGCAGCTTCGAGGCCACTTGTGGCCTTTGTCAAAGAACCACACTTGAGGCCCTAGAGGGCCACATGTGGCCTCGACGCTACAGGTTCCCTACCCCTGGAAAAGTTACAAAGAAACAAAGTTAGGTTTGATTTTAGGAAAATCTCCCCACTGATTAGAGCTGCCCAAAGGGGAACGGGTTACTTCCACAAGTGGAACCCTTGAATTCTTCTGTCAGAGACTCTTTGACCATATAGTTTATATAGTATATAGTTTATAGTCCTTTCACATCTGAGTTGTACTAGATAGCCACTGAGGTCCCTTCCATGTTCCAAGTTCTGTGATTCTTTAACCTCTATTCCAAGTGATAGCTGTCCAACTAATGATTATGTCTTATACAGCTCCACATCCCTGCATGGTCTTATGTACTTCCTCACAAGTAATGGCCTAGTTTTTATAGTTACCTAAACTGAAGCTGGTTAAGGGCAAAGGCTCCGTGTACCTAAGCAGACTTCCTCAGACCATTTGCTCTTCTCTTTGTTCAGTCATTTTCAGTTCTGTCTGACTTTTTGTGACCCCATTTGGGGTTTTCTTGGCAAAGACACTGGAGTTGTTTGCCATTTCCTTCTCTTGCTTATTTTGCAGATGAGGAAAACTGAAGCAGACAGTGGCAAGTGATGTGCCCGGCAATACACAGCTAGTAAGTATCTGAGGCTGGATTGAACTCATGAAGATAAAGTTTCCTGGCTCTAGACCCAGCAATCTGTTCACTGCAACATCTCTAGGGGTGGTTTTGCTAAATCCCATCATGTATATTGGTTAGTATCTAGACTGGAGAAATAGCTTATTGACTATGGAAGCTTTGTTCTTCTCTTAATGCACTTTTTCCTCTTGTATCTTTCCAAGCCATCAAAATGCAGCTAGCTGCTCAATCCTTTGCCATGAATTTTAAAAGTTAATTTGAAAAGGAAATGAAGGCCCTTGCAAAAAATCAAACCCCTGCTTTCTGGGTTTTACAGCAAGTATGACATGTTAAGTGAGGGCACAAACCTACAAGGGTGTCAAGGAAGCCAGTGTGGAGAGCAGTGGCTCTTTTTTTTTGTTCCTCCTTTCTATTATGGAGCTAATAAAGGGTAACCAACAAGGAACTTTTAAATGTGGCTTTAAATTGTGAAAAGAACTCTGGGCTTGAGGTTAAAAGACCTAGATCATAGATTTAGAGCAGCCATGAATCTTAGAAGTTACCCAGGTAACTCCCTCATTTTATCAAGGAGGAAGCAAATGTGGAAGAGTTTGTGACAGTAAGTAACAAAGTTACAAAGCTGGGATTACATACAACTCAATTCCTCTAACTCCATATCCAGTAGTTTTTTCATTGTGTCACATTTCCTCCTAGATCTCTCATTTATTAGCTACATGACATTAGGTAAATTATTGTAACTTAGAGAACTTTGGACTTTTTTGGGGGGGAGAGGTCAGTTATCTATGTATTTTGTTGTATAAATATATACATATATATAAATATCTAAATACATAATGTATAAATAAATAAAAAGTATAAATTACTCCAATTTTGTGAGAGATCTTGTAACAAAACCAAAAATATTTTAAGCAAAACCAATGATACAATGACTTCATCTGAAAGTGCATGCAACATTTCACATCTGTAGCATTCCTTGCATCTCTAGTTTTTTAATTAAAAGAAATCTTTTTCTCACTCCCTTATATCCCCTTTTACCCTATTGGATGGATGGGACAAGAAATGAAAAACATCTTGTAACAAATATACATGATCAAGCTAAACAAATTCTTTCAATGGCTATATTACAAGTAACTATATATCTCTATATATCCATATCTCTATCTACATGTATTATATATATATATATATATATATATATATATATATATACATAAATACACATACTGTCATACGTGTGTTTTTTACATATATATTTTGCATCCTAAATCTATCACCTCTCTGCAATGGATAGCATGTTGCATTTTTTTTTCTTTCATCCTTTGAAATCTTGAATGATCGTTGGATTGATCCTACTTCTTATATCTTTTAAATGTGTTTATAGTAATACATAAATGTTTCTCTTGCTTCTGCTAATTTCCTTTTTCATCAGTTTATAGGTCTCCAAAACTGTTCATTTTTATAATATCAACATTATATTATGTGACTGGTGAAATTGGAAATAACTGAGGAAGCAAGGGTTCAAGCTTCTGAGTATATCAGTTTACTAAGCAATGCTTGCCAATTGCATAACAAATAGGGACTAGGTCTCAGCTTGGCAGCGGACCCTGAATACAGGGGGGAGACAGATTTTTATGCATTAAGAGAAAAGAACAAGACATAGATCTGGATACAAGATTAGTTTATCTGATTTCTATTTGGAGGAAAGATTAGGAACTTCCCAAATTAAAAGAGGGAGAGCAAACAGGTGCAATTCCTTGAATTCAAAAAGAGGTGTCCTATTCCTCTCAAGTGTCTACATTCAATCAAAGGAGCAAGGAAACAGAAACTGATCAGAATGCGGCCGATTTTCAGATAAGACATATGGGTTGCTTTAGATGTATAATTGTGAGAAAACTCTTTGCATCAGTCTTCAGATCTGACCAGGTTTCTAGTCAGCTTAACCCAGGTTAGTTAAAGGATCTTAGTTAAAGGATCTCTAGGCAACAAGTAGAGGTGGTCCAACTTCCCAGCCATGCAGGGCTAGACTCAGACAATGATTTCTTCCAATTCCCACAGTTAAATAGTTTTCTCATAAGCCAGAAATTGGACTAGACCCATAATTGAATAGAAAGAGAACTGAACTGGATCCAGAACTGAGTCACAAGATGGAGTCAGTGTGGTTCACTCAATTCCGACAATTCCCACACAGCACAGTAACCTGCCCAACTCAGTCTGGAAGCAATTATCCAGAGGCTTAGTGAATTGTTTGGTCCAACCTGGCAGTAATCCAACAGTTGAGTGACCCATCTAGTATAGTCCAGTAAAGCAGATTAACCCATTCATTCAAGACCCCTTCTCTTACAAGGAACAAGCCCAGTTGAGCTTCCTATCCATCAGAGACAAGGTGTCCCTGAGAGAAGCCAACCTAGGTGAGTGGCTTATCCATAACTAACATTGTGACCCAGGTGGAGCCCTGCTTGAGAAAGACAGAATATCAAGGTCCTATAGTTCCAGAGGTATGAGATGCTTGGCCATATATATTCCCTCCATGTGTACCTCATCACTTTTGGACTTTAAATTCTTGCTCAGTCAGCCCCCTTAACAGACTGCGTATATTTTGGGGAGAGAGAACCCGTAATTACTGTTCTTTTTGTCATTTGAGTGAATACTTTGGAGTCTACTGCCTCTTAAAGGGAAGCAGGCTATTTGAGATTTGTGACCTAGTGTTAGGAGTGTAACTACCTACAGGTAGAACCCGAAAAATAGAAGAAGGCTTCTTTCTGATGAATCCAACTTGCTAGTGCTGATGAAAGCTGGAGATGTAAACTGACAAGGAAAGGGTGTGGTACCACAAAAAAACCACTTAGCATAATTTCAAGAATTGTAATGTTTTTGATGAAAGAAAAAACTGAGGTACATCATTAAATTATTCATTGATGCCTGTATCAAAATAATGTCCCAGTTACCCAGGTGACCAGGATTCTCAAGGAACCAGCTGCTGGAAGCTTCAGAAGACCTTTTGAAAGACTTAATAAATGTTAATTACATTCATTAAAGATCCTAAAATAGGAGAGGAAATCCCACAGGTCAATGTGACCCTCAACACAATTTTTGGTCTCCGGTTGGTATTATTAGGATAAATGAGCGTAATGTTTCTATGAGTCATTTTCCAAGTATTTCTGGAGTTTTCTTCTTTTTCTCCTCATTGAATCTATAGATTTGACCTGAGGAAAGAAAACTGTTTCTGCTGCTAACATTGGTTCACTCCACTATCTTGAAGATCTTTAAACAAGCAACTTAACATTCCCATTTTTTTCTCACTGCCTTCAAACCATATTGTTCAAATAAGTACTTTCTAAGGGCCCATTGCTGTTTACAACCATGGACCTTTATAATCAAAATTGATTTAGAAAATGTTCATCATTCCTGCAACTTGTCAAGTTAGCCATTCAAAAAAATATTTTTAACCACTCATTTTCTCTAACAGATTTCATTCTTAATCATTCGCCCTTCAAATTTTCAAAAACTCCCTTTCTATTAGTTACTTCCCTCTGGCATATAAACATGCTCAAGACCCTCACCCACCATCTTTAACAACTTTCACTAGATTCAGCCATTTCCTCAAGGTTTTATTCTGTATCTCTCCTCCCTTTCTCAACCCAATGGCTAAAAAAGTGATCCACTTTCCCTCCCCTTCTTCTCCTCTCACTCATTTCTCAGACCTTTGTAATACTGATTTTTAAACTCAATACTCAATTATAACAGCTCTTTTCACAGTTAGCAATAATCTCCTAATTCCCATGTCCTATGATACTTTCTCAGTCTTCATCTTTCTTGACTTTTCTATAGTATTTGAGACTGTTGACTGCACTCTCCTTCTGAAACCTCTTTTTCCTCTGGGTTTTCATGACTTCTGATTCTCCTTCCATCTGACTGCTCCTTCTTGGTCTCCTCTTCTACTCATCATGTATCTCAGATTCTGTAATTGGGGCTTCCCAAGGCATTATACTGGCTGGGTCCTTTTTTCTCTGAAGTCTTCCTTGGTGACCTCATTAACTCCTATGGTTTTAATTATTATTTCTATACTGCTTTGTAGGCCCCAGATCTGCTTATCCATCTGAAGTCCATCTGGAGTACCTCTAATACTGAACACAGGATTTGGCACATAGTAGACTTAAGGAATGCTTGACTGACTGATTGATTACCCTGTTCCTTTTTTTTTTTTTTCAAATTTCCCTTGTTTGGAATCTTGTATTTCTAGGGCCTTCCAAGCTAGAAATGTTCCCTACCTGTAGCATCAGAGATTGAGGAAGGCAATCAGACATTACCTCAGGTTCTCCATAAAGTGAAGATGGACCTAGGAGTCTCCCTGATCTGGAACTGGCAAGAGCTTGGTGGGCTAATGTGCACATGGGGCCTTGCAAATTTTAAAGAGCTATATACATACTAGCTATTTTAATTGCAATGAATTGTAACAGCAACAGTCATGATACTGGTGACGACGATGAAAACTGAGGGGCTGAAACCTGGGTTCAGACTCTCAAAACACATCTTGGAGATTCCTGCCATAGCCTGAAGGACCCAAGGTCTCCAGCACATGCCCAGTTGTTTCCCTGCCTTGCCCTTCTCTGTCTTGCTTCAGAAGTATTGGCCCTAGCTCTAGGACAGGTGCTGGAAGACCCTAGTTTGAAGGTAACTCCATTTTGAGAGTAAATGCTACCCTGGCACCTTTGTCAGTTTCGCCAACTTGTTTCTGTAGGGAGGGTCCAGTTCAGCTACATGCCCTTCCCTTAAATATGCCAAATGAATGGGTACATTGCTTCAGCACCACCTGGTTCATCTAGTTCTTTGGCAAAATTCCTCCAAATCCCAGCAAGGGACCACAATAGTTATTCACTTCATGCCAAGCACCATTTTCCAAAGAAAATTATATTGGGACATGTCAAGAAAATATTAACTTTAATAGTGTGTTTTTCACTGAAAAAAGATCCTTCCAGAACAAGGATTATTACCCTGAGTTCCAGCAACAGGAGTCCATGGATTGATTTCAAGGGATCTATGAACTTGCATTAAAAAAAATTGCATCTTTATTTTCTCTAAACTCTAACTCTAAGGAAGTTGGCATTTCCTTTCATGATTTACAAACACTATTTAGAGAACGGGCCAATGGGCTTCATTCGACTGTCAAAGGAGTTCATTAAACACAAAAATGTTGCAAAATACCCTGTAGTAGAAAGTCCAAATCCCCAAACATCTCTTGACTCCTCCTAGTTCTTGTTCAACGTGTTCCACCTTTTCTCAACTGACAGCATCTCTGTTCTCTAGAAGCACAGAGCAAGCTCCCAGGTGGGGTCTAGAAATGTTGAAGCCCGCAGAAGCACACTTCTAAAATGCCAGGCCTGGATGGACCCATAGAGTTCATGGAGTCCAATTCTCATCCCTATTATGAGTAAGGAAGACGAAACCTAAAGCTAAACTCAGCCTTCCATCTTCCACCTAGGTGACTTTGTACAAGCTATTTCCCATGCCTCACATGCATGCTACCACTTTCTCTTAGAATGTCTGACTTCTTTTAAAACTTAGTTTTTGTGCCTTTCCTGATTGAGGTGGCTCAGTGGGTAGACCTAGAGCCAGCAAGACTTAAGTTCAAATCTAGTCTCAGACACTGAGGCAAGATACTTAGCTCCTGTTTTCTTCAGTTTTCTCATCTGTAAAGTGGGGATAAATAAACAGCTCCTAGCTAGGGTTGTTGTGGGGATCAAATGAGATAATATTAGTAAATTGGCACGGAGTAGGCACTATATAAATGCTTATTTTCTTCCATTCCTTCCATCTCCCTCATAGTTACTGCTTTGTCATCATCAGTTATGTATATCTTAACCTGTGTACATACTGTATCTCCCCAGTAAAATATAAGCTCCTGGAAAGAAGGGACTTTTCTTCATTTTGTCTTTATATGGTCAACACCTAGCTCCATGTCACTTCACTGTCCTACTCCAAAAGCTCCATTGATTCCCTCTTAAAAGAGACAAAATTCTCCATTATTTAAAGCCCTTCACAATCTTTCTCCAGTCTACCTCTCCAGGCTATAATACATATTACTCCCCTTCACACACCCCACAGTCCAGCCAAACCTGCTTATCATTCAAATGTTCTTCACATGCTACATTCAGTCTCTAGTTTCTCCTTCCCTCTCATGCCATTACTGAATTACATTGTGTGTATTTACTTTGCAAACATGTTTACGTGCTCCCACTGTTTCCCAAAATAGAATGGAAGCTCTCTGTGTGTAGAGACTTTTTCATTTTTGTGTTTTATCTCCAATGCCTAATGCAATCTCTGGTACATTACTGGTCTTTAACTAATATTTATTGTATTGGATTTAGGGGTGTACTAGAACCCTGATTAGGCTTTTGAGAACTGATTGTTGAATTTTCAGGGTCCTTAGACTTCAGCAATCTGCAAAAGGCAAATAGGACAAATCATTGCTTGGTTTAGTGTGTTGTTGAATGTCTAGACTTAAGAAATGGACAGAGAATGGCTAAGGAATAATTGTTTATGACCAAAGAAGAGAGAGAGGATCATGAAAAGTAAAATGGATCAATATGAAGGAAGGCAGGAAAAGCAAGAAAGATGTTTTGCAACTAATTTCTCTGATAAAGACCTCATTCATGGTATCAATTGACATGTATTGAAGTTACTGTTCCACAACTGGTTTGAAATCAATGTAACCAACACTTTAGATGACAAATATTAGAACCTGAGGAGGGAAGCCAGTAAGTTCAAAATGGATGATGGTAAAGAACTTTTAAATCAAGAGCCCAAACCTTTCTATGGTCATTAATATCCCCAATTTGTTCTTCAGACAAATGTATACTCAACAGGCAGCATAGTATGGTATATACAGTGGAAAGAGCAATCAGTTGGGAAATAGAGACTCTCAAACTCATTATTTTGGCTCCAATATTCACTAGATGTAGGATCTTGGGCTTGCTACTTCAAATCTAATCAGGGGGATGCTGGTAAATATTTAATGATTGGAAATATTTAATGATTGGCTCTCCAAAAAGCAAGATCCACTTTTAAGTTTAATCTGCATTATTATTAACATTTTTTCCATCCATTTCTTTTTAAAAAAGATTATACTTTATTTTAATATTAATTTTTAAACATTTTGAGTTCCCAATTCATTTCCTGCCTCCAGCCGCTCTCCTATCTATTGAAAAGGCAAGCCATATGATATCAATTATACATGTGAAGTCATGCAAAACACATTTCCATATTACCATCATCCATCTGGAACTCACTGGGCCTCCATCCTCAGTTTCTAATATTTGTCATCTGAAGTACTGGTCATATTGACTTCAGACCAGTTATTGAACAGGAGCTTCAACACATGTCAATTGATATTCACTGCAAGATTAATGAGTATCATCTCTGCCCACTCAAATCATACAGCAATGCTGCTGTGGTCTTAGGACTATATCTCTTTTGTAAGGTGTTTTTTAAGGCTTCCAAACCCTTTTCATGTGGCACGGAACTCCTCTGGCATTTATCGTCTGTGCTGCTCATTTAGACATTCTGTTTTAGTACTGAGTTGTTTTGGTATTTAACCTTTGTATAAAAATGTGTCTTTTCTCTCCAACAATATTATGAGTCCTTTGAGTACAGGGACTAAGTACTTCTCCTGTGTTTCTTTCAGAACCTAGCATACAAGTGGCACTTTTAATAGAGGAAGTCTAGGGTGATCAAAAGAGCATAGGAATGTTAGAGAATATAAGTTCAAGTCCCAGCTCCAGCACTTACAGTCAAGGTGACTGTGGACAACTCATCATACCTCTCCAAGCCTGGGTTTTCTGATTTTAAAGTAGAGACAATGATATTTGTACCATTTCTCACATGCTGTCATTATGAAGAAGGGATTATATGTTATTATCTTCTGTTATTACTACTGAGTAATTGAATACTTGAATCAGAAGTGAAGTAAAATCAATGAACATTTATTAAATTTCTTCTATGGGTCAGAAACTGTGCTAGGTACTGGGGACATGAAGACCTTGCCTTGCCTATTGAGAAAGATAACATGAGCATATAGAAAGATATATGTAATATGTACTATATAATGAACGTGATGGAATACTATGGTGCTTTAAGAAATGGTCAAGGGGATGGTTTTAGAGAAACCTGAGAAGATTTGTCTGAAGTGATGCAAAATGAAATGAGTAGAACCAGTTGAATGAATTACACAATAACATGTTAAATACAAACAACTTTGAAAGAATTAGGAACTCTTATTAGTATGAAGACTCATTATGAATCATGCTCCCCACCTCCAGATAGAGACAGGATGAACACTCTTCAGGGGCAGAAAGATATTCCAGGGTGAGGAGGCTGCTGTGTCACAGTGGAGAATATCTGGAGAGAAGGTAAATTTACCCCAGGTGCCAAAACTCCCAACTACCTCTCTATTTAACCAAGAGATGGAGGAATTTGCAGTCATTCAGATATGCCATAAAGAGGGTTCAAATAAGGGGACAGAGTGGTGGGATTTGCCAGTCTAAGAGAAGGGGAGGGGAAGAATTCTGTTATACCTTGACTTTAGTTTCCTCTGACCATTTCCCTAAGAAGGCTGGCCTCTAGCCATTGACTGTGCTGCCTTCCTCAAGTAGAAAGTAATAGACTTTCTCTTCCTGTTGACTTTTAGGCAACTTTACAAGAGCCAAACCTGCTCCCTCAGTTAGACCTGGGCAATTCTGCAAGAGTTATCAGCTCCCAAGTCTGTCTTCCTCTGCTGACTCACCATGTTCTTTCTGGCTTCTTCCCTCCACAGGGCCTCTGATCATGCTGTACCTTTTCCTGAAATTGCCTGTGATGTCCAAACAGTTGCTTGGGAACACCAGGACACTGTGTGAATGACATAAAAAATGTCCTCTTCCTTTCTAGGTAGAGGTTTGGGAGAGGAGCAGAGATGGAACTCTGGAAATCATCAGAAAAGGGAAGGCTGTCCAGATTGCTCTCTCTGTTCCCTCTCCCCATCTACCCTGCATCCTGTGGCTTTTGTTCTCATTTCCTACTCTGATCTCTTGATCATCTGTTTCCAGGAAGAGTGAGAGAGTTGGGAGAGAGACAGTGATGATACATGCCAGTCTTGGGGGTTAAGCATCCCGGGTTCTTGTGTTGATAACAACAGCACACACAATTTTTTTTTCTACTAATGTTACTACTTCAAGGATGGCCTTGGTCAAGTTACTTACCCAGTCTAGGCCTTGGTTTTCTCATCTATAAAATGGGGAACTAAATTAGGTCATCTTTAAATCTAAAAGTCTCTTCCATCTCTAACTCTATAATCCTGTGTTTATTATTGAATTAAAGTCAGTGTGCACCTTGGGTCCTTTATCCCTCTAAACTTCAGTTTCCTATTCTGTAAAAAAGTCATGATAATATCTGCTGTGCCTAATTACACAAGATCACTTTGAGGATAAAATGAGATTTTGAAGGTAAGAACTGGTTTGGTTTTTCTTTTGTATCCCTAGCACTTAGCATAGTCCCTAGTAGATAGTAAACAATAAATGCTTGTGAATCTGATTTGAGAATGGTATTCTAATGCTGTAAATTTTTTTATTAAAGTTCTATAAAACATGATAGATTATCTGTGTGAAATTGTGTGTGTGTGTGTGTATAGAGGGAAAGGAAATCAAGAGGGACCCATTTTGTTTTTTAAAATAAATCCAGTTTCTGTTTTATTTTTATATCATCTACATGTCACAATTTATCCACTCCCTTCCCTCTCTCCTTCATCCTGCATAATAAAGGAGAAAGAGCCATCCTGCATAATAAAGGAGAAAATTTCAGCAAAGCTAACTAGCTAGGTGGTACAGTGCACAGAGTGTCAGACCTGGAGTCAAGAAGACTCATCTTCATGAGTTAAAATCTGACCTCAGACACCTTCTAACTATATGACCCTGGGTAGGTCACTTGATGGCCCTGTTTTCCTCAGTTTCCTCATTTCTAAAATGAGCTGGAGAAGGAAATAGCAAACCACTCCAATATCCTTGCCAAGAAAACCCCAAACGGGATCACAAAGAGTTGTGACTGAGAAAATGACTGAATAGCAACAGCAACTAATATATTAAAAAAAAAATCTTATATGTAGTTTTCAACACCTATAGTACCCCACTGATGAAAAGAGTGGGGAGGTCCCTTCTCATATTTCTTCTTTGGGGTCAAGGTTGGACACTATTATTTCATAGCAGTCAATCTGGATTGTTTACTGTCGTTGTTTTATTCATATGTTTGTAATAATTGTATATATGGTTTTCTTTGCTCTTCCTATTTAACTCTGTATCAGGTCATTTAAGTCTTCCTAGACTTAGGTGTATTCATCATGTTCATTATTTCTTAAGGCACAGTAATATTCCATTCCATTCATGTACCATACCTTATTTGGCCATTGCCCATTTTGATGGGCATCTACTTTGCTTCTAATTCTTTGCTGCTATAAAAGGTTCATATTTAGACAGCTTTCACTAACTCTGGAACCTAGAAACTCTTGGTACTTGACAAGGCTGGAGGGATCCATCTCTCAGGACTGCTGTCCAGTTTATCTTTGCTCTCAGAAAGAAACAAAAGTCAGAAAATGCAGCCAGGGACTCAAAGTCCAAAGGAGTAAGCTTATTTAGGCATGTACACGTTCTAGCTATTATGTGCTTGTAGTTGCTCCCAACCCAGAAGTCTGTTGTGCTCAAAAATGAGAGAGATGGATCCTTTCTGTAGTCTTTCAGTCTTCCAAAGAGGAAGATTTCTCTTGGCGTAGCTGACAATGATCTTTCATGCCCATCCCAGTCTTGGGAACCAAGGAGTCAATCTGAAGTTGCTGGGTCATGTGTGTCCTTAATCAAGGAGTCAGAACTCTTGCATATAACTAATAATATCTCTTCCCAATTTTGTTATGATATGATCCTGACCCATAATGAAAGCATTCTTATCTTTGGCCCATTTCATAGGCATTCATCATGGTTTCTCTACTTCAGACATCATGTACATTGAAGTATTTCCACTTGGTGAGGTATTGGTTTTTTAGATTTGTTCCGGTGTATCTTGCCTTCCCTGGCATCAGAACATAAAGGGATGTCCCTCACCCTATTGTCTTCTGTGGTTAGCTAGTGCTGATGGCAACAATTGTTTTGAGTATGGCTCATCTACAACTTTGTACTGCCTCATTCATTTCTTGGCCTCTTATGAATAGTTATATCACACTAACTAGGACATTAACCCATTTTCTCCAGAGTCCAATTTACTGATATTTCAGACTGATTACTTTTATTACCACAGAAAGTAACTGGTTGTACATCTAATTAGAAATCTTTTAATAATCAGCTTTCTTTTTACATTAAGAGATTCAAGTGGTTACAGCAAAGGTGGAAGGAATAGACCTTCCTATAGACCATGGAAGGAGGAGACCATGCATTATTATAGAAGCTCTAACCCAAGCTGTTTAAACCATTTGTTGACTCTGAAGAATAGAACATAGAAAAAAGACATTAATTCCCAACTATCATCATTGCTTTGTATAATGGAAGACTGGTCAACAAATCCAATTTCCTATGAGCCTACACGGAGTGCATCAGCATGCATGCCTGATGCAATTCACCATGTGAAAGAGATTGGGAGCTTGTTTCTGGGAAAGTCATGATGCGTAGAATGGAAGTGCCTTGAAGACACTTTGGAGTATGCATAAACATTCTGTAATTGGTTCTGGTTCACATGGCACCTGGCAATCTCTTTGATTAGCTGCAGAGTTGGAACTGAAGACAGATGTGCCTTCAAAGGTCTTAGTGTCAGTCTCTTCCTTTCTTGGTTGGATTTCTGCTCTTGGCAAAAAACGTTTGCACAAAATCCAAATAAGGTCAGATCATCCCCAAGGACATTTCTAGGTAAAACTAGAAAGAAGACAATGAGCAGATGCAAATGGCAGAGATCTGCCAGAATTTTTATAGTGATCTTATTTCATCAATGATGACAGCAACAACAGTGTAACTCTACTTTACCATCTCAGCACTTGTTGTACTATGTGCCTATATAAAAGGACAAAGAGGTAAAAGGGAAAAATTAGAAATTACAGAGAGACAGTTTGAGTGGGATATTGATGCCTGCAAGATGTTAAAAGAGCCACAAGGAGGCCTCCAGCAGATTCAGTGGATTCTCTATGGAAGATTGATGGAAAGACATTGACACAAAGTGCAGAGAAGGCTTGGGAGGGATTGTACTCTTCATAGACAGAGAGAACATACACACTAATTTTTAAAAAATTCCACATCCATCAGTGTTAGTTTATTTATAAGGCTAAAAATGGTATTTCAAAAATTATCCATGAGTTTAATGTACATGAGAAGTACGTATATAAAAAAAATTTGATCCAGATCAGTCTGGATCCCTTCTAAGTTTATGGATCTCTCCTGTATGGATACAAGGTCTATCATGATGATTCCCCAGGACCCTAAACATATTTGGATGTCCTGATACCACATATCCTAAATCAGAATGCCTCCTTTTTCTATGCCAAATTTGACTTTTAACATTTTTTGAGAGGATTAATTCTCTCACCCTATCTCCAGGTAAATGGCTGCTGAAAATCATGTAAATAACCTTAAGGTCACGAACAATCCTTCTTTTTCTTTACAACTCTTCTTTCTATCTTCCCTTTAAGGAACCATTAAGAATTGGGAGGGGAAATACCTTTGTCTCTTTCTTTGGAGTTTAAATTGGGAATTGTATCTTTGTTCTCATATCAGTGTTGGACTTAGCACTGATGGGCCTGACATCAAACCATTATGACTTGAGCTTGTGAAGTCAAACCATCCCTGCATTGAGAGGTAAATAAGAAGCTGGCCATAGAACTTGTATAATTAAGTTAATATCTTATTAAAGTCTGCATTTTGGGGACTTAGTTTTACTTTATTTTTGTATTATTTTATGGTCACTTGCCCTGTGTCACTGTTGTCCACTTAAAGATCCTTTGTGTTAAAGATCTCACACAATCACAGAATGTTGAAACCGGAAGAGGCATTGAGGACTGTGTAGAGGAGACAAAGCTCTTCACCTTTCAGATTAGAAAACTTAATCCTAGTGAGATGCAGTGTCCAGAATGAGGGAGATGGTTGTCTCACTATACTGTGTCATGATCAGACCACACCTGGTGTATTGTGTTCAATTCTGGCCATCATATTTTCAGAATTCCATTCATAAAATTGAAGAGATCCAGAGGAGGATGACTAGGGATAGTAAAAGATCCCAACATGTCACAAGGAGGTTATTTAAAGGTTCTGGCAATGTTTGAACTTGGAAAGAGAACATTTAGGAGGGATATGTGTCTTGAATTGAATTGGAACAACTGAAGTACATAAATTTTGACATTCTCTATTAGAAGATAAAAAGAAGTAGCAGCTAAATGGAAAGAATATTTTTTAAAAAATAAAAGCATTTGACTTAAAGGCTCCACGTACACCAAAATATTTATAGGAATACATATTGCAGCAATGAGCTAGAAACAGAGTAGATACCCTTTGATGGAGTAATGGCTAAATAAGTTGTGGCACATGATATGACTATTCTGTAAAAGGTGATGAATACAAAAAAGAACATATGAAGACATATGATAATACAAAATGAAATTAGCAGAACTTTCCAACTACTCCAATGCAAATGGAAGGAACTATATAATAAAAAATGGAAACTATATAATAAACTATATAATACCATATAATAACTAAATAATAAAAAAATTAAACTGTTAAAACTTGACCCCAAAGAAAAAGATATGAAAAGTATTATTTCACCTCCTTCTTTGCATTGATGGGGTACTATGAGTGTGGAGACTATATAATGTCATGCTTTTTTTGATATTTTAGCTAGTTTAAGTGGTTTTTCTTTCTTTTATTCTTTGTCATAAAAGATTGCTCTAGGGGACATAGAAGGGAAAGAATACACTGAGTAATATAGGTGATATAAAAATAAAAAATGCATATATTTTTTGAAAAGCATTAAGTAGAACAAAATGAATTTTCAAAGAATCTTCTTTAACAATGTATCACTTGTAAATATTTTAAAATAGTACAGGACTCCTTGATAAATGCAACCACAGAGAGCTCTCTTTAGTTACCCTTGGATTATTAACCTCAAGTGATGTACAAAATGCTGAGAGATAAGCTCACCAAAGGTGTTCACAACTGTCACAGAGAATGTCCTATACAGTCCAGATGTTAGAGTGATTCTTTTTATGTGTTGGATTCCTGTCAAAGCTCTTGTACATAGATGATATCATTCAATTTGTGTCAAGCTCCAGAAAATGGCAGGGTCCTTTCGTGACCCTTGATTATTCAAGAGATCAAACAGTTAATTAACAAGTATTTATTAAATGCCAGGCATTGTGTATACAAAGAAATACATATAAAAACAATAAACTAATGAAGTTCTTCCTTCCAAGATAACATTCCAGTAGGGTATAAAACATGCAAATTATTAAGTGATACAAGATGTATACATTGTAAATGGTAGGTAATGGCAGAGGACAGGCACTGGCATTAGTGGGGTGGGGGTAGAGAGGTGGGCTTGATGGTAACCAGTCAGGGGGAAAAGCCTCCTGTAAAGAGGGAGATTTGAGCTCGTCTTGAAGGAAACAGAGGAAACTTGGAGTCAGTGGTTAGAGGAGAGAGCACTCCAGGAATGGGGGACACCTAGCACAAATGCAGACTAATAATACATATGAGAAAACCACTGCAATGTCCTGAGCATATATCCTTAGCAGCAGGGACAGTGAAGTATGCTCTGCTTGTTTCAGTCCCCCATGGAGCCTTCAGATATGTGTTGATCAATGTTCAATTCAATGCACTTTTTCCTGTTAAATTCAACAACTGCTTCCTCTCTACTTTTTAGCTGGAAAAAAGGCTTTTTTTGTTATCTATGGAGATGGAATTGTTTCATTCAAAAGGGCACTAATCAACCAAAGTGAGTCCTCTTTCTTCCCTGGATGTTGGTGTTGGAGTGAGAAAGAACTGATGCAGGCCTCCAGGTGGCTGAGGGTCCTTGAGCTCTCACTCAGGAAGCCAGGATCTCTCCCCCGGTGGGGTCCTAAGAAGTAAGTGCAATAAGCCCTCTTCCCTCTTATGTGTATTTTAAAAAGATTCATTGATGCTGTCCTTCCTTTTCTTCCTTTATGGTTATAGCATTGCTATTACTATCTTCTCACTCTTCCCAACAAAAAATAAAAAATAAAAACTCTTCCTTAATATAAGTATAACCATGCAAAACTATTCTATGTATTAGACATGTCTGAAAATATATGACTTATTCTGGAATTACAGTCCAACATCCATCCCATTCATCCATTTATTTATTTATCCATTGATAAAAAAAATTTAAGTCTTTCTGAGTTCTTTCCCTTTACAAAGTTGAAAAGTATTCTCTAGGTTCTACTTATTTCTTATGCACCTCTTCATACAAATTCTCTCGATTCATTTTGTCATCCTTTATGGACAAAAAATATTTCATTACATTTATATAACATGATTGTGATTCCCTAGTTGTTTCTAGCTTTGCTTTTATGCATTTGGGTCCTTTTTGATTTCCTGAGAGTACAAACCTTTGATCTCTTTGGAGTGGTGATATTGATAAGGCAGAGTTTTCAGAGATTGGTGACTTTGGTGATATAGTTCAAATTATTTTCCAGAATGATTGGACCACTTCACAACTCTATCAACAATGCATTAGTGTGTCTGTCCTCTCACCACCCATCCAATAACGGTCATTTTCTGTTTTTGTCAATATTGCTGATCTGATGGTATGGTGTAGAATATCAGACTTGTTTTAATTTTCTCTAATTATCGGTTATTCGGATATGACTTCATATGGTTGTTGATAGCTTATTTTCTTTCTTTTGAAAACTTACTGTCCATGCTCACTGATCATTTATTTATGGGGAATGACTCTTGTCCATATATTTGTATCAATTCCTCTTGGATATCAGAACTTTACCAGAGAAATTTAGTGACAGTTTTTTCTTTCCAAGTTAACTGTTTCTGATTTAATTCTTACTATATTGATTTTGTTTGTGCAAAATACTTTTCAATTTCAGGTTATCAAAATGGCTACTTTTATCTGACTGTCTTTATTCTTTGTTGGGTCAAGAACTTTTCCTATCCATTGTTGCAAAAGACATCTCCTTCCCTGTATCTTTAATTTGTTTATGATATGACCTTTATATCTAGGTCATGGGTACTTTTGGGACCCCATCAGATGACTCTGGAGGGGAAGTGAGGC
Organism: Potorous gilbertii; assembly: GCA_028658325.1. Taxonomy (NCBI): domain Eukaryota; kingdom Metazoa; phylum Chordata; class Mammalia; order Diprotodontia; family Potoroidae; genus Potorous; species Potorous gilbertii. The sequence goes on along the minus strand of CM053769.1, from coordinate 261,169,757 downwards.
TGGTGACCTTGCACAGCCCTCCCTCACTCAATCCAAAGTCAAGTGCAAGTCATATCATCATTTCTCTGATGATATGGTCTTCTTTGGCAATGAAAGATGAACACAACACAACAACTTTTGGGACCCATTGTAGTATATGGTATGAGATGTTTGTCTAAACCTAATTTCTCCAAGTGTCCTTTCAAACTTTCACATCAATTTTGGTTGAATAGTGAATTTTTCCCCCATAGTTGGAGTCATTGTATTTTTCAGACATCATGCTACTATGTTCAATTGCATCTAGTTTTGTACTTAATCTATCCTACTGTTTTATATGTTTAATGAGCGCCAAATAGTTTTGATGATAACTATTTTGTGGTATAATTGAGATCTGGAGCTGCAATGCTTCCCACCTTTTTTCTATTATTTACTTTGAAATTCTTTATCTTTTCTCCCTCAAGTAAAATTCTGTTCTTTTTTTCTAGTTCTATACAGTAATACCTCATTATTTTTATTGGCATGATACCAGATAAGTAACCTAATTTAGGCAAGATTGCCATCTTTACTGTGTTGGCTCATCCTACTCATGAACAATGAACATTGTCCAATTACTTAGGTCTGTCTTTTTCTATAAATAGTATTTTGTAGTTGTAACTTCTATTTCCTTTTGTTAGATTCTGTTGGTAACATCAAGAAAAGACATGATTTATATAGGTTTATTTTATATTCTCTTAATTTACCAAATTATTTTTTCCAATTAATTTTTAGTTTATTCTCTGAGGTTCTTCAACTAAACCATCATGCCATCTGAAAAAAAGTGAAAATTTAGTTTCCTTTTTGTTTTTGCTTATTTCATCCTTTTTTTCCTTATCTTATTGCTATAACTAGCACTTCTAGAGCCCTATTAAATAATAGAGGTGACAGTAGACATCCTTGTTTTAGCCCTAATCTTACTGGAAAAGCCTCTAGTTTATTCATATTACAGATGAATTTACCTCTTAGTTTTAGATAGATTCTATTTATTTTGTTAAGGAATGACTCATTCATTGTTATTCTTTTTAATGTTTTTAATATGAAAGGATATTATATTTTGTAAAAAGTCTTTCTGTATTTATTGATAATAGACTTCTTTAAATATGCAAAAAAATTTTCAAAAGGAAATGATATCAAATGTGTCAATTTTGTCATTATGTTATACTGCATTTGATATTTTTTTTTTTAAAAAAAAAGCAAACTAGGTAAGGGGAATTCCTGGTTTCATATGCAATCTTTCTTTTTTGTTCTTATTGGTATATTTGTATCCCTAGCATAAAGCAGAGTACCCAATATACAGTAGACATTTAATAAATACTTGTTGATGGATTTCTAGATTAGAATTTTTGTTTGTTAGTGATTAGTAAGTTCATAAATAAGAAGAGTATTATGGTAAGACCAGCATTTTCCTGATGCAACTTCCTTGACTTCAGTGACATAGTTTTCTCCCCCCATACCAACTGATTGTCTCCAGCTTTCCTGATGCAGCTACTTCTGGAAGTGACACATAAGTTAGGTCTTCTCAGATTTGTCAAGTGCCTGAGTCCACACAAATCAACCTATCCTAATGACATTGACCAAAGTCAGTTCCCAGATAGACAAGGAGCCTTGTCCAAAGAAGTTAAGTACCATTGTATACTTGTTGGCAAGGAAATATTTGTCTAAGGAAATATTTGAATTCAAGTCTTCCTCCCTCCAAGTCCAATGCTTTATCCATTTTATCACCTAGCTGCCCCAGAAAAAAGAAAAAGAAGAAGAAGGAAGAAAAGGAGAGGAAGAGAAAAACAAGGAAAAGGAGGAGGAGGAGGAGGAAGAGAAGAAGAGAAAAGAACAAGAGTGATAATGATGAGAGGCTTCTGGTAGGGCAAGTAGTCAGACTATTAGGTCAAGTCATGAGTTTTAAGTAGTTTTTTGGTAGTTTTTGCTCCTTGATAAAAAACAAAAATCCCCAGAAAGCGACAAACAACAACCAAAAAACTAAACTAACACATAAAGGGGAGTATTGATTCATATAGTTTGATATGGGAAAACAATTCTGAACTTTGACAAACAGTGATGGCCCATCCTCAGAAGGGTTCTTCTTCCCCACCAATGAGGATGGGTTTACATACTTTCTCATCTGGTCTCCTTTGTGGACAGTGACAGGCACTGGTGAAATTCCCCACAAGGGGTGAGTGGTATATGTGATAGTCATGCAACAGACAATTGAATTCTTTTGGAACATTGAATTGACAAAGAGTACTACTATCTGGAACCTGATTCTTATCAATGATAAAGAATTGATTATTGAAGAAGAAATGGTTGCTTCCTTGGGAGGAAATGAATCTATCCCAATATTCCTGATCTTCATTTATTTTGAATATATCTAATTATCTCCATGCTGTCCCTCCATTAGGATGAAACCTTCTTGAGAGCAAGGAATATTGTTGCCTTTTTCCATATCTCCAGTACTTAGCACAGTGCCTGACAAATTAAACTGATTGCTGACTGATAAATAACTACAGCAAACACAGACACAAAAGCTGCCTTTAAAGACATGAAGAGCTGTTCCGTAGAAAGGGGATTCAACTTATGTTTGGTTCTAGAGAGTATAACTAGGAAGGATGCATAAGTATTTTGGAGAGGTATATTTCAACTTAGTATAAGATACGTTTTCTAACACTCAGAGCGGTTCAGTCCTGGAATGGGCTGTCTCATGAGGCCATAAGGTCATAGATTTGGAGCTAGAAGGGACATAAGAGGCTCCCAGATGGAACTCCCTCATTTTACATGTGAGGAAGCAGATTCACATAGGGGTTAAGTGACTTTCTAAGAGCTTCACAGCTATCATCTGACTAAGGTTGAGCACTGAATCCAGATCTTCCTGATTCCAAATCCAGCGCCCTACTTTACCACTGTTGTCTTTCACAGGGGTTAAAATGAAGCCTTCCAGCAACTAATCTTAATGTCACTTGAAGTTTCTAGCTCATCCTCAATAAATATTTTTTGGATGAATGAATCATTGTTGTTGGGACTGTTTGTGCTGAAATTTCCACTTTATAGAAGCATTTAACAGAGACCCATATTTTCTGCTGATATTTGCCAAAATGATTTGTTCTGTGAGGTCAAAGGACTGCACTTGAAGACCTAGAGGGCCACATGTGACCTTGATGCCACAGGTTCCCCACTCCTAGGTTGGTTGTTTCCAAATTTGAGTTTCTGTGATCCACCTAGGGGATTTGGTGTTACCTGCTGCTTTGGATTCCAGACCTTGCCAGCTTAACAATCAGAATATCAGAGGATTATGGGGGCAGGAGAAGAAGGGGACATTATGGAGGATCCCCAGAGAAGTATAGAAATGCTTTACCAACTCCTTGGATCTCATACTGGCTCCTGGTTTGCAGAGAGGCTTGAGGACATTAGTCACAGAGGATGCTGGGACTGTTGCTTCCCCAAACTTCAAGATACTATGTCCCAAGGAATATGCTGCTTTCTTTCAGGTTAATTAGATTTTCAGATGCATGGACCCTGGGTGATGTAGCAAGCAAAAAGAATACAGTCTGTTTCTCCTCAGGACCTGGAGTGCTTCCAGGAACAAACACTTATGGAGTAATCAATTAGGCAGTGATGATAAGAAAGCATCACAAGTGTACTGTTTTAGAAACAAGACCTAATTTTCTTCTCTTCCACACTCCCCCATCAACTCCCTCCCTTAACCCCAGGCCTCACCATTCATTCTGTGCCTCCTTTGGTGCACTGCAGAGATTTACTAAGGACAGATAGCTCATTCATTCAGACTCTCCCTCTCTCTCTCCCTCCCTCCCTCCCTCTTTCTGTCTCTCCCTCCCTTTCTCTCTCTCTCTCTCTCTCTCTCTCTCTCTCTCTCTCTCTCTCTTTCTCTCTCTCTGTTATGATGTTCTCTCAAGCATAGAATCCTATCCATTCAGAATGCTTTCCCCATCTCCTCCTTCCATTTCCATCTGGGTAAAACCTTATCTGTTCTGCAAAGTCTGTTCCAAACTTTACCTTTGTCATGAAGCCTTTCCCAGAAATGATCTCTTCTCCCTCTGAGGAAGCTATTTTGTACCTTATTTATAAATACTTCATAAATATGCTGCTTTGTATTGTAATTGTGTCTTACATCCTTCAGTTTAATTTAGCAAGCATTTAGTCAGACCACACTGTGCTAAGCACTGTCCTAGTTACTAAGGATACAAGGTCAAGAAAGTGAGATGGTCATTGCCTTCGAAGGGCTGCATTTTATTGTGGTGGGGGGATCAGGTAACAATATATATACAGACAAATAAATATAATTAAATATATATGTATATGTGTGTATATATATTTACATATATACAAATACACACATACACCCATAGATATATGTGTGTGTGGGTGTGTGTGGGTGTGTATGATAAATAGGTTTGGAAAAGGACCAACGAGAGGATGGAGTGGGAGACGATTCAGGAAGGGCCTTGTGTAGGAAATAGTACCAGAACTATACTCTGAAAGCTGCTTAGAGCTCAGGAGCAAGAGGTAAGAAGGAATATTCAGGACATGGGACTGTGTCTCATTCAGCTTTTCATCTTCTGCAGTTACTAGCCCAGTGAGAAGCAGAGAGTGTGTCCTGTATCTATTCAATGAATGAACCTATGTTTATCTGGCATTGAAATGCATCTCTTCCTCTCTCCATCTTGTCCAGGAAGCTTTCCAAATTAGAAAGGTTAACAGTGAAGCCCCTGCCACACTCCAGCTTATTTTGACAGTCAAGTTTGTCATTATTTCACTCTTCCCATTCCTGACTCCTTCATCTGTGTCATGGGGAAAGTTATGTAAGCCCCATCCGAAAGCCCATCATTATGAGGCTCTCCTTGTTGGTGGAGATGAAGGCCCTATGCTCTGTGAGAGAGTGAGAGAGCTTTGTTTCTCATCCAGCTGTCATCAGGACTCTTCAAACTACAAGTCACTTTGGGGGCTTCTGGCTTCCACCTTTGAGGGGAAAATAGAAGGGATCAAGCCTACTTCAAGTTGCTGAAGGTAAAGACTCAGGGTCAAGATGTGAGAAGATCTAGCAGGTTCCATCATATCCGTATCCCCAGAATGTTCCTCTAGAGATAGCAAGGAATTTCCCCTTGGGTGAGAGATAGTAATTGGAAGGAAATTGAACCTGAGCGTATCCCTTAACCTAATAATATTTAAGGGAGCAGATAAGTATAATTGCAGTTCAATAAATCCTGTCTCTGAAGAGGGCAGAGATTAAAGAGGACTGTGAAAGCGGTAGGACTTTAGCTCAGATGAAAAGAGAGCCAGGGAAATTAAGAGGTGGGGGGATATCATCCCATGCTTGAGGGGGAAGCTCAGGTTTGGATGATGGAATTTCATGTAGGAGGAGAAGCAAGGAGGGCAGTGTTGTTGGATCTCAGAGTAGGATTCACTGGAGGGTGGTAGTGAGATGGTGGAGAGAGGGCATGCTGGGGAAGGCCTAAGGAGGGATGGAAAGGTTTATCAAAGCTTCTGTGGAGAGTGGGATAGTGTATCCATTGGGGAGGTGTAAGGGGCTTTCTTTGTCTCAGTGAGGGACCTCTTTCCTTCAGACTGTGTAACATAAACTTTTAGTAGGCCCATTGAGCACTGATTCAACATTTTCTCCAGATTTGTAAGCAGCAAGAGCAGTGTCCCCACCTCACAGTGTTGTGAGGATGAAATGAAGTTATGGATAAAGCATGCTTTGTAAACCTTACAATTCTGGATGAATTTTTCTCCTCTGATCCTACCGTTGTTGACTTTCCATGAGACTCTGGAAAAGTATTTTTACTTTCTTAGACCTGTTTCCCTCTCCCAATCTATATACGTGTATATACAATTATGGTGTAAGACCCTTGCTTCTGTTTTGTATCACCCTTGATTCCCTACATATTGTGGTGGGGTGGAGGGGTAGCTGGATCTCTGCAGACCTATAGCTGTTGAATTGCCTGTTATGATGCCCAGCTAGTATTTCCCCTCCTGGGGGTGGGGTTGGGGATGATCAGGAGACTTTCAAAGCAGATTGGCAAAAGTTTTGCAAAAATTATAGTCTTAAGAACCAATATGACATCTCCTAGCTCACATGGAAGAAAGTGGCAGAAGGGTGGGGAGATACAGGAGGCAGGACAACAGGAGAGGAAGAAACTGTGATCAGTAACAAAGAGGAAGTGAGTACATTTCTGGAACTGAATCAGGAAAAGCCTGCCTCAACCACTCTAAGGCTCTGCTTCCAAGTTGAGAGGGCCACTTGCATTCACATCTGGAGTGAATCTGACATCCATATTCATAAAATACAGCAAACACCTCACGAAAAACCAATGAGCACTTTATTGGCCTCCACATCCTCCCCTCTGCCATACTCATCCCCTGCTCCCCATTCCTGCCTGTCCAAATGAGAAACAGGCTCTGTGACTCATCTATGAGCTGCTAGGAGCTGGAGCTCCATTCCCACCTGTTCACTCCCTCAGCTCGTGAATCCAAGACCGTTTCCACAGCAAATACTCATAAACAGGGCCTGGAGGGAACCATGATTTCAGGTGTGGAAAGGAATAGTGAGATGGGAGAGTAGAGGCAGGCAGTGAATTCTTTGGAAACTGAGAAACTCATTTCCACCCAGATGTTTTGCACCATAAACAGGAATGGGGTGGAGAACTGAAAAGCCTGGAGTAACCCAGGACTGTAAAGTGCATTAGGCTAAGACCTAATGTGGTGATGTCATAGTAATGACAGCTAGAGCAGGACAAACTTAGTGGATGATAGCAACTCTACTTCTTTGGTATCCTCAATTTCCTTCAAGGAGTCCTCCCTGATCCCTTTCCCTCTCCTTCCCTCCCTCCCTCACTCCCCCCCCCCCTCTCTCTGTCTCTTTCCCCGTCCCTTCCATGTGCCAGCTTACTCTTCTCTCTCTTCAGCAATTATCTATCTTCAGTTATGGTATCATAAATTTGGAACTGGAAAGGACCTTAGAAGTGTGTTGGGCTAACCCCTTCATTTTATTGATAAAAAAAAACTGAAGCCCAAGATGAAATGATTCATCAGGTCACAAGCACTTGGATTTAGGGATGGGAGGGACCTTTGTGGTCAGTCTAATCTCACTTTTCAGATGAGAAAATTGAGTTTCAGAGAAGGGGCCTGGAGTGATCCATAGGATCATAAAATCTTGGATTTTGAACTGAAAAAGTCTTAGAGGTTCTCTATTTTCACTTCATTTTACACACAAGGAAACAAAGTCCCCAGGAAAAGTGACTTTTTTTAGGTTACAAAAATGTCATATGTCAGAACCAAGATCTGGACCCACACCTTTGGATTCTACATCTGAGGAGTCTTTTCATAGAAGCATGTAGCCTATCCTGTCTGTATACAAGTAGAACATAAGCCCCTTAAGGACATAAACAGTTTTGGTTTTGTTTTGTATTCCTAGTGTCTATCATGGTTCTTCGTGATCTGTTGTTGTTTTAGATCTGAGAATTCCTAGGTAAATCTAGCTACACAACTGTTTTGAAATTTATGGTCTTGCAGAGCTGCCTGGGGTACTAAAAAGTTATATGTAGTAGATGCTTAATAAACATTTACGCAATTAAGTTTAACAGAGTCCCTGCCTCAAGTTCTACCCATAGTTCAGGAAGCTGTCCCTGTTCAGACATAAGTTTTGTGCAGACACATTTTCAAAAACAGCTTTGCAAATTTATAAGTCCTATTTCTAGTTCATCCCGGTCTCATCCCATGAAGCATACAGATTGAATTAAACCAGTACTGGGATTTATACCAGGAATGCAGGGCTCGTTCAGTATTAGGAAAACTATCAGTATAATTGACCATATCAGTAACAAAATTAGTAGAAATCATACAATTATCTCAATAGGTGCAGAAAAAGCTTTTAACAAAGCACAGTACCCATTCCTATTAAAAACACTAGAGAGCATAGGAAGGAATTGAATTTTCCTTAAAATGATAAGTAGCATCTACCTAAAGCCATCAGCAAGCACTGCATGTAATGAGAATAAGCTAGAAGCATTTCTTATAAGATCAAGAGTGAAACAAGAATTTCCATTATCACCACTGTTATTCAATATTGTACTAGAAATATTAACTTTAGCAAAAAGAGAACAAGAAATTGAAGGAACTAGAATAGTCATTGAAGAAACAAAGCTTTTACTCTTTACACATGATATGATGGTATACTTAGAGAATCAACTAAAAAACTACTTGAAATAATTAACAACTTTGCAAAATTACAGGATGTAAAATAAATCCACATAAATTATTGGCATTTCTACATATTACCGACAAAGTCCAGCATCAAGTGATAGAAAGAGAAATTCCATTTAAAGTTACAGTAGACAGTAAAAAACATTTGGGAATCTATCTGCCGAGACAAACACAGTAACTATATGAACACAATGACAAAAACATTTTTCACACAAATAAAATCAGACCTAAATAATTGGAAAAATATCAGTTGCTCATGGGCAGGTTGACCTAATATAATAAAAATGACAATTCTGTCTAAATTAATTTGCTTATTCAGTGCCATACTAACCAAACTACCAATGAATTATTTTATAGAGCTCTAAAAAATAATAACAAAATTCATCTAGAAGAACTAAAGGTCTAGAATGTCAAGGAAATTAATGAAAAGAAATGTAAGGGAAGGTTGTCTAGCTGTACCAGATCTTAAATTGTATTATAAAGCAGCAGTCATCAAAACTACTTGCTACTGACCAAGAAATAGATGAATCAATGGAATAGGTAAGGTACATAAGAAACAGTGGTCAGTGGCTATAATTTAGTCCCAAAGATTCCAGCTTTAGGGATAAGAATTCACTATATGACAAAAACTGCTGGGAAAACTGGAAAACAGTATGGCAAAAACTAGGTATAGACAAACATCTTAACACTATATACCAAGGTAAGGCCAAAATGGGTTCATGATTTAGACATAAAGGGTAATACCATAAGCAAATTAGGAGAGCAAGGAATAGTTTACCTGCTAGATCTATGGAGAAGGGAAGAATTTATGACCAAACAGGAGACAGAGAACATTATGAAAGGCAAAATGGATAATTCCGATGACATTAAATTAAAAGGGCTTTGCACAAACAAAGTCAATCCAACCAAGATTATAAGCGAAGCAGAAAGCTAGGAAATAATTTTTATAGCCAATATCTCTGATAAAGGTCTTATTTCTAAAATATATAGAGAATTGAGTCAAATTTATAAGAATGCAGGTCATTCCCTAATGGACAAATGGTCAAAGAATATGAACAAACAATTTTCAGATGAAGATATTAAAGCTCTCTATGGCCATATGAAAAAAATGCTGTAAATCACTTTTGATTAGAGAAAGGCAAATTAATACAACTCGACTAACCACTTCACATCTATCAGATTAGCTAATATGACCAAAAAAGGAAAATTATAAATGTTGGAAAAGATGTGAGAAAATTGGCACCCTAATGCATTGTTGGTGGAGTTGTGAATTGATCCAACCATTCTGAAGAGCAATTTGGAACTATGCCTAAAGGGCAACCAAACTGTGCACACCCTTGCATCCAGCAATAGCACTACTAGGTTTGTATCCCAAAGTGAACATAAAAAAAGGGAAAAGGACACACATGCACAAACATATTTATAGCAACTCTTGAGGAGATGTCTATCCATTGGGGAATGATTGAATAAGTTGCAGTATGAATGAAATGGAATGCTATTTTTCTATAAGGAATGATAAGTGGGAAGACTTCAGAAAAATCTAGGAAGACTTATGTGAACTGATACTGAGTGAAGTGAGCAGAACCAGGAGAACATTGTACATAGTAACAGCAATACTGTGCGATGATCAATTTTGATAGACCTGGCTCTTCTCATCATTACAATGATCTAAGACAGTTCCAAAAGACTCATGATGGAAAATGCTATCCACATCCAGAGAAAGAACTAAGTAATGTGAATACAGATTGAAGCATACTATTTTCTCTTTTTTTTTTTCTCTTTCTCATGGCTTTTCCCTTTTGTTCTGGGTTTCCTTTCACAAAATGACTAATGTGGAAATCTATTTAATATTATTGTACATGTATAGCCCATATCAGATTGCTTACCATCGTGGAGAGGGGAAAGGAGAGGGAAAGATAAAATTTGGAATTCAAAATCTTATACAAGTGAATATTGAAAACTAAAAATAAATTAATTTTAAGAAAGAATTAAACTGCTATCCTCAACTATATACCTGTTAAGGAACAATTCTTTGCCTCAGCATGAGCAGCAGTAACGTGATACCATGGCTAAATAGCCAACATAGACCAGAGGTTCAAATCCCACCTCAAACTTTTTGATCTTGGATGAGTCAATTAACCTGTTTCAGTTTCAGTTTTCTCATCTGTAAAATTGGGATCTAGTAGTAGTTACTTTCACAGGGTTGTGGTGAGGTCCAACCTAGGTAATACATGTAAAACCCTCCAAGCCTATATGAATTCAAGCTAATATAATGGGAGGGATCAATTGTTATTGAATGCTACAGGATGCCATAAGCCTTTAGAGATGGAAGGGATTGTAGTGATCATCTAATCCAGCATATACATTTTATCACTCAGGAAACTGAGGTCTAGAAGCATTAAGTCATTGAGTCATAAATTTCTAAAACTGGAAGAGATATTTTCTTGTTGTTCAGTCATGTCTGACTCCTCATGACTCCATTTGTCTTGGCAATGATACTAGAGTGATTTGCTATTTCCTTTTCCATCTCATTTTACAGATGAGGAAACTGAGGCAAACAGGGTTAAGCAACTTGCCCAGGGTCATTTAGCTTACTTAGCTAATATGTGTCTGAGGTTGCATTTGAACTCAGGTCTTCCTGACTCCAGGCCTAATGCTTTATGCACTGTGCCACCTAACTACCCAGGTGGGTTATGGAATAGACTCTAGGAGGCATCTAATCAGTGGTGTGCCAGAGTTAGTTATACTGGTTCTCCAATTGTTAAATTTTCAGTGGGAGCATTTCCACCTTAAAAGTCAGCAAGCACTAAAAATCAGGGCTTGGTTTATTGTTTCATTAATTGTCTAGGCAGAAGAAATGTTAATGCCAGTTAAATTTAAAAGTGTGACCTGTGCACACATTTTTTTTTCAGATAGTCAGTTGTTAAACATTTTCCAGAGTACTTTTGCATCTAATCCAACCCCTATTTTTTTTTAAATTAAGGAAAATGAAACCCAAAAAGTTGTCTTAGAATCATAGATATCAGTACTGGAAAGCACCTCAGAGGGCATCCAATCTAGACTCTTCCCTGTCTCCTTTTTATTCCTCCATGGAAAAAAATTTGTAACTGAATAATATTTTCTGTTTCAATAACTTCATCTTGGAAGGAAACTGCAGTTGCCTGTATAAGCAATTTTCTAGCAGTTCTCACTGATGACAAATATATGTGGGTTAGAGCAAAAATAAAAAAATGACCACAGCAACGTCCATCTCCTTGAGTCATAGGAAGTTAGTATAGCACCCATTCTAAAACAACCTTCTTCCTTCCCCTCATTTCCTCCCCTGCCTCTCCAGGCAGGGTGATAATAGTGAGTCACATGTTTCCTTTTCAACAGGGGCAGGGGCGGGAGCAGGAGGGGGGCTGTGGTGAATAGTGAGTTACAGCATCAGTGCCCAGTCCAAAGGATATTGATGTCCCGAAAATAATTTCCTTTTGGCCGATCAGGGGTACAGAGTGTGTTACTGAGTGTTCCCTGACAAAGGACAAATGGTAGCCAAATAATACTATCACATTGATGCAGTTGTTTGGTTTACACAGTTTCCCACAGGACAATCCTGTGGGGTAAGAAATGCAAATACTAACAGCTCCATTTGGCAGATGAAGAAATTCAGTTTCAGAAAAGTTAAGTGATTTCCCCAGAGTCGGAATCCTTATAAAGGTCAGAGGTGGGGTTTGACCAAAGATTGTCTCATTCTCAGTCCAACACCCCGGTAATAATAGTAAATGACAGTTATAGAACACGTTAGGGTTTTTAAAATGTCTTACACACATTATTTCCTTTGATATTTACAACCATACTGTGAGTAGGTGCTAGAGAAATTACCATCTATATTTTTCAGATGAGGAAACTGGTTCAGTTAGGTTATGACTGCTTCTCCTGATCACACTGTAACATCAGAGATATGACTGGAACCCAGGTCACTCTTATTCCAAATACAACACTATCTCCAATATCTCTTTGCATCTCTCTTTAACTTGTTGAAGGAGGGAAGAAGTTATAGGAGGGAAACTATACTGCATGTGTCCAATGCTGACCCAGCCTTTGGAAGAAGATCCCCTAAAATCAAGAGATTAGCATGGCAAGTGGGCAACATCAAGTTCTACTGGAGTATTATTGGGGTGCTAAGGACAGGATTGGTCACTCACCCAGGGGAAGTAGATCTGCCAGATGACAGATCGTTAATCTTAAAGCTGAAGATCTATGTGACCTTGAGTAAGTCACCTAGATTCTCAAGGTGTTAGTTTCCTCCTTTGAAAGCTGGGACTGCCACCTTCCTAAGGTACAAAGGATGAAACATGAGGATGAAGGGAGATGATGATGATGATGACAATTACAGCTGGCCTTTATACGGCCCTTTAAGATTTGCAAAGTGCATTGCAAGTATTATCTCATTTTATCTTCACAACCACTTTGGGAGATAGGAGCTATTTTATTACTGCCCATTTTACAGATGAGAAAACTGAGACACAACTTAAGAATTTCATAGCTATTAAGTGTCTGAGGCTGTATTTGAACTCAGGTCTTCCTTGAGACAGGTAGAATGCTGGGCCTTGAGTTAGGAACAGACACAATTCTTGTATACTTCCCTGCCACTCTGTAACTACCTGCCTTTGAAACAAGCTTGGGTCTGTGGTTTCTGTAAGGCCAAGTCCAGCTCCTCAGAGCAGACTCACAAGGGTCCCTGAAGGGATGCCACTCCTCCACAGTATAGAGGAACTTTGGAGCTTTAATAAGACGTCCGCCCTGAGCTGTTTCCAGCATACTCAGCTAAAGCTAAAGAGCTGTCCAGGTGATTCAAACTAGAATGTGAATGGTTCCTGTTAAGAATAAGAGACCAAGATTGTGTGGCATTTAAAGTAGCTTTCAGGATAATACCAGCTCTGTGGAAAGAGGGCTAAATTTGGAGTCAGAGGCCCTGGGTTCAAATTCTGGCTTTGCCACTTGCTACCTGTGGGACCTTGGACAAGTGACTTCTCTTTTCATCAGTTTTCTTACCAATAAAATTACTTTCAACAATCCTATGAAGTACATGTCAGGGGTATTTTTTTTGTCTGGATTTATAATTTCATGGAATGAGGGGAAAAGCATGTGTTTAAGCATTTACTATGTGCCAGGGACTATGCGAGTAAAAAACAAGCTAGAATGTAAACCCTCAATGAGCTTATATTCTAGGAAAGATTACACATAAAGGGGAGTTAGAAGGGATATACAGAATCACATGGGTTTAGAAGTGTCTGGGAAGTGACCTTGGTATGAGGATTTATCCATTTTGGATGGATAGTTGTTCTGTAACTCAGAGTCTTCACAAGTTAACCCAGTGCAAGAAGGGGTTAACTGACTTGCCCAGAGTCTGTCAGAGAATCTAGGTCTTTCTTGACTCCAAGAGGTAAATTATCTATCTATTGCATAGTGGTTTCAAATTCAAATAGAAACGAGGTCTGATAAACCATATATAAGGACCCCTCTGGGCTCCATATTGACCTAGAAAACCACAAATGAACATTATCTATGCTTTATTGTATTTTTATTTATTTTGTTAAATATTTCCCAATTGCATCTTAATCTGGGTCCAAAAACACACAGAATTTAACTTAGAAAATCACATATTAGCATTATCTATACCTTATTGTAGTTTTATTTACTTTCTTAAATGTTTCCCAATTCCATATTCCCCTGAGCACAACCACATTCGGGAGTCTTGGGAACAGTGTGTGAACTGAGGCCTCTGCACTTTACTGTGGGTTTCTCATTATTACCTCAGTTTTATAGGTGAGGAAATTTAAGCCTCAGAAAGCCTGCAACCTGCTTGTGATCACACAGTCTATAAATACAAGACTTGAAATCCATGTTGCCTTTCTTTAAGCTGAAGCACTGAAATGATAGCTGAAGGAACAAATGCATTTTTCTATTCCTCCTAATGGTCATCTTTGATTCAATACGCCTGGTCCTGTGTATGTTATCAGGACAGAAGGAAGGATGAATTCAAAGAGTTAGGAGAAAGGGAAGCCAAAGGGAAAACATTGCTAGTCACAGAAGTCAGGGCACTTGGAAAAAAGACATCCCTCTCTAAGCAAAGTTAAGTGGAAAGACTAGATTTTGAGTCTGGGGGGCATAGATTTACTTCCAGCTCTACGGCTTACAACTTGGCCTTGGTCGGGCAAGTCCCAGTCTGTTTGAGGTTCAATTTCCTCATCTGTGATATGGGGTGATTAGACTCCCTCACTCTTTAACGATTATGGTATGACCTCTGAGGACTCTTCCTGCTTGGAATCCGTGACTCTTTGAAGTTTTTTTCTTTATGAGGAGCTATCACTTCTGGAGGCTGTTAGAGCTACCTCTAACAGAGCTCCCTCTCCCACCTCAAAATGACTGCTTCTGACCTGCTGTGGGACCTAATCAAATTTGTTAAAATTATGTGTAAGGTAAGAATAAAAGGATTCTAAATGAGAACCTGGGAGACTCTCCAATAAGGAAAATGCTTGTGTTTTTTATGCATGGACGTTGTGTCAGCTATTGGGCAGCGCAGAAGGAAAAAAGAAAGAAAAGCTTGTTTTACTTCTTTCCAGGGTCTAAGGGCCATGCAAAAGTTGAGATTGCAGCATCCCTTCCCACCGAGTGAAGTTTTGTCATATTAAGTCTCTTCATTGTCTCCCTAGGGTCACCCAGATCCCCGGGCAGTCATTTCAGAAAAGGACCTAAGGGTGATAGCAATGGTGGTGGAGACATCTGAGGTTGTTGCCACATGGAGTTTTGCATCATCAGACCTATTTTCGATACTACTACCAGCAGCAGTTTCTGCTTTTTCTGAGTATCTTTCTCTTTAATCCTGAAGGTTTGCCTGACTTGAAACAAAGATTGTTATCCTTTCCCTTGTAAGTTTGTTTCCTGATCTGGCAACACCATTTACATAGACCAATTTCTTTTGCTGCAACAGATGGAGGAGTCTAAATGTGGCTATAAGAGTCTCAGCTATTACTGTGTCTTGGAGAATTTCCTTCTATGTACATTTTTTTTTAAAGCATGCTCTCTAGGGACATTACCACTCCATCGTCATCAAGTTTCTGGGTTGTTATCCTATATTTTTTACATTCTTTCCTTCTTACTTCTGGAAGACATCAGCTATATTACGAGCAGACTTTACATTCATTCTCACTTTCCTGGCTCTCCTATGGCTCTCATGGAGAATTTCCAACATCATGATGTCATAAGGGAAGTATAGATCAGAGTGTGCCCATGTGATGATGGTTGCAGTATGTGAATACTCTCCATCATCCCCTCCCAAGTTGCTTTCCTTCCACTAGGATTGTCAGTCATTAAAACATATCTCCAGTGAGGTCTTTGTATGTTTGATAACTCATAAGTTGTTTCAGTGCGTTTATAAAAAATAAAAGTGAAAACTGGAAGTAATAGCAAATGCCCCAAAGTCTAGGATTCATTCTCATCCCTCAGCCCTAAGGAATGAAAGAGGCTGGAATCCATTGAGAGAGAGAGAGAGAGAGAGAGAGAGAGAGAGAGAGAGAGACAGAGAGAGAGCGAGAGACAGAGAGAGAGAGAGACAGAGAGAGACAGAGAAACAGAGAGACAGAGAGAGACAGAGAGAGAAGAGAGACAGAGACAGAGAGAGGGAAGAAGGGAAGGAGGGAGGGAGACAGGAAGGGAGAGAGAGATCCTGTAAGAATGTCTATTGGGGAAATGATTACAGCCTTAGTCATTTTATGTCTCCCTACCCATTAGTATTTCTGAGATCAGCACAAATCCTACAGGAGATTATATTCAGTGGGCAAGCGCTTAGTCAATTTTTTTTTCTTGATGTTCAAGTTTCTTTTTTCCCTTAGGGATAAAGTCAGTATGTAGTTACTTAAGAGTACTTCAGCAGTCCGTTGTGATCCATACAGCTGATACCAGAGAAGGCATGGCACCAGCAGCAGGAGGAAAATGAGACCAACCTTTGGACCAAAGACACTGGATGAACTATTTTCCTCACTATGGCCCTCTTCTATTACACTTGTGAAGGATTTTTTTTAATGCCTTCCATTAGCCTTTTACATACCAAGTTATGTTTGGTCATCATAGCAACATTTTAAAGTGTGCACATGTGAATGTTCTTTCTCAGGATTTGCAAATCACGTTTTTTTTTTTCCTTCAGCCAAGATAGCTTCAATTTTTTTCTTCTTTTAGTTTTTGTTTTTTTACATTTATTTTAGTTCAGTGGGGAACTCCCTATCTTTCTCCCCATCTAGGGGACACGACCTGGAATCAGAAAGACAAATTCAAATCCAGTGTCAGAAACTTACTAGTTATGTGGGCCTGAACAAATCACTTCATCTCTTTCCACCTCGGTTTCCTTGTCTATATAATGGGCATAATAACAGCACCTGACTCCCAGAGTTGTGGGGGGGAGAATATGACATAGCATTTGTAAAATACTTTGCAAATGCTAGTTATTATTATTTATTTAAAAAAAAAAACTCCCCCTAATAAAGACTATTAGATTATCGGGAACTTCAGAGTTTCAGATAAAGTACTGGGGCATCTAAGTGACACCATGGATAAAACCCTGAACCTGGAATTGAAAAGGCCTGGGTTCAAATGTGGATTCAGACACTTGCTGATTGTATGACTCTGGGCAAGTCAATTAACCCTGTTTGCCTTAGTTTCCTCATCTATACAATGAGGTGGAGAAGGAAATCGCAAACCGCTCCAGGATGTTTGCTAAGAAAATCTGAAAAAGGGTCAGGAAGAGTTAGGCATGACTAAAAATGATTAAATAACAACAAAATAAAATATATTTCAATATTTTAAATCTAGACAAATTCTGATAAATATATTTTCTTTAAGTTCCTTTGTTTCTTAAGGTTATAGAGCTAGGTTTCTGCCTTAGCCGATTGTCTCTAACCTGCAGTAGATACGACTGCTGTGGTCCACTATATCTCTTATCTCTTGAAGTCTAGCCATGAAGAAAGAAATTCATGAATACAACTCTTCATCTAGGTTAACAAGAAGCCAACAAGCAAAGAAGGCACTGAATCTTTAGATTTCTTATGCAAATGGAAATTTCCTTGTAGGTTGAAATCTGTTTTCCTGTTTGCTACACAGGAGATCTGCACCTTTGCTTTGGCTCAATATGCAAATAATATAGTTCATCCATAGAATAGTGGAGTGGAAAGACTGATAGGTCAGAGATAGAAGATACGGGTTTAAATCCTACCTCTGCCACTTGCTTCCTGTGTAAATGTGAACAGGTTATTTTACCTCTCTGGTTCTCAATCTTCCTATCAATAAAATGAGAGACATATACTAGTTAACGTCACGGTCCCTTCTGGGCTCTAAAACCATGATCCTAGATTTTTTTTCCCTATCAAAATGTTTTTACTATGTAATTTTCATAAATCATTTTTGGAAAGTAAAAATCAAGCAGTAACATGTCTTATCATAAATATTATTAACCCAAGGAAAGATTTAGGGGAAAAATAATAATTTAATTCTTTTAAGTTAAAAAAATTCTCAGAAAAAAAAATTGGAAAAATGTGAGAATTTTTCTTCCTCCAATTTTGTTTTCTAGTTTTTTCTACCTCTCTAATTTCTAACCACTATATCTCTAGTCCTGTATACTATTCTTTCAGCATTTTGCCCTTTACTTTTTACATTCATAATTACTGCTTTTTTTTAAGATGAATATATGCTAAGTTGGTAGGTGCTAGTGTTACTCTTTTAAGTATCATATTCTAGAGACGTTTTGAACAAAAAATAATGAATGACTCTTGGAGTGTGCTAGGTTATTGAGGACAATTTTTAGGTGGAGTGAAACTTCTCTTTCTTCTCTTATCATATCATGTTAAGTCAGGCCCAGGAAACTCACTTCCTGGTGTGGGCCTTTGAGGTATCTAAAGTCAATTACCTAAAGCTCTAGGTTCTGGCCTAGCATCACCTTAAGATCAAGGATTGTTGTTTGCTTGTATTTTTCTCCCTCCTTTATATTTGCTCTTACTTTTTCCTTAGTGTCTGTTTTTCATGGAAACAAGTACCCTAAGACTCCTTCTCCCTCTCCCTTCCCGAAAGAGCAGGAATGGGGGCAGGGAAACAAGGAGTAAATATAAAATTATGAGGTAACCTCAACATTGGTTGAAGGGTGTCCCAGGAGCCTTGGGAATTCTCAGGGTCAGAATTTCCCAAAGCCCAAAGTCAAGATCACCCCAACCTACCACATGTAGCCCTCCTTCACAGTCAATGACTAGTCTAAGGGGACAGCCCAAACCAACTTGTCAGGAATCAGTTTTCCAGCTACACAAAGACATGAAATGATGAACCTGGAAGGGTCATGAGATCACCAAATCCAACCTCCTTATTTTTAGACAGGAAATTTGAGGCCTAGGAAAGAGAAATCATTTGCTGGAGTTGGTGGCAGTCTGGGAATGGAATTATTCCGTCTCCTAGCCTAGTGCTGTGCCAAATGCTTGAAGAGACGATTTAACGCACCTCTTTCCCCCACTCAAAACACCTGGACTCATCCAACAGGGAGGACTTATTTTCTGAGAACATAAGACAGGATACGTCTTCCTTGCACCAATTTCAATTGGCTGACAGAGGGATGACACCAGACAAGGAGAGGAATTCCCAGCTTTACATGGTCTTGTACAAGTGTCTAGGTACTGAAATGGCCCGGGGTTCTCTGATTCACCATGGCCTCTCTTAAAAAGGGCAGCCAAAGTGATCCGTGTCAGAGGCATCCTCGATGCTGTTTTCAGGCTGGCTCCAACAAGGGGAAGCAAATGATGAAAATGCTATTCCAGGTGCACCATCTATGGGGCTGTTCCTTCTCTTCTATGTTTCTCTACCTTCCTTCTCAATGAGTTCTCCCACATTGCTTCTATGGTGCCGGTAGCTTTCACTTACCACATGTGGGTTTATTTACTCCCTACTCAGCATGTACATCCAAGAGCCTCAGGGAGTTTTCCTTGTTGTCAACAGCAACAGGTTCTTGCTGTTGACAGAGAGCAGATAGCTGAAGCTGAAAGAGGGATCCCAAGTGACATGATAATGGGGCCCATCTGGTCAGGGAAGTCTCTTAAAAATGTTGACACCAAGAGGCCAGATGGCTCAGTGTAGTTGCTGAAAGACTTGAGGCTTAGCACATGGTGAGATCTCCCAGCAGAAAAGGCTGAGTGAGCCCAGGCTAATAGGCAATTTGCTTTTCAATGTCCTAAATAGAAAGCCTTTTTTTTATGACTATGCAGGGACCTCTTGGTTCATCTAGGGAAATGGCTTGTTCTAGACATGAGCTGGCACCAAGGGAGTTAATTTGTTGGCTACCAAACACAAAGGGTTGTGCTGCCAGCAAGCTGAAACTGGTTTATAAGAGCTGATTGTTAAATGTTTAGCATGGACCTCACTAACATCTCAGAAATCAACAAATGGTATAAATCGGGGCTTGAATTAATGTTTTGTTAAGAAAATGATGGGAAAAATGTTAGTAATGTAGATTAAACTGTTAAAATGTGTTATGTATTTTCAGAGCTGGTTGTTAAACACTTAGCATCATGCCTGCTAGACCTAGCCCAGCTTAGTGTTGCCGACAGTGCCTGACAGTTCTGCCAAAATGATTGTCTGGATGCTAACGTGACACCCATAGAATATGACATGCTATGTTCTATGCCGTTCTATGCCAGACTTGACTCAGGAAAGTCTGATGCTTCCAGTTCAGAAATGGAACAAAATGAGACACTCATAAATAACCTAGAGTCACCAAAAAGAGGTTGTTTTAGCCAAAGCCAGGAATGGCTATTCAGAAAAGACACAACTTGATAGCTGGGCACAGCTTTCCTCCTCTGTGTTGGCCATGTTGGTCTGCTGGCCAGGAGCTTGTGGGAACATCTACTGAGTCTTTGTTAAGACCTTTTTGTACTTGGGCAACCACAAAGCTTTCTATTACAGGTATCCCTTTGGTTTGAACCCGTCATTTCACTGAATGAATGAAAAGCATTTAAAATGCTTACTATGTGTCAGGTGCTGTGCTTCAGGCTGGTGATACAAATACCAGCAGGTCAGACATCAGGTAATGGCCAGGTCCTAGTCCAGTCCCCAAGACAATTAAGTGTCAAGGATGACTTTGGTACTTTTTAAGGAAAAAATGGTTGAGCTTACATTGTAGATATGGCTCCTATCTTAGGCCCCATACTCTAGAAAGTTATCTTAAAAACATAAATAAAACAGAGAGGATAATGTACCACAGGAAATATAACTTTAAAAAGAGAAAAGTCTGACTTCATCACTCCCCTTTTTTGAAATCCATTGGTGCCCAATCATTTCTAGGATCAAACATAAACTTTTCTGTCATTCAAAATTCATCACAAACTAGCTTCCACTGACATTTCTAGTCTAATTACACATTATTTCTCTTTATATAGTCTATGCTCCAGACAAAATGGTTTTCTTACTGTTTTTTTTTCGTAATGACATTTAATCTGTATCTCTTCCTTTGCCCAGGCTGGAAAGCCCTCCCTTTCAACCCTACTTCTGAAAATCTCTGGTCTTCAACACTCAACTCAAGAATCACTTTCTATATGAGGTCTTTCCTGATTCCCTCAGCTGCTAATGCTGTTTTCTCTCCCCCTTGCCATGATACAATTGCATGAATAAATAAAATAAAATAAATTACCTTGTAATTTGTTGGAACTATTTCATTTTTATCTTTGCATTTCCAGTGTCTAGCATACACTCAGAAAATGGTAGGCAGTAAATGCTTACTGATTGACTGACCAAAATTATTTTCCCTAAATTGACAAATATAGACAATTCACTAGGAAATCAGTGATCAAGGGAATAAAACTCAGAGTTATAAGAGAAGAGTCTTGTAAATGTTCATCATTTATGTTGGTCTAACATTTATCATACTTAACACTGATCCATGCTTAATGGTTAGCCATGCTTAACATGGTCTAACACTTTATTCATGGTTAGAAGGATGGTAGTGAAAGACATCTGAGAAATCATTTGATATTTCTTAGGTCTGGAAATTGAGGCCCAGAGAAGTCATTTATCCAAAGTCAGACAACTAGTTTGTGGCAATTTGTTTAGGCTAAACAAATGGCTCAGAATTCTTCTCAGTAGTACATGAATTACTAGAAAACACTTTACCAGTTCTCTCCCCTATGCAAGTCTGCATCTACATATTTTTTTTAAAAAATTTATTACTGAAAGATGAAAATGCCAATGACTTCATCCTTTATGGTATTTGTATAATTATGTTCTTTATTAAAAAAATTCACAACTTGTGTTTACTTTAAAAAGGTATCTATAAATATGAGAAAACCATATATTAGTCAAAGAACTATGCTCAAAAGGCCAAGGAGTATAAAGAACAACTCATTATTAATTTGGTGATTTTTAAACAAACCATTTGAATCTACCATTTGCAATACCTGTATTGTTTATCTCAAAACCTTTGACTCAGTTCTACACTCATGGCTTAGTATATCCCATAAGTATATAAAATAGATTCAAACATAACTAAGAGACTGGAGTATTTTGATGTTTGCTTGGGAAGCTGTTCTTTTTTTTTTTTTAAATTTAAAACATGCCACCAAAAACCAAAACAAAACATGACACAATATAATAAGTTCAAGAACAATTGACATAATGTATAACATATTCCTAGGAGATAATTTAAACACACTGTGATTTTATCTAGCCATCGATCCATTTACATCCTCCTGAACAGAACAATCTACTTTAATTAAGCACATATATCATTCACTTAGTTCAGGAGAAAAAGTCAGCACCCTAAGCTTCAGGGAAAATACAAACAGAGAAATAAAGACCAACATACAGGGCTTCCAACTGTTTGACCAGGAACAATACATACATCACAGATAACAGACAGATCCAACTGAATGACCATTACATACATATATAGTTATATGTAGTTATCAGAGAGAGAAGCACCCACATGTAGGTTTTCAAAGTGGGGAAGGGGCTGGAGGGAGCTACCCAGAGTCTTATCTGGCCAAACAAACACTTCTAATGAGTAAGCCTGAAAATACACACACACACAAACACACACACACACACACACATACACACACACACTTTTCAGAGCCAGAGGGCATCACAACCCTTGATTAGAAATGAACAAAAGGTGTGAACTTTGCCACAAAACAAATCTCTCCTAATCAAGATTCCCTTAATGGGCAAGTCTATTAATGGTTGGGGAAGATCTTTAACTCCCATTAACATAATTAACATTATATATCTCCATTCCAAGTTTCCAAATGGACTATTTGTGCTTTACCTGTGATAAAGCCTTCCCAGCTCCTATAGGATGGATCATTCACAGTCAAACATACTATACCTTGACCCCAACATCATGATATCATTGATCCTCTTTGAAGACAAAGGACCAGCAAGGACAATGATCATCAAAGTAGGATTTGAATTCACTCTCTCTAACTCCAGAGCCTTTACTTCTTTCTTCTACACTACAATGTACCAGAGTTCCATGAAGGTTATTCCTGATGAGCAGGTCTAATTGACTGATGCAAATTGGGCAAAAAATGGTAGGAACAATGCAAAATATCATATCACATTACAAAATATAGAGTCTTCTAGATCCCTAGAAAGGTATAATCAGATAGCTAGAATTATACACCAGCAGATCTCTATCCTTTATAAACTATTGGATTGTAAATTTCTCTACCCCAAAATACTCTTGAAAATTCAGCATAGAGGCTTTAAGAAAACCTAAGCTCCATGCCAAACAAAACTGTTGTCCATAACCAACTAGATACAGTATGACTGCTCTATAAAAATTTAAAAGATGCTATTGTATAAAATATTCATAATTTCCAAGCAACAGAGAATGAAAAGCTCTCAAAATATAGAGATCTAGCGTAAGACATTAAAACTACATGAGAACAGGACAAATTACATGTTCTCTCTGCCATACTGTTGGCTTTTGGAGTTCTCCCAAGGTGTTTTCAGTAAGTTAACATAAGAGGAACATACATCCCAATAATTTTGTTCAGTTACAAAAACTAGACAGTTTATCTACTTGGGAAATAGTCTGGAGAACATCAGATATAAAAAAAGAATAGCAGAAGTACAATTTGTCCTTGAACTATTTTTATTGGAACCTTTCCCTTCCTTCACCTCCAAGATGAATGACAACAGTAACAACCAGAATCTCTTACTATACAGAATTGAATTGTATTCTATAACACCTGAACTGGTTCCAGGTATTTCTGACTGTCATAGAGAACCCTTCGGGATTAAATCTGGCCTATTGTAAAGAAACGCACTTCTCTTTCATGATGAATCCGATTGCCTCATAAATCACTGTAATCTTTGTGGAACTCCTCTTGGGAATACTGAAGAGTCATTGAAAAGTCTGGGATAAGGGAGTGAGGAGCAGAACCTTTTCTCCTGTTTTTAACTAATGCTGAGACACAGCCTATCATCTTTTTCTTTTTATCCCATCCAATAGATTCAGAAATGTTTTTTGACTATCTGAATTAAGTCCTTTGCTTTGTACAGTGGTTTCTCAGAGCCACTGAGTTTTGTTATTCAGGGCCATAAACCTGCATATTCATTCCTTCTGGATGTATTTATCTGATCAGAGAGGTGAATGATGATAAAGTGATATCCCCATGGCAACATATGGTGATTCTTTGGTTACCTAGCAACATGAGGTAGGATGGTTTGCTCTGATTTCCTGCAGGTGTTTGATCATGGGGAAACTCCTGGGGATTATTTCTTCCCAAACTTCCAGGCTTTACTATTTTAAAATTCTGACTTTTCCTTTCCTTTTTTAAAAGTGAGAATTAGCATTTATTATCTCTAAGGTTCTTGAGCTGTTATGTTTGTTAGTTTATCCCTTGTTTTGTTTGGGGATTATACTTCTACGTCATGAGTAAACCAGTGTTGGTATTGAATGCCAGTGTTTTTATTAACCCTTTCTCCTTGGCTAACTCTCATTCATATGGGTGAGTGCTGAAATCTTATGTCCTCCATGAAGCTTTTTTTAACCTCTGTGGTTCACTGCAATATTCAGACCTGAAAGGAAAATGTAATTCCATCTTATCATTTTATAGAAGAAGCCCATTGAGGGGAAGTGACTTGACCAAGATCACACAGTTGTAGAGCAAGGATTTGAACTCAAGTCCATATGAATTCTCCTTCTCTAATTAATGTTTGTATAGCACATTAGCACTGTGTTTTTATACCGTCTTATTCTGTGCTGCCAATTATATATTGTGTTCTTTACCTGGTAGCAAGAATTTCCTCAATGGAAGTTTCCTATGCCAAAAAAAAAAAAAAGAAAATCATAGGTCCAGGGCAAGCCTCAGTTTCCTCATTTATAAAATGGGGATGACTATGTCTCCTACCTCACAGGGTTTTTGTGAGGGTCAAATGAGTTAACATATGTAAAATGCCTTAGAAAATGAAAAGTGCTGTATAATGTTAGCTGTTACCATTATGTTTTGTATCAACAGATATTTCTCCTCTTTAAAAAAAACAAAAACAACAGTTGATCATCTAAAGAAGTCATATCAGTTTGTGAAAAGAGCCCTGGACTAGAAAGGAGTCAGGAGTGAGGGGTTCTGCCCCTGCCCCTGTCCCTAACTTTGTACCCTTAGTCCCACCCCTCCATCATCTTGACACCACAGAACCATAAGACACCTTATGGTTCTTAGATTCAAAGAACCATAGACTCCAAATCCCTCGATTACAGGTGAGGACATTGGAGCCTAGGTACAATGTGGTCCAGGGGAAGGAGTAACCAGGTCCAAAAACCTAGGTTTGAGTCTTGACTCGGATGTTTACTCCCTGAATGACCTTGGGCAAGTCATTTTACTTCTCTGGTCCTCTATTCTTTATCCATAAATCTACAGTGTTAGAAATCATTGTATCTAAGCTCTCACCTGCCTATAACTCTCCTCACGATCCCTGTCTTTCCCCAGACCAAAACTCTTTTCCCTGGGCCCCACTCCCCTACGTGTGTCATATCTCCCTGTCAGAAGAGAGGCTGTGCTCTATTGGCCTCCTTAGCACCTGGCATAGAGCCTGGCACACAGCACTCACTCATTCAATAACTGATTGTTCCTTCATTCTAACTCTAAATTCAATGATCCCATGACTTGCTCAAGATTATACACAGGTCATATCAGCCAGAACTCTTAAGGGGGTTGGACTGGCAGATCTCTGAGTATCTTTCCTGCTCTCAGAATTCTGTGATTTGGTGACAACCTAATTCTTCTCTAATGACTACCCACACCCAATGCACCTGCCCTCTTCCTGAATTGGGAGGAATTAGTTTAGGCTTATTAAAGTTTCAAGGAGCTATAAGCCAACAAAAGCCCACAACAATTTCCTCTCCAGCAGAAAACAAAGACTCATTCAGAACTTGTCTCCTGCTGCCAAGCCCTTGCCAGCCCAGGCTCCTCCCATCAAACAGCTGCTGCTTCCTTCAGTGTCTGACCTCTGTATTCCGTATGACTGAGCCTCAAGCATTTTCTTTGTACTCTCCAATTCCTTCCAAGGAAGGTCAAGTACAAAGACGCTTTCTGCCTCCTCCCAGCCCTCATCAGCATCTTGTCACAGCTGCTTCTTCTACAAGCTGTAAAGGGGCTCTTCTGCACACCGTGAACTTTGTAGCCAATAGACTCCACTCAAAACCAGCAGAACTCATCAGCTGGCAGTGGGATAGAGGGGCACTGATTCTTGGGGCCAAGTGTCCATCCTCCAAGGGGGCATGCCACTTACATCTTAAGGATGATTGGCCTTGAAGCTCATGCATTCTGCTCATGTTTGTCTACATATCCTGGTGAGGGTTGTTGGGTATCACTCTAGCCAAAGCTAGGCCAAAAGAGACCCTGCTCAAGACCTCATGGTTGTCTGTGACCTCTCATGTATGTCCAATCATGCAAAGTACATGCTCAGGCCAAGTACCCAGCAGACTTGCTACAACCTTGCCAATGTGACTGTTTCTAAGTGGAAATAACATCAGTTGTGGTGGTGTTTGTCCTTTGTTCTCAAAGAGGACCACTCTGTTAGTCAAACAAGTGTGTCTGATCAGACCAATATGAACTTGGAAGGTTCCACTACAGGTTGGGCACAAATCATCCATGTGAACACTTGGGGTGGATTCTCTAAATCTGCCCATCTTGCCTTTCTTTTGAGCTACTTCAATTCTGCTTTATTTATAGAACACAGCATCTTCCTGCTGGGTGGTCCTGTGCCAGTTTCTCATATCACACAATCAATTCCAAAGTTCTTCAGAGAGATGTTGAGAGTGTCCTTGTATTGCTTTTTCTAACCGCCATCTGAGGGCTTGCCTTGTGTGAGTTCTCCATAAAAATAGTCATTCAGGCAAGCATACGTTTGCCCTTAGAACAATGTAGACAGCTCATCAGAACTGCACTCCCTGTAGTAGAGTTTGAATACTTGGCAGTTTAGTTCTAGAAAGGACCTTGGTATCCAGTGCCTTATCCTGCTAGGTGATCTTCAGAATCTTCCTAAGACAATTCAAATAGAAATGATTCAGTTTCAGATCTCATTGTAGTCCTGCCTCCAATCATCAGGAGGTCATTCTAATGGTGGCAGGCACCCTAACCAAAAGGGCTTACTTCCTCCTGTCTGCTGGACCCTCTACTCATGACTTAAGTCAAAACCATTTCTTGGTGGAAATTTTCCAGGTCCAGGGTTCTTCCCTCTATTGTCACCTCCAGTCACAGTCCCCAGTTTATCTCAAATTTCTGGACTGCTCTATTCATAACCCTGCAGGTAAAGAGTCTCCTTTTTACAATATACAATTTCTATGCTAAAGGGAAGTCAGATTATATGAATTAAATCCTGAAAAAAAATCTCCATTGCTATCCTTACTACCATAAGTATGGCTGTTGCCCCAAAAACTTTCTGTAGCAGAATTCTATTATAACTTCTATTCATCTGTACAGCATATACTCTTTACTGGTGAAGTACAAGAAAGAAGACTTACTTTTGATTCTGAGGACTGTGGTTTAGATACTAGTTCTGCTATTTACTACATGTGCAACCTTGGACAAGTTATTTAATATTTCTGGGTCTTACTTTCCTCATCTGCAAAATAAGAAGATTGCACTGGATCAACCATTGTAAACTTTTTTTATGTCATGGGCCTTTTTGATGATCTATTGGAGCCTATGGACCTCTTCATAGAACAGTATTTTTAAATTAAAAAAATAAAATACATAAGGTTGCAAAGGAAATTAATTGTACTGAAATACAATTATCAAAATATTTAAAATTTTTAATTTAATAGTCATTTAAAATATTATCAAAATATTTTTAAAAAATTCACAACAAGTAGTTCATAGACCCAAGGTTAGTAGTCTCTTTCAGCTCTAATTTGGTCCTTGTATAAAAGCTATCCTTTTCACTTGTTTTTTTCTTCTTCTTTATTTTCCCCATGTACTGACTGACTGTGACTGTCAGTGGTCTGTGACTGACTACTCACAAGAGTCAGATGTTCTGGATGACTTGCAACGGACCTAAGTTAGCCCTACTAGGGCTAACCACCATTGTGTTTTTAGGAGCCCTTGAGGCAGACCAAGTTTGCCTATCCTCCCATGACCTTTGATCAGGAGATCTTTCCCTGAAACTGCAAGGTTTACTCCAGTTGCACTGCCACAAAGAAATCTTAGGTATTTTCCATCCTTTATTCCATGACAATCAGCACGTCAGTAACAACAAAGTAGGATAGTTTTTACAAACACTAGACATGATCTTGGCTTCCCCTTTTGATTCTATTTGCTTTTTCCTCTTCTATCTCTAGCATAGGAGAGACATTAGTCAAGATTATAAAGCTATTGACTATAGATGCTGACATATCTATCATCCTTCAAACTCACTTGCCCTGGCTTCTTTACTCTGCTAAAACACCAGCTTCAGAATGAGTTGAGCTTAGCTTTTCCTCTTGCCCAAGCCAACATTATGAGTGAAGCTGTAAATTAACAAGAAAGTGTTCACATTCAGGGCAATATTTGTGCACGATGGAGGGAGGAGAAAGACCTGGGACACAAGAGTAATTTTTTTTGAGTGCAGCAGGTTTAGCAAGTCACCTACCTCCCAGAGTTTATATATTTTCACATTGAGTTCAAAATCTGAAACAGACATACATTCTCCTCTTTTTGCTCTTATTACAAAATATATTTCTCCAACTCTTCTTTACCACCAATTTATCATAATGTTGAACAGGATCATGGTCAGTGAGTTCTATAATGGGATGATGCATTGTGTTTTAATAGCCC
Source organism: Potorous gilbertii (assembly GCA_028658325.1). NCBI lineage: Eukaryota > Metazoa > Chordata > Mammalia > Diprotodontia > Potoroidae > Potorous > Potorous gilbertii. Next base: position 261,141,210 of record CM053769.1, on the reverse strand, counting down.
CTCCCATAGACACTAGGGATAGTGCTGCTGTATAATTAAGAGGAAATAGAATCTGGAGAACGGCAGTTTAATCGTCAGAGAAAGACAATGTGAGATTGGAAAGAGATTGTGAAGTATAGAGAGAAAAGACTATATGAACTTTTTTTGTAAGACTGAGAGAATTGACTTATCTTAGAGAAAGATGAAACACTCCTTGAGAAAACTGAGTTTATTTTTTTTAAGTAGTTGTACTTTTATTTTGTTAGCCATTTTCAGTCATGTCTGACTCTTTGTGACCCCATTTGGGGTTTTCTTGGCAAAGATGCTGGAGTGGTTTGCCATTTCCTTCTCTATCTCATTTTATAGATGAGGAAACTAAGGCAAACAGGATTAAGTAACTTGCCCAGGGTTATATACTTAGTAAATGTCTGAGGCCAGATTTGAACTCAAGAAGAAAAGTCTTCCCGATACCATGCCTGGTGCTTTATCTGTTGCATCACCTAGTTCCTAAGTAACCAGTGACTGTGATGTTTATTTAAGCCTATAAAAATAGGGGGTGTTAGAAAGAGAGACAAGAGAAAGATTATGGGAAAGGAGATCTTTCAAATATAAACTTGGTCAATTAATTGCTGAGAGAGATTATGCATCTTATTAATTTATGAGTAGATTTCAGAACATATCCCTTGACTGACAATAAAGAAACAAGTCAGTGGAAGTTAAAAAGAGAAGTAACTGACCAACTTAGGCTCTGTGGCTTTTGTGTTGGAATGGGAGAAACATTCTTAATCTTTTTAAATACTTCTGAGATTTAGTTCAGTTTACAGTTTACAAAAAATGACTAGTGTTCTCTAGGCTAAGACTCCAAGGCAGCTCATATGTACTGCCTGATTCCTAAACTTCCTCTGATAGACATATAACACAAGGAAAACCCCCAAAAAGACAGAAGGAAGGCCATGCAGGCATACCTCCAGAGTCACACTGGTCTGACATGAGGAGGTCTTACCTAGTTCTCTTTCTTTTACTTTCCAAGACAATTAGTTATGAAACCACAATATAAGGGTGAGTTTAACAACCTCTGGCCTGAGCTTTTAGGACTCCCTGCTTTTATAGGCTCCTAACAGCAGAGAGATTAGTGCTCTTGTAATTGAGGGATATTGGCAGAAGCTACTGCTTTCTTGCCTGAACATACACCACTCTGCTGCCACCTAGATTATAGTGGTAGCATTTTCTAAAACTTCACTCAATGTAAATAGATTTTATCCGCTCTGAGAATGTAAAGAAAGCAGGATAGAAATAAATTTTAAAAAAAGAATATGTACTTTATGAATAACCAGGCAGAGGGATTCTTGGCATACAGAACTGAGGGATAGCTGCCATGCTTTGTCTCCCAAGATGGACAAACTTGCACTCTGCAATCTACTCTTATTTACCTGAAATTTCCTTTTTGTATATAGCCTTGAGAAATCTTGATCCCCAAGGTAGGGGTATGACAGTTTTCCTGCATTCAGGTTAAATTATCACTGGTGGTCAATCTTTGTACCCCCATATCACCTGGGAAGGTCAACCTCCTGATGAACAATGATGTATTTAATTAATCTTGCCCTTGGGTGGCAAAAATATCAGCCATGACTGAGTCAATACTTGGTTTTCTAATTTGGTGGGATCTACCAGACCACATATTCTACTATCCTAGTCTTCAAAAACTCAGTCACTTAAATAATGAGATGACAGAGGTAACAGAATAAGACTTTGGTAGAATAGATTGACAAATAATAGAAAAATGTCTACCCTTTTATCCCCTTTGATGTGAATTACTTCTTACCCCATTTATCCATTGTTCATTCAAAGGATCACCTCTTTTGACTTTCATCCGACATCTAGTGCCTAGCACAGCTCTTCGTAATTGAATTTTCAGCCTAGATCTGAGATTTCATCAGTGTGGGATATGTCCCATGAGGAAACTCCCACCACTAATGCAGACAAGCAACTGCTATGTAACTTAAAGTCTTTAGGAGCTGCATGGAGCATTGAGAGTTGAGTGACTTGACCTTGGTCACACAGGGCAATGCCTCTTCCCTGGCTCTCTCCTATGCTGGCGTTTTCTGATTTCCTTCAAGATTCAGATAAATTTAGACTTTTGTAAGAAACCTTTCCTAGTCCCCCTCACTCTTTGCCTTCCCTCTGAGATGACTTCCCTATCTATACTGGACAGTATTAATCTGGTATGCACATGGCTATTTTCATGTTCTCTCTCCCATTAGAATGAAAGCTTCTTGAGAGCCTGGATTGTGGGTTTTTTCCCTTTCTTCATATCTTTCAGCACTTATCACATGCTTCACAAGTAGAAGGCTTAATAAAAGCTTCTGGATGAATAGGTAATATGTGTTAGAAGTGAGACTGTAACTTGTCTTCCTGACTCTGGGGCCCAGCTTTCTAATCACACCATTGAGTCTCCTGTCTTACCTATAGTAGGGATTCAATAAATGACTCTTGATTAAATTAGCTCCTGGGCAGGTCTTAAATTAATTTTAATTTCTGTAAGTGTTAAAAGGGTATTTTTAAATTGTTCTAAGACCAAAAAGTTTGATTACTGTTGATATCTGGAATCCCCTTGTATGTGGCACTTGTTACACTTATTCCATTTAGCGAAGCTGGAGAAGGGTTTATTGTCCCCATTTTAACCATGAAGAGGTTAAATTAAATCAATATATACTTTAAAACTTACATAAAATATAAAAATGAGAATAGGCAAGGATGGTGAAAAATATGCTTTCAAAAACATGGTTCAGAAGTGAGAATCATGGGAGTTTCTGAGCAGACTATAGGCCCTTGATCTTTCTTTCTCTCTCTTTCACTCTCTCTTCCTCCTGAACCATGTTTTTCAATATATTTTTCACCATCCTTGTCTATACTTATTTTCACATTGAACGCATAGTTATCACTCAAGGAAAGAACAAGTGGGTAGAGAAGGCCTATTTTACAGACTATGATTTGTAGCTGAATAGATAATTCATGGAATTGATTTGCCCAATACATTTATCTTGGAGAGTCACTTTGGATGGATTACAAAGTAGGCCCAGAAATTAATAGTATGAAGAAGGCAGGCTTGCTTGCTTTTGGGAAACTATAGTGCTTGAATGGCTGCAGTTCTTTGTTTCCTAAAACAAAGGTCAATTTTAAAAAAGTAACCCATGCTATCTGTATGTAAGTGATAGAATGCCATAATCTCTGAGGAAATAAAATAGTGGATTTCCCAAAGTAGAGAGGCATGTGGTGGGAATGAGTGAACCTCAACACATAGAAATGAACATTGGTGTGAAAGGAAATGATGGATGGCTAGAATAGGGAGTGGGCCTGCCATGAGGTTCCAGTGAGGGAGAGCCATTGGTATCCATACAATGTTGTGCCATTTATAGGAAGGAAGGAAGGAAATCAGGGGAAAGAGAGGGGAAGAAACATTTTATATTATCTATTTTGTGCCAAGCACTGTGCTAAGCACTCTGCAAATATTTTCTCATTTTATCTTCATAAAAACCTTGTGAAGTAGGTACTATTTTTGTACCCTTTTCACAGAGAAGGAAACTAAGACAAATAGAAATTAAGTGGTTTGCCTAGAATCCCAAGCTAATAAGTGCCTGTGGCTGAATTTAAACTCAGTTCTTCTTGACTCCTGGTCTAGTGATCTAGTGATCTGTGCCTAAGGGCTAATAAATTATAGAAGCCCATAACAGACCTTTCCCCTTCCCCTTATTTCTTAGCATGGGGAACATAGATCTAGAATACTGGGGACACTGGAGATCATTTAGTCCAACTCTCTCATTTTACAGAAGAGGAAACTGAGGCAAAAGCCAGCATAACTTCTGAGGCCCCTTCTAGCTCTGAAATGCTGAGCTTTTTCTAAGGAATACCCTTATTTCCTGACATTATTTCCCTTATTCACTGGAATATTACTAGGCTCTGTCCCTGGACCCATCTGCTTGATCAGGTGTTTGCTCAGTGAAGTTTTCTATAGCCTGGGGGAGATCATGGATATAAGCTCTGGGAGAGAAATGGTCTGATCTCAAGTATTTCTGTTTTTGTGTATCTGACATTTATGTAATCCTGTATCACTGCTTAACAAATGATTTCTAGAAACAATTGGATGACTGTGTCCAAATAGCAAAATGTCTCTGTTGTAAACATGTATCACTGGGCTCTCTGGCAGTACCTCCCAGAACTATTTTGGGCTGAACACTTTATTTTATCTCCTTTCTAATGGCTCATCTTCTGATCCATTCACGAAATGCCAGGGGAATTATTCCCTCCACCACAGACAGGGACAGTGGGAGTGAGGAACAAACTCTATGAACACATTCTTCCCTGAACACATTGTTCCTGAGATCTGCCCTCCTCCCCACTCTTACCTGCATCTAGGGAACGAAATTGTCAGTTGTTCAAGGTCCTTGAAAACTCAGAACAGGTGCATCTCTCCCCTGGGCCTAGTATTTGGTTGGAACACCATGGTATAATAATGTAACTGACATTTTTTGCATATCCCTTTAAAGTTTGCTAAGTATTTTTAAATACATCATCTCCAGAGAGTCTGATCATTTTTGTATCACTGATCGCTTTGGCAATCTAGTGAATCCATTTTCAGAATAAAATTCCTAATAAAAATTCATCATTGCAGGAAATGTTAAATTTCACTTAGGTAGTGAAAATAAGATATAATTTCC